>LR738712.1:191943636-192033957 GCA_902687465.1 Secale cereale | reverse complement strand
TGAGAAATGGTGTCTTTTTTGTGGACGTGATGAATCTATTAATCATCTCTTTTTCCAATGTCCCCTGGCCAGATATATGTGGAGTGTGGTAAGTCATATTACAGGGGTTCAATGTGATTTCTATGACATGGAAACATGTCTGGATATCTGGCTGGGTAAATTGGAGATAAGAAAAAGAAAGTGATCTCTGTAAAGGTGGCAGCTCTTATTTGGAGCATTTGGAAAAACCAGAAACTTATCTTGTTTTCAGCGTATTTGGCCTGTTGATCCTAGTGTGGTGATGTTCCAGATGACACATTGGATTAATGATTGGAGTATTTTGCAGGTGAGGGAGGACGCAAAGGTGGAGCTAGAGCAGGGCGCAAGACTGCTGGAACGGGTCACCGGTGACATCTTCCAGGCACGAAGGAGTAGGGCATCTTGGATTCCGAGGATTGAAGATTGAATGAAGAGTAGTGGTTAAAAGAAAAGGGTGTGTGGGGGTGAGGACTACTGGATTAGCTGCTAAGGGTGTTGCAGGTCTAAGTGGAGCTCTGTTAAATTTTGGGTGGTGATCCTGAAGAACTTTTATCTTCCTTAAGCCTTGCCTTGTAAGAGGGCAGTTGGGGAGAGGTCAAAAATAGGGTGGTGTTGGTTGTTTTGTCAAGTGGTGGGTTGCGTTTGGGTTGCAACAACAGATTTATGGTTAGGTTAATGAAATCGAGGGAAAAACTCCCTTTCTTTCAAAAAAAATCTTAGCTAGATTTAGATTTCGCCGTGGTTGCGATTATAGAGTTTCTGTTTTAGACTCCACTACATATCTTACATTTTTTTACCATGACAAACTGAACGGTTTTCATGGTAATTTGTATCCGCTGAGCATGGAAGTTTAGTTGGCAAGCATGAGAAACCCAACCAACTCATTTTTACATGAAATTATCGTATTTGTAAACTTAATTGGCCATTCTCACACCAACTAAATTTGCCATAAAAACGTTCGATTTTCCATGCTTAAAAATCTCAGGCCAAATTTTTAGCATTACTGTTTGTTTTTGTTCGATAAAATAAGTCAAGAAGCTGACGGGAGCACTCTCTAATAATTAGACGAAAATAAAGGGGTTAACAATCATTCACAGAAGGCTTTGTTTATGAGGTATGTCGGGAAGATCTCCACATTAATACGGCGGCATGGGGACTACTCGTGAAAGAGAAAGCAATTGGATCTGTGCAAGCGAATGTTCGTCAAAGCTAGGTGGGCTACTTCACGGTATGTTAAGGTGCAGATCACACTAGCGCTCAAGCTCTCATGGATAAAGTGAATTCAGTTACAAGTACTTATTACAAGAAATCAGTAGTAATACAGAGAGGAACGACGAAAAGGGAAAGCCGCCAATGCGTGGAGCTCCATAGGGTTAGGTTTTGGGCCTCTAGGCCTTTAGACTACCCATAGTAGGGAGTAACTTAGACTAGTAACATGCATATGTTACTACCTCTATAGTGGGAGGTAACATATTTATGGTGTCATGCAGCATTTCATTTATTAAGTTGTAGACGCATTTTCTCTTGGTATGTGTGATATTACTGATATTATGTTGCTCAATTTGTCTCTCTTCTCATTAATTAGTTGTCACATCATCTTTTTTGCTTAGGTATCATCTATGTTACTCTCTATATTACTCCCACTGTGGGTTGCCTAATAGGAGGCCTAAATGTCCAACTAGGTCGGGGGTGCAGATGGACCGATGGTTTGAGCTACAAAATATTATAAAGTTTCAAAATAGAGAGAATCTAGGATGACATCAACGTTTTGTACTCTAATGCATGCATACTTGTAATTTGAGGTACTTGGAGAGAATACTACACATGAGAGAAGATGGTTTCATTCTAATGCATGCATGCATGTAATTAAAAAGAAGAAGGAAACCGTTCGAATCTGTCGCTTAAAAACAAAACAGTCGGAAGGTAGTCCAACCCTATAAAAAATCCAGTCAGAAACGATAACAAAAACCCACATGTATCACACAAGAAAATACAAGGACCTGCTCGAATCGGCCGAATGAACAGAAGGTATCACTTCACTAGCTCACTTTAAACGCCACCACCTAAAATGCATCGAGAGTCACTGTTTTTGCGTCGTGTGCTCACTTTGGTCACCGTACTTAGGAATACATGCAATACGGTCACTATATATGACAAGATGTGATTATACGGTCACTAAAGCGCGTATTGAGCTCGTACGCCGCCTGTTGACCACGTGTTGACCAGTCGACCGCGCCAGGTGGCTGGGAGCGGCCGTCCACATGTCCATTTGTCAGAAAACCCCCCATGTCCTTGGAAATGAACCAAATCCCCTTCCATTTTCGTCTTCGTTATCACCGAAGCAGGGTGCAGCGCAAGGGATAGGGAGGCGATCGTCGTTGGCACCGGCTCATCGGGGTCGGATGCTCGGGGAGGGTCGAGACGCGTGGTTCATCAACCCCTGTTCGTCGGGGGCGCATAGGCGTGGCGGGATGGCACCTGTTCGTCGCCTTAATGGCGCGTCGCCCCCAAACTACAGTAAGCCCCAAGCTTTCCCCTCTTGTCTTGGATTTTTGGATTGTTAATCTCCAATATTTTGTTTGGGCATCAACAATATTCAGTTAGTTTCATAGGGTTCCATGCAAAATGGTTTGAGAGAAATCAGAGGAGATGCAGACACTGATCAGATGCTGAATTTTTTGTCTCTTGATCACAACTCTTTCAGTCTGTATTTGGACCATGATAACAGCTTGGATGCAGAGCTTACTGAGGATGATGTGGTGATTTTCCCAATAACTCACCTGCCTCCAGTTTTCAGTCCTAGAAAAGCATGTACCAATGAGCCAGTGGTGACAATTGAAGAAACACGTGTTGAAGGAGAGCATAATGTACATGTAAATGAAGAAGAGCCTCCTATTCCTATACAGGTGATTTGCCCAGAAAGTCCAGCAGATGATGACAGCAACTATGTCTTTGCAAAGAGGAACTGCTCTGTTGTTAATGATGAAGATGAAAATATGGAAGAGGCAGATGTTGGGGAACGTAGTATTTCAAAAAAAAAAATCCTATGATCACACAAGATCTATCTAGGAGAAGCATAGCAACAAGCGGGGAGAGTGTGTCCACGTACCCTCGTAGACCGAAAGTGGAAGCGTTTAGCAATGCGATTGATGTAGTCGAACGTCTTCGCGATCCAACCGATCAAGTACCGAACGCACGACACCTCCGCGATTTGCACACGTTCAACTTGATGACGTCTCTCGAACTCTTGATCCAGTTGAGGCCGAGGGAGAGTGTCGTCAGCATGACGGCGTCGTGACAATATTGATGAAGTTACCGACACAGGGCTTCGCCTAAGCACTGCGAAAATATGACCGAGGTGTGTAACTGTGGAGGGGGGCACCGCACACGGCTAAGAAATCCACTTGTGTCTTTGGGGTGCCCCCTCCCCACGTATATAAAGGAGGGAGGGAGGAGGAGGCCGGCCTAGGAGGGGCGCGCCAAGGGAGGAGGATTCCTACTCCTAGTAGGAGTAGGTTTCCTCCTTTCCTAGTCCTACTAGGAAAAGGGAGGAAAGAGGAGGAGGGAGAAGGAAAGAGGGGACCGGCCCCCAAGCCCTAAACCAATTCGGTTTCGGCCTAGGGAGGGTGCGCCCACACCTCCCTTTCTGCCCTTTTTCTCCACTAGGGCCCAATAAGGCCCATAGACTCCCCGGGGGGTTCCGGTAACCTCCTGGTACTCCGAAAAATACCTGTTACACTTTGGAACCTTTCCGGTGTCTGAATATAACCTTCCAATATATCAATCTTTATGTCTTGACCATTTCGAGACTCCTCGTCATGTCCGTGATCTCATCCGGGACTCCTAACAACCTTCGGTACATCAAAACACATAAACTCATAATACCGATCGTCATCGAACGTTAAGCGTGCGGACCCTACGGGTTCAAGAACTATGCAGACATGACCGAGACTCATCTCCGGTCAATAAACAATAGCGGAACCTGGATGCTCATATTGGTTCCTACATATTCTACGAAGATCTTTATCGGTCAAACCGCACAACAACATACGTTGTTCCCTTTTTTGTCGGTATGTTACTTGCCCGAGATTCGATCGTCGGTATTGATGTCTACTACACTACCTTCTTCTTGTAGACGTTGTTGGGCCTCCAAGTGCAGAGGTTTGTAGGACAGTAGCAAATTTCCCTCAAGTGGATGACCTAAGGTTTATCAATCCGTGGGAGGCGTAGGATGAAGATGGTCTCTCTCAAACAACCCTGCAACCAAATAACAAAGAGTCTCTTGTGTCCACAACACACCCAATACAATGGTAAATTGTCCAGGTGCACTAGTTCGGCGAAAAGATGGTGATACAAGTGCAATATGGATGGTAGATATAGGTTTTTGTGAACTGAAAATATAAAAACAGCAAGGTAGCAAGTGGTAAACATGAGCATAAACGGTGTGGCAATAATAGGAAACAAGGCCTAGGGTTCATACTTTCACTAGTGCAAGTTCTCTCAACAATAATAACATAACTGGATCACATAACTATCCCTCAACATGCAACAAAGAGTCACTCCAAAGTAACTAATAGCGGAGAACAAACTAAGAGATTATGGTAGGGTACGAAACCACCTCAAAGTTATTCTTTTTGATCGATCTAATCAAAAGTCTGTAGTAAAATAACATGAAGCTATTGTTTCCATTCAATCAATCATAGAGTTCGTACTAGAATAACACCTTAAGACACAAATCGACCAAAACCCCAATGTCACCTAGATACTCCATTGTCACCTCAAGAATCCGTGGGCATGAGTATACGATATGCATCACATAATCTCAGATTCATCTATTCAACCAACACAAAGTACTTCAAAGGGTGCCCCAAAGTTTCTACCGGAGAGTCAAGACAAAAACGTGTGCCAACCCCTATGCATAGATTCCCAAGGTCACGGAACCCGCAATTTGATCACCAAAACATACATCAAGTAGATCACGTGATATCCCATTGTCACCACAGATAAGCACATGCAAAACATACATCAAGTGTTCTCAAATCCTTAAAGACTCAATCCGATAAGATAACTTCAAAGGGAAAAGTCAATCCATTACAAGAAGTACAGGGGGAGAAACATCATAAGATCCAACTATAATAGCAAAGCTCGCGATACATCAAGATCGTTCCATCTCAAGAACACGAGAGAGAGAGAGAGAGAGAGAGAGAGAGAGAGAGAGAGAGAGAGAGAGAGAGAGAGAGATCAAACACATAGCTACTGGTACATACCCTCAGCCCCGAGGGTGGACTACTCCCTCCTCATCATGGAGAGCGTCGGGATGATGAAGATGGACACCGGAGAGGGATTCCCCCCTCCGGCAGGGTGCCAGAACGGGGTCCAGATTGGTTTTTGGTGGCAACAGAGGCTTTCGGCGGCGGAATTCCCAATCTAGGTTATTTTCCGAAGGTTTCAGTATATATAGGAGGCGTTGGAGTCGGGGCCAAGCAAAGGGGGTCTACGGACTGTCCACAAGGCAGGGGGCGCGCCCAGTGGGGGGGGGGTGCCCCCCACCCTCGTGGGCAGCCCGTGGGTCCTCTCATCCCCCTCCAGCATTTCCTGGGCTTCTTTAGGTCCAATAACTTCCTCAGTTGAGTTTCAGGTCAATTGGGCTCCGTTTGATATTCCTTTTCTGCAAAACCGTAAAACAGGAGAAAACAAAAACTGGCACTAGGCTCTAGGTTAATAGGTTAGTCCCAAAAATAATGTAAAAGTGTATAACAAAGCCCATTAAACATCCAAAACATCATAAATAATAGCATGGAACAATCAAAAATTATAGATACGTTGGAAACGTATCAGCATCCCCAAGCTTAATTCCTGCTCGTCCTCGAGTAGGTAATGATAAAAACAGAATTTTTGATGTGGAATGCTAACCAACATAAATTTCAATGTAGTTCTCTTTATTGTGGCATGAATGTTCAGATCTGAAAGATCCAAGACAAAAGTCTATATTGACACAAGAAATAATAATACTTCAAGCATACTGACAGAGCAATCATGTCTTCTCAAAATACTATGGCTAAAGAAAGTTATCCCTACAAAATCATATAGTCTGGCTATGCTCCCTCTTCATCACACAAAATATTCATATCATGCACAACCCCGGTTTCAACCAAGCACTTATTTTCATACCCTATTCTTTCAAACCTTTCAACTTTAATGCAATACATGAGCGTGAGCCATGGACATAACACTATGGATGGAATAGAATGGTTGTTGTGGAGAAGACAAAAAGGAGGGAGATAGTCTCACATCGACTAGGCGTATCAACGGGATATGGAGATGCCCATCAATAGATATCAATGTGAGTGAGTAGGGAGTGCCATGCAACGGATGCACTAGAGCTAAAAAATGTATTAAAGGTCAACAAAAGAAACTAAGTGGGTGTGCATCCAACTTGCTTGCTCATGAAGACCTAGGGCGTTTGAGGAAGCCCATCGTTGGAATATACAAGCCAAGTTCTATAATGAAAATTCCCACTAGTATATGAAACTGGCTAAACATGAGACTCTCTATCATGAAGAACATGGTGCTACTTTGAAGCACAAGTGTGGAAAAATATAGTAGCAATTGTCCCTTTTCTCTCTTTTTTGGGCCTTTTCTTTTTTCTTTGGCCTTTCTCATTTTTGGAGGGGCTTTCTTTATTTAGCCTTTCCTCACATGGGACAATGCTCTAATAATGATGATTATCAAACTTCTATTGATTTACAACTCGATACTAGAAGAAAGTATGACTCTGTATGAATGCCTCCGGCGGTGTACCGGGATGTTCAATGAATCAAGAGTGACATGTATGAAAATATTATGCATGGTGGCTTTGCCAAAAATACGATGTCAACTACATGATCATGCATGGCAATACGACAATATGAAGCGTGTCATATGAACAGAACGGTGGAATGTTGCATGGCAATATATCTCGGAATGGCTATGGAAATGCCATGATAGGTAGGTATGCTGGCTGTTTTGAGGAAGGTATATAGTGGGTGTATGGTACCGGCGAAGGTTGCGTGGTACAAGAGAGGCTAGCAATGGTGGAAGGGTGAGAATGCATATAATCCATGGACTCAACATTAGTCATAAAGAACTCATATACTTATTGCAAATTTACGAGTCATCAAAACAAAGTAATCAACGCATACTCCTAGGGGGAGGTTGGTAGGAGTTAACCATCGCGCGCCCCCGACCTCCACACAAAGGATGACACTCTACAAATACCTCATGCTCTAACTTCGTCACATAGCGATTCACCATACGTGCATGCTATAGGAATCACTAACTTTAACACAAGTATTTCTCAATTTCATAATAACTCCACTAGAATGACTCTAATATCACCATCCTCATATCTCAAAACAATCATCAAGTATCAAACTTCTCATCATATTCAATGCACTTTATATGAAAGTTTTTACTACATTCATCTTGGATGCCTATCATATTAGGGCTATTTTTATAACCAAAGCACAGTACCATGCTGTTCTTAAAGACTCTCAAAAGGATATAAGTGAAGCATGAGAGTTCATCTATTTCTTCAAAATAAAACCACCGCCGTGCTCTAAAAGATATAAGTGAAGCACTAGAGCAATAGCAAACTACTCCGAAAGATATAAGTGAAGATCAATGAGTAGTTGAATAATTATGTAACTAAGTGAAGACTCTCTAACATTTAAGAACTTCAGATCTTGGGATATTAATCAAACAGCAAGCAAAACAAAATAAACTAAATTGATGCTCCAAGCAAAACACATATCATGTGGTGAATAAAAATATAGCTCCGAGTATAGTTACCAATAGATGAAGACGAAAGAGGGGATGCCTTCCCGGGGCATCCCCAAGCTTAGGCTTTTGGTTGTCCATGAATTTTACCTTGAGGTGCCTTGGGCATCCCCAAGCTTAGGCTCTTGCCACTCTTTGTTCCATAGTCCATCAAAGCAATACTCAAAACTTGAAAACTTCACAACACAAAACTTAGACAAAAATCTCGCGAGCTCCGTTAGTATAAGAAAACAAACCACAACTCAAAGGTACTGTAATGAAATTATTCTTTGTTTATATTGGTGTTAAACCTACCCTATTCCAACTTCTCTATGATTCATACTCCCCAATACTACTCATAGATTCATCAAAATAAGCAAAGAACACACGAAAAACAGAATCTGTTAGAAACAGAACAGTCTGTAGTAATGTGTAACTTTCGCATACTTCTGTAACTCCAAAAAAATTGAAATAAATTGGTAAACGTGAGGAATTTGTCTATCAATCATCTGCAAAAAGAATCAACTAAATAGCACTCTCCAGTAAAATCTGGTGGCTAATCTCGTGTGCACTAAAGTTTCCGTTTTTTTCAGCATGATCATATAAACTTCACACAAGTCTTCCCAAAGGTTCTACTTGGCACAAACACTAATTAAAACACAAAACCACATCTAAACAGAAGCTAGATGCAATATTTATTCCTAAACAGAAGCAAAAGCAAAGAAAATAAAAATAAAGTTGGGTTGCCTCCCAACAAGCGCTATCGTTTAACGCCCCTAGCTAGGCACAATGATGACAATGATGCTCACATAAAAGATAGGAACTAAAACATAGCGGGAGCATCATGAAGCATATGACTAGCACATTTAAGCCTAACCCACTTCCTATGCATAGGGATTTTGTGAGCAAACAACTTATGGGAACGATAATCAACTAGCATAGGAAAGCAAAGCAAGCATAGCTTCAAAACTTTCAACATATAGAGAGGAAACTTGATATTATTGCAATATGTAGAAGCATATGATCCTCTCTCATAATAATTTTCAGTAGCATCATGAGTGAATTCAACCATATAACCAGCACATAAAGCATTCTTTTCATGATCCACTTGCATATAAATTTTACTACTCCCATCATAAGCAAAATTCTTCTCATTCATAGTAGTGGGAGGAGCAAATTCAACAAAATAACTATCATGTGAAGCATAATCCAATTGAAAATTAAAATCATGATGGCAAGTTTCATGGTTATCTTTATTCTTAATAGCATACAAGTCATCACAATAATCATCATATATAGCAACTTTGTTCTCATAATCAATTGGAACCTCTTCCGAAATAGTGGATTCATCACTAAATAAAGTCATGACCTCTCCAAATCCACTTTCATAAATATAATCATCATAAATAGGAGGCATGCTTTCATCATAATAAATTTTCTCATCAAAACCTGGGGGACTAAACATATCATCTTCATCAAACATAGTATCCCCAAGCTTGTGGCTTTGCATATCATTAGCATCATGGGTATTCAGAGAATTCATACTAACAACATTGCGACCATGCTCATCATGCACATATTTTATGCCAAGCATTCTATGTAATTCTTCTTCTAGTACTTGAGCACAATTTTCCTTCCCATCATTTTCACGAAAGATATTAAAACGATGAAGCATACGAGGTAACCTTAAATCCATTTTTTAGTTTTCTTTTATAAACTAAACTAGTGATAAAACAAGAAACAAAAAGATTCGATTGCAAGATCTAAAGATATACCTTCAAACACTCACCTCCACGGAAACGGCACCAGAAAAGAGCTTGATGTCTACTACACAACCTTCTTCTTGTAGACGTTGTTGGGCCTCCAAGTGCAGAGGTTTGTAGAACGGTAGCAAATTTCCCTCAAGTGGAAAACCTAAGATTTATCAATCCGTGGGAGGCGTAGGATGAAGATGGTCTCTCTCAAACAACCCTGCAACCAAATAACAAAGGGTCTCTTGTGTCCCCAACACACCCAATACAGTGGTAAATTGTATAGGTGCACTAGTTCGGCGAAGAGCTGGTGATACAAGTGCAATATGGATGGTAGATATAGGTTTTGTGAACTGAAAATATAAAAAAACAAGGTAGCAAGTGGTAACGTGAGCATAAACGGTGTGGCGATGATAGGAAACAAGGCCTAGGGTTCATACTTTCACTAGTGCAAGTTCTCTCAACAATAATAACATAACTGGATCACATAACTATCCCTCAACATGCAACAAAGAGTCACTCCGAAGTAACTAACAGCGGAGAACACACGAAGAGATTATGGTAGGGTACGAAACCACCTCAAAGTTATTCTTTCTGATCGATCTAATCAAAAGTCCATAGTAAAATAACATGAAGCTATTCTTTCTGTTCAATCTATCATAGAGTTCGTACTAGAATAACACCTTAAGACACAAATCAACCAAAACCCTAATGTCACCTAGATACTCCATTGTCACCTCAAGTATCCGTGGGCATGAGTATACGATATGCATCACATAATCTCATATTCATATATTCAACCAACACAAAGTACTTCAAAGGGTACCCCAAAGTTTCTACCGGAGAGTCAAGACGAAAACGTGTGCCAACCCCTATGCATAGATTCCCAAGGTCACTGAACCCGCAAGTTGATTACCAAAACATACATCAAGTAGATCACGTGATGTCCCATTGTCACCTGAGATAAGCACATGCAAGACATACATCAACCGTTCTCAAATCCTTAAAGACTCAATCCGATAAGATAACTTCAAAGGGAAAACTCAATCCATTATAAGAAGTAGAGGGGGAGAAACATCATAAGATCCAACTATAATAGCAAAGCTCGGGATACATCAAGATCGTGCCATCTCAATAACACGAGAGAGAGAGAGAGAGAGAGAGAGAGAGAGATCAAACACATAGCTACTGGTACATACCCTCAGCCCCGAGGGTGGACTACTCCCTCCTCGTCATGGAGAGCACCGGGATGATGAAGATGGCCACCGGAGAGGGATTCCCCCCTCCGGCAGGGTGCCAGAACGGGGTCTAGATTGGTTTTTGATTGCAACAGAGGCTTTCGGCAGCGGAACTCCCAATCTAGGTTATTTTCCGAAGGTTTCAGTATATATAGGAGGTGTTGGAGTCGGGGCCAAGCAAAGGGGGTCTACGGGCTGTCCACGAGGCAGGGGGGCGCGCCCAGTAGGGGGGGGGGGGGGGCGCCCCCACCCTCGTGGGCAGCCCGTGGGTCCTCTTGTCCCCCTCCAGCACTTCCTAGGCTTCTTTAGGTCCAATAACTTCCTCCGTTGAGTTTCAGGTCAATTGGGCTCCGTTTGATATTCCTTTTCTGCAAAACCGTAAAACAGGAGAAAAACAGAAACTGGCACTGGGCTCTGGGTTAATAGGTTAGTCCCAAAAATAATATAAAAGTGTATAACAAAGCCCGTTAAACATCCAAAATATCATAAATAATAGCATGGAACAATAAAAAATTATAGATACGTTGGAGACGTATCAGCATCCCCAAGCTTAATTCCTGCTCGTCCTCGAGTAGGTAAATGATAAAAACAGAATTTTTGATGTGGAATGCTAACCAACATAAATTTCAATGTAGTTCTCTTTATTGTGGCATGAATGTTCAGATCTGAAAGATTCAAGACAAAATCCTATATTGACACAAGAAATAATAATACTTCAAGCATACTGATAGAGCAATTATGTCTTCTCAAAATACTATGGCTAAAGAAAGTTATCCCTACAAAATAATATAGTCTGGCTATGCTCCCTCTTCATCACACAAAATATTCATATCATGCACAACCCCGGTTTCAGCCAAGCACTTATTTTTATACCCTATTCTTTCAAACCTTTCAACTTTCACGCAATACATGAGCGTGAGCCATGTACATAGCACTATGGGTGGAATAGAATGGTGGTTGTGGAGAAGAAAAAAAGGAGGGAGATAGTCTCACATCGACTAGGCTTATCAACGGGCTATGGAGATGCCCATCAATAGATATCAATGTTAGTGAGTAGGGATTGCCATGCAACGGATGCACTAGAGCTAAAAAATGTATGGAAGCTCAATAAAAGAAACTTAGTGGGTGTGCATCCAACTTGCTTGCTCATGAAGACCTAGGGCGTTTGAGGAAGCCCATCATTGGAATATACAAGCCAAGTTCTATAATGAAAACTCCCACTAGTATATGAAAGTGACTAAACATGAGACTCTCTATCATGAACAACATGGTGCTACTTTGAAGCACAAGTGTGGAAAAACATGGTAGCAATTGTCCCTTTTCTTTCTTTTTTGGGCTTTTTCTTTTTTCTTTGGCCTTTCTCTTTTTTTGGAGGGGCTTTCTTTATTTAGCCTTTCCTCACATGGGACAATGCTCTAATAATGATGATCATGAAACTTCTATTGATTTACAACTCGATACTAGAACAAAGTATGACTCTGTATGAATGCCTCCGGCGGTGTATCGGGATGTGCAATGAATCAAGAGTGACATGTATGAAAAAATTATGCATGGTAGCTTTGCCACAAATCCGATGTCAACTACTTGATCATGCATGGAAATATGACAATATGAAGCATGTCATATGAACGGAACAGTGGAATGTTGCATGGCAATATATCTCGGAATGGCTATGGAAATGCCATGATAGGTAGGTATGCTGGCTGTTTTAGGAAGGTATATAGTGGGTGTATGGTACCGGCGAAGGTTGCGCGGTACAAGAGAGGCTAGCAATGGTGGAAGGGTGAAAGTGTGTATAATCCATGGACTCAACATTAGTCATAAAGAACTCATATACTTATTGAAAAAATTTACGAGTCATCAAAACAAAGTAATCAACGCATACTCCTAGGGGGAGGTTGGTAGGAGTTAACCATTGCGCGCCCCCGACCTCCACACAAAGGATGACACTCTACAAATACCTCGTGCTCTAACTTTGTCACATAGCGGTTCACCAAACGTGCATGCTACGGGAATCACTAACTTTAACACAAGTATTTCTCAATTTCATAATAACTCCACTAGCATGACTCTAATATCACCATCCTCATATCTCAAAACAATCATCAAGTATCAAACTTCTCATCATATTCAATGCACTTTATATGAAAGTTTTTACTACATTCATCTTGGATGCCTATCATATTAGGGCTAGTTTTATAACCAAAGCACATTACCATGCGGTTCTAAAAGACTCTCAAAAGGATATAAGTGAAGCATGAGATTTCATCTATTTCTTCAAAATAAAACCTCCGCCGTGCTCTGAAAGATATAAGTGAAGCACTAGAGCAATAACAAACTACTCCGAAATATATAAGTGAAGATCAATGAGTAGTTGAATGATTATGTAAATAAATGAAGACTCACTAACATTTAAGAACTTCAGATCTTGGGATATTATTCAAACATCAAGCAAAACAAAATAAACTAAATTGACGCTCCAAGCAAAATACATATCATGTGGTGAATAAAAATATAGCTCCGAGTATAGTTACCGATAGATGAAGACGAAAGAGGGGATGCCTTCCCGAGGCACCCCCAAGCTTAGGCTTTTGGTTGTCCTTGAATTTTACCTTGGGGTGCCTTGGGCATCCCCAAGCTTAGGCTCTTGCCACTCTTTGTTCCATAGTCCATCAAAGCAATACTCAAAACTTGAAAACTTCACAACACAAAACTTAGACAAAAATCTCATGAGCTCCGTTAGTATAAGAAAACAAACCACCACTCAAAGGTACTGTAATGATATCATTCTTTGTTTATATTGGTGTTAAACCTACTGTATTCCAACTTCTCTATAATTCATACTCCCCAATACTACTCATAGATTCATCAAAATAAGCAAACAACACACGAAAAACTGAATCTGTCAAAAACAGAACAGTATGTAGCAATCTGTAACTTTCGCATAGTTCTGTAACTCCAAAAAAATTGAAATAAATTGGTAAATGTGAGGAATTTTTCTGTCAATCATCTGCAAAAAGAATCAACTAAATAGCACTCTCCAGTAAAATCTGGTGGCTAATCTCGTGTGTGCTAAAGTTTCTGTTTTTTCAGCATGATCATATAAACTTCACACAAGTCTTCCCAAAGGTTCTACTTGGCACAAAAACTAATTAAAACACAAAACCACATCTAAACAAAAGCTAGATGCAATATTTATTCCTAAACAGAAGCAAAATCAAAGAAAAATAAAGTTGGGTTGCCTCCCAACAAGCGCTATCGTTTAACGCCCCAAGCTAGGCACAATGATGACAATGATGCTCACATAAAAGATAAGAACTGAAACATAGCGGGAGCATCATGAAGCATATGACTAGCACATTTAAGCTTAACCCACTTCCTATGCATATGGATTTTGTGAGCAAACAACTTATGGGAACGATAATCAACTAGCATAGGAAGGCAAAGCAAGCATAGCTTCAAAACTTTCAACATATAGAGAGGAAACTTGATATTATTGCAATATGTAGAAGCATATGATCCTCTCTCATAATAATTTTCAGTAGCATCATGAGTGAATTCAACCATATAACCAGCACATAAAGCATTCTTTTCATGATCCACTTGCATAGAAATTTTACTACTCCCATCATAAGCAAAATTCTTCTCATTCGTAGTAGTGCGAGGAGCAAATTCAACAAAATAACTATCATGTGAAGCATAATCCAATTGAAAATTAAAATCATGATGACAAGTTTCATGGTTATCTTTATTCTTAATAGCATACAAGTCATCACAATAATCATCATATATAGTAACTTTGTTCTCATAATCAATTGGAACCTCTTCCGAAATAGTGGATTCATCACTAAATAAAGTCATGACCTCTCCAAATCCACTTTCATAAATATAATCATCATAAATAGGAGGCATGCTTTCATTATAATGAATTTTCTCATCAAAACCTAGGGGACTAAACATATCATCTTCATCAAACATAGCATCCCCAAGCTTGTGGCTTTGCATATCATTAGCATCATGGGTATTCAGAGAATTCATACTAACAACATTGCAACCATGCTCATCATGCACATATTTTATGCCAAGCATTCTATGTATTTGTTCTTCTAGTACTTGAGCACAATTTTCCTTCCCATCATTTTCACGAAAGATATTAAAAAGATGAAGCATATGAGGTAACCTTAATTCCATTTTTTAGTATTCTTATATAAACTAAACTAGTGATAAAACAAGAAACAGAAAGATTCGATTGCAAGATCTAAAGATATACCTTCAAGCACTCACCTCCACGGAAACGGCACCAGAAAAGAGCTTGATGTCTACTACAGAACTTTCTTCTTGTAGACGTTATTGGGCCTCCAAGTGCAGAGGTTTGTAGGACAGTAGCAAATTTCCCTCAAGTGGATAACCTAAGGTTTATCAATCCATGGGAGGCGTATGATGAAGATGGTCTCTCTCAAACAACCCAACAACCAAATAACAAAGAGTCTCTTGTGTCCCCAACACACCCAATACAATGGTAAATTGTATAGGTGCACTAGTTCGGCGAAGAGCTGGTGATACAAGTGCAATATGGATGGTAGATATAGGTTTTTGTGAACTGAAAATATAAAAACAACAAGGTAGCAAGTGGTAAATGTGAGCATAAACGGTGTGGCGATGATAGGAAACAAGGCCTAGGGTTCATACTTTCACTAGTGCAAGTTCTCTCAACAATAATAACATAACTGGATCACATAACTATCCCTCAACATGCAACAAAGAGTCACTCCGAAGTAACTAACAGCGGAGAACAAACGAAGAGATTATGGTAGGGTATGAAACCACCTCAAAGTTATTCTTTCTGATCGATCTAATCAAAAGTCCATAGTAAAATAACATGAAGCTATTCTTTCCGTTCAATCTATCATAGAGTTCGTACTCGAATAACACCTTAAGACACAAATCAACCAAAACCCTAATGTCACCTAGATACTCCATTGTCACCTCAAGTATCCGTGGGCATGAGTATATGATATGCATCACATAATCTCAGATTCATCTATTCAACCAACACAAAGTACTTCAAAGGGTGCCCCAAAGTTTCGACCGGAGAGTCAAGACGAAAATGTGTGCCAACCCCTATGTATAGATTCCCAAGGTCACTGAACCCGCAAGTTGATCACCAAAACATACATCAGGTAGATCACGTGATGTCCCATTGTCACCACAGATAAGCACATGCAAGACATACATCAAGTGTTTTCAAATCCTTAAAGACTCAATCCGATAAGATAACTTCGAAGGGAAAACTCAATCCATTACAAGAAGTAGAGGGGGAGAAACATCATAAGATCCAACTATAATAGCAAAGCTCGTGATACATCAAGATCGTGCCATCTCAAGAACACGAGAGAGAGAGAGAGAGATCGAACACATAGCTACTGGTACATACCCTCAGTCCCGAGGGTGGACTACTCCCTCCTCGTCATGGAGAGCACCGGGATGATGAAGATGGCCACCGGAGAGGGATTCCCCCCTCCGACAGGGTGCCAGAACGGGGTCTAGATTGGTTTTTGGTGGCAACAGAGGCTTTCGACGGTGGAACTCCCGATCTAGGTTATTTTACGAAGGTTTCAGTATATATAGGAGGTGTTGGAGTCGGGGCCAAGCAAAGGGGGTCTACGGGCTGTCCACGAGGTAGGGGGTACGCCCAGTAGGGGGGCGCCCCCCACCCTCGTGGGCAGCCCGTGGGTCCTCTTGTCCCCCTCCAGCACTTCCTGGGCTTCTTTAGGCCCAATAACCTCCTCCGTTGAGTTTCAGGTCAATTGAGCTCCTTTTGTTATTCCTTTTCTGCAAAACCCTAAAACAGGAGGAAAACAGAAACTGGCACTGGGCTCTGGGTTAATAGGTTAGTACCAAAAATAATATAAAAGTGTATAACAAAGCCCATTAAACATCCAAAACATCATAAATAATAGCATGGAATAATCAAAAATTGTAGATACATTGGAGACATATCAGGTATCATCATACCTAGTTCAATCTCGTTACCAGCAAGTCTCTTTACTCGTTCTGTAATACATCATCTCGTGAATAACTCATTTTTCATTTGCTTGCTAGGCTTATTATGATGTGTATTACCGAGAGGGCCGAGAGATACCTCTTCGACACTAGGAGTGACAAATCCTATTCTTGATCTATGCCAACACCACAAACACCTTCTGAGACACCTGTAGAGCATCTTTATAATCACCTAGTTATGTTGTGACGTTTGATAGCACACAAGGTGTTCCTCCGATATTTGGGAGTTGCATAATCTCATAGTCAGAGGAAAATGTATAAGTCATGAAGAAAGCAATAGCTGTAAAACTAAATGATCATAGTGCTAAGCTAACGAATGGGTCTTGTCCATCACATCATTCTCCTAATGATGTGATCCCGTTGATCAAACGAGAACACATGTCTATGGTTAGGAAACATAACCATCTTTGATTAACGAGCTAGTCTAGTAGAGGCATACTAGGGACACTCTATTTTGTCTATGTATTCACACATGTATCAAGTTTCCGGTCAATACAATTCTAGCATGAATAAAAGACGTTTGTTATGATAAATAAGGAAATATAAATAACAACTTTATTATTGCCTCTAAGGCATATTTCCTTCAATCTCCCACTTGCATTAGAGTCAATAATCAAGGTTACACAGTAATGATTCTAACACCCATGGAGTCTTGGTGCTGATCATGCTTTGCTCGTGGAAGAGGCTTAGTCAACGGGTGTACGACATTCAGATCCGTATGTATTTTGCAAATTTCTATGTCTCCCTCCTTGACTTGATCGCAGATAGAGTTGAAGCGTCTCTTGATGTGCTTGGTTCTCTTGTGTAACCTGGATTCCTTCGCCAAGGCTATTGCTCCAGTGTTGTCACAAAAGATTTTCATTGGACCCGATGCACTAGGTATTACACCTAGATCGGATATGAACTCCTTCATCCTGACTCCTTCATTTGATGCTTCCGAAGCAGCTATGTACTCTGCTTCACACGTAGATCCCGCCACGATGCTCTGCTTGGAACTGCACAAACTAACAGCTCCATCGTTCAACAAAAATACGTATTCGGTTTGTCACTTAGAGTCATCCGGATCAGTGTCAAAGCTTGCATCGACGTAACCGTTTACGACGAGCTCTATGTCACCTCCATAAACAGGAAACATATCCTTTGTCCTTTTCAGGTACTTCAGGATGTTCTTGACCGATGTCCAGTGATCCACTCCTGGATTACTTTGGTACCTCCCTGCTAGACTTATAGCAAGGCACACATCAGGTCTGGTACACAACATTGCATACATGATAGAACATATGGATGAAGCATAGGGAATGACTTTCATTTTCTCTCTATCTTTTGTAGTGGTCGAACATTGAGTCTTACTCGACTTCACACCTTGTAACACCGGCAAGAACCCTTTCTTTGACTGGTTCATTTTGAGCTTCTTCAAAACTTTATCAAGGTATGTGCTTTGTGAAAGTCCAATTAAGCATCTTGATCTATCTCTATAGATCTTGATGCCTAATATATAAGCAGCTTCACCGAGGTCTTTCATTGAAAAATTCTTATTCAAGTGACCTTCTATGCCATCAAGAAATTCTACATCATTTCCAAAAAAATATGTCATCCACATATAATATCAGAAATGCTACACAGCTCCCACTCACTTTTTTGTAAATACAGGCTTCTCCAAAAGTCTGTATAAAACCATATGCTTTGATCACCTCATCAAAGCGTATATTCCAACTCCGAGATGCTTGCACCAGTCCATAGATGGATCGGTGGAGCTTGCACACTTTGTTAGCACCTTTAGGATCGACAAAACCTTCTGGTTGCATCATATACAACTCTTATTTGAGATATCCATTAAGGAATGCAGTTTTGACATCCATTTGCTAGATTTCATAATCATAAAATGCGGCAATTACTAACATGATTCGGACAGATGTAAGCATCGCTACTGGTGAGAAAGTCTCATCGTAGTCAACTCCTTGAACTTGTCGAAAACCTTTCGCAACAAGTCGAGCTTTGTATATAGTAACATTACAATTGGCGTTAGTCTTCCTCTTAAAGATCCATTTATTCTCAATGGCTTGTCGATCATCGGGCAAGTCAACCAAAGTCCACACTTTGTTATCATACATGGATCCCATCTCAGATATCAGGGCTTCAAGCCATTTTGCTGAATTTGGGCTCATCATCGCTTCCTCATAGTTCGTAGGTTCATCATGGTCTAGTAACATGACTTCCAGAACAGGGTTACCATACCACTCTGGTGCGGAACGTACTCTGGTTGACCTACGAGGTTCAGTAGTAACTTGATCTGAAGTTTCATGATCATCATCATTAGCTTCTTCACTGATTGGTGTAGGAATGACTAGAACTTGTTTCTGTGATGAACTACTTTCCAATTCGGGAGAAGGTACAATTACCTCATCAAGTTGTACTTTCCTCCCACTCACTTCTTTCGAGAGAAACTCCTTCTCTAGAAAGGATGCATTCTTAGCAACGAATATCTTGCCTTCGGATCTGTGATAGAAGGTGTACCCAACAGTTTCCTTTGGGTATCCTATGAAGACACATTTTTCCGACTTGGATTCAAGCTTATCAGGTTGAAGCTTTTTCACATAAGCATCTCAGCCCCAAACTTTAAGAAACGACAACTTGGGTTTCTTGCCAAACTACAGTTCATAAGGCATTGTCTCAATGGATTTAGATGGTGCCCTATTTAACGTGAATGCAGCTGTCTCTAAAGCATAACCCCAAAATGATAGTTGTAAATCGATAAGAGACATCATAGATTGCACCATATCTACTAAAGTACGGTTATGACATTCGGATACACCATTACACTATGGTGTTCCAGGTGGCGTGATTTGTGAAGCTATTCCACATTGTTTCAAATGAAGACCAAACTCATAACTCAAATATTCGCCTCCGTGATCAAATCATAGAAACTTTATTTTCTTGTTACGATGATTCTCTACCTCACTCTGAAATTCTTTGAACTTTTCAAATGTTCCAGACTTGTGCTTCATCAAGTAGATATACCCATATCTGCTCAAATCATTTGTGAAGGTCAGAAAATAATGATACCCGCCGCGAGCCTCAACACTCATTGGGCCGCATACATCAGTCTGTGTGATTTCCAACAAGTTAGTTGCTTGCTCCATTGTTCCGGAGAACGGAGTTTTAGTCATCTTGCCCATGAGGCATGGTTTGCAAGCACCAAGTGATCCATAATCAAGTGATTCCAAAAGTGCATCATCATGGAGTTTCTTCATGCGCTTTACACCAATATGATCTAAATGACAGTGCCACAAATAAGTTACACTATCATTATCAACTTTGCATCTTTTGGCTTCAATATGATGAATATGTGTATCACTACGATCAAGATCCAACAAAAATAGACCATTCATCAAGGGTGCGTGACCATAAAAGATATTACTCATATAAATAGAACAACCATTATTCTCTGATTTAAATGAATAACCGTCTCGCAACAAAAAAGATCCAAATATAATGTTCATGCTCAGCGCTGGCACCAAATAACAATTATTTAGGTCTAAAACTAATCCCGATGGTAGATACAGAGGTAGCGTGCCGACGGCGATCACATTGACTTTGGAACCATTTCCCACAAGCATCATCACCTCGTCCTTAGCTAATCTTCGTTTAATCCATAGCCCCGGTTTCGAGTTACAAATATTAGCAATCGAACCAGTATCAAATACCCAGGTGCCACTACGAGCATTAGTAAGGTACACATCAATATTGTGTATATCAAATATACCTTTCTTCACTTTACCATCCTTCTTATCCGCCAAATACTTGGGGCAATTCCGCTTCCAGTGTCCAGTCCCTTTGTAGTAGAAGCACTCAATTTTAGGCTTGGCTCCAGACTTGGGTTTCTTCGTGGGAGCAGTAACTGGTGTCGGATTACGGGCTCCACAAACCCAAGAAGTTCGAACACACGGGCGTGAACGAGGATCTCTCCCACTCACGTCTACCTAGCGCCTCGCCCTCGTACAATGAAGAGATTCAAGCAAGCAACAAGTAAAGCACACATGAATTTACCCAGGTTCAGGCCACCTTGCGGTGTAAAACCCTACATCCTGCTTTGGTGGATTAGCCTCGGGAGGGCTTGAGTATGAACAAGTACAGTAGTTCCTGAGCTCAGGAGGGGAGCTCAGGAGGGTCAGGAGGCAAGGGTTCTTGCTGCTTGGTGTGAGGGTGGAGTCTTTCTGGATCTCCTTCGCCCCCCTGCACGGTGGGAATTCTAGCTACTTATATAGGCGGCCAGGGTCCTCTTCCCCCGAAATATTTTAGGCGGGAAGGGATCCCACAACGGCCATTTTGAGCGGGAACACAAGGATGCTCCTATCCTGACAAAAGCGGTCTTCTCCTGCAAAGGGATCAGGCGATGACGCATTGGTGGGCTCGGTGGTGACATCCTCCTTGCCGTCCTTGCGGTCTTCGGTCTTGTTGCACCAAAGGGACCGGAGGCCGATTCAATCGAATACGGGTACCGGGTTCCTTTCGGCGGCATCCAAGTCTTCATTGGCAAAATCGGCGAACCGGGACCTGAGCCGGACATCTTCCCCAACATCGTCGAGCCGGCTCAGCGTACGAGATCGGCCCGGATTCAGCCCGCCGTGAAGCACGTGTTCGTTGGAGCAATCCACGGAGTTCGAGCCGAGGATGGATCGGAATCTGATGGTACAACAGTTGTCTACTCAGACGACGAATCTTCATCCGGAGAAACTGAGTCTCTGTTTCAGTTGCAGGACGGCCGGTCTGAGGGCGAGTCCGATGGAAACAGTATTCCGGACCCCTTTGGCCCGCCAAACCGGGTGGCTGTCTTTATGGCCGGTTCACAGCCCCCGGTGAACGGGGCAACAGCAGAAGCTGGTGTAGGGGGGAGCGGCACGACCCTCTCACCTACTGACGTTCTATCCACCTTGATGGATGAGTTCACAGCTAAAGCAGTGGAAACAGTAGCTCCAGCAGACAAGGCGCATCATGATGCAGAGCTCCTTCAGTTGAAAGGCCGGATTGATCAGTTAAAGGAAGATCTGAAGGCAGAGAGAGAGATGATAGCGGTGAGACAAGCAGAGTTGGATGATCAAGCTTTTCACCTAAGGATGGAACAGGCCTCTACACAGGGCGTAAGAGGTCGGAAGTACCAATCTCGTATACCGCCGGTTTAAGAAGCGATGGATCTGTTTAGAACACCAGGGGCAGGGACCAGCAATAATCCCACTTTAAACCGAAGGGCACCCCCAGTCAGGGATGTGCCGGTTCGACAGCCTGCGGCGGAGCAGAGAAGACCACCTAATGCGGGTGGATAATCCGGGCCATTTAGCCTTGGTGGTGGCACCTCAGGTGGGAGGCTACAAATTCACTAAGGTTCTCATGGACGGTGGTAGCAGTATCAATATCTTGTACTATGAGACTTTCCGTCGTATGGGTCTGACGGATAAGAAGTTAAGGCAATCAAATACAGTGTTTCATGGAGTGGTCCCAGGTAAGTCGGCTTATCCGGTTGGAAAGATTGACTTAGAAGTTACCTTTGGGAATGAGTATGATTCCAGGTCAGAGATGATAACTTTCGAAGTCGTCAAAATCAAAAGCCCATATCACGCTCTGTTTGGAAGGACAGTTTATGCTAAGTTTATGGCTAGGCCATGTTATGTTTAGGAAAACATACCGGTTTATATGGAGTGATGAGGCAAACACAGCGTTTGAGGATCTGAAACGGCAATTGGCAAAGCCACCGGTTTTAGCTGCTCCTATTGACAAGGAGCCGTTGCTGTTATACGTCGCTGCCAATGCACGGGCAGTTAGCGTTGCAATTGTGGTTGAGCGCAAGGAAGCAGGGAAGGAATACCCGGTTCAGCGCCCGGTTTATTACGTGAGTGAAGTACTTATTGAATCCAAGCAGAGATACCCTCATTGGCAGAAGTTGGTATATGGTGTGTTCATGGCAAACCGGAAGTTGAAGCACTATTTCCAAGGTCATCCAATAACTGTGGTTAGTTCAGCACCGTTGGGGGATATAATCCAGAACAGGGAAGCTACAGGCAGAGTAGCGAAGTGGGCCATTGAGCTCAGCCCACATGAGTTGAAATATGTACCACGCACCGCTATAAAGTCTCAGGCATTGGTAGATTTCATCAATGATTGGACAGAGTTGCAAACTCCTGAGGAGAAGCCGGATCTTACTTACTGGACGATTCACTTTGATGGTTCAAAACAGTTGGAGGGCTCGGGGGCTGGAGTTGTCTTAACTTCCCCCAGAGGTGATAAATTTTGTTACGTCCTCTGCTTATTGTTTCCTTGTACTAGTAATGCAGCAGAATATGAAGCACTACTTCATGGTTTGCGGCTGGCAAAGGAGATGAACTTGAGCCGGGTTAAGTGCTTTGGCGACTCAGACCTGGTGGCGCAGCAAGTTTCTGGCAAGTGGGATTCAAGAGATCCCCTAATGGCAGCTTATAGGCAAGAAGTTGAAGCAGTTGCAGGATGCTTCAAAGGATATCAGGTGGATCATATAGACCGGCAGAGGAACGAAGCGGCTGACGCTCTAAGCCGGCTGGGTTCTCAACGTAAACCGGTGCCACCAAACACTTTTTTGGATGAATTGCACAGTCCTTCGGTTCAAATACCATCGGAGGAAGACCTAGCTGTTCCAGATCCGGAGGCACAGTTAGTTGCAGCGCTTCATGTTATTCCAGATTGGACGCTGCCCTATTTGGCATACCTGAGCCGAGGAGAGTTACCGGACGATGAAGAAGAAGCACGACAGATAATCCGGCGTTCTAAGTCCATGACGATTGCAAACGGAGAGCTTCATCGTCGCAGTACTTCTGGAGTATTTCAGCGGTGTGTATCAGCTGAGGAAGGTTGTGAGATTCTTCGCGAGATCCATGAAGGAGATTGTGGTCATCATGCCGGTTCAAAATCATTGGTGGCGAAAGCATTCCGGCATGGTTTCTATTGGTTAACTGCTCATGCAGATGCGGCAGATCTGGTCCGGAAGTGTGACGCTTGTCAAAAAATTTCAAGGCGTGCTCTGGTTCCGGCACTGGAGCTCCGGATGATACCAATAACTTGGCCATTTGCGACTTGGGGGCTTGATATGGTTGGACCCTTTAAGCGATCCCAAGATCAGAAAACTCATCTACTAGTAGCAGTAGATAAGTTTACAAAGTGGGTTGAAGCAGAGCCTATAAGCAAGTGTGATGCAGCAACCGCAGTCAAATTCATCAAAAAAGTAATTTTCCGGTTTGGCTTTCCACACAGCATCATCACAGACAATGGCACCAATTTATCTCAGGGTGAGATGGAAGAATTCTGTCAACAAGAACATATTCGCTTGGACGTGTCTTCTGTGGCCCACCCCCAATCCAATGGTCAGGCTGAAAGGGCAAATCAGGAGATTTTGCGAGGTATCAAACCCCGGCTTATGACACCTTTGCAAAGAACCCCAGGATGTTGGGTTGAGGAGTTGCCATCTGTTCTTTGGAGTATCAATACTACACCAAACCGGTCTACAGGTTACACACCTTTCTTCATGGTCTATGGTGCTGAAGCAGTCCTTCCGAGCGATATACGTCATGATTCACCAAGGGTGACGGCTTATGTTGAAGCAGTCAACGAGAAAGCAAGACAGGACAGTTTGGACCGGCTGGATGAAGAGCGTGATATAGCTGCAATACGATCTGCAATTTATCAACAAGACTTACGCAGATATCATAGCCGCCGGATCAGAACAAGGACGTTCCAGGAGGGCGACTTGGTACTCCGGCTCATCCAAGATCAAACAGATATGCACAAGCTATCCCCACCTTGGGAAGGGCCCTTTGTAGTCAGTAAGAACCTACACAATGGTTCATATTACCTGGTGGACGTTCGAGAACACAAGGACTCACGGACGTCAGAAGAGGAGACGAAGAGGTCGTGGAACATCGCCCATTTACGGCCATACTATACTTGAGCTACGAGCTCCAATGTATCCTATGTATATATTATGATTAATGAATAAACCGGCACCCTCGGTAAACCGGGGGCTCAGCCCTTTTTCCATATACAAATATCTTGTGAGGACAACCATACAAGTTTTTTATCAGATATTATATTTCACTATATTGGCCGGTTTAGAAGTTGATTTTTTCCAGAGTATACAAAGGAGCAATAAAACTTTCTAAAGAACATGAGATCATATCCGGTTCGAAGAGAGGACGCTTCACGATTTACCCACCGGTTCAGGAGGAACCATGGAGGCCCCCTGGGAAAGATGGATAATCCACGTCCCATTGATTGGCTCAATTTTTATGTACATCGGCCCTCTGAAAAGAATGGTTCGCCCACGTTCAGTGATTGGCTAGGCCCTCTGGGAAAGATGGTTTGCCCACGTCCCAGTGATTGGCTCAATTTTTATGTACGATTTTATCGGCCCTCTGAAAAGATGGTATGCCCACGTTCAGCGATTGGCTAGGCCCTCTGGGAAAGATGGTTTGCCCACGTCCCATTGATTGGCTCAATTTTTATTTGCGGTTCTATCGGCCCTCTGAAAAGATGGTATGCCCACGTTCAGTGATTGGCTAGGCCTCCTGGGAAAGATGGATAATCCACGTCCCATTGATTGGCTGAACCTTGCTTTGAGCCTGGCAGCTCTCAAAAAGCCTCGACTACATGGTCTTATTTGCAAAATTTGCATCTTTTTGTGTTTGTGTTTTATAACCCTTTAAACCGGAGTGGAACAGCTACAGAAGCTGACCACATATCTATAAAGTGGAAAGTCTGGGTCATGAATACCAGCATGAGTAAACCGGTGTTCATTATAACCCGGATCATCTATCAGGCAACAAGCCACGTCAGACAACAATTGATCCAAGTCTTGCAGAACAAGATGAACCGGAGTTTATCATTAAAACCTGGGTTTCTAATTGGATCCGTGAAGGTCTTCATCAAGAGATTTTAAAGTCCTACCGGATTAAGAGTGTTGAGCATATATAATCTCAGGACATATTTTCAGTATTATTTATGCAGGAGCAGAGGATATGCAAGATAAGCACCATCAGATAACATTTAAATTGGCAAATATTTCATATAAGAAAGACAGAATATCCGGATTAAAGCAGATCAAGTTTCAGCTATCCTATTACAAGGCATAGCAAGCCTGACGGATTACAAAGATTGTTTGACAAAACAGAGACTGCGATTACAAACAATAAATTTTGAATTATGCTCCTCCTTGCTGAGACGGCTGGCCATCACCTTGATCCGGAATATCTTCATCTTCTTGAAGCGGTTGGAAGTCCGGTGCACGCCAGTCAATCTTCGTCAAAGCCCGGAAATACATCTCGTCGTTGATAAGTTCAGAAGGTTCAATATCAGGAGCGAAGGTATGAGGACGAACCGGCGGGATTAAGTTGACGGTGTCATAAACCGGCCGCTCCACCCGCTCGTTTTGCAAGTTATATCCAGGATGATACCTGGATAAATCGGATTCAGCTGCAAGCTTGCTGGCGAGGGGACGCATCTCCTTCGTCAAGGCGTAGAGATCCTTTGCGGTAAAAGTTGAGCCGTCGTCTTTTGTATCAGGAAATCCGGTTAAAGCTTCTTCCGGATCAAGATCCGGGACCCAGGCCTTAGCCCTGGTAAGGGCCAGAAGAGCACCACCTCGGGCAGCAGATTTTTTGACTTCTTCAAGACGAACCGGCAAGACAGATAATTTTTTCAATGTGTCCTGGATAGTTGTAGGGGCCGGTTTACCGAAAGAAGTTGCACTAATGATCCTCTGGGCGCCGGAATACAGCTGCTCGACCAAGGTGTAACATGCTTTAAGCTTCTTCCGTAGGTCATCCCCAAGATGGGAGACACGGCGCCCTGCATATAGAGATCATGGTTAAACCGGCACAAATGGAAGATGACAAGGATAAAGAGGGAGTTCAGATTATACTTACCAAAGACTGCAGAGGTCATCAACTCAGTCTGCTGCTTTAAACCGGTTAATTCCTCTGTAACCGGATTAAGCGCCCCTTCAGCATCCTGAATCCTTTTCTCCAGATCCTTCTTTTAAACCTCAAAAGTGGTCCGCTCTTCTTCAAAGTATTTCTTCAGATCTTCAGCAGTATTTAAACTTACCTGAAGATCTTTCTTAGCCTTTGAAGCGGCAGATTCTGTCTCATCAAGACGGCTCCGAAGTTCATTAATTTCATCAGCGTTCCGGTTTAACTCAGCCTGCAAGCACAATCAAATGACAAGAAGCAAAAATCAGACAAGTCTCAAGCACACAAACAAGTTGTCTACTTGACACTTGGGGGCTAATGGCAGTTGAAGCAATAAGCAACGGCAATTCAAAGTTACAAGTCTCAAGCACACAAACAAGTTGTCTACTTGACACTTGGGGGCTAATGGATGGTTGAAGTATCATCAGAAATTTTTACAAGTATCACATACATAAACAAGTTATCTACTTGATACTTGGGGGCTAATGTAAAGATCAATTGTTCAAACTACAAAGTTCCGGTTCACCTTCAGCACGAAGATAAACCGGAACTTGGGGGCTGTTATGGGATAGAAGCATATCAAAAGTACAAAGTCAGAAGAAGAGGATTACCTCATATTTCTCCTTCATCAAGTTAACCAAACTTGCTTCATAATCTCGGCTGCTGTGGAGCCGGTTTAGGTACCCAGAATAAATTTCTTGGGCGCTCATGTCTGCAAGATTGGATACTTCAGTACTCCATTTGCCCTTCTCTTTATATAACTTCTCCATTTTAGCTGTATGCTTGGCTAAAACGGTGGGCTCAGCCGGAGCAACGAATGCAGCCCCAGTCACTACAACTTCTGGAGAAGAAGGGGCAATTGGAGTCGCAGTGTGAGCCGGATTGGGAGATGCCGGATTAATTTGCGGAGAGTTGACCCGGGCAGGGCTTGGCAAGTTGTGTGCATCTTCAGCAGTAGGATTTTCGGGTGCGGAGAGGTGATCCGTAGGCGCATGATCTTCAAGAGGAGCTATGGGCTCGCTTTCTGGAGGAACAGTCGTTGTCGGATCATCGGCCGGATCATCTGCAGTGGTCTCAGCAGGAGGCTTGTTTGCCTTGGATTTTTTGCTAGGCTTTGGTTTGCTGAAAAAAGTTTGCAAAATGAGTTAACATTATAAAGCAAAAAGGAATTATAAACCGGAAAAGTTAAAAAGTTACCCTGGGACAGTTTTCAATGGAGGAAGCTGGGTGGCGGTCGATTCACCAGAAGAAGACAGTGGAGTTTCCTGGTAATCAGGGTCAGACGGTTTAAGAGGTTTCCGGATAAGCCCGGCCTTGGGATGAAGGAGAGTCGGAGAAAGTATCACCTCAGCACGGCGCTTCCGAGCCGGAGTTAAAGAAATCCCGGATGATTCCACTGCCACGCCACTATGGCGAGTGGTCCGGCGAAGAGCTTCATGTTGTTGCTTCTTCAAAATAAAATTAGGATCCAACTGAGCATAAGGGTGAGAAAATTGGTATTTCTGGACGGTCCAACGACTTTTTTGTGGAAGAGGTTCTGAATCAGAAGAAAGGATAGTTACCTCAACCTCGGCCGGATTATCACCTTCAGCCAACTCCTGTGGAAAGTTATCATTAGGTACATATATGAATACAAGAAAGCAAAATTCAAACCGGTTTAATTCATACCTCGGAATCCGGATCATCATCCTCGGCGGGAGAGCTGGAGTCAAGAGCTGCCTTTCTTTTCTTATTAGCAAAGGTCTTACGGCGTGCTTGCTTGCCGGTTTTCTCCTGAGGTTTTCTCTTCCAGAAAGGATCATCAGCCTATTCAAAAGAAGGAAGGACAGTTGAAGGGACGGTTTAAGAAAACGGATTACAAATACAGGATAAAGTAAAACTTACCGCAGGCAGTTTATTCTTCGTATAATATGGTGCTAATCCGACTTTGTTGCAGTCTGCTAAGGAGATGTTGAGCATCTATTTTGCCGATTCAATAACCTCCAATTCAGATAATTTGTCCTTGGTGAATCGTTGAGGATCGTCCGGTTTACCAGAATACTGGCACATCAGCTGAGATCGCCGGCTCAAGGGAAGGATGCTCCAAGACAACCAGCAGCGCATAAAGTCAGTTCCACTCAAGCCATTGGCCATGAAAGCTTTCAACCTGGAGAGTTGTGATGCAAACCAGGTCCGCTCAACAGAGCTGAGTCGTTGAGGTAGAGGATGATCCTCCGGAATACGGTGCTCACGATAACCCGGCAAGGGGTTCTCCCCTTCAGGAGAAGTGTCAATGCAATAAAACCATGACTTGTTCCACTCTTTTGGATGCGTGTGTAAAGCGGCGTGAGGAAAGACAACATCCCTCCTTTTCTGGATACTAACACCGCCGAGTTCCTGATGCGGTCCACTGGTGAACTCTGTGCGCCGGTTCAGGTGAAAGAAGTCCCGGAACAGATCGACAGACGGTTCTTCTTGCAGATACACCTCCGAAAACACTTGGAAGTCACAGATATTTGAAATAGAGTTGGGTCCAATATCCTGAGGGTGGAGTTGGAAGGCAGCAAGAACGTCCCGGAAAAATTTTGAACCGGGGGGAGAGAAGCCTCGAGATATGTGATCAAAGAACACGATAACCTCCCCGGGCCTGGGAGTAGGAGGGCATTCATTCCCCAGAGCCCGCCACTTCAAAACAGATTGAGGGCCTAAGGTACCAATTTCAGAAATCTTGACCAAATCTTCTTCCGTGATGATGGAAGGAACCCAATCACAGGAGACGAACTGTTTGGCCATAGCAACGAAAAGACAAGTGCTGAAAAGATAAAGTGCAAAAAACGGATTATGCGGGTATAGTAGTATAAACCGGAAAATATCTATGAAAGGTACGCAACGGTTTGAACCGAGGACTAATGGCATGGTTAAACCGGCAATAACAGGGAGCTACAACATTTCCGGTTCACGACAGTAAGAGAGGAACAGCTAAACCGTCGCGTTTCAAATTCAAAGTTTTGCAAAAACAGGGCATAACAGTTTAAACCGGAGTATATCTAATGGATCTACAAAGGAGAAGAAACAGTTTCCTCGTAAACGGCTAAAGTGGAACAGATCTGGGCATGCAAAGAAAAGAAAAATAAAGCGCAAGAAAATACGAGAAGAAACGCAAGGGTCTTATGCGGAGAAGATGAATCTACAGGATAAGTGTAAGTGGCGAGATCTAAAGCTAATACTAGTGGAAGATCTATTAACTGGGTATAAAGGTCACAAATTTTCTACGAAGTGAGCATTTACGAGGAACAAGTTGAAGTTTTCATTGAAAGCCCTAATGGCGGAAGAACAAGGGAAGAACCCTAAAGGATGCAGATCTAGAATGAGGAAGGAAGGACATACCTGAACAATGGAGGACGACGGCGGAGTTCTCTGGTCGAATCAGGTTGATGCAGCGGCCAGGAAGGTCTTGACTCGGCGAGGCAACGGCTACCTATACCTCCTACGTGTCGAGGCACGACTTAAAGGTATAAGCCCATCCTAGAATGATCTCAAGTTTGGTATCTTTGCACAACTCATGTAAAAGAGGGATTAAAATGCAAAAGAGAGATAGTTGGCTTACACTCGCCACTTCACACAATACAATACATAAGCATAACATCATTCAAAACATCACAACCCGACTACGGGTGGAGATCCACAAGAAAGATACCAAAACAACATAAAGCCACAGGTCAGGATCGAATCCTAGTAGAAACCACTACTGATCGTCGAAACATCACAAGCATACGGCCACACTCTTCATCGAACTCCCGATGAAGTACTTGAACCAGCTCATGCATCAAACTCGGCTGAACCTGCATCTGGTGTGGTGAAGTAACTGTGAGCCACAGAGGACTCAGCAATCCCGTTCCCGGGTAACATGACTATTTAAGCCTTGGGTGAGGACAAGGCTGAAGAAAGAACGAGAGGTGAAGGAACAACAAGAGTCTGCAGCAGCAACTAGCACTAACTTACGTAATAGAGAGCGAGAAGAGAAGTGCCTCGGTCGAGAGATGATCACGAAGTGATCCTAGCTACAAGCTCCACAAACATAACCCCACCGTGTTCAACTCCCGAATCCCTATTCGGAAATTGACAGTCACGGTACACACGCTGGTAGTGTATTAGTAACATTGTGTCAAGTTATCTACAACCGGAATTAACAAGCTCCCATCTGCCACATAACCGCGGGCACGGCTTTCGAAAGTTCAAATCCTGCAGTGGTGTTCCAACTTGACCCATTACAAGCCCACGATCCACGGAGTCGCAACTCCATAGGTGGGAAGACCCGAGTATTCTCGGAATCCCGTGCTCAAGTTAAACCGAACTAAGGTAAGGCTAATCCAGCAAATCCTCCCGGCGTGTCGACACCCTGATAGTAGCCGCGCGTATCTAAGTCTCAGGACACGACCGGATGAGTCATCCTACAGGTTTTTACCAAACCTCAAGTTTCCTTGAGGTGGCCCCGCAGTCTGCTCGTTTCGGACCAACACTCATGTGGAGCACTGGCCCGTGGGGGTTGAATTAAAATAAAAGGGATAGCTAGTCCACATGCAAGTTTTATTAGTTATTAGGCAAATAGTACCAATGTTTGGACTTGCTGGAAAAGACTTAGCACTTAGCGGTTTATCAAGGGGGTCCCATACACCCCAACCGTGTTAGGAACGCATAATCAAGGAACATAACACCGGTTTATACGGTTCCTAACGGCATGAGTGGAACAAAACACCAAGCAAAAGGCTTAGCCTTCCACCCTTGCCAATATATAGATGATTTCATTAAAGCATTTATATAGTGTGATATAACCCAACCAAACTTCAACATGAAGCAAGCATCTTCGATCTTCACCTGCAACTAGCAATGCTATAAGAGGGGTTGAGCGAGCCTACGTATAGCCAATCAAAGGTTTGCAAAGGTTGGGTGGTTAAACAGGTTCATGGTTACAATAGGAGGCTGACAGGAAAACATGGGCATCGAGGCAAAACTATAGAGCGATACTCTAGCAATAGGCAAAGATAGTAATGTTATCGGGGTTCGGTCATCTTGCCTGGAATTCCACAAGGGAGAAGAACGGATCCAAGAAGTAGACGAAGCAACACAGTCGAGAGAAACCTCACAACTCCGGAACGAAACCGAAGCTATCAAGAGAAGCAACCGGAAAGAAAGAAACAACACGGTAAACACACATATCATAACATGGCATACGATGCACAAACAAGTATGATGCATGTCCAGTTTAATTATGCGTGGCATGGCAAAGTGCACAAACAAATACTACAAGTTAAGTGGAGCTCAATATGCAACGAGTTGCATATTGACGAAACACCACATGTTAATTATTTAGTTGACTCTTGTTTATTTACAAGACAAGATTAAATGTTTGTTAACATGGCAAGTGGTGAAGCATAAAGAAACTACACTATTAAGACATTTTAAATGAGGCCGGAGATAACAACAACATATCCGGAAAATCCCCATGAGCATGTTTAGTAATTATAAGCAAACAACAATTCACACATCTATAATGTTGTCAACATGATGCGGATGACATGATCAAGTTTTATGCAAGTTTTAATTAAAGGTTGACAAGAGAGACATGAAGTATTTGTCACCGTGGTGGAATGAAAGGGGGCCACGGCAACGATCCGAAAATGATGCAACGCAACATCTCGGTTCCGGTAACTCGTCGAGAGACCGGTGCAAAAGAAAGGTGGCGAAACGTGTCAAACGAGATGAAAGGTGGGGCGATCCCGTTACCGGGTTCCCACGAGTCGGTGACGAGGCAACCGAGGAACATGACAAGAGGTCGGAACGGGCACGGAGCACACACGGGAAACATTTCATACAACACAACAAGCATCCACGGGTCACGTCTCGGGGTTATACCTTCGAAGCGTGCGTTCTCGGAGGGGTTCGAGTCGTCGAGGGACGTAGTGGAAGAAGTTGTACATGGCCGTAGAGGGAAGTAGATGTTCCGTTCGGAGACGAAGTAGACGTTCTCATTTCTTCACCGAAGGTAGTCGTTCTCGTAGCGGTAGTTGTACTCGGGCGACGGTAGTGGTACTCGCGGTCGTCGAGCGACGGTAGTGGTACTCGGGGCGACGGTAGGGGTACTTGGGGTCTCCGAGTAGTCGTTCATGTAGTCGTTCTCGAGCTCGTAGTTGTACACGTAGACGGACTTGACGCAAACGAAGGGGTACTTGACGCGTTGTGTCTTGGCGACGGTAGTTGTTCGGGCCCAAAAGTAGTTATACTTGCTGCTCCATGATTATCTGAGATTAACATTAACAGCAACAATACAACAAAAACCAAGGGAAAAACTGCGGTCTCGGCGACAGAGAGGTGCGGGTCGCGGATCGGCGCTGCTCATGGCCGCGGATGTGCGCCAAGGCGAGGAGGTGCTGGACGGCCTCGACGGGAGGAGGGCGCGGCTGCTGGCTCGGGCCAGACGAGGAAGAGGCCGAGGCAGGGGCCTGGAGACGAGGAGGGGCGCGTCCGTGCTGCGAGGAAGGGGCGACGGGGCGCCGAGCTCTCTCTCTGGGAGAGGGCGAGGAGAACCAGGCGAGGCGGCCGGGCACATCTTGGCGCTGGAGAAGAGGACGTCGGGGCGCCGGGCTGCTGGGGTGCGGCGCTCAGGGCCAGGGGGCCGTGCTCGAGGCGCGCATCGGGAGGAAGAGGCAGGGGCGACAGCTCCTGGTCGAGGAGGCCGCGCTACGGGGAGACGAGGCCTGCGCGGGGGAGGCTGCCGCCTCGGTCGACAGGAGGCCAGAGGGAGCGGGGCGCCGGGGCTGGCTCCTGGCTCCTGGCCGGCGCTAGAGGCGCGGAAGGGGAGCTCTGCGAGGCGCTCGAGAGGAGGAGATGGCGACGAGGTAGCCGAGATCGAGAGGAGGAGATGGCGTCGAGAGGAGGGGGGTTCGGGCGAGCGAGGGGAAAGAAGTGCGGGGTCGAGAGGGTGGCGGCGCTCGAGCGGAGTCGAGGGACAAGCGGAGAAGGCTGCGGTCGAGCTAGGGTTCGGTGCGGGCGCTGGCCTCTGGAGTGGGCCAGTGGGCCGGCTGGGAAGGAGGAAGGAAGTATGGGCCAGGAGGGAAGGAGGAGGGAAGTATGGGCCAGGAGGGAAGGAGGAGGGAAGTATGGGCCAGGAGGGATGGAGGCTGACTGCTCCTCTTATTTATTTTCTTTAGCAGAAAATAAAAGAGAAGAAAGAAAAGAGGAGGGGAGTTAGGAAAAAGTTAGCACCTGGAATTATATTTTTTTCTCGGGCTCATAAAAATAAGCACGACCGGAGAAAAATACAAAAGGCCAGATCGGAAAATAATTCAAACATATTTGAATTTAATTCAAATAGTTTTGAACTAAGACGAATATTGAAGTGTCCAAAAACGTTCAAATTTTTGGAGGAACCTCGAAACAACGGAAAGAATTATTGGCAAGGTTTTTGTAGGAGAACTCGAAGTGAAAAAGACATGGGGAAATATTGTAAGTGTGTTACGGTGATCCCAAACAATTGGAATATTTTTAATATAGCTCCCTAAATATTGAGAGGCTTTTATATGTTATAAAGAGAAGACATTCTTCCCTTGATTTAAATGGACCGAAGGTCCACACGATTTATTTAGGTTGGGATGCAAAATAAAAATGACATGATGGCATGATGACATGATGCAATGCAAAAATAAATAACACAAGCACAAAGAACACACGGGCAACCCGGAACATCTGGAATCTTCTGGAATCTTCTGGGACGTCGGTCTCGGGCGTCACAACTCTCCCACACTAACAGAGGATCTCGACCCGAGATCCTAGAGATATCACCGGGTAAAACGGAAGAGGAAGAGGTAAAACAAAGTTGCTTCTTCGACAGACGAGTGAAACCAGGAACCTTGAGAGGTTGAACAAAAATGTAAGGAGAATACAACAGAGATGAAAGAAGTTAAGAGCACTCCGGTAAAATGAGGAACAAGGAGCCTTATGAGAACCTTGTAGGTTGAAAGACATGAAACAAGAGCTTAAGAACCAAAAGAAAATGAAACTGCAATTGTACAGCCAAGGAATAAGAATGACAGAATTTGGACAGCACTCCGTCTGAAAATGGAAGGAATTGAACAAGAACTAGAGGAGATGGGATGATACTTGATGAAATCAACAACACATTGCCTCCGAAACAATTAAAAGAATGGCACAAGGGGTAAGAAAGGATTTAGACAGCACTCCGGTTGAAAAGTGAGGCAAAACTAGATAAGATGACGGAACTTGAATGAAGAATACAACACCCCGGTTAAATGATAAGCAAGGGAAAAGAACATGATCTCGATAAAACGATAAGATGGTTTGGAGAGAGCAACATCACAATGCCTCCGGAATGAAAGAATATAAGCTAGATCGTTGGGAAGAAAGAACGGAGAAGAAAAATGACAACTTCTCTCAAAATTGAATTTGAAAGAGCATCTTACGAAGAAGGGTTGAACGGAGTTGTTGGAAAAATTCAACAACGAAAGAATAAGCTCGTTGTGGGCTTTAGGAAGCATCTCAAAATTATGAGGTGACAACCAGCCACTAATGGAAAACAATTTGATTGGATCGAGATCAACAAGGAGATGAAAAACTTATTTCATCGGAATGATAAATGAAGAACTTGGGTCATTTATAAGCACCATAATTAGCAACAATCCTTAGGGAAAGCTTTTAGGTGAAATACAACCCAAGATTACTCCAACAAATAAATTGAATGGTTGGAAAGATCTCCTGAACAAAGAAAAATGATGGGTTTAAATATCTCATTCTTGATAACTCGTGAATCATGAAACATGAAGGAATTGACAAGAATGACATAACACCATCTGAAAAGGATAAGGTAGAAGGATTGCAATTGGAAAGCATGAAGAAGAATGCTTGAGGTCCAACAAGACTCTTGATGAAGACTTCGAGGATGAATTAAATGATGATGAACCACCATGAGAACTCCGGTAATGAAAGCATGAGAAGTGACAGATGAAAAGAATAAGATTCAAGGCCTGCGATGAATTAGATGGAGCTTTGGAATGATATAATTGAAATAGCTTGAAGCTCCGAAAAACAAGATGAAGAAATTTAGAACCAAGAATATGATATGATGAACAAGATTCAGACAAAAGAATTAAATCCCCTTGAAGGAATAAGAATAAGAATTATGTTATGCATCTCCTTCACCAATTTAAATTGATGACAACCAAAGGGTTTGGCATACTACTTATTCTCGTTGGAAAGAATTAAGAGAGATCTAGCACAAGCTCGGATTCAACGAACCACCGGTAGGATTGTGAAAAGAACAAATGAATTAAAACGATAACAACGGAAGGGTAATCTTGAAAGAACCACCGTAAAAATATGGAGACGAACGAAGAGACATCAATGAAGAATATTTGGAGGACGAAGTTGAAAACTGAGAACGAAGAAATATGCTGAAATGATGGCCTTCGGAGGATCACAAGAAAAAATTCATGACGAATCTTGAGAGAACGGGCCAAGGTTTAAGAGAAACTCTTCTCCGGTCTTCAAATGTTGAGAATGAAGACGAGAAATGCCATGAGAATTTCGAGATACTCCGGACGAATGACAAGAGGAAGGTGGAGCTAAAGATGGAAATAATTGAAAACAAGCTTGGAGAAGGCATGTGACTGATGGAAATCATTCTTATGTCACACTTTGAAAAGAATTTGAGTATAACTCCAGAAAATAGAAGAGTCAGGTAAGATCCCGGAAAAGACCTGTGGGTTAGGGCCCACTAAAGAAATCACTGTTGGAAAAGATTGCTTAAGAGATATAGCACCGGTTGAATTAAATGACTAGAATAAGATGATAATCCTCAAAATAGTTTGAACGGATTAGGAATGGAATTACGAATCTTCATCACTCCGGATATGAATAGCAAGAGGAGAATGATTAATTGGTGCACCGGAATAAGAAAGCACTGTGAAATGAGGAAAAGGATAAGATCAACACCGAAATCTTGAATTACATCCACCGGCAGAATATTAGAACAAAAGAATGATGAACTTGAAGCTCTTGAGCATCTTCACGATAAAGCACCGGATAAGAACATTGAAGGAAAAGAATGAAGAAAATATCACATGAATAAAATGGATACTTCATTTGAGAATTTCTTGCTCCGAGAAGAAGAAGAAGGGTGGGAGGGTGGGGAAAACAAAGACAACTTGGGATGAAAGAATACAGACAAATCGTCAGATTTCTCAACGGCGTTTGTATGGAATAACTTGAAGAGAAGGCACACCGGTTGAAAAGGAATAACATGACAAACTTGATGGTCAAGAAGAAGTAGCACTCCCATAGAAATATGAGAATACCGATTAGGAAAGGTATGGAATCAACATTTGACATCGAAGCAACTCGAATACCAGAATCAACAAGAACAAAGGATAGATATGTAACATGATCTTCACAATATCATCCGAACAGAGAATTGAACGAATGAATTCTGCAGGTACATCAACTAGTCGAGAAGCCACTCGGAGAACAAAAGGTAAATAAAAAGGAACAAGGAACAGATAGAACAAATACAAGATAGAAGCTTCATTCGACATATTCGTGCTGAAAGCTCATGGAACGTGTTACAAAAGGGTTTTGCAATCCCCGGATCAGCATAGCCAAGGACCCTTTAAGATGCAACTCCCGATCAGAACAAGTCCATAAAACCACTTCACTCAATGTAGGACCCCAAACTTCATATCGTGCATCCGTTGGAAGAATGCCTAGAACTACTTGATGAACCCACCTATAGATTTCCGAAAGTTTCCAGTTATGCAATCAGGTGTTGGGGATACACGGGAAGCACCACGCAATCAACTCTAAACCTACATCCAGGTGTATCCATCCTTCAACACATAACCAGTCTTTCTCGGAAACTGTCTACCTCGGACCTTCGAAAAGCATCCACTATAACAAGCTATGGCAATACTCTCAAACTACCTCCCCAGTACTGGGTGATGTCGGGGTTATCTTGCCACTGGCCGTATAGGAGAGATTTTCGATGTCGGCCGTCTTAAGTATTTAGTACTGCCGCGATATGCTTGTGACAACAATACCCCGAAGCTGAACTCCTCGGGAACAGGAGGCATCGAGAACAATATCCTTGTCACAAGAACATCGAAACAATCCCAGAATACTCGCGGGATCCTAAAAAAAAATTGTGCAATTTTTGAAAGTAGAAGAGGCAGAGTAATCGTCAGGAGTCCTCACCAGAGTGAAAGGGGAAGAGAAGCAAAAGAAATCCTACTCTCCGATATATATATATATATATAGGACTCAAAACATTTTCAGTGTGTGCCTAGACTCAACCGTCAACGATTCGATCAATCAGTGGGGGCTTCTAGATCGGAGAAGGCTCTGAATACCAACTTGTAATGCCCAGGATGGGACTATACCTCCTACGTGTCGAGGCATGACTTAAATGTATAAGCCCATCCTAGAATGATCTCAAGTTTGGTATCTTTGCACAACTCATGTAAAAGAGGGATTAAAATGCAAAAGAGAGATAGTTGGCTTACACTCGCCACTTCACACAATACAATACATAAGCATAACATCATTCAAAACATCACAACCCGACTACGGGTGGAGATCCACAAGAAAGATACCAAAACAACATAAAGCCACAGGTCAGGATCGAATCCTAGTAGAAACCACTACTGATCGTCGAAACATCACAAGCATACGGCCACACTCTTCACCGAACTCCCGATGAAGTACTTGAACCAGCTCCTGCATCAAACTCGGCTGAACCTGCATCTGGTGTGGTGAAGTAACTGTGAGCCACAGAGGACTCAGCAATCCCGTTCCCGGGTAACATGACTATTTAAGCCTTGGGTGAGGACAAGGCTGAAGAAAGAACGAGGGGTGAAGGAACAACAAGAGTCTGCAGCAGCAACTAGCACTAACTTACGTAATAGAGAGCGAGAAGAGAAGTGCCTCGGTCGAGAGATGATCACGAAGTGATCCTAGCTACAAGCTCCGCAAACATAACCCCACCGTGTTCAACTCCTGAATCCCTATTCGGAAATTGACAGTCACGGTACACACGCTGGTAGTGTATTAGTAACATTGTGTCAAGTTATCTACAACCGGAATTAACAAGCTCCCATCTGCCACATAACCGCGGGCACGGCTTTCGAAAGTTCAAACCCTGCAGGGGTGTTCCAACTTGACCCATTACAAGCCCACGATCCGCGGAGTCGCAACTCCATAGGTGGGAAGACCCGAGTATTCTCGGAATCCCGTGCTCAAGTTAAACCGAACTAAGGTAAGGCTAATCCAGCAAATCCTCCCGGCGTGTCGACACCCTGATAGTAGCCGCGCGTATCTAAGTCTCAGGACACGACCGGATGAGTCATCCTACAGGTTTTTACCAAACCTCAAGTTTCCTTGAGGTGGCCCCGCAGTCTGCTCGTTTCGGACCAACACTCATGTGGAGCACTGGCCCGGGGGGGTTGAATTAAAATAAAAGGGATAGCTAGTGCACATGCAAGTTTTATTAGTTATTAGGCAAATAGTACCAATGTTGGGACTTGCTGGAAAAGACTTAGCACTTAGCGGTTTATCAAGGGGGTCCCATACACCCCAACCGTGTTAGGAACGCATAATCAAGGAACATAACACCGGTTTATACGGTTCCTAACGGCATGAGTGGAACAAAACACCAAGCAAAAGGCTTAGCCTTCCACCCTTGCCAATATATAGATGATTTCATTAAAGCATTTATATAGTGTGATATAACCCAACCAAACTTCAACATGAAGCAAGCATCTTCGATCTTCACCTGCAACTAGCAATGCTATAAGAGGGGCTGAGTGAGCCTACGTATAGCCAATCAAAGGTTTGCATAGGTAGGGTGGTTAAACAGGTTCATGGTTACAATAGGAGGCTGACAGGAAAACATGGGCATCGAGGCAAAACTATAGAGCAATACTCTAGCAATAGGCAAAGATAGTAATGTTATCGGGGTTCGGTCATCTTGCCTGGAATTCCACAAGGGAGAAGAACGGATCCAAGAAGTAGACGGAGCAACACAGTCGAGAGAAACCTCACAACTCCGGAACGAAACCGAAGCTATCAAGAGAAGCAACCGGAAAGAAAGAAACAACACGGTAAACACACATATCATAACATGGCATACGATGCACAAACAAGTATGATGCATGTCCAATTTAATTATGCGTGGCATGGCAAAGTGCACAAACATATAGTACAAGTTAAGTGGAGCTCAATATGCAACGAGATGCATATTGACGAAACACCACATGTTAATTATTTAGTTGACTCTTGTTTATTTACAAGACAAGATTAAATGTTTGTTAACATGGCAAGTGGTGAAGCATAAAGAAACTACACTATTAAGACATTTTAAATGAGGCCGGAGATAACAACAACATATCCGGAAAATCCCCATGAGCATGTTTAGTAATTATAAGCAAACAACAATTCACACATCTATAATGTTGTTAACATGATGCGGATGACATGATCAAGTTTTATGCAAGTTTTAATTAAAGGTTGACAAGAGGGACATGAAGTATTTGTCACCGTGGTGGAATGAAAGGGGGCCACGGCAACGATCCGAAAATGATGCAACACAACATCTCGGTTCCGGTAACTCGTCGAGAGACCGGTGCAAAAGAAAGGTGGCGAAACGTGTCAAACGAGATGAAAGGTGGGGCGATCCCGTTACCGGGTTCCCACGAGTCGGTGACGAGGCAACCGAGGAACATGACAAGAGGTCGGAACGGGCACGGAGCACACACGGGAAACATTTCATACAACACAACAAGCATCCACGGGTCACGTCTCGGGGTTATACCTTCGAAGCGTGCGTTCTCGGAGGGGTTCGAGTCATCGAGGGACGTAGTGGAAGAAGTTGTACATGGCCGTAGAGGGAAGTAGATGTTCCGTTCGGAGAGGAAGTAGACGTTCTCATTTCTTCACCGAAGGTAGTCGTTCTCGTAGCGGTAGTTGTACTCGGGCGACGGTAGTGGTACTCGCGGTCGTCGAGCGACGGTAGTGGTACTCGGGGCGACGGTAGGGGTACTTGGGGTCTCCGAGTAGTCGTTCATGTAGTCGTTCTCGAGCTCGTAGTTGTACACGTAGACGGACTTGACGCAAACGAAGGGGTACTTGACGCGTTGTGTCTTGGCGACGGTAGTTGTTCGGGCCCAAAAGTAGTTATACTTGCTGCTCCATGATTATCTGAGATTAACATTAACAGCAACAATACAACAAAAACCAAGGGAAAAACTGCGGTCTCGGCGACGGAGAGGTGCGGGTCGCGGCTCGGCGCTGCTCATGGCCGCGGCTATGCGCCAAGGCGAGGAGGTGCTGGACGGCCTCGACGGGAGGAGGGCGCGGCTGCTGGCTCGGGCCAGACGAGGAAGAGGCCGAGGCAGGGGCCTGGAGACGAGGAGGGGCGCGTCCGCGCTGCGAGGAAGGGGCGACGGGGCGCCGAGCTCTCTCTCTGGGAGAGGGCGAGGAGAACCAGGCGAGGCGGCCGGGCACATCTTGGCGCTGGAGAAGAGGACGTCGGGGCGCCGGGCTGTTGGGGTGCGGCGCTCGGGGCCAGGGGGCCGGGCTCGAGGCGCGCATCGGGAGGAAGAGGCAGGGGCGACAGCTCCTGGTCGAGGAGGCCGCGCTACGGGGAGACGAGGCCTGCGCGGGGGAGGCTGCCGCCTCGGTCGACAGGAGGCCAGAGGGAGCGGGGCGCCGGGGCTGGCTCCTGGCTCCTGGCCAGCGCTAGAGGCGCGGAAGGGGAGCTCTGCGAGGCGCTCGAGAGGAGGAGATGGCGACGAGGCAGCCGAGATCGAGAGGAGGAGATGGCGTCGAGAGGAGGGGGGTTCGGGCGAGCGAGGGGAAAGAAGTGCGGGGTCGAGAGGGTGGCGGCGCTCGAGCGGAGTCGAGGGACAAGCGGAGAAGGCTACGGTCGAGCTAGGGTTCGGTGCGGGCGCTGGCCTCTGGAGTGGGCCAGTGGGCCGGCTGGGAAGGAGGAGGGAAGTATGGGCCAGGAGGGAAGGAGGAGGGAAGTATGGGCGAGGAGGGAAGGAGGAGGGAAGTATGGGCCAGGAGGGATGGAGGCTGACTGCTCCTCTTATTTATTTTCTTTAGCAGAAAATAAAAGAGAAGAAAGAAAAGAGGAGGGGAGTTAGGAAAAAGTTAGCACCTGGAATTATATTTTTTTCTCGGGCTCATAAAAATAAGCACGACCGGAGAAAAATACAAAAGGCCAGATCGGAAAATAATTCAAACATATTTGAATTTAATTCAAATAGTTTTGAACTAAGACGAATATTGAAGTGTCCAAAAATGTTCAAATTTTTGGAGGAACCTCGAAACAACGGAAAGAATTATTGGCAAGGTTTTTGTAGGAGAACTCGAAGTGAAAAAGACATGGGGAAATATTGTAAGTGTGTTACGGTGATCCCAAACAATTGGAATATTTTTAATATAACTCCCTAAATATTGAGAGGCTTTTATATGTTATAAAGAGAAGACATTCTTCCCTCGATTTAAATGGACCGAAGGTCCACACAATTTATTTAGGTTGGGATGCAAAATAAAAATGACATGATGGCATGATGACATGATGCAATGCAAAAATAAATAACACGCGCACAAAGAACACACGGGCAACCCGGAACATCTGGAATCTTCTGGAATCTTCTGGGACGTCGGTCTCGGGCGTCACATTAGCCATTCTTTGTAAAAAGGTGACAACTTCTGAGAGACTACAATTATCAAAATCAATTTATCATTATTGAGCAGAATTGTAGTGTCATCTTCTTTGTTTGAATTGCTCTCTATTATAAGAGTTTGGACGTCTTCCCAAGTTTGGGGAAGTGTGGGAGCAACTTTAAACAGAGGGTCATACTTTTTTCCTGGAAGACCATGCCATGGGCATAACTCTCCATTAAAACTAACATAATCACAAGGTTTATTACTTTTGTAGATCCCGACAGTGGTGATTGGCGTGATGGAAGAAGGGGTGTACTCCTCCCACTTAGTGTTTTTCCTGGAACCCATAGCAGCAGCAAGCAAGATAACTATTTTTGTGATTTTTGGTAAGGGACACTAAAGCAAAAACTGAAAGGTAAACTAACAAGACTAAAAAGCAAAGATAAAAGATAGCATGCAACTCCCCTATCTTGAAGAGTGGAGTCCCCGGCAACGGCGCCAGAAACTTGCTTGATGGCTTCTCGCCCCTCGTTGGTTACCCCAAGTGGAAGGTTGAGATGTAGCATAGCGGCAAATTTCCCTTGGCAAAGGTACCAAGGATCGAATCTCGTGAGACTCCGAGGGTCGACAAGTAGGTGTCAACGGCGCCAGAAAATTAGCGGTTGACGGGACCTGCACACAGATACAAATAACTTTGCTCCCAACGAGTACAGAGAGGTTGTCAATCTGAAAGCACATTTGCTCCCTGGGTGGTTTTGGTAATTAATGACAACATACTTTGTGGTTGGACTAATGCGTTTATCAAGTATGTTTCAGGAAATTCAATCACATTGGTATGGCAAAAGGACTGAAGAAGTGGACCCCTCAAAATGCTAAGGCAAGCATTGGCAAAAGCTCAAGACTCCATTTTTGGTTTAGTGATCCAAGATCACATTGAGTCCATAGGAAAATCCAATACTATTAAAAGGGGATGAGGTTGTGTTAATGATCTGGTTGCTCAAGTGCTTAGTGATATATCTCCTTCAACTATCAGCAACTTTCACTACAGTACACACTCATAAGTAATCTCGGACCAACCGATTTTCCAAACTCAGTCACACCGAGATGAACCACCTCAGCCATAAGCCAAACCCTAGAAAAATCGGTCATTCCGAGTTTGAGATCGGTCTCACCGAAACATGGGCTGCCAAGCTTCTGTAACCGTTTGTCATCATATCGGAATAACCGAGATGATATTTTCGGTCCCACCGAAACTGGCAAGTTCCTGTCTTTGCTCAAATCGGACTAACCGAGATGGTATTTTCGGTCCCACCGAAAACCCCAACGTTCACTATATTTGAACTTTCGGTCTGACCGAGTTTCCACTTCGGTCTCACCGAGATTGTCCAATTATGTGTGTAACGGTTGGATTTTGTGTGGAGGCTATATATACCCCTCCACCCCCTCTTCATTCGAAGAGAGAGCCATCAGAAAGAACTACCACTCCTACCTTACACTTTCTGAGAAGAGAACTACCTACCCTTGTGTTGAGATCAAGTTGCTCCATTCCTACCATATGAAACTTGATTTCTAACCTTCCCAAGTTGCTTTCCACTCAATCCTTTCTTCCACCACAGCCAAATCAGTGAGGAGAGTTGAGTGTTGGGGAGATTATCATTTGAAGCACAAGAGCAAGGAGTTCATCATCATCTACAACATCTATTACCTTTTGGAGGGTGGTGCCTCCTAGATTGGTTAGGTGTCGCTTGGGAGCCTCCGTCATCGAGATGTGGAGTTGAACCAAGAAGTTTGTAAGGGCAAGGAGATCGCCTACTTCGTGAAGATCTACCCCGAGTAAGGCTAGCCCTCCGTGGGCGTAGGCCATGATGGAATAGACAAGGTTGATTCTTCGTGGACCCTTCGTGGGTGGAGCCCTCCGTGGACTCGCGCAGCCGTTACCCTCCGTGGGTTGAAGTCTCCATCAACGTGGATGTACGATAGCACCACCTATCGGAACCACGGGAAAAATCATTGCGTCTCCAAATTGCGTTTGATCTTCTCCACTTCTCTTTACTACTTGTGCAATTTACTTTCCGCTGCCCATACTCTAGAATTGCATGTGTAGTGTGCTACTTGACTTGTGTGTTATGCAAAATCTGCCAAAATCTGTCCTTGATAAAAGACAAAATTTTTATCTTGTCGAGTAGTCTAATCACCCCCCCTCTAGACACTCTCACCTTCTTCGATCCCTCAATTGGTATCAGAGCTTTGGTCTCCATTGCTTTGGTTTACACACCATTGGAGGAAGATGGACGTGTCTACGTTTGGGAGTGTTAGCCATAGAGTGCCTATTCTTAATGGAGAGTCATATAACTCATGGAGGTCTGAAATGCTTAGTATCTTTAAGATGTACAATTTGTGCAAATATGTTGAGACCCCCTATGTGCCTCCTTTTGATCCCTTGCACCCTACCATGGATGAAGAGCTTGATTTGCTTCGTAACCTTAGGACTGTAAATCTTATCATTAGAGGGTTACCCGATGACTTGCTTAAGCTTGTTACAAACTTTGAGTGCGCCTATGCTATGTGGAAGTTCTTGGAAGAACTTTATCCGGACTACTCTTTGAGAAGTCTTGATGAAATTCTACACAAGACTATTGAATTTGATAAGATGCGCCCCAATGATCCCAACTTTGATAAATGCTTCTTTGAGCTTCGTGATCTTATGAAAAAGAAGGGTGATCCCGGTCTTATCAATGTTTTAATTAGAAATGCTCTTGCATTACATTCCCAAGATTATTGTCACATTGACAAAACTAATGCAAGTGGTTATCAAATTGACCTAGGTGTTGATGATGAACAATCTATGGGTCAATATGATGATAAGCATGAGCATGATGATGATTACTCCGACTCGGACACCGAGCTAGACAAGATCATGAAGAGTCTCAATCTTATGGCAAATCTGAGAGACTACATGTCCGGCGGAAAAGAGTGGATTCTTGATAGTGGATGCACCGACCACATGACCGGAGACAAAGACATGTTTGGAGAGCTTGCAAAGAACGATGGTCCACGCAAGTATGTGACTTTTGGAGACAACTCCAAGGGTAAGGTACTTGGCCTTGGTAAGGTGGCCATATCTCATGATAGCTCTATTCAAAATGTCATGCTTGTAGAATCTCTTGGATACAATTTACTTTCCGTGTCTAGATTAGCTGACTTTGGATTCAATGTGTTGTTCACCAAAGTAGATTGCCAAGTCTTTCGTCGTGACAATCAAAACATGGCATTTATCGGTATCCGTAGAGGTGATCTATATATTGTTGATTTCACTAAGAAAGCCCAACCTAGAGCTTGTTTCATTGCTAAATCCTCTAAAGGTTGGTTATGGCATAGAAGGCTTGGACATGTTGGTATGCGTAATCTAGACAAGTTGATCAAAGGTGATCATATTCTTGGCGTTAAAGATGTTTTCTTTGACAAAGATAGACTTTGTAGTGCTTGTCAAGCAGGAAAACAAGTAGGTGGAAGTCATCCCGTGAAAAACATCATGACCACAAGGAGACCGCTTGAGCTTCTTCATATGGACCTCTTCGGTCCCAATGCTTACAAAAGCCTTGGTGGTAACTCCTTTGGTCTAGTTATAGTTGATGATTATTCCAGATTTACGTGGGTATTTTTCCTTGATGACAAATCGCAGGTTCAGAGAATCTTCAAAACCTTTGCCAAAAAGGCCCAAAATCAATTTGAAGTGAAGATCAAGAAAGTTCGGAGTGACAATGGAACGGAGTTCAAGAATGCCAATGTAGACTCTTTTCTCGATGAGGAAGGGATTCTACATGAGTTCTCGGCTACATACTGAAAGTGCAACTAATCCCCTGGTGGTTTTGGTAATTAATAACAACATATATATCATTGAACTAATATTTACTTGAGAATCATTTCAGAGAAGTTCGATGATATGGGTATGGAAATGTCTGAAGAAGTGGACCCCTCAAAATGCTAAGACAAGCATTGGCAAAAGCTCAAGACTCTATTTTTGGTTTAGTGATCAAAGATCACATTGAGTCCATAGGAAAAGCCAATACTATTAAAAGGGGATGAGGTTGTGTTAATGATCTGGTTGCTCAAGTGCTTAGTGATCTAGCTCCCTCAACTATCAGCACTCTTCACTACTTAACACACTCATAAGTAATCTCGGACAAACCGATTCTGCAAACTCAGTCCCACCGAGATGAACCACCTCAGTTATTCTTCCAAACCCTAATTTCTCGGTCCATCCGATTTTGAGTTTCGGTCTCACCGAAACTGGACTGTCAACCTTCTGTAACCAATTGACATCACTTCGGAATATCCGAGTTGTTAATTTCGGTCCCACCGAGATGGCAAGCTCCTACCTTTGACTCACTTCGGACACACCGAGATGGTATTTTCGGTCCCACCGAAAATCCCAACGTTCACTATATTTGAACTTTCGGTCTGACCGAGTTTTCACTTCGGTCTCACCGAGATGGCTCAAATATGTGTGTAACGGTTGGATTTTGTGTGGAGGCTATATATACCCCTCCACCCCCTCTTCATTCGAGAAGAGAGCCATCAGAAAGTCTACCACTCCTACCATACACTTTCTGAGAAGAGAACCACCTACCCTTGTGTTGAGATCAAGCCATTCCATTCCTACCATATGAAACTTGATTTCTAGCCTTCCCAAGTTGCTTTCCACTCAATCCTTTCTTCCACCACAGCCATATCAGTGAGGAGAGTTGAGTGTTGGGGAGATTATCATTTGAAGCACAAGAGCAAGGAGTTCATCACCATCAACAACATCTATTACCTTTTGGAGGGTGGTGCCTCCTAGATTGGTTAGGTGTCGCTTGGGAGCCTCCGTCTTCGAGATGTGGAGTTGAACCAAGAAGTTTGTAAGGGCAAGGAGATCGCCTACTTCGTGAAGATCTACCCCGAGTAAGGCTAGCCCTCCGTGGGCGTAGGCCATGATGGAATAGACAAGGTTGCTTCTTCGTGGACCCTTCGTGGGTGGAGCCCTCCGTGGACTCGCGCAGCCGTTACCCTCCGTGGGTTGAAGTCTCCATCAACGTGGATGTACGATAGCACTACCTATCGGAACCACGGGAAAAATCATTGCGTCTCCAAATTGCGTTTGATCTTCTCCACCTCTCTTTACTACATGTGCAATTTACTTTCCGCTGCTTATACTCTAGAATTGCATGTGTAGTGTGCTACTTGACTTGTGTGTTATGCAAAATCTGTCAAAATCTGTCCTTGATAAAAGACAGAATTTTTATCTTGTCGAGTAGTCTAATCACCCCCCCTCTAGACACTCTCACCTTCTTCGATCCCTCAATTGGTATCAGAGCTTTGGTCTCCATTGCTTTGGTTTACACACCATTGGAGGAAGATGGACGTGTCTACGTTTGGGAGTGTTAGCCATAGAGTGCCTATTCTTAATGGAGAGTCATATAACTCATGGAGGTCTGAAATGCTTAGTATCTTTAAGAAGTACAATTTGTGCAAATATATTGAGACCCCCTATGTGCCTCCATTTGATCCCTTGCACCCTACCATGGATGAAGAGCTTGATTTGCTTTGTAACCTTAGAACTGTAAATCTTATCATTAGAGGGTTACCCGATGATTTGCTTAAGCTTGTTACAAACTTTGAGTGTGCCTATGCTATGTGGAAGTTCTTGGAAGAACTTTATTCGGACTACTCTATGAGAGGTCTTGATAAAATTCTATACAAGACTATTGAATTTGATAAGATGCACCCCAATGATCCTAACTTTGATAAATGCTTCTTTGAGCTTCGTGATCTTATGAAAAAGAAGGGTGATCCCGCTCTTATCAATGTTTTAATTAGAAATGCTCTTGCATTGCATTCCGAAGATTATTGTCACATTGACAAAACTAATGCAAGTACTTATCAAATTGACCTAGGTGTTGATGATGAACAATCTATGGGTCAATATGATGATGAGCATGAGCATGATGATGATTACTCCGATTCGGACACCAAGCTAGACAAGGTCATGAAGAGTCTCAATCTCATGGCAAACCTGAGAGACTACATGTCCGGCGGAAAAGAGTGGATTCTTGACAGTGGATGCACCGATCACATGACCGGAGACAAAGACATGTTTCGAGAGCTTGCAAAGAACGATGGTCCACGCAAGTATGTGACTTTTGGAGACAACTCCAAGGGTAAGGTACTTGGCCTTGGTAAGGTGGCCATATCTCATGATAGCTCTATTCAAAATGTCATGCTTGTAGAATCTCTTGGATACAATTTACTTTCCGTGTCTAGATTAGCTGACTTTGGATTCAATGTACTATTCACCAAAGTAGAGTGCCAAGTCTTTCGTCGTGACAATCAAAACATGGCATTTACCGGTATCCGTAGAGGTGATCTATATATTGTTGATTTCACTAAGAAAGCCCAACCTAGAGCTTGTTTCATTGCTAAATCCTCTAAAGGTTGGTTATGGCATAGAAGGCTAGGACATGTTGGTATGCGTAATCTAGACAAGCTGATCAAAGGTGATCATATTCTTGGTGTTAAAGATGTTCTCTTTGACAAAGATAGACTTTGTAGTGCTTGTCAAGCAGGAAAACAAGTTGGTGGAAGTCATCCCGTAAAGAACATCATGACCACAAGGAGACCGCTTGAGCTTCTTCATATGGATCTCTTCGGTCCCAATGCGTACAAAAGCCTTGGTGGTAACTCCTTTGGTCTAGTTATAGTTGATGATTATTCCAGATTTACGTGGGTATTTTTCCTTGATGATAAATCGCAGGTTCAGAGAATCTTCAAGACCTTTGCCAAAAAGGCCCAAAATCAATTTGAGGTGAAGATCAAGAAAGTTCGGAGCGACAATGGAACGGAGTTCAAGAACGCCAATGTAGACTCTTTTCTCGATGAGGAAGGGATTCTACATGAGTTCTCGGCTACGTACACTCCTCAACAAAATGGAGTTGTTGAGAGGAAGAACCGAACGCTCATAGAGATGGCAAGAACGATGCTTGATGAATACAAGACACCGAAGCATTTTTGGGGAGAAGCGGTCGAGACAGCTTGTCATGCTATCAACAGGCTTTATCTTCATAAGCTCCTCGGCAAGACATCATACGAGCTTCTCACCGGTAACAAACCCCAAGTGGGATACTTTCGTGTCTTTGGTTCAAAATGCTATATCCTTGATAAGCATCGTCGGTCTAAATTTGCTCCTAAATCTCATGAAGGCTTTCTCCTTGGTTATGGATCAAACTCCCACACCTACCGTGTCTACAATAATTTCACCCGAAAGGTTGAAGAGACGGTAGATGTGAAGTTTGATGAATCTAATGGCTCGCAAGTAGAGCAAATGCCTATTGATGTAGGAGACAAGGACCCATCGGAAGCTATCCAAGATTTATCTATTGGAAAGATCCGTCCCATGGAAGTGAAGGAGAGTACCTCATCTACATATGTGGAGCCACCTACCTCACGGCGAGATGAACCTCAAGGCAACATGGAGGCCTCCACAAGTGGAACTCACCAAGATGAGGAAGTGCAACAAGAAGATCCACCACAACCTTCTTCTCCACCGCCTCAAGACAACACCAACAACAATGAAGAAGAAGAAGAGGAAGATGAAGATGATGAGGAAGCTCAGCCACAACATCAACAAAAGCTATCCCGAGTCCGAGCAAGAGTCAAGAAAAATCATCCCGTGGAACAAATGATGAACGACATCAACTCCGGGAGGATTACTCGCTCTAAAACTCGCTTGGCTAACTTTTGTGAGCATTACTCATTTATCTCTAGTATTGAACCTATGAAGGTAGAAGAAGCACTTGAAGACCCGGATTGGGTGAATGCTATGCACGAAGAACTACACAACTTCGAGAGGAACAAGGTATGGACTTTGGTAGAGAAGCCCAAGGATGATCAAAACATCATTGGAACCAAATGGGTGTTTCGGAACAAGCAAGATGAAGATGGACAAGTCATCCGCAACAAGGCTCGTCTCGTAGCTCAAGGTTACACACAAGTCGAAGGTATGGACTATGGTGAGACCTATGCCCCCGTTGCTAGACTTGAGTCCATTCGCATTCTTCTTGCTTATGCCAATCACCATGATATTACTCTCTATCAAATGGATATCAAAAGTGCTTTCCTAAATGGTGAAATTGAGGAGGAAGTATTTGTGAAACAACCTCCCGGATTTGTGAATCCCAAAAAGCCTAATCATGTTTACAAGTTGCACAAAGCTCTTTATGGTCTTAAACAAGCTCCTAGAGCTTGGTACAAGTGCTTGACTAGTTTTCTTCTTGAAAAAGGCTTTGAGATTGGAAAGATAGACTCAACGCTGTTCACGAAAAGGGTTAATGGTGAACTATTTGTGTGCCAAATATATGTTGATGATATTATCTTTGGTTCAACTAACCCTCATTTTAGCAAGAAGTTTGGACAGCTCATGTCGGAGAAGTATGAGATGTCCATGATGAGTGAACTCAAATTCTTCCTTGGGTTGCAAATCAAGCAATCTAAGGAGGGTACCTTTGTCTCACAAACAAAGTACACCAAGGATCTCTTCAAGAAGTTCAACATGCAAGAAAGCAAAGGTATGAGTACCCCCATGCCTACTAGTGGACATAATGACTTGACAAAAGATGGAGAACCCGTTGATCAAAGGGTTTACCGATCTATGATTGGTTCTCTACTATATCTTTGTGCTTCTCGTCCTGACATAATGTTGAGTGTATGCATGTGTGCGCGATATCAAGCAGCCCCTAAAGAATGCCATCTTAAAGCTGTTAAAAGGATAGTGAGATATTTGATACACACACCAAACTTTGGCATTTGGTATCCTAAGAGGGCCTCTTTCGACCTTGTTGGCTATTCCGACTCGGACTATGCCGGTGACAAGGTTGATAGAAAGTCAACTTCGGGTACATGTCAATTCCTTGGTCGATCCCTTGTATCTTGGTCCTCCAAGAAACAAAATTCAGTATCATTATCCACTGCCGAAGCTGAATATATTGCTGCTGGTTCGTGTTGTGCTCAATTGCTATGGATGACACAAACGCTTAAGGATTATGGGATACATGTGAGACATGTTCCCTTGCTTTGTGACAATGAGAGTGCAATTAAAATTGGACACAATCCAGTGCAACACTCTCGAACAAAGCATATTGAAGTTCGTCACCATTTTATTCGTGATCATATTGCCAAGGGTGACATTAATCTTAAGCATGTTCGTACTGACAAATAACTTGCTGATATCTTTACTAAACCTCTTGATGAGAAGGTGTTTTGTTGCTTAAGGAGTGAGTTGAACATCATTGATGCTTCAAACTTGGAGTGATAACTCCATTGATGCATGCAAGGCATGAGCCCTCTTGACTAATCCTTGATATTTCTCTTATGATGGTGATCATATGTCTTGGACATATTTGCCTCCTTGTATTGCATCTAACTCCTTGCAGGTACTTGGATGATCTACATTCCACAAGGTTACCACACACTCAATTCATGAGTAATCTTGTCATTGACCAAGTATCTAGCCCTTTGGGATGTTGAGTTCAAGGAACAAAATTCCACATATCCTTTTTGACATCTTATACATCTTGTATTTCACTCTTGTCATCTTGGATATCCTCGAGTATTTCCTTGCTTGCCTAACCCATGTAGGAAGATGAACTACACAAGTAGAAATGGCGCTCCAACTTCACATTCAATGAGCACCTACATCAAGCTTACCTACATGAGTAAAGCAATAACAAACCCAAGGTATGTTCTTCACATCTTTAAGGAGCTTTGCTCAAAGTCATGAGTACAAGCAGCTTCATAAGATGTGATCACATCAAATGCTTAATCGAAAAATGGCAACCCCATTTTGAGCTTAAATGATGAGTATGACCTATGATCAAATGTCCTCATTTGATTCCTAAGTCAATATACTCAAACATAGGTGACCTTGTCGCCGACCTTTATCTAGATGAAGTACATATGTTTTTGGAGTCTTTCTGTTTTCTCTTATGTTCTCTCATTGAGTTTTTCATTTCAAAAAAAAAACTTCATCTAGGAATCTTTTTTTATTTCTATTTCTTATGTTTCTTTGAATATCCTTCTGGCTCTGATCAATTCCCCGAAAATCTTTCACAAATTCATTGCAAATCCTTTGAAACATTCCTCGCAAAGTGAGCTGAATTATTTCTGTATTTCCTTGGAATTAAACTCGGAGTCACCGATTTAAATTTTTCGGTCTAACCGAAAAAGATCTGCCCTAAGTCCCTGACTTTCGGACCCACCGATCCATCTAATTCGGTGTCACCGATTTATCTTCTAGGATATCAACTTCTGCAGCTCCACTCAATGTTTCTCTATGCATGTTCCTATTTTGCCCTGTTGTGATTCTTAAGGATCCCACTTCTTTCCTTCCATCTTTCCTGTCCTTCCTAGTTGCTGTCCTTTTCGGCACTTGATGTCAAAGGGGGAGAAGACTTAGGGGGAGTAGGGGAGAAGAGAACACTTAGGGGAGAAGAAAAGCAATCTTATCTTAAGGGGGAGAGAATCACATCAAAGCTTTGTCGTGTTTTACATTGGACATTACAATTGGCATCATTCTTTTGATTTTGCTCTTTCCATCGAACCCCTTGTTCTGAGAGAACTCAAAGGGAGAGGAATCTTCACAATTGATATCTTATGGAAAGCAAAATCTCTCAGAATTTATTGAAAATCTTTTAGTTTCGGAGACATGTTTGCTGATTCAAGCTTGTGCTCAATATGAGACACCCCTTATACATGTCATCCCTGGCTTGGTACTCTTGATGTTCTTGCAGTTGGTTGAAGGAATACTCTTGTGTTATCTAACCTTGTTTTCCCAAGTTTATCCCTTCAGGTACAATGCCAAGGAACCTCAAGGTAAGTATATGCACCTTGCAGAATGTGCATGATGGTGACTTGCTTGTGAATACTTGTTTACAAGAAATCACCATGCACATATGCATTATCACTCACTTCTTTTCATCTGCTCTGATGCATATAGCCAAGCTGCATGTAGCACATCTTGCTTATCTCTCTTGTGTGCTTGTGGTAGTCCAAAACCAAAATCTATGAAAATCTTGCACACTTGTAGGGGGAGCCTGTGTACTACATGCTTGTCAAAGCTTTCGTGATAATTATGTCTTTCTTTCAATAAGCTTTGATGTCTTGTTTAGTGTGATTTTAGTGTGTTGCCATCAATTACCAAAAAGGGGGAGATTGAAAGCACATTTGCTCCCTGGGTGGTTTTGGTAATTAATGACAACATACTTTGTGGTTGGACTAATGCTTTTATCAAGTATGTTTCAGGAAATTCAATCACATTGGTATGGCAAAAGGACTGAAGAAGTGGACCCCTCAAAATGCTAAGGCAAGCATTGGCAAAAGCTCAAGACTCCATTTTTGGTTTAGTGATCCAAGATCACATTGAGTCCATAGGAAAAGCCAATACTATTAAAAGGGGATGAGGTTGTGTTAATGATCTGGTTGCTCAAGTGCTTAGTGATATATCTCCTTCAACTATCAGCAACTTTCACTACAGTACACACTCATAAGTAATCTCGGACCAACCGATTTTCCAAACTCAGTCACACCGAGATGAACCACCTCAGCCATAAGCCAAACCCTAGAAAAATCGGTCATTCCGAGTTTGAGATCGGTCTCACCGAAACATGGGCTGCCAAGCTTCTGTAACCGTTTGTCATCATATCGGAATAACCGAGATGATATTTTCGGTCCCACCGAAACTGGCAAGTTCCTGTCTTTGCTCAAATCGGACTAACCGAGATGGTATTTTCGGTCCCACCGAAAACCCCAACGTTCACTATATTTGAACTTTCGGTCTGACCGAGTTTCCACTTCGGTCTCACCGAGATTGTCCAATTATGTGTGTAACGGTTGGATTTTGTGTGGAGGCTATATATACCCCTCCACCCCCTCTTCATTCGAAGAGAGAGCCATCAGAAAGAACTACCACTCCTACCTTACACTTTCTGAGAAGAGAACTACCTACCCTTGTGTTGAGATCAAGTTGCTCCATTCCTACCATATGAAACTTGATTTCTAACCTTCCCAAGTTGCTTTCCACTCAATCCTTTCTTCCACCACAGCCAAATCAGTGAGGAGAGTTGAGTGTTGGGGAGATTATCATTTGAAGCACAAGAGCAAGGAGTTCATCATCATCTACAACATCTATTACCTTTTGGAGGGTGGTGCCTCCTAGATTGGTTAGGTGTCGCTTGGGAGCCTCCGTCATCGAGATGTGGAGTTGAACCAAGAAGTTTGTAAGGGCAAGGAGATCGCCTACTTCGTGAAGATCTACCCCGAGTAAGGCTAGCCCTCCGTGGGCGTAGGCCATGATGGAATAGACAAGGTTGATTCTTCGTGGACCCTTCGTGGGTGGAGCCCTCCGTGGACTCGCGCAGCCGTTACCCTCCGTGGGTTGAAGTCTCCATCAACGTGGATGTACGATAGCACCACCTATCGGAACCACGGGAAAAATCATTGCGTCTCCAAATTGCGTTTGATCTTCTCCACTTCTCTTTACTACTTGTGCAATTTACTTTCCGCTGCCCATACTCTAGAATTGCATGTGTAGTGTGCTACTTGACTTGTGTGTTATGCAAAATCTGCCAAAATCTGTCCTTGATAAAAGACAAAATTTTTATCTTGTCGAGTAGTCTAATCACCCCCCCTCTAGACACTCTCACCTTCTTCGATCCCTCAATTGGTATCAGAGCTTTGGTCTCCATTGCTTTGGTTTACACACCATTGGAGGAAGATGGACGTGTCTACGTTTGGGAGTGTTAGCCATAGAGTGCCTATTCTTAATGGAGAGTCATATAACTCATGGAGGTCTGAAATGCTTAGTATCTTTAAGATGTACAATTTGTGCAAATATGTTGAGACCCCCTATGTGCCTCCTTTTGATCCCTTGCACCCTACCATGGATGAAGAGCTTGATTTGCTTCGTAACCTTAGGACTGTAAATCTTATCATTAGAGGGTTACCCGATGACTTGCTTAAGCTTGTTACAAACTTTGAGTGCGCCTATGCTATGTGGAAGTTCTTGGAAGAACTTTATCCGGACTACTCTTTGAGAAGTCTTGATGAAATTCTACACAAGACTATTGAATTTGATAAGATGCGCCCCAATGATCCCAACTTTGATAAATGCTTCTTTGAGCTTCGTGATCTTATGAAAAAGAAGGGTGATCCCGGTCTTATCAATGTTTTAATTAGAAATGCTCTTGCATTACATTCCCAAGATTATTGTCACATTGACAAAACTAATGCAAGTGGTTATCAAATTGACCTAGGTGTTGATGATGAACAATCTATGGGTCAATATGATGATAAGCATGAGCATGATGATGATTACTCCGACTCGGACACCGAGCTAGACAAGATCATGAAGAGTCTCAATCTTATGGCAAATCTGAGAGACTACATGTCCGGCGGAAAAGAGTGGATTCTTGATAGTGGATGCACCGACCACATGACCGGAGACAAAGACATGTTTGGAGAGCTTGCAAAGAACGATGGTCCACGCAAGTATGTGACTTTTGGAGACAACTCCAAGGGTAAGGTACTTGGCCTTGGTAAGGTGGCCATATCTCATGATAGCTCTATTCAAAATGTCATGCTTGTAGAATCTCTTGGATACAATTTACTTTCCGTGTCTAGATTAGCTGACTTTGGATTCAATGTGTTGTTCACCAAAGTAGATTGCCAAGTCTTTCGTCGTGACAATCAAAACATGGCATTTATCGGTATCCGTAGAGGTGATCTATATATTGTTGATTTCACTAAGAAAGCCCAACCTAGAGCTTGTTTCATTGCTAAATCCTCTAAAGGTTGGTTATGGCATAGAAGGCTTGGACATGTTGGTATGCGTAATCTAGACAAGTTGATCAAAGGTGATCATATTCTTGGCGTTAAAGATGTTTTCTTTGACAAAGATAGACTTTGTAGTGCTTGTCAAGCAGGAAAACAAGTAGGTGGAAGTCATCCCGTGAAAAACATCATGACCACAAGGAGACCGCTTGAGCTTCTTCATATGGACCTCTTCGGTCCCAATGCTTACAAAAGCCTTGGTGGTAACTCCTTTGGTCTAGTTATAGTTGATGATTATTCCAGATTTACGTGGGTATTTTTCCTTGATGACAAATCGCAGGTTCAGAGAATCTTCAAAACCTTTGCCAAAAAGGCCCAAAATCAATTTGAAGTGAAGATCAAGAAAGTTCGGAGTGACAATGGAACGGAGTTCAAGAATGCCAATGTAGACTCTTTTCTCGATGAGGAAGGGATTCTACATGAGTTCTCGGCTACATACTGAAAGTGCAACTAATCCCCTGGTGGTTTTGGTAATTAATAACAACATATATATCATTGAACTAATATTTACTTGAGAATCATTTCAGAGAAGTTCGATGATATGGGTATGGAAATGTCTGAAGAAGTGGACCCCTCAAAATGCTAAGACAAGCATTGGCAAAAGCTCAAGACTCTATTTTTGGTTTAGTGATCAAAGATCACATTGAGTCCATAGGAAAAGCCAATACTATTAAAAGGGGATGAGGTTGTGTTAATGATCTGGTTGCTCAAGTGCTTAGTGATCTAGCTCCCTCAACTATCAGCACTCTTCACTACTTAACACACTCATAAGTAATCTCGGACAAACCGATTCTGCAAACTCAGTCCCACCGAGATGAACCACCTCAGTTATTCTTCCAAACCCTAATTTCTCGGTCCATCCGATTTTGAGTTTCGGTCTCACCGAAACTGGACTGTCAACCTTCTGTAACCAATTGACATCACTTCGGAATATCCGAGTTGTTAATTTCGGTCCCACCGAGATGGCAAGCTCCTACCTTTGACTCACTTCGGACACACCGAGATGGTATTTTCGGTCCCACCGAAAATCCCAACGTTCACTATATTTGAACTTTCGGTCTGACCGAGTTTTCACTTCGGTCTCACCGAGATGGCTCAAATATGTGTGTAACGGTTGGATTTTGTGTGGAGGCTATATATACCCCTCCACCCCCTCTTCATTCGAGAAGAGAGCCATCAGAAAGTCTACCACTCCTACCATACACTTTCTGAGAAGAGAACCACCTACCCTTGTGTTGAGATCAAGCCATTCCATTCCTACCATATGAAACTTGATTTCTAGCCTTCCCAAGTTGCTTTCCACTCAATCCTTTCTTCCACCACAGCCATATCAGTGAGGAGAGTTGAGTGTTGGGGAGATTATCATTTGAAGCACAAGAGCAAGGAGTTCATCACCATCAACAACATCTATTACCTTTTGGAGGGTGGTGCCTCCTAGATTGGTTAGGTGTCGCTTGGGAGCCTCCGTCTTCGAGATGTGGAGTTGAACCAAGAAGTTTGTAAGGGCAAGGAGATCGCCTACTTCGTGAAGATCTACCCCGAGTAAGGCTAGCCCTCCGTGGGCGTAGGCCATGATGGAATAGACAAGGTTGCTTCTTCGTGGACCCTTCGTGGGTGGAGCCCTCCGTGGACTCGCGCAGCCGTTACCCTCCGTGGGTTGAAGTCTCCATCAACGTGGATGTACGATAGCACTACCTATCGGAACCACGGGAAAAATCATTGCGTCTCCAAATTGCGTTTGATCTTCTCCACCTCTCTTTACTACATGTGCAATTTACTTTCCGCTGCTTATACTCTAGAATTGCATGTGTAGTGTGCTACTTGACTTGTGTGTTATGCAAAATCTGTCAAAATCTGTCCTTGATAAAAGACAGAATTTTTATCTTGTCGAGTAGTCTAATCACCCCCCCTCTAGACACTCTCACCTTCTTCGATCCCTCACAATCCCTCCGGCCTTGTTGTTTACAAAGGATCAAACACAAGAGATAATAATGATAGCTATGACTGCAACTAGGAAATAAAAACAGGAAGTAAATAGAAGGTGTGATTAGCGGTGGTAATATGGACCGGGGTCCCATGATGTTCACTAGTGATGTCTCTCTCCCAAAAGACGATAAAACAGCAAAGCGAGGTAAACAAATTACAGCTGGGCAATTGACAAAATTATGTGCGCAAACCAATGCTAACTATGTTGCAAAGAAAGGTAGAGGCTCAAAAGCATGGGCGGTACGCCAAGGCAAGTAGACCGAAATCCATCTGCATCTACTACTAATCATCCACCTTGAGATATCTATCCAGAACATCTCGCTGGTATTAAGTTGCGAATCCCACCCAAAGTGTAAACTCAAAGCAACAGACAACTGCATTAAAAGAACTTTGCGTAAAGTAAACAATCCTTGCACCCGCAAGTACAAGCACCGTTGTTTTCTCCCTTGTGGCAACAGAAAATCCCCTAGACTCATGTTTCTGTCACTCAAGCTAGTTATCAGGGGGCATGAACCCACAATCAAGCATAACGCTCCCTCTTGGAGTTACTACCTACTACTTGGCCAAAGCAATAAACAGCAACGGAGAACATGCAAGAATTACTCAAGAACAAAGATATAAAAGAGGTGAATCAAATATATTACTCAAACACAATCTGAACATAGTCTCATAATCCATCAGATCCCAGCAAACTCAGCAAAGCAACAGTAGAAAGATTACATATGTGCCTCGATTATGTAGGGCAGCTCACGAGGTCTAAACCATGAAGAGCAAAGAGGGGAGGAGAACATCACATAGCTACTGATCATGGACCCATGGTCCAAGGTGGACTACTCACGACTCATCCGGGAAGCGTCCATGGTGGTGGAGAAGCTCCCGGTGGTGGTTCTCCCCTCCGGCAGGGTGCCGGGAAGAGTTCTCCTGATGCTCCCGATCTTGGAAGCGCTGCGGCGGCGGAACAGAGGCAAGATCACGAAAAAGGGTTCTGTCCTCGAGGGTTTCGGGACGAGAGGGATATATAGGCGAAGGGGGGCAGCCAGAGGCGGAGCAGGGGCCCCAGGCGCCCCCCTGGCGCGGCCAGGGGTGGGGCCGCGCCAGGTGGCCGCCTGGGCCTCCCCTGGCTCCCCTCTGGCCCATCTTTGGTTCTTCGCGAAGCTTCCTGTACGCTGATTTTTCCTATATTTTTCCTGGAATTTTTGGAGCACTTTTAATATGGGGGAAACCTGAAATAGAAAAACAGCAGAAAACAGGAATTGGCACTGTGGTGCACTGAGTTAATAGGTTAGTCCAAATATGATCAAAAGTGTATGGAAGTGCATCAATATCATAGCAATATCACACAAAAGAAGGATGGAGCAAGCAGAAATTATAGATATGTTTTGGACGTATCACCGTGTCCGGCCCCTGAGCAGGTCTTCGGTCTTCTGCCCAGCGCGGAGCGTAGTGCTACCACCGGCGGATGTGGGCATAGCCATTGGAGGGCAGTGTCGACGGCCAGCGCCGAGCATGGTGCTTCCACTAGGATGTGGGAGGGAGCCCCTGTGAGGCCCTAGGGCGACGCTCAGGAGACTCCGGGGCGTCTACAGCCCCACTCATTATTACGTGAGAGTGTCACGAGCGGAGATCTTCTGATGTGCCCGCCCCTTTACTTTGAGGGCCCCGCCCCACGCTAGTCCGCTCCCGCCATGAACTTACCAGAAGGCGGCGTTCATGAGGTGGGACACTGCACATGGTGGGGGGATGGGACTTGGCTATAGGCCCCCCTGCCGAGCACTAGGCATGCCGCTTACGCGACTTCCGGGCGCGCTTCGTCCTAGGGGGCTAACGTCGTCCGGAGACACGGTGTCCTGAGGTGCGAGGGGGACCCCGCCCCACTCACGCTCCTAATGACCCCTGAGCTCTGCTGATCAGGGTCAGGCCCAGAGGGTACGGGATTACGTGAGTGGGGGGACGGAGCCGCGGTCTTGGGCCCTCCTGGCGTGCGTACGACGGGCTGCCGTACCACCTCTAGACGCACCCTCCGCAGCCCGAGGGATGGTACGCCGGGAGGCGCGGCGTCTTGAGTCTGAGCAGATGAAGAGCAGGCCCCTCCCCACGCGCATCATACCCGCCGCCGGCGAGCCCCTGGTGAAATCCAGGGCGGGCTCATGCGCGATGGGTCACACGTGAGGGGGCGAGGGCCTGACCCGGGCCTTCCCTCCCCTTCTGTCTTGACACGACACCTGAGGTGCTTCCTTGGCCTACCGAGGCTCGTGGCCAGAAACACCGTTGGCCAAAGACCTACGGCCGGTGCCGCGAGTACCGACCTCTGCAGGCACCCGCGCGCGTTTCATTCGTGCTCCATGGCCATTGGCGGTGGCGGCGGAGGGTCAAGGGCTAAGAGCGTGGGGTTGGCCTCCTGACCTTCTGCCCCTGAGCCCCCTCATGCCGGTGCTTGATTGCACCCAGTGTCGGGTGTAGTACTGTGGTCGCCTCCTGATGGTTCCCTGGCAGGGGCGGTACTTGGGCACAAAGGGCTTCTAGGCAGAGGGGTGGTGTCATACGCAGGGTTCAGGGGGTCGTACCCCATGTCGCCCTTGTAAATCGCCGCCGATCTTGCCCATACGGGCGACCGGGCGTGGCCATCGTAGCCTCTGGTTCCTGGTGTCATCGTGCGGAAGCAGAATGGCTCGGCCCCGGTGCTGGCGGCATCGAGGAGCTCAGCCACGCTGAGGAGTAGCACGTCGTGTCCGGCGTCGAGCAACCGGCACCTTAGAAGCTCCCTTGCCACCACCAGCGTGGCCCTCATGTTTGCCATTTCGCACCGGTCCCGCGAACTGGCCGCCGCGCGCTCGGCGGCCCGCGCTACTGCGCGGCTTTCACGCCGCGTGGGCGGTGGGTGTTGCCGGTCCCCGGGCGGCGGGTCAATGATGCTCATCGTGCCGTTAGCCCTTATAAAGGCCGGGTGACGGCGAGTCCCGTGGCCGAAGGGCGACGCAGTGCGAGCGCCGCGAGCTTCCGCGCGCGTTTGATGCGCCTCCGCCATCAGAGTCGCGATCCGTCGAGGCAGGGTGAAGCGAGGTTGACGGACGAGGATGGTACGAGGTCATCGGAGAGGCGAGATTGTGACACGCCCCCTACCTGGCACGCCAAATGTTGGATTATGGGCTCCGCAAACCCAAGAAGTTCGAACACACGGCCGTGAACGAGGATCTCTCCCACTCACGTCTACCTAGCGCCTCGCCCTCGTCCCATGAAGAGATTCAAGCAAGCAACAAGTTAAGCACACACGAATTTACCCAGGTTCAGGCCACCTTGCGGTGTAAAACCCTACGTCCTGCTTTGGTAGATTAGCCTCGGGAGGGCTTGAGTATGAACAAGTACAATGGTTCCTGAGCTCAGGAGGGGAGCTCAGGAGGGTCAGGAGGCAAGGGTTCTTGCTCCTTGGTGTGAGGGCGGAGTCTTTCTGGATCTCCTCCGTCCCCCGCCCGGTGGGAATTCTAGCTACATATATAGGCGGCCAGGGTCCTCTTCCCCCCAAATGTTTTAGGCGGGAAGGGATCCCACAACGGCCATTTTGAGCGGGAACACAAGGACACTCCTATCCTAACAAAAGCGGTCTTCGCCTTCAAAGGGATCAGGCGATGACGCGTTGGTGGGCTCGGTGGTGACATCCTCCCTGTGAAAGTGCAACTAATCCCCGGGTGGTTTTGGTAATTAATAATAACATATATATCATTGAACTAATATTCTCTTGAGAATCATTTCAGAAAAGTTCGATGATGTGGGTATGGAAATGTCTGAAGAAGTGGACCCCTCAAAATGCTAAGACAAGCATTGGCAAAAGCTCAAGACTCCATTCTTTTGTTTAGTGATCAAAGATCACATTGAGTCCATAGGAAAGCCAATACTATTAAAAGGGGATGAGGTTGTGTTAATGTTCTTGTTGCTCAAGTGCTTGGTGATCTAACTCCCTCAACTATCAGCACTATTCACTACTTAACACACACCCATAAGTAATCTCGGTCACACCGATTTCTCCTACTCAGTCCCACCGAGATGAACCACTTCAGTTGTTTCTCCAAACCCTAGATTCTCGGTCAAACCGATTCTGAGTTTCGGTCTCACCGAAAAAGGGCTGCCAACCTTCTGTGATCAGTTGACATCAATTCGGAATATCCGAGTTTATATTTTCGGTCTCACCGAAATGGCAAACCCTAACCTTTGACTCACTTCGGTCTCACCGAGATGGTATTTTCGGTCCCACCGAAAATCCCAACGTTCACTATATTTGAACTTTCGGTCTAACCGAGTTTTCACTTCGGTCTGACCGAGATTGGTCAAATGTGTGTGTAACGGTTGGATTTTGTGTGGAGGCTATATATACCCCTCCACCCCCTCCTCATTCGTGAGGAGAGCTATCAGAAAGTACCACCACTTCTACCACACACTTTCTGAGAAGTGAACCACCTACCCTTGTGTTGAGATCAAGCCATTCCATTCCTACCATATGAAACTTGATCTCTAGCCTTTCCAAGTTGCTTTCCACTCAAATATTTCTTCCACCACAGCCATATCAGTGAGGAGAGTTGAGTGTTGGGGAGTTTATCACTTGAAGCACAAGAGCAAGGAGTTCATCACCATCAACACCGTCTATTACCTTTTGGGGGGTGGTGCCTCCTAGATTGGTTAGGTGTCGCTTGGGAGCCTCCGTCGTGATGTGGAGTTGAACCAAGAAGTTTGTAAGGGCAAGGAGATCGCCTACTTCGTGAAGATCTACCCCGAGTAAGGCTAGTCCTCCGTGGGCGTAGGCCGTGATGGAATAGACAAGGTTGCTTCTTCGTGGACCCTTCGTGGGTGGAGCCCTCCGTGGACTCGCGCAGCCGTTACCCTCCGTGGGTTGAAGTCTCCATCAACGTGGATGTACGATAGCACCACCTATCGGAACCACGACAAAAATCTCCGTGTCACCAAACTGCGTTTGATCTTCTCCACCTCTCTTTTACATGTGCAATTTACTTTCCGCTGCATAAACTCTAGAATTGCATGTGTAGGGTGTTACTTGAACTGATCTTGTTTGTGAAACTGCCAAAACCATTGCATGATCTAAAGGCAGATTTTTTATATTGTCAAGTAGTCTAATCACCCCCCCCCCTCTAGACCTACTTTCGATCCTACAAGTGGTATCAGAGCTTTGGTCTCCATTGCCTTGGTTTCCATAGCATTGGACTCCATAAGCTTGGTTTCACAACCTAGGAGAGTATGGCGTCTAGTGAGGGTAATTATCGTAGAGGTCCTTACTTTGATGGTACAAATTTTGCTAGTTGGAAGCATAAAATGAAAATGCATATTCTTGGTCATAACCCTGCCGCATGGGGCATTATTTGTGTTGGCATGCAAGGTGATTTCTTTGAAGAAGGAAAAGTTCCGGATCGCGAAGCTACACCCGAAGAGTTGCGGATGTTGCAAAACAATGCTCAAGCTTGTGACATTCTCTTCAATGCTTTGTGTCCCGAAGAGTTCAACAAAATCAGCCGTCTTGAGAATGCTAAAGAGATTTGGGATACTTTGGTTGAAATGCACGAAGGTACTGAATCTGTGAAGGAATCAAAGCTGGATATTCTTCAAGGTCAACTTGACAAGTTCAAGATGAAGGATGGTGAAGGAGTCGCTGAAATGTACTCTAGGCTTGCTCTCATCACAAATGAGATTGCTGGCTTAGGAAGCGAAGAAATGACCGACCGATTCATCATTAAGAAGATTCTCAGAGCTTTGGATGGAAAGTATGACACCGTGTGCACTTTGATCCAAATGATGCCAAACTACAAGACTCTCAAGCCAACTGAAGTCATTGGAAGAATTGTTGCTCATGAGATGACACTTAAGGATAAGGAAGAGCTTCACAACAAGTCAAGTGGTGCTTACAAAGCTACAAGTGATGCTCCTACTACCTCAAGTGACAAGCTAATTTCCAATGAAGAGATAAGCCTAATGGTCAAGAACTTCAATAAGTTCTACAAGAATAGAGGCAAAGAAAGAAGCTCAAAGTCTAGATCATATGATGGAAAGAGATCTTCTAGTCGTGATCGAAACTGCTACAATTGTGGAAGACCCGGACACTTCTCAAATGAGTGTACGGCTCCCCACAAGAGAAGAGAAGAATCTCCAAGAAGAAGAGCAAGAGATGAGTCACCTCGGAGAGAGAGAAGGAGTAGAGATGATCGTTATGAACGAAGACCCTCTCGGAGAAGCAAGGATTCGGAGAGGACAGACAAGTCATCAAGGAGCTACACAAGAAGAAGACATCAAGCTCATGTTGGTGAATGGGTCTCCGGCTCCGACTCTGACAGTCAATCCGATGGAAGCTATCACTCCGACTCCGACTATAGTCAAGATGAAGGTGTTGCCGGACTTGCACTCGTATCCTCCAACTCCAACTCCTACGACTTATTTGATTCACCAAACGAGGGAATTGGAAGATGCTTCATGGCTAAAGGCCCCAAGGTAACACACCCTGAATTCATTGACTTTGATAGTGATGAGGATGACTTACTTGGTGAAGATGAGCTCTTGCATGATAAATCTAGTGAGCTTAGTAATGATGAAAATGCTAGTAGTCTTTATAGTCGAGAAGAGTCGAATGACAATGCTATGAAGGAGATTGAGCGTCTAACTAAAGAACTAAACACTCTTAAGTTAGCTCATGAAACAACTCAAGAAGATCATAGAGAGCTTCTAAGATCTCATGAGAAGCTACGCTTCGAGAAGCTCACTCTAGAGCAAGAACATGAGTTTCTAAAAGCGATCAATGACGATCTTCGAAAGAAGAGTTCTTCATATCTTGCCAAACGACTTCTCTTGTCTAATTTCTTGCCACCTATTAAGACTAAGCATGACAAGCATAAGACAAATTCTTCCTCTAGTAGTAACAATAACAATGTTAAATCAAATGTTGTTACTTCTAGTAGTTCTCTTGATTCCACTAACAATGTTTCAAGCCAAGTTACACTTGAGCAAGAAAATAGCTTATTGAAGGAAATCATAGAGAAAGGTGTCTACAAGAGTCTTGCCGGAAGCAAGAACTTTGAGGAGATTGTTCGCAAACAAGGAAGACACCGGAAGAATCAAGGGATTGGTTTTGAGCGAAAGTTCAACGCCGAAGGTGTTGAGTGGGAAGAAGGTCAATACCCTACTCCACAGTTTGTCTCACAAAAGGAAAAGTATAATCCTACTTCTTCCAATGTGGAACAAGCTCAAGATGACCTTCCACCACAAGACCACAAGCTAAAGGCCAAGGACAAGCTTCAAGAAGAGATTGATGCATTCATTGAAGCACCTCAAGCCATGGTCAAGTGGGTTCCCAAGGACACATCAAGTTCTACTTCGTCAAGCTCAACTACAACACCAAGGATTCCCATCAAGATGATGTGGATCCCAAAGAAGAAGAACTAGTAGGTTCTTGAGGGTGACTCCGCCAACAAACTTCACTCATATTCTTTTTGGCAAGAACTTGTGCAATCAACTTCCACATCATGCACTTGTTCATGGAGTCACAAACCCTCTTGTTGGTAAGTCAAGGGACAAGGTAATCATTGCTTTCATGGACATCATCTTTTGTGTACTTCACTCTATGTCTATGGATATTCTTGTTTGTTCCTTGTGGGACTAACCCATGTAGGTATTGAAAGTGCCCTAATCCAAAGGATTGCTCCTAACTCTTGATGGTCTACATCAACATTGAGCATCCACATCTTCAACATCTACATGAAGTCTTCTACGACAACCCAAGGTTAGTTTGACCCTTTAAAAGGGGTTCTCACATCTAGGGGGAGCTTTGCTCTAAAAAATTGAGCTAAAGCATCTCCAAATGATGTGAACACATAAATGCTTTATGTAAAAGTGGTAACCCCACTTGTGCTTAAACGATGAGTATGACCTATGATCAAATGTTCTCATTTGACTCCTAAGTCAATATACTCATATATAGATGACCTAGTCATCGACAATTTGTGTGCTAGTAGCTAGAGTTTTGGTTGTGCATGTTTGACACATATTTCAGTTGCTATCTTATTGTGTGAGCATGTTGAATGCACGATTTTATCCATTCAAGGACATCCATTTGTTGTTTTGATTGTTTTGGTTTCTTTTTCTGGCCAAATGGATGGACAAGAATGCCTAAGCACCTTCCCTAGCTATCTATGCTTTCTTGTCTCAAAATTCTATTCATGCTTATATCACAACTTTGAACAAGTCTTTTTCGGACAGTCCGAGTGAGGAGCGCTCGGAACCACCGATTCGTCTAAGGCTGACTTCCAAAACCTTCTAAGTCTATTTCGGTCTGACCGGCTTCTCAATCTCGGTCCAACCGAAACACTTAGATTGATCTAGGTTTCATCTCGGTGAAACCGAGTTCAAAATCTCGGTCTGACCGATATGTGTAACTGCACAGCAGAAATACATCTCGGTGACACCGAGTTTTTCAACTCGGTCCCACCGACAGTACGGGGTTATATATACTGAGGGCTGCGCGCGATCTATTCCTTTCAAACCGTTCGCCCTCCAAGACCCCTGCTGCCGCCGCCCTGATCTAAGGATCGTCGCCGTCGTCGCCTGTGTGCCCTTGCCGCAGGTCTCCGCCGCCGTCAACGGTAATCTTCTCCTCCGTTGCCGCCGTAGAGGGACACCACCAAGTTAGGGTGTGTCTCGATCCCTATTCATGCTCCACTTCTGATTCTTGCGTGATAGGACTGCCCTGATTCAATCCACGTTTGATATGATCCCAATACATTGTTCAGATCGTTTAGTTTCGAGGAAAATTCTTAGGTTTAGGTTTCCACGGAATGCATCTCGGTGAAGCCGATTCCTGAAACTCGGACTGACCGATTTGGTCTCTGACCATTGCACTACACAGTTCGGTCTGACCGAGTTGTGAAAATCGGAATGTCCGAAGTGAAGTTTCTATGAAACCCTAGTTTTTCGGTAGGACCGAAACCCATTTCGGTCTGACCGAAAGTGGTGTGTAGGTTCTGTTGAACACTTCGGTTACACCGAAACTTGAAATCGGTTTGACCGAAATACATTCTGTGAAAACTCAAAACTAAGTTTTTAACTCATTTTTTTGCAAAAAGTTCTGCAGTTGTGATAACTCTTCTACTCTACCTATACCTTATCTATTCACAGGTCTTTCAGCCATGTCAGATGTCAGTGACAGCCAGAACAGGTCCGAATCACCGTTTGCTGAGATTCCAGAGGCAGGTACAAGTCCTGAGGCTAGCAGCTCTAGTGATGATGGTGAGAGGAGCACCCCTAGTGGTCTGCCTCCTGCTGCTACGAGAACCAGGAAGAAGAGAACGTCTGATTCTGAGGATTCCGATTTTGTTGCTGAGGAAGTTACCTTCAAGCCAAAGAGGCAAGTGGTCGCCAAAGAGCTCCAAGGGCAGCAGCCAAAGAAAGGCACGAGCAAAGTGAAGCAGTCTGCAGTTGCCAAGAAGCTCAACTTGGAAGAGCCAGCTCCAAGCAAGGTGAAGAAGACTTCCAAAAGGAAGAGAGTTGTTTATGCTGAACCTCAAGTTGATGATGCTGAAGAAGAAGAAGAAGATGCACCCCAGCCTCCTCCTCAGAAAGCTAAGTTCATGGGTGATGCTATTCGGGCTCAAACCTCCTCCAAGCCCAAGAAGCCTGCTCCAGCTAAGGCAGCTCCAGCGAAGCCTAAGAGGACAACCAGAAGCATTCCAGCTTCTGAGAAGAACAAAGGTGAGATGCCACCTTCTGAGTCAGATGAAGAGCATGTGTTGCTCAAGCTCCGTCCCAAGTTGCCACTCCACAATGATGCTCATCCTCAAGCTGAGGATATGAAGGCAAGGAAGGACAAAGGTCTCAGGCTATGGAGACAATCTGATCCATATGCCGTAAGAAGAAGGACTGCTGTGGACCCCAGATTCCACACCAAAGAGCAGCAGGATTTCTATGAGACCGTGCTAATGGATAAGAAGCCCATTGTTGCTGACACCAGGTATGTCGACTGGAAGTATATTGACAGCAGAGAGCATCGGGACTTCTTTCCCCATGTGCATGAGAGCTTTACTGCATGTGGAGTTGCTGACTTTGTGGGTCAAGAACTGACAGCATGGAACGACGAGATGATCATGCAGTTCTATGCCACAGCCCATTTCTACCCCGATGGCAAGATCACATGGATGACTGAAGGTCAACGGTTTTCTTCAACTGTTGCAGAATGGGCAGAACTTCTGAACGCTCCAGTGCAGAGAGAGGACGACATTGATGTCTATGGGATTCCTAAGAAGAGTCATGATTCCATGAAGAATATGTACAAGGAGATCCCAGCTGCTGATTTGGAGGGATGGAAACTCGGCTCAGTGTATTATCTCCAGGCAGGTCTGACCACCACCAACACTATCCTGAGGCATACTTTGATGCCTAAGTCAGGTGACCACCGGATGATACGAGGTTATTCTATCAACATGCTGCACATTCTCGATGAGAAGGCACCTTTTAAGGTGATGGACTTGATGGTAGAGACCATCAAGAGGACTGCAGCTGACCAGAAGAGGTCGTGTGGGTTTGCACCGCAGATACAGATGCTTATCAACGCCAAGTTTGGCACGGGCAAATTCATGTTGGATAGGAAGCACTTACCACTGCAGCCAGAGCATGAGGACAACGTAGTTGTGATGGATGAAGAGGATCCCACCTCAGTTGAAGGGCAAGCCAAGATCGAAGCTGCAAAGAAAGCCAAAGCTGACAGAGAGGCAGCAGCAGCAGCAGCTAAGCCAAAGAGCTTTGGAGATCAGATTCTTGAAGCAACCCGGAGAATTGAACAACGCCTGGCCAGCATTGAGCAATCTCAGGAGAGCCTTGAGAGGATCGTCGAGGACAAGATCCACGCTCTAGACGTGAAGCTGACTGAGATTCAGGTGTCTGTCAACAAACTTGAGGCAGACATGGAGGAGACTAGGCAGGAGAGAGCAGAGCTTATGCAGGATGATATAGTCCAGGACTCTCATCGCCAGACTGCTCCGGTTCCCAGAGGATCCAGGTCTGCAGCTATCCCAGTGACGGACTCCAGGGCTACCACTTCAGCACCAGCTACAGCTCCAGCAGTTCCTTCAGCTCCAGCATTCACTCCTCCAGCGCAGACATCAGCAGAAGTCTTCGCCGACGCAGCTATCTCTACACCGACATCGACCCAGACGGGAGCAGCCAGCCGAGCCCGCAGTGACGTTTAGCTCTATACCTTTTCGAACTTTTTGGTAACTTGTTGCCAAAGGGGGAGAAATTGTTATAGATCATAGGGCTTCGAGAGAGAGAGTGCTCTTTCGTCTTTTCGTTCTTTTGCCGTTTTCCTTGAGATACATTGGTTTCTTTTGGTTCCAGATACTTTAAGTGTGCTTGCTACTACGTTTGATGCTACCTTAATGAGTGCTTAGTCATACTATGCTTTAATGTGTGCTTATTGTTTATCATATGCTATTTCTTATTGTATGGCTATTTACTCTTGTCTTGGTGATTGAGTGCATGTTATTCATTCTTATCATTTTGTGCGCTCCACCAAGATGTATGTGACATGGAAGAGTGACCCATAATCCTAATCGATTGTGCATTTGCATTCAAACGCAAATTTTAAATAATGCACAAATTTAGGGGGAGCTCTTGTCTATCACATACTTCTCAAAGCGACGATATTATTCTTTGATTATATCTTTTGTCGAAGCTTTGATCTATATGTTGTCATCAATTACCAAAAAGGGGGAGATTGAAAGTGCAACTAATCCCCGGGTGGTTTTGGTAATTAATAACAACATATATATCATTGAACTAATATTCTCTTGAGAATCATTTCAGAAAAGTTCGATGATGTGGGTATGGAAATGTCTGAAGAAGTGGACCCCTCAAAATGCTAAGACAAGCATTGGCAAAAGCTCAAGACTCCATTTTTGGTTTAGTGATCAAAGATCACATTGAGTCCATAGGAAAGCCAATACTATTAAAAGGGGATGAGGTTGTGTTAATGTTCTTGTTGCTCAAGTGCTTGGTGATCTAACTCCCTCAACTATCAGCACTATTCACTACTTAACACACACCCATAAGTAATCTCGGTCACACCGATTTCTCCAACTCAGTCCCACCGAGATGAACCACTTCAGTTGTTTCTCCAAACCCTAGATTCTCGGTCACACCGATTCTGAGTTTCGGTCTCACCGAAAATGGACTGCCAACCTTCTGTGATCAGTTGACATCAATTCGGAATATCCGAGTTTATATTTTCGGTCTCACCGAAATGGCAAACCCTAACCTTTGACTCACTTCGGTCTCACCGAGATGGTATTTTCGGTCCCACCGAAAATCCCAACGTTCACTATATTTGAACTTTCGGTCTAACCGAGTTTTCACTTCGGTCTGACCGAGATTGGTCAAATGTGTGTGTAACGGTTGGATTTTGTGTGGAGGCTATATATACCCCTCCACCCCCTCCTCATTCGTTAGGAGAGCCATCAGAAAGTACCACCACTTCTATCATACACTTTCTGAGAAGTGAACCACCTACCCTTGTGTTGAGATCAAGCCATTCCATTCCTACCATATGAAACTTGATCTCTAGCCTTCCCAAGTTGCTTTCCACTCAAATCTTTCTTCCACCACAGCCATATCAGTGAGGAGAGTTGAGTGTTGGGGAGTTTATCACTTGAAGCACAAGAGCAAGGAGTTCATCATCATCAACACCGTCTATTACCTTTTGGGGGTGGTGCCTCCTAGATTGGTTAGGTGTCGCTTGGGAGCCTCCGTCGTGATGTGGAGTTGAACCAAGAAGTTTGTAAGGGCAAGGAGATCGCCTACTTCGTGAAGATCTACCCCGAGTAAGGCTAGTCCTCCGTGGGCGTAGGCCGTGATGGAATAGACAAGGTTGCTTCTTCGTGGACCCTTCGTGGGTGGAGCCCTCCGTGGACTCGCGCAGCCGTTACCCTCCGTGGGTTGAAGTCTCCATCAACGTGGATGTACGATAGCACCACCTATCGGAACCACGACAAAAATCTCCGTGTCACCAAACTGCGTTTGATCTTCTCCACCTCTCTTTTACATGTGCAATTTACTTTCCGCTGCATAAACTCTAGAATTGCATGTGTAGGGTGTTACTTGAACTGATCTTGTTTGTGAAACTGCCAAAAACATTGCATGATCTAAAGGCAGATTTTTTATATTGTCAAGTAGTCTAATCACCCCCCCTCTAGACCTACTTTCGATCCTACACCCTGCCATCCTTGCGGTATTCGGTCTTGTTGCACCAAAGGGGAAACCTTTGTCCTGCCCCTCGGGAACCTGCACTTGCGCTGTCTCCTTTGCACCCAAACGGCAACTGCGTCGCTGGCACGCGGTGGCACCCGCTGGCGCGGTGCGTCACTGCTCGCATCACTGCTGCCTCTTGAGGCAGGCTTGGCATTGGATTATCCGCCCCTCCGGAGCAAGCTAGCTGAGGCCGCTCCCGAGGGGGTCTTGGTGTCGTTCTCCACGCGAGGTCTAGCCCCCTCGCGAGGATCTTGAGCAGTTGGTCGATCAGCTGGGCCGTACCAGGCCGTAGTAGGAGCGCGTCGTGGCCCGTAGACAGGCAAGTCTGGGTTCCCTGGTGCCCAGGACGCCGACAACTAGCTTGCTATTCTTCTTGAAGTTCCCCTTCTTTCCCTTGCCCTTTTTTTTGAAACTAGTGGCCTTGTTAACCATCAACACTTGATGCTCCTTTTTGATTTCTACCTCCGCAGCTTTGAGCAAAGCAAAGAGCTCGGAATTGTCTTCTGCATCCCTTGCATATTATAGTTCATCACGAAGCCTTTATAGCTTGGTGGTAGTGATTGAAGAACTTTATCAATAACACTATTTTCATCAACTTTGCATCCAAGTTGAGTCATGTGATTGTAGTACCCAGACATTCTGAGTAAGTGTTCACTGATGGAACTGTTCTCCTCCATCTAGCAGCTATAGAACTTATTGGAGACTTCATATCTCTCAATTCGGGCATTTGCTTGAAATATTAACTTCAACTCTTGGAACATCACATATGCTCCATGACGTTCAAAGCGTCTTTGAAGTCCCGATTCTAAGCCATAAAGCATGGCACACTGAACTATCGAGTAGTCATCAGAATGAGCTTGCCAGACATTCATAACGTCATGAGTTGCTCCTGCAGCAGGCATGTCACCTAGTAGTGCTTCAAGGACATAATTCTTTTGTGCAACAATGAGGATAATCCTCAAGTTATGGACCCAGACCGTGTAGTTGCTACCATCATCTTTCAACTTAGCTTTCTCGAGGAACGCATTAAAATTGAAGGGAACGATAGCATGTGCCATTGATCTACAACAACATAGATATGCAAAAACTATCAGGACTAAGCTCGTGATAAATTAAAGTTCAATTAATCATATTACTAAAGAACTCCCACTTAGATAGACATCCATGTAGTCATCTAAATGATCACGTGATCCAACTCAACTAAACCATGTCCGATCATCACGTGAGATGGAGTAGTTTTCAGTGGTGAACATCTTATGTTGATCATATCTACTATATGATTCATGCTCGACCTTTTGGTCTCCAGTGTTCCGAGGCCATGTCTATACATGCTAGGCTCGTCAAGTTTAACCCGAGTATTCTGCATGTGCAAAACTGTCTTACACCCGTTGTATTTGAACGTAGAGCTTATCACACCCAATCATCACGTGGTGTCTCGGCACGACGAACTATCGCAATGGTGCATACTCAGGGAGAACACTTGTACCTCGAAATTTTTGTAAGGGACCATCTTATAATGCTACTGCCGTACTAAGCAAAATAAGAAGCATAATAAGATAAACATCACATGCAATCAAAATATGTGACATGATATGGCCATCATCATCTTGTGCTTTTGATCTCCATCTCCAAAGCATCATCATGACACCATGATCTTCATCGTAGCGTCGTGGTCGTCTCGCCAACTATTGCTACTACTACTATCGCTAACTCATAGTGATAAAGTAAAGCAATTACATGGCTTTCGCAATTCATACAATAAAGAGACAACCATAAGGCTCCTGCCGGTTGCCGATAATTTACAAAACATGATCATCTCATACAATAATGTATAACTCATCATGTCTTGACCATATCACATCAAAACATGCCCTGCAAAAACAAGTTACACGTCCTCTACTTTGTTGTTGCAAGTTTTACCTGGCTGCTACGGGCTTAGTAAGAACCATTCTTACCTACGCATCAAAACAACAATGATTTTTCGTCAAGTGTGCTATTTTAACCTTCACAAGGACCGAGCGTAGTCACACTCGATTCAACTAAAGTTGGAGAAACAGACACCCACTAGCCACCTGTATGCGAAGCACGATGGTAGAACCAGTCTCATGAACGCGGTCATCTAATGTCGATTTGGGATACTTCATCCAACAATACCGCCGAATCAAAGTATGACATGCTGGTAAGCAGTATGACTATTATCGTCCACAACTCATTGTGTTCTACTCGTGCATATCATCTACGCATAGACCTGGCTCTGATGCCACTGTTGGGGAACATAGTATTTCAAAAAAAATCCTAAGATCATGCAAGATCTATCTAGGAGAAGCATAGCAATGAGCAGGGAGAGTGTGTCCATGTACCCTCATAGACCAAAAGCGGAAGCGTTTAGCAATGCGGTTGATGTAGTCGAACGTCTTCGCGATCCGACCGATCAAGTACCGAACGCACGACACCTTCGCGATCTGCACACGTTCAGTTCGGTGACGTCCCTCGAACTCTTGATCTAGTTGAGGCCGAGGGAGAGTTTCGTCAGCACAACGGCGTGGTGACGGTGTTGATGAAGTTACCAACACAGGGCTTCGCCTAAGCACTGCGACAATATGACCAAGGTGTGTAACTGCGGAGGGGGGCACCGAACACGACTAAGAAATCATCTTGTGTCTTTGGGGTGCCCCCTCCCCAAGTATATAAAGGAGGGAGGAGGAGGCCGGCCTAGGAGGGGCGCGCCAAGGGAGGAGGATTCCTACTCCTAGTAGGAGTAGGTTTCCTCCTTTCCTAGTCCTACTAGGAAAAGGGAGGAAAGAGGAGGACGGCAAAAGGAAAGAGGGGGCCGGCACCCCAAGCGCTAAACCAATTCGGTTTGGGCCTAGGGGGCGCGCCCACACCTCCCTTGCTGCCTTCTTTCCCCACTAGGGCCCAATAAGGCCCATAGACTCCCCGGGGGGTTCCGGTAACCTCCCGGTACTCCGAAAAATACCTGATACACTTTGGAACCTTTCTGGTGTTCGAGTATAACCTTCCAATATATCAATATTTATGTCTTGAACATTTCGAGACTCCTCGTCATGTCCGTGATCTCATCCGGGACTCCGAACAACCTTCGGTACATCAAAACACATAAACTCATAATACCGATCATCATCGAACGTTAAGCGTGCGGACCCTACGGGTTCGACAACTATGTAGACTTGACCGAGACTCATCTCCGGTCAATAACCAATAGCCGAACCTGGATGCTCATATTGGTTCCTACATATTCTACGAAGATATTTATCGGTCAAACCGCACAACAACATACGTTGTTCCCTTTTTCATCGGTATGTTACTTGCCCGAGATTCGATCGTCGGTATCATTGATACATCTCCAACGTATCTATAATTTTTTATTGTTCCATGCTATTATATATTCTCTTTTGGATGTTTAATGGCCTTTATTATACACTTTTATATTATTTTTGGGACTAACCTACTAACCCAAGGCCCAGTGCAAATTGCAATTTTTTGCCTATTTCAGAGTTTCGCAGAAAAGGGATATCAAACGGAGTCCAAACGGAATGAAACCTTCGGGAGAGTTATTTTCGGAACCGTATCTACCCAGAAGACTTGGAGTACACGCGAGAGAACAAAGGAGGTGGCCACGAGGGTCCAGGGCGCGCCCCCTCCCGCTGGGCGCGCCCCCACCCTTGTGGGCCCCCTCTGGCTCCCCCGATGCCCTCCTTCCTCCTATATATATCCATGTACCCTGAAAACATCGAGGCAACAGAGAAAACCCTAATTCCACCGCCACAACCTTCTGTTCCCGTGAGATCCCATCTTGGGGACTGTTCTGGAGCTCCACCGGAGGGGGGATCTACCATAGAGTGCTTCTACATCACCGCCATAGCCTCACCAATGAGTTGTGAGTAGTTTACCAGAGACCTTCGGGTCCATATTTATTAGCTAGATGGCTTCTTCTCTCTTTTTGGATCTCAATACAAAGTTCTCGTCGATCTTCGAGGAGATCTATTCGATGTAATCTTTTTGCGTTTTTTTGTCGAGATCCGATGAATTGTGGGTTTATGATCAAGATTATCTATGAACAATATTTGATTCTTTTCTGAAATCTTTTATGTATGATTATAATATCCTTGCAAGTCTCTTCGCATTATTGGTTTGGTTTGGCCTACTAGATCTATAGTTCTTGCAATGGGAGAAGTGCTTGGCTTTGGGTTCAATCTTGCGGTGTCCTTTCCCAGTGACAGCAGGGGTAGCAAGGCACGTATTGTATTGTTGCCATCAAGGATAAAAAGATGGGGTTTATATCATATTGCTTGAGTTTATCCCTCTACATCATGTCATCTTGCTTAAGGCATTACTCTGTTCTTATGAACTTAATACTCTAGATGCATGCTGGATAGCGGTCGATGTGTGGAGTGATAGTAGTAGATGCATAATCGTTTCGGTCTACTTATCACGGACGTGATGCCTATATATAATGATCATGCCTAGATATTCTCATAACTATGCGCTTTTCTATCAATTGCTCGACGGTAATTTGTTCACCCATCATAGAATTCTGCTATCATGAGAGAAGCCACTAGTGAAACCTATGCCCCCCCGGGTCTATTCTCATCATATTAATCTTCCATCTACTTTACTTTGCTTTATTTACTTTCTGTTCTTATACCAAAAATACCAAAAATATTATACTATCCTATCTATCAGATCTCACTTTCGTAAGTGGCCGTAAAGGGATTGACAACCCCTTATCGCGTTGGCTGCGAAGTTCTTATTTGTTTGTGCAGGTGCGAGGGACTTGCGCATGGTCTCCTACTGGATTGATACCTTGGTTCTCAAAAACTGAGGGAAATACTTATGCTACTGTGCTGCATCACCCTTTCCTCTTCGAGGGAATACAACACAAGCTTGAGAAGTAGCAAGAAGAATTTGTGGCGTCGTTGCCGGGGAGGCTTACGCAAAAGTCATATACCAAGTACCTATCACAAACCCTTACCCTTCGCACTACATTATTTGCCTCTCGTTTTCCTCTCCCCCACTTCACCCTTGCCGTTTTATTCGCCCTTCTGTTTCCGTGTGTTTTCCGTTCGCTTTTGCTTTGCCGTCATGGCTAGCACACCTATCATTATCAGTACTCCCGAGAGTGAGGTTCTTAATTTCAAACAAAGGGAGGAGGAAAATCTAAAAGATGCCTGATATAGAATTTGCAATGCTCAAAATAGATCTACTAGGAAGCTCTACACTTCCGTTCTTCTTCGCAATTTTTATGTTGGCATAACTCCGTGGAATAGATATATTCTTGATACCATTACAGGAGGGAATTTCTTGGGTAGCCATACTTTTGATTCTTATAGTGCTATGACATAATTGTTTGGGCCACCACCTCTTCTGGTTAATGGAACTGTTGTAACTCTGGAACATGTTATGCAAAGGCTTGAAATTATTGAAAACAAAGTTGCTACTGTAGAGTTGGTCGAGAGTTTGGATAGGAAGATCCACAACCAAATTACCCAATATGGATCCAAGTTAGGAGTTATTCTGAATTTTTTTAAAGAAAAAGAACCCATAGTTAAAGAGAAAATAGATCAAGATTCCACTAGAATCGATAAACTTGAGGATATTATCACTAATGTAGGGTCTGCGCTTTCTGCTATGAAAACTACTTCGAATCCCTCTACCACTAAATTGGCCAAGTTTATGTATGTTCCTAAAAATAAGGGTGAATCATCTAGTAAGGAAATTGCGGATCTCAAATCTATAAGTGTTCATACCAACTTTCTCATTTTCGCAAGGGAACCTTTTGCTACAAATGAATTTCTTGATTTCTTACCTAGAAGTTTGATCATCAATAGGAATAAAGAAGTTCCTAAGAATTATAAGTGCTTAATTGAATAATTGCCTACCAAAGATGGCAATACCTAGATCTATTCTTGTATCGTGCCTAGCTAGGGGCGTTAAACGATAGCGCTTGTTGGGAGGCAACCCAATTTTATTTTCTTTGTTTTTTCTTGTGCTTAGGAATAAATTTTGCATCTAGCTTCTGCTTAGATGTGGTTTTGTGTTTTAATTAGTGTTTCTGCCAAGTAGAACCTTTGGGAAGACTTGTGTGAAGTTTATATGATCATGCTGTAAAAAACAGAAACTTTAGCGCTCACGAGTTTGGCTGTGATTTTTTACTGGAGAGTACTATTTAGTTTATTCTTTTTGGAGATGATTAGTAGACAAATTCCTCATGTTTACCAATTTATTTCATTTTTTTTGGAGTTACAGAAGTATTCGAAAGTTACAGATTACTACAGACTGTTCTGTTTTTGACAGATTCTGTTTTTCATGTGTTGTTTGCTTATTTTGATGAATCTATGAGTAGTATCGGAGGGTATGAATCATAGAGAAGTTGGAATACATTAGGTTTAACACCAATATAAACAAAGAATGAGTTCACTACAGTACCTTTGAGTGCTGGTTTGTTTTCTTATACTAACGGAGCTCACGAGATTTTTGGCTAAGTTTTGTGTTGTGAAGTTTTCAAGTTTTTGAGTATGGCATTGATGGACTATGGAACAAAGAGTGGCAAGAGCCTAATCTTGGGGATGACCAAGGCACCCCAAGGTAAAATTCAAGGACAACCAAAATCCTAAGCTTGGGGATGCCCCGGGAAGGCATCCCCTCTTTCGTCTTCATCTATCGGTAACTATACTCCGGACTATATTTTTATTCACCACATGATATGTCTTTTGCTTGGAGCATCATGTATGATTTGGGTCTTTGCTTTTTAGTTTGCCACAATCATCCTTACTGGACACATCTTTTGAGAGAGATAAATATGGTTTAGAATTTATTAGAATATTCTATGTGCTTCACTTATATCTTTTGAGCTATATAGTTTTGCTCTAGTGCTTCACTTATATCTTTTAGAGCACGGTGGTGGTTTTATTTTGTAGAAATTGTTGGTCTCTCATGCTTCACTTATATCCTTTTGAGAGTCTTTTAGAATAGCATGGTAATGTGCTTTGGTTATAAATTTAGTCCTAATATGATAGGCATCCAAGATGAATATGGTAAAAACTTTCATATAAAGTGCATTGAATATGATGAGAAGTTTGATACTTGATGATTGTTTTGAGATATGAGGATGGTGATATTAGAGTCATGCTAGTGGAGTAATTATGAATTTAAGAAATACTTGTGTTAAAGTTTGTGATTCCCGTAGCATGCACATATGGTGAACCGCTATGTGACGAAGTTAGAGCATGAGGTATTTATTGAGTGCCATCCTTTGTGTGGAGGTCGGGATCGCGTGATGGTTAACTCCTACCAACCCTTACCCTATGAGCATGCGTTGATCACTTTGTTTGGATGACTCGTAAATTTTTGCAATAAGTATATGCGTTATTTATGACTAATGTTGAGTCCATGGATTATACGCACTCTCACCCTTCCACCATTGCTAGCCTCTCTTGTACCGCGCAACTTTCGTCGGTACCATACACCCACCATATACCTTCCTCAAAATAGCCACCATACCTACCTATCATGGCATTTCCATAGCCATTCCGAGATATATTGCCATGCAACTTTCCACCGTTCCGTTCATATGACATGCTTCATCACCATTCACATAGAGTCATATTTTGTTCTAGCTTTGAGTTGTAATCTTTGAGTTGTAAGTCAATAAAAGTGTGATGATCTTCATTATTAGAGCATTGTCCCATGTGAGGAAAGGCCAAAAAAAGGAGATGGCCCAAAAAATATAGAGAGGGGCTAAATAAATAAATAAAAAGGGAGAAAGACCCTCCAAAAAAATGAGAGAAAAGAGAGAAGGGACAATGCTACTATCCTTTTCCACACTTGTGCTTCAAAGTAGCACCATGATCTTCATGATGGAGAGTCTCTTGTTTTGTCACTTTCATATACTAGTGGGATTTTTTCATTATAGAACTTGGCTTGTATATTTCAATGATGGGCTTCCTTAAATGCCCTAGGTCTTCATGAGCAAGCAAGTTGGATGCACACCCACTGTCAGGGATATTACTAGCAGGTATAAACCGGCTAGGGAGATCCAGATTATGGTAATGTAGCTGTGTAGTTAAAAACTCAGTAGAGGTTACGGCCCATGAAGGCTTAGGGCCCATGTGTAAAGTTTACGGTTTGTAAACCGTCCTATCATGTAACTTGAGATACAAGGGAGAAAGAATAGAGACCGAGGCGGACACGATTATGAGCCGGCCTCGGGACTCTGTAAACCGGATTGGGTGTTGCCTCCTATATAAAGGAACGACTCGGCGACGGTTCAGGGGGAGGGGAACAATCCGTCGAGAGACAGGCAAGCAATCTGCTCCCTGTTCATCGACGCCCAAGCAATACCAAACCAAACTAGACGTAGGCTTTTACCTTCATCGAAGGGGCCGAACTAGTATAAACCCTCTGTGTCCTTTGTGTGCTTTTAACCTCTTCGAGCTAACCCGTGCGATGATTCCACAACTAAGTCCGCTAAACCGGACATCTGCCGTGCTAATTCCACGACAGTTGGCGCCCACCGTGGGGCTTTCGCACGATGGTTTCGAGTTCTTGAAGGGCATCTTTGAAGGACTCAAGGGCTACGCGGTCGGCCGGATGACCAAGAGTCGCCGCGGCCGGATCTACATCGACGACGCAGGCTGGGGCCCGGAGGCCGATTCAATTGAATATGGGTACCGGGTTCCCTTCGGCGGCATCCACGTCTTCATCGGCAAGATTGGTGAACCGGGACCTGAGCCGGATGTCTTCCCCAACATCGTCGAGCCGGCTCAGCGTGCGAGATCGGCCCGGATTCAGCCTGCCGCGAAGCGCGTTTTCGTTGGAGCAATACATGGAGTCCAAGCCGAGGACGGGTCGGATTCTGGTGGTGAGGCAGTTATCTATTCCGACGATGAATCTTCATTCGAAGAGACCAAATCCTTGTATCTGTTGCGGGACGGCCGGTCTGAGGGTGTGTCCGACGGGGATAGTATGTAATGCCCAGGATGGGACTATACCTCCTACGTGTCGAGGCACGAATTAAAGGTATAAGCCCATCCTAGAATGATCTCAAGTTTGGTATCTTTGCACGACTCATGTAAAAGAGGGATTAAATTGCAAAAGGAGATAGTTGGCTTACACTCGCCACTTCACACAATACATTACATAAGCATAACATCATTCAAAACATCACAACCCGACTACGGGCGAAGATCAAAAGAAAGATACCAAAACAACATAAAGCCACAGGTCATGATCGAATCCTAGTAGAAACCACTACTGATCGTCGAAACGTCACAAACATACGGCCAAACTCTTCATCGAGCGCCCGGTGAAGAACTTGAACCAGCTCCTGCATCAAACTCGGCTGAACCTGCATCTGGTGTGGTGAAGTAACTGTGAGCCACAGAGGACTCAGCAATCCCGTTCCCGGGTAACATGACAATTTAAGCCTTGGGTGAGGACAAGGCTGAAGAAAAGAGTAGTGTCTGCAGCAGCAACTAGCAACTAGCTTACGTGATAGAGAGCGAGAAGAGAAAGCCTCGGTCGAGAGATGATCACGAAGTGATCCTAACTAAAGCCGGTCAAACATAACCCCACCGTGTTCAACTCCCGAATCCCTATTCGTAAATTGACAGTCACGGTACACACGCTGGTAGTGTATTAGAACATTGTGTCAAGTTATCTACAACCGGATATTAACAAGCTCCCATCTGCCACATAACCGCGGGCACGGCTTTCGAAAGTTCAAACCCTGCAGGGGTGTTCCAACTTGACCCATTACAAGCCCACGATCCGCGGAGTCGCAACTCCAAGGTGGGAAGACCCGAGTATTCTCGGAATCCCGTGCTCAAGTTAAACCGAACTAAGGTAAGGCTAATCCAGCAAATCCTCCCGGCGTGTCGACACCCTGATAGTAGCCGCGCGTATCTAAGTCTCAGGACACGACCGGATGGGTGATGCTACAGGACCCAATCCTCGAGTTTCCCCGTGGTGGTTCCCGCAGGACCCCCGTTTGGGACCAACACCATCAGCACTAGCCCCCCTGCTATGTAGAATTAAGAATCCTCGGGGACACGACCCCCTATGCAAATTTAATTAATTAATTAAGTTGTTATTATGAGGCAAATAGTACCAAATGTTGGGACTTGCTGGAAAAGACTTAGCACTTAGCGGTTTATCAAGGGGGTCCCATACACCCCAACCGTGTTAGGAACGCATAATCAAGGAACATAACACCGGTTTATACGGTTCCTAATGGCATGAGTGGAACAAAACACCAAGATAAAGGCTTAGCCTTCCACCCTTGCCAATATATAGATGATTTCATTTTTAAGCATATATATAGTGTGATATAACCCAACCAAACTTACACATGAAGCAAGCATCTTCAATCTTCACCTGCAGCTAACCATGCTATAAGAGGGGCTGAGCGAAGCGTACTTAGCCAAGCAACGGTTTGCATAGGTAGGTTGGTTAAACAGGGCAATGGTTACAAGTAGGAGGCTGACAAGAAGATCATGGGCATCGAGGCAAAACTATAGAGCGGAACTACTTGCAATAGGCAAAGATAGTAATGTTATCGGGGTTCGGTCATCTTGCCTGGGATTCCACAAGGGAGAAGAACGGATCCAAGAAGAAGACGGAGCAACAGTCGAGCGGATCCTCACAACTTCGGAACGAAACCGAAGCTAACAAGAGAAGCAACCGGAAAGAAGGAAACAACACGATAAACACACAAGCATAAACATGGCATACGATGCACATCCAAGTATGATGCATGTCCGGTTTAAATATGCATGGCATGGCAAAGTGCACAAACAATACTACAAGTTAAGTGGAGCTCAATATGCAACGAGTTGCATATTGACGAAACACCACATTATAATTATTTAATTGACTCTCGTTATTTACAAGACAAGATTAAATGTTGGTTAACATGGCAAGAGGTGAAGCATAAAGAAACTACACTATTTAGGCATTTTAAATGAGGCCGGAAATAACAACAACAATTCCGAAAAATCCCCATGAGCATGTTTAGTAATTATAAAGCAACAACAATTCACACATATTAATGTTGTTAAAATGATGCGGATGACAAGATCAAGTTTATGCAATTTTATTAAAAGGTTGACTTAAGAGGATATGAAGTATTGTCACCGTGGTGAAAGGAAAAGGTGACACGGCAACGATCCGAGAATGATGCAACGCAACATCTCGGTTCCGGTAACTCGTTGAGAGACCGGTGCAAAAGATGACGAAGCGTGTCAAATGAGATGAAAGGTGGGCGATCCCGTTACCGGGTTCCCATGAGTCGGTGACGAGGCAACCGAGGAACATGACAAAAGAGGGCACAACGGACACGGAGCACACAAGGGAGACATTTCATACAACACAAGCAAGCATCTCACGGGGTCATCGTCTCGGGGTTATACCTTCGGAACCATCGTTCTCGAAGGGGTTCGAGGTCGTAGTGGAAGTAGCGGAAGTAGTCGTTCTCGCGGGTCGTAGAGGAAGTAGAGGTTCACGTTTCCGAAGAGGAAGTAGCCGTTCCGTAGAGGGAAGTAGTGGTACACGGGGCTTCGGCGACGGTAGGCGTTCACGTCAGGTGTCGTGGTACTTGCGACGTCGGGTTACACCTTATGTAGTGGTACTTGGTGTCGGGGACGGTAGTCGAACTTGAAGGTCATCGGCATCGGTAAAGGAACACGTAGATGTACTTGACGGTCCTCGTCGACGGTAGTGGTTCACGAGCTCATTTTCCCGTAGATGTTCGGGTCGGTGTCGAGGTACTTGTCGCATCGCCGATCGTAGTGGTACTTGGCGTCTCATCGTGTAGTCGTACTCGTTCATGTAGTCGTTCTCGAGGTCGTCGACGTCGTGGTACTTGGTGTCTTCGGACTCGCCGGTCTCAATACTTGCGACGGTACCGGAACACTTGTCATCGGACTTGGCGAATCCAAGAGGTACTTGAGGGTCTCGGGGTCCCTCGTTCGAAGATCTTGGCGTCCAGCAGCAAGCAAAAGAGGCGCGGCATAACATGGCAGCAAAAACAAAAGCAGCACGGCTCCGGTGACGCGGTGAAGATGACGGCTGGAGGTCGACCAGGACGCGCCTCTTGGCGCTGGTTGGAGGTGAGAGGAGGCGGCCTTGGCGCAGCTCCTGGCCGCAGGAGGACGAAGAGGCGGGCCTTGGGCGACCCGCGGAAGCAGCGGCGCTGCAGGAACGGAGGAAGGCCGACGCGATGCAGAGGGGGCGTCGCTCCGCGGGGCGATGCGGGCGCGGTGGCTCGGGCGAAGGGCGCCGCTGGCGCGCGCGAGCCTGAAGATGGAGGCAGGGCGCGGTCGCGGCCTGGAGAAGGGAGGCCGGGCGAATGAGGCGGCCGGTCCTGACCGCTGGAGACGGAGGCACGGCGCCTTGGCGCGGCGGCGTCCACGCGAGGGAGGCGGGAGCCTGGCCTGGAGGCGCGCTGGGGAGCTAGAGGACGGGCTGAGGTGACCTGGAGGAGGGGGCTGCAGGGGCGTAGAGGGAGCTCGGGGTCGCGAGGGAAGAGAATTGAGCGATGGGGAGGCTCGGGCAAGAGGAGAAAGGTGCGGGCGAACGAGAGGCGAAGGGGCTCGAGGGACGGACGTCGATGGGATCGAGATGAAGCTGGCGGCGCACAGAAGGAAACAGAGGGAGGAGCGATGGATTAGGGTTGGGGAGGCTGCGGTCGGGCCAAGGTGCAGTTGGGCCAGGAGAGATGGGCCGCTGGTGGAAGGAGGCTGAGGGATGGGCCGGCTGGACTGGGAAGGCTACAGCTGGGCTGCTCTTCTTCTTTTTATTTCTTTAGCAGAAACAAAAGAGAAGAAAAGAAAAAGAGGAGGGGGGTTAGGGCAAGAATTAGGACAAGGTTAATTTTTCTCGGGCTCGTAAAAATGAGCACGACCGGAGAAAAATACAAAAGGCCAGATCGGAAAAATAATTCAAACATATTTGAATTTAATTCAAATGGGTTTGAACTAAGACTTGAATATAGAAGTGTCCAAAAATGTTCGAATTTTCGGAGGAACCTCGAAACAACGGAAAAGAATTATTGGCAAGGTTTGACGGTGAAACTTGAAGTGAAATAAGCATGGGGAATATTTGCAAGTGTGTTGGGTAATTCCAAACAAATGGAATATTATTATATAGCTCCCTAATAATATTGAGAGGCTTTTATATGTTATAAAGAGAAGTCACCTTCCCACGATTTAAATGGACCGAAGGTCCACACGATTTATTTAGGTTGAGATGCAAAATAATAAAGACATGATGGCATGATGACAAGATGCAATGCAAAAATAAATTCCCCAAGCACAAATAAAACACACGGGAGAACCCGGAACATCTGGAATCTTCTGGAATCTTCTGGGACGTCGGTCTCGGGCATCACATAGTATTCCGGACCCCTTTGACCTGCCAAACCGGGTGGCTGTCTTTATGGCCAGATCACAATCTACGCCGCAGCCCACGGTGACCGGGGCATTCACAGCCGGCGCAGGGGGGAGTGGCCAAGCCCCCTCGCCCGCTGACGCTCTATCCGCCTTCGTAGAGGAGTTGACAACACGGGCAGTAGCGGTGGTGGCTCCTGCTGACAAGGCGCAGCACGATGCAGAAATCCTTCAGCTGAAGGGCCGGATCGAACAAGCTAGAGAGGATCCAAATGCAGAGAAAGCTATGATAGCAACAAGGCAGGCAGAGCTGGATTCTCAGGCTTTCCAGCTCAGGATGGATCAGGTCTCTGCGCAGGGAGTAAGGAACAGAAGGTATCAGACTCGTCTACCGCCGGTCTATGAGGTGATGAATCTCTTTGGTACGCCAGGAGCGGGAGGTAGCAATAATCCGGAGGTAAACTGGAGGAGAGCCCCAGTCACAGGTGCACCGGTTCAACAACCCACTGCGGAGCAAGATCGACGGGTTATATCCATGCCTCACGTCCCCACTCCTCCTGGCCACTACTCAAACCCCCTGGATAACATTGTCGCTGCCGCTTCACGCCTGGCTGCTTTGCCCATTGAGGGAACATCCCCCGTAGCGATGGAAGCACGCAGAGTCAAGGATCTGCTCGACATGGCATTGACACAGCAACAGGCATACTCTTACAGCAGGGAGAGACTTCATTCAACACCCCGTCATAGCCGGAGTTATACTAGGCATTGGGATGAACCGGAGGTGTCCAGCAGTGAGCGGAGGCGTCACCGTCGCAGGAAGGATAATCCGGCAGGAGCAGAGGCGCAAGCCCAGGAGGCGATAAACCGGGCCGGACCTACGGCCCGTGAGGACGTCCGCCAGACGACGCCGGTTCACACAACCACAACAGATACGGGAGTCACGGCGAGTTCCTTTGGAGTGCAGTGTCTCATTCCCGCTTTACGAAGCGTAAGATTACCCAAGGACTTCAAGGGTCCACGTAAGGTGCCTAATTACACAACAGATTTGGCTCCAGAGGCTTGGATTGAGAGCTATGAGATGGCGATGGAGATGCTGGACGTAGATGAAGCGGCATGCACAAAGTATTTTACCATGATGCTTGAGGGTACAGCCCGGACCTGTTTAAAGGGCTTACCGCCTAATTCCATCGGATCATGGGGTGAGTTGCGCCGTCAGTTTATTAAAAATTTCAAGGACACGTGCAAACAGCCAATGTTAGTGGTAGACCTAGCGGCATGTATACAAGGAGATCAGGAGCCTACAAGTGCATGGGTGCCGCGAGTGTCAGAAATCTTACACTCTTCGAACAGTATCAGTCCCAGTACGGCGATAGTAACACTGGAAAACAATTGCCGGTTTGAGTCTCTGAAGCTGAAGCTGGGACGGCTCAAGCGGGATTGTAATGACATGGGAACTCTCATGAGCGCTTTGGTAAAATATGGGGACTCTGACAACGCTAAGTACCCAGAAGCAGATGGAGATAAATCCAGAAAAGCAAATAAACCTGGTAAATCGGCACAGGCTAGTCCGGTCGGAACAAGCTACAACGGTAAGCGAAAGGCAGAGGGTGGCTCTGATTTTGTGGCCAACACCAAAGTGCAAGGAAACTTTCAACGCAACAAGGGTAAACCGCCTCCACAGAGCGGCGGAGGGTTCATTAATCTGGAGCGACAGTTGAACGAGCCTTGCCCGAAGCATAGCACAGAGGAACGCCCAGCTAAACACACATGGGGGGAATGCAGGGTCATGATGGAGGCCATGAACCGGGCCAGATTCAACAATGGACCGCCGGGCGGCGGTTTAGGCCCCGGGTTTCATGGGCCGGGTCACCAGGGTAATGGCTCCGGATCAGGATACCATGGCGGCAACAATGGCTACAACTCAGGCAACCATCAGTATGGTCAGGGCGGTTACAATAACCAAGGCAACCATCAGTATGGCCAGGGCGGTTACAATAACCAAGGCAACCAACAGCAGGGCCAGAGTAATCACAACAACCAAGGCAATCACGTCCTTAACTAAACCAGCTTGCATCAATGACGTACAGCGTATCGCCGGCCGGATCACGGTGTTGAGCCGATTCATCAGTCGTCTGGGGGAGAAGGCAATTCCGCTTTATCAGATGCTAAAAAAGACAGATCGGTTTATGTGGAGCGATGAGGCAAACGCTGCGTTTGAGGATTTAAAGCGGCAGCTGGCAGAACCACCGGTCCTTGCTGTCCCTGTTGATAAGGAGCCGCTGCTGCTATATGTAGCCGCCAATGCACGGGCAGTTAGCGTGGCAATCGTGGTCGAGCGCAAAGAAGCAGGAAAGGAGTATCCGGTTCAACGTCCGGTTTATTATGTTAGTGAGGTTCTCATTGAATCCAAACAAAGGTATCCACATTGGCAGAAGCTGGTATATGGCGTGTTTATGGCAAATCGAAAGTTGAAGCATTATTTCCAAGGCCACCCAATAACTGTTGTCAGTTCAGCTCCATTGGGGGATATAATCCAGAACAGGGAAGCCACTGGCAGAGTGGCGAAGTGGGCCATTGAGCTTAGCCCACACGGATTGAAGTATGTGCCACGCACCGCTATCAAATCCCAAGCATTGGTGGATTTCATCAATGATTGGATAGAATTGCAAGCACCAGAGGAGAAGCCGGATCATACATACTGGACTATTCACTTTGATGGTTCACGACAATTAGAGGGCTCGGGGGCTGGAGTTGTGTTAACTTCCCCGCGAGGTGACAAATTTTGTTATGTCCTCCGTCTAATGTTTCCTTGTACTAACAATGCAGCAGAATATGAGGCATTGCTTCATGGCCTGCGGATGGCTAAGGAGATGAACTTGAGCCGGGTCAAGTGTTTTAGTGATTCAGATTTAGTGGCACAACAAGTATCCGGCAAGTGGGATTCTAAAGACCCTCTCATGGCAGCTTACAGACGAGAAGTTGAAACAGTCGCAGGATATTTCAAAAGGGTATCAGGTGGATCACATAGACCGGCGAAAAAATGAAGCAGCCGATGCTCTAAGCCGGCTGGGCTCTCAGCGTAAACCGGTGCCACCGAATACCTTTTTGGATGAGCTACACAGTCCATCAGTTCAGGTACCGTCGGAGGAGGATTTGGCTGTTCCTGATCCAGAAGCGCAGCTGGTTGCGGCACTTCATGTTACTCCGGATTGGACACTCCCTTACTTGGCATATCTAAGCCGTGGAGAGTTGCCAGATGATGAGATTGAAGCAAGGCAGATAATCCGACGATCAAAATACATGACAATTGTAAACGGGGAACTTCACCATCGCAGTGTTTCCGGAGCATTTCAGCGGTGTGTGTCATCCGAGGAAGGCTGTGACATCCTTCGAGAGATTCATGAAGGGGATTGTGGTCATCACGCCGGTTCAAAATCCTTAGTTGCTAAAGCTTTCCGACATGGGTTCTATTGGCTGACAGCCCATGCTTATGCGGAGGATCTAGTCCGGAAGTGTGATGCATGTCAGAAATTTTCACGGCATGCTCTTGTTCCGGCACAGGAGCTGCGGATGATACTGATTACTTGGCCGTTTGCGACTTGGGGGCTTGATATGGTTGGGCCTTTTAAGCGATCCCAAGATCAAAAAACTCATCTGCTGGTTGTTGTGGATAAGTTTACGAAGTGGATTGAGGCAGAACTATTGAGCAAGTGTGATGCGGCAACAACGGTTCAATTCATCAAAAAGGTAATTTTCCGGTTTGGCTTTCCACATAGCATCATCACAGACAATGGCACCAATTTACCTAAAGGAGAGATGGAAGAGTTTTGTCAACGAGAGCATATTCGCCTAGATGTATCTTCTGTAGCTCACCCTCAATCCAATGGTCAAGCTGAAAGGGCCAATCAAGAGATCTTGCGAGGTATCAAACCCCGGCTTATGACTCCCTTGCAAAGAACACCAGGATGCTGGGTTGAGGAGTTACCTTCTGTCCTCTGGAGCATCAATACTACGCCGAACAGGTCCACAGGTTATACACCTTTCTTCATGGTGTACGGTGCTGAAGCGGTTCTTCCAAGCGATATCCGCCATGATTCACCACGAGTGACGGCTTATGTTGAAGCAGCCAATGAGCAGGCAAGACAGGACAGCTTGGACCGGCTAGATGAAGAACGTGACATAGCAGCAGCACGATCAGCGATTTATCAGCAGGACTTGCGCAGATATCATAGCCGCCGGGTTAAAACCAGGATGTTCCAGGAGGGGGACTTGGTACTCCGGCTCATCCAGGACCAAACAGATATGCACAAGCTATCCCCACCTTGGGAAGGGCCCTTTGTGGTCAGCAAGAATCTACACAACTGTTCATATTACCTGGTGGACGTTCGAGAGCACAAAGACTCACGGACATCAGAAGAAGAGACAAAGAGGCCGTGGAACATCGCTCTCCTGCGGCCCTACTACACCTGAGCCATGAGCTCTGCTGTATCCTATGTATATATTATGATTAATGAACAAACCGACACCCTTGGTAAACCGGGGGATCAGCCTTTTTTCTTTTAAATATATGTCCTTTGAAAATTATTACAGATATTTCGAAGTAAACTATTTTATGCAGAAGGGACCAAACTAGGGGGCTACGGATCACATGTGACTCCTCGCTAAAAGTCTTTTCTGGTCCGGTCTACATGAATATCTTCGTATCAAGCGCCCTTTGGATAAACTCCATCGATTGGCAAAAAACCTGTTCTTGTCCCTAGGGTACTTCCTTTGATGGCAGATGCAATATTTCCTGCCCCTTGGAAGATACATACCCTTTGATGGAAAAAAAAGTTCTTGTCCCTAGGGTACTTCCTTTGATGGCAGATGCAATATTTCCTGCCCCTTGGAAGATACATACCCTTTGATGGCAAAAGAAAAGTTCTTGTCCCTAGGGTACTTCCTTTGATGGCAGATGCAATATTTCCTGCCCCTTGGAAGATACATACCCTTTGATGGCAAAAGAAAAGTTCTTGTCCCTAGGGTACTTCCTTTGATGGCAGATGCAATATTTCCTGCCCCTTGGAAGATACATACCCTTTGATGGCAAAAGAAAAGTTCTTGTCCCTAGGGAACCTTCCTTTGATGGCAGATGCAATATTTCCTGCCCCTTGGTTGATCA
>LR738712.1:191881160-191943620 GCA_902687465.1 Secale cereale | reverse complement strand
ATTCTTGTCCCTAGGGAACCTTCCTTTGATGGCAGATGCAATATTTCCTGCCCCTTGGTTGATCATTCCCTTTGATGGCAAAAGAAAAAACCTGTTCTTGTCCCTAGGGAACCTTCCTTTGATGGCAGATGCAATATTTCCTGCCCCTTGGTTGATCATTCCCTTTGATGGCAAAAGAAAATATGTTCTTGTCCTTAGGGTACTTCCTTTGATGGCAGATGCAATATTTCCTGCCCCTTGGAAGATACATACCCTTTGATGGCAAAAGAAAAGTTCTTGTCCCTAGGAGTACTTTCTTTGATGGCAAATGCAATATTTCTTGCCCTTGGAGTACATCCTTTGATGGCAAAAGAAAAACAGTCATAGCCCTTTGGGTCGCACCCTTAGATTGGCACATAGGGAACCTGGCAGCTCGCAAAAAGCCTCGACTACATGGTTTTATTTGCAAACCTGTGTTTTTGCATTTGTGATTTTTCATGTGTTTTCTATGGTTTTTTTATCCGGAGCTGGACAACTTCAAAGTTGACCACATATTTTCAAAAGTCTGGACACAGAGCTCCAGCATTATTTAAACCGGTAGTTCCTATAAACCCGGAATAATTATTGGGACCACCCCAACAGAGCCAAGAGCTTCCTCAGAAAATACATTGTTCGCCGGATTAAGGATATCAAGCATACTTAATCAAAGGTATGAAGTTATTTTTGGTATAAAAAAGACACTCGTTTGATATATATGAGAGCGATTTAATCGGTCCGGCGGTAAACCGCTAGGACATCTTTTCAGTGTTATCTATGCAGATACAGATAATATAAAAGATCAACCATAGCGGAAAAGAGATTAAGATTCACAGATGCCTAATCAAACATCTGACATCCGGATAAAGACGGACACTGTTTTGAGCTATCCTATTACAAGGCACTGCAAGCCTGAACGGATTAAAGTTTCTCTCGACAAAAGAGTACAGCAACTAAAAGTTAAACTGAGCGGTTTATGCTTCTTCTTCCTGCTGCGAAGGCTGAGGATCGACCTGTTCCGGAGCTTCTTCGTCTTCTTGAAGCGGCTGAAAATCAGGAACGCGCCAATCGATCTTGGACAAGGCACGGAAGTACATCTCTTCAGTAATGAGATCGGACGGATCAACATCTAGGGCGAAATTATGGGGGCGCACTGGTGGGATTAGATTTTCGGTGTCATAAACCGGCCGATCCACCCGCTCATTCTGTAAGTCATACGCCGAATGATACCTGGTCAAGTCCGATTCATCAGCAAGCTTGCTGGCAAGAGGACGCATTTCCTTAGTCAAAGCATGAAGGTCTTTGCCAGAGAAGGTCGATCCATCTTCCTTGGTGCTGGGGTACCCGTTCATGGCTTCTTCCGGATCAAAGTCCGGAACCCACGCCTTGGCTCTGGTCAGCGCTACAAGAGAACCGGCTCCGGCAGCAGATTTCTTCACCTCTTCCAAGCGTACAGGCAAGATAGAAAGCTTCTCCAAAGTGTCTTGGATAGTAGTGGGGGCCGGTTTATTAAAATACATCGCACTTATAATCCTTTGAGCGCCGGAATACAGCTGCTCAACCAGAGTATAAGAGGCCTTAAGTTTCTTCCGGAGGTCATCCCCAAGATGGGTGACGCGTCGCCCTGCATATGATTATCACAGTTAAACCAAAACGGACTAAAGATTGCAGAGATGAAAACATATGGTAGTTAAGTATTTACCAAAGACAGCAGAGGTCATAAGCTCTATTTTCCGCTTTAAACCGGTCAGCTCTTGTGTCACCGGGTTGAGGACCTCTTCAGCATCCTTTGCTCTTTTTTCAAGAGCATTCCTCTGCACTTCCCAAGTTATCCGCTCCGCTTAAAAATATTTCTTCAATTGTTCAGCAGTGGTTAAGCTCAACGCCAGATCTTTTTTCGCCTTGGCAGCAACAGTTTCAGTCTCAGCAAGTCTATTCCGGAGCTCAGTTATTTCTTCAGCCCTCCGGGTCAAGTCAGCCTGCAAGAAAATCAAGTGGAATAAATGACGGTTCAGACAAGTCTCAAGTACATAAGCAAGTTATCTACTTGACACTTGGGGGCTAATGGGCAGTTGAAGTATCAAAAGACGACAATTAAAGACAAGTCTCAAGTACATAAGCAAGTTATCTACTTGACACTTGGGGGCTAATGGAAAATTGAAGTATCGAAAGAGAGATTCAGACAAGTCCCAGGCACATAACACAAATTATGACCCTGGCACTTGGGGGCTAATGTAAGTTCATTTTCCATACATTTGGAAGTACCGGTTCACCTACAACAAAGCTAAAACGGTACTTGGGGGCTATAAGGGCAAGTATAAAGAAAGCAAGAGCAAAGATAAGTGAAGGAAGGTACCTCATATTTATCCTTCATCATATTCACCAAGCCCTGTTCATAGTCGCGGCTGGTATGAAGCCGGTTCAAGTACCCGGAGTAAAGTTCCTGGGCACTCAGTTCAGCATAATTGGACAAATCTGTAGTCCATTTGCCCTTCTCTTGCTGGAGCTTGTCCGCTTTAGCAATGTGCTTGGCTAAGACGATAGGCTCAGCGGGAGCGGTAAAACCCGTCCCGGTTATTTGAACGTCCGGAGAGGAAGCAGTATTTGGCTGTGAAGGGGTAGCAGTATGAACCGGACTAACGGGAGCTGAGCTAGTCCGAGGAGGGCTGGCCCGAACAGGATTTGCCGGTTCATGGACATCTTCATCATTGGTATTTTCAGGAGCAGCAACATAATCATGATCCATGGGAGCAGGATCGTCAAGCTGAATTGTAGGCTCGTTTTCTGGAGGGATGACCTCGTCCGGATCAGCTACCGGATGAGCAGCAGCAGTTTCAGCAGCCGTTTTGCTGGCCTTTGCCTTTTTGCTAGGCTTGGGTTTGCTGAAAGGAATTGAAAAGGAAATCAGAGTCATAAAGGCAAATACAAAGGTAAACCGGATGAGATAAATGACTTACCCAGGGACAGTTTTCAGAATCGGGACCTGCGTGGCAGTCAATTCGCCGGAAGATGATAAAGGTGTCTCCTGGTAGTTAGGATCAGACGGTTTAAGTGGTTTGCGTATAAGTCCGGCCTTGGGATGAAGAAGAGTTGGAGAAAGTAAAACCTCAGAGCGGCGCCTCCGAGCCGGAGTGAGAGATATTCCGGAAGACTCGACTACATGGCCACTATGGCGTGTAGTCCGGCGGGCTTCGTGTTGCTGCTTCTTCAAAAGAAAATTGGGGTCCAGTTGAGCGTAAGGATGAGAAAAAGGGTACTTCCGAGATGCCTTACGAATCTTGGGCACCGACGGTTCAGAATCTGAAGAAAGAGTGATTACCTCAATTTCTGCTGCTTTATGAGCCTCAGCCAAATCCTGCGAAAAGACATTGTTAACATAAATCTGGATAAAAGAGATCGAAGCATATCAGGATCAACTCATACCTCAGAATCCGGATCATCTTCCTCAACATGTGAACCGGAGCCAGCAGCTGCCTTTTTCTTCTTAACAGCGAAGGTTTTCCGGCGTGGCTGTTTGCCTGACTTATCCTGAGGTTTCCTTTTCCAAAAAGGATCGTCGGCCTGTGTACAAGATGAAAGATAAATGGAACATAATTTAAATGGACGGATTAGAAGCAAACAGAAGAGATTAAAACTTACTGCTGGCAGTTTGTTCTTCTTATAATATGGAGCCAATCCGGTTTGGCTACATTCCTCCAAAGAGATGCTGAGCATTTTCTTAGCAAATTCAATAACTTCCTTCTCGGGAAGCATTACGTCGGTATGGCGTTGAGGATCATCCGTCTTTCCGCTATATTGACACATTAAACCGGAGCGCCGGCTTAGAGGAAGAATGCTCCAGGCAAGCCAGCAGCGGACGAAATCCACTCCGGTTAAACCCTTGGCCATAAAGGCCTTAAGCTTGGCAAGCTGAGGGGCGAACCGGGGCCGTTCCGAGGAGCTAAGATGCTGCGGCAGTGGATGATCTTCAGGAAGACGATGTTCGCGATAACCCGGCAGTGGGTTCTCTCCTTCAGGCGAAGTATCTTGGCAGTAGAACCAGGATTGGTTCCAATCCTTTGGGTGTGTATGGAGAGCAGCGTGAGGAAAGACCGCATCTCTTCTCTTTTGAATACTAACCCCACCAAGTTCTTGATGAGGTCCGGCAGTAAACTCTGTCCGCTGGTTTAAGTGGAAGAAATCCCGGAACAAGTCGACTGATGGCTCCTCTTGAAGGTACACCTCGGAGAAGACTTGTAAATTGCAGATGTTTGATACGGAATTTGGACCTATGTCCTGAGGATAAAGCTGAAAAGCGGCCAGCACGTCCCGAAAGAACTTTGAACCGGGGGGACTAAAACCCCGGGCCATATGATCAAAGAAGACAATAACTTATCCTTCTTTGGGGGTAGGGGGGCATTCATCCCCTGGGGCACGCCATTTTAGAACTGCTTGAGGGCCCAGAATGCCAATTGAAGCAGCATTGACTAAGTCCGCTTCTGTAATACGGGAAGGAACCCACTTGCAAGAAACGAACTGCTTGGCAGACATATGGGCAGAAGGAAAGCGCTGAAAAGGTAAAGTGTAAAATATCGGATTATACAAGTGCTGCAGCGTAAACTGGATTGTGTTATCAAAGTACATCGACGGTTTAGACAGGAGGCTAATGGCATTGACAACCCGGAAGCAGGTGGGAAACAAGCTGCTACCGGTTTATGATAACAAGAAAGAAGAAGCTAAACCGCCGGGTTCATGGTTGATGCGTTGCAGAAGCAATATATGATTGGCTAAACCGGCGAATAACTTGCGGATCTATCAAGACGAAGAAACAAGTTTCTACAGAAGGCTAAAGTAAAATAGATCTGAGCAGTAAGAAAAAGAGGAAATTTACGCAAGTTTATCACAAGAAGAACTGCGAAGGTTTTCTACAGAGCAGATGAATCTAAAGGTTGAAGCTAAAAGTACCGAGTTTAAGTTCAAACTACGGAGCGGGGTGCGTTCGAAACAAACTTAGGGCTCGAATCTACTGCAGAAATAGCCTATAGGATGAACAAACAAAGCTTCGAGGTCTCATGGCGGAAGCCATGGAGGAACCCTAGGTTACAGATCTGCAGCGAGAGAACAGGGATACCTGAGAATGGAAGAGACGGCGGCGGAGTTAATCTGGTCGCGTTTCAGGGTGATGCAGCGGCCTGGTCGACGACGGCGACGAGCTCGAAGGCAGTGGCGAAGCTTCGGGCGACGGAGGAAGAAGAAGAGTAGAAGGAAGGAAAAGAATGAAGGCCCAATAGTATTTATAAAGGCTGGGATGTGAAATGGCAAGCGCGGGATTTGAGGAGGTCAGAGATTGGATAAAGATTCTACTGTCGCCTCGATTTTCGGGATCGCCTTTAAACAAAGGTAACAAACAGTTGTGCGCAATAAATGCGGAGGTGATGTCATGATCGAATCAAATGATTTCCAGGGATGACGTCATAGCCGGTTTATAAAACAGAGAAGATACAGGGAAGAAGTTTATGCAAAATTTAGAAGACTGACATGAACAAGTTCAAATCATTCTGGGGCCTAATGTCAGGGATATTACTAGCAGGTATAAACCGGCTAGGGAGATCCGGATTATGGTAATGTAGCTGTGTAGTTAAAAACTCAGTAGAGGTTACGGCCCATGAAGGCTTAGGGCCCATGTGTAAAGTTTACGGTTTGTAAACCGTCCTATCATGTAACTTGAGATACAAGGGAGAAAGAATAGAGACCGAGGCGGACACAATTATGAGCCGGCCTCGGGACTCTGTAAACCGGACCGGGCGTTGCCTCCTATATAAAGGAACGACCCGGCGACGGTTCAGGGGGAGGGGAACAATCCGTCAAGAGACATGCAAGCAATCTGCTCCCTGTTCATCGACGCCCAAGCAATACCAAACCAAACTAGACGTAGGCTTTTACCTTCATCGAAGGGGCCAAACTAGTATAAACCCTCTGTGTCCTTTGTGTGCTTTTAACCTCTTCGAGCTAACCCATGCGATGGTTCCACAACTAAGTCCGCTAAACCGGACATTTGCCGTGCTAATTCCACGACACCCACTTAGTTTCTTTTGATGAGCTTTCATACACTTATGGCTCTAGTGCATCCGTTGCATGGCAATCCCTACTCACTCACATTGATATCTATTGATGGGAATCTCCATAGCCCATTGATACACCTAGTTGATGTGATACTATCTTCCTCCTTTTTTGTCTTCTCCACAACCACCACTCTATTCCACCTATAGTGTTATATCCATGGCTCACGCTCATGTATTGCGTGAAAGTTGAAAGGTTTGAAAAAATTTGAGTATGAAAACAATTGCTTGGCTGAATCCGGGGTTGTGCATGATATGAATATTTTGCGTGATGAAGAGGGAGCATAGCTAGACTATATGATTTTGTAGGGATAACTTTCTTTGGCCATGTTATTTTGAGAAGACATGATTGCTTTGTTAGTATGCTTGAAGTATTATTATTTCTTATGCCAACATAGACTTTTGTCTTGAATCTTTCGGATCTGAACATTCATGCCACAATAAAGAAATTACATTGAGAATTATGTTGGTTAGCATTCCACATCAAAAGTTCTGTTTTTATCATTTACCTACTCGAGGACGAGCAGGAATTAAGCTTGGGGATGCTTGATACGTATCCAATGTATCTATAATTTTTTATTGTTCCATGCTATTATATATTCTGTTTTGGATGTTTAATGGGCTTTATTATACACTTTTATATTATTTTTGGGACTAACCTACTAACCCAAGGCCCAGTGCAAATTGTTGTTTTTTTGCCTATTTCAGAGTTTCGCAGAAAAGGGATATCAAACGGAGTCCAAACGGAATGAAACCTTCGGGAGAGTTGTTTTTGGAACCGTATCTACCCAGAAGACTTGGATTACACGCGAGGGAACGAAGGAGGTGGCCACGAGGGTCCAGGGCGCGCCCCCTCCCCCTTGGCGCGCCCCCACCCTCGTGGGCCCCCTCTGGCTCCCCCGATGCCCTCCTTCCTCCTATATATATCCATGTACCCTGAAAACATGGAGGCAACAGAGAAAACCCTAATTCAACCACCGCAACCTTCTGTTCTCGTGGGATCCCATCTTGGGGCCTGTTCCGGAGCTCCCCGGAGGGGGGATCTACCATGGAGTGCTTCTACATCAACGCCATAGCCTCACCAATGAGTTGTGAGAAGTTCAACACAGACCTTCGGGTCCATAGTTATTAGCTAGATGGCTTCTTCTCTTTTTTTGGATCTCAATACAAAGTTCTCCTAGATCTTCGAGGAGATCTATTCGATGTAATCTTTTTGCGGTATGTTTGTCGAGATCCGATGAATTGTGGGTTTATGATCAAGATTATCTATGAACAATATTTGATTCTTTTCTGAAATCTTTTATGTATGATTATAATATCCTTGCAAGTCTCTTCGAATTATTAGTTTAGTTTGGCCTACTAGATCTATAGTTCTTGCAATGGGAGAAGTGCTTCGCTTTGGGTTCAATCTTGCGGTGTCCTTTCCCAGTGACAGCAGGGGCAGCAAGGCACGTATTGTATTGTTGCCATCGAGGATAAAAAGTTGGGGTTTATATCATATTGCTTGAGTTTATCCCTCTACATCATGTCATCTTTCTGAAGGCACTACTCTGTTCTTATGAACTTAATACTCTAGATGCATGCTGGATAGCGGTCGATGTGTGGAGTAATAGTAGTAGATGCAGAATCGTTTCGGTCTACTTGTCACGGACGTGATTCCTATATATAATGATCATGCCTAGATATTCTCATCACTATGCACTTTTCTATCAATTGCTCGACAGTAATTTGTTCGCCCGTCGTAGAATTCTGCTATCATGAGAGAAGCCACTAGTGAAACCTATGCCCCTCGAGTCTATTCTTATCATATTAATCTTCCATCTACTTTACTTTGCTTTATTTACTTTCTGTTCTTATACCAAAAATATTATACTATCCTATCGATCATATCTCACTTTCGTAAGTGACCGTAAAGGGATTGACAACCCCTTATCGCGTTGGCTGCGAAGTTTTTATTTGTTTGTGCAGGTGCGAGGGACTCGCGCATGGTCTCCTACTGGATTGATACCTTGGTTCTCAAAAACTGAGGGAAATACTTACGCTACTGTGCTGCATCACCCTTTCCTCTTCGAGGGAATACAACGCAAGCTCGAGAAGTAGCAATCATCATACCTAGTTTAATCTCGTTACCGACAAGTCTCTTTACTCGTTTCGTAATACATCATCTCGTGACTAACTCATTAGTCATTTTCTTGCAAGGCTTATTATGTTGTGTATTACCGAGAGGGCCCAGAGATACCTCTCCAACACTTGGAGTGACAAATCCTAATCTTGATCTATGACAACACCACGAACATCTTCGAAGACACCTGTAGAGCATCTTTATAATCACCCAGTTATGTTGTGACGTTTGATAGCACACAAGGTATTCCTCCGGTATTCGGGAGTTGCATAATCTCATAGTCAAAGGAACATGTATATGTCATGAAGAAAGCAATAGCAGTAAATCTAAATGATCATAGTGCTAAGCTAAGATAAGAGATGGGTCTTGTACATCACATCATTCTCCTAATGATGTGATCCCGTTGATCAAATGACAACACATGTCTATGGTTAGGAAGCATAACCATCTTTGATTAACGAGCTAGTCTAGTAGAGGCATACTAGGGACACTCTGTTTTGTCTATGTATTCACACATGTATCAAGTTTCCGGTCAATACAATTCTAGCATGAATAAAAGACGCTTATCATGATACATAAGGAAATATAAATAACAACTTTATTAATGCCTCTAGGGCATATTTCCTTCAGCAGAGACTATTGTGATTTAACCACCACAACATGAGGTGGAACAACCATAGCCTGAAGCAGCACAACTAGGACCTGAGGCAGAACAACCACAACCTGAGGTAGAATAAGTCGAGGAAGAAGTTGTGACCACCAGAACAATAAGGCAGTTCAATTCTTCATATGCAACGGCAGAAGAAGATATAGATGTTGACAATGATTCAGATGATTCAGATTTTGATCCCTGTGCCAAAGTAGATAGTGATTATGACATAAATGATGGTGATGATGATCTATATGCATACAATGTTGACATGTATGAACCTGAAGACAAACAAGTGAGAGGGAAACAGTTAGGTAAAGATAGTGCAAAAGAAAAGGATTCAGAGAGAAATGAAAATATAAAGCTGGAGATAAATGAAAAGAGAAGCAAGAGGATGAACTATATGAGTCTGAAGGTGATGATTTGTGGCCACCAGATGAAGATGATGAATAAATTTACATGAAGTTCAAGGCTTTTAGGGAAGAGGACCTACACTGTACTAAATTCCTTGTTGGCCAAGTTTTCCAAACAGTTGAGCTACTCATGACAGCCATCAAAGAGTATTGTTGCAAGAATAGAGTTGATGTTAAGTTTCCTGTGAATGATAGAAAAATATTGAAGGCCAAATGTGATGATGAATGTACTTGGTATATGTGGGCCTCTTATGACAGTAGAACCAACTGCTTTATGATGAAGAAGTATGTCAGTGAACACAACTGCACAAAGAAGTGGAATATCAAGGCTTTTACTACTCCATTCATTGCTCAGAATTATTTCGAGAGCTTCAGAGCTAACCAAGATATGAATTTGAAAAACTTCTCTAGGGTTGTGCAGAAGGAGTGGCACATGACCCCAACAAGGACCAAATTGCAGAGGGCTATGAGGCTGGCTATGAAGATCATACATGGTGATGAGAAAGGGCAATACAAATTGCTATGGGACTATGGCAATGATATTATAAGGAGTAACCCAGGCACCTCTTTCTTTGTGGCACTTGATGAAGAAGCAAGGTTCAACAATGCCTATATGTGTCTGGATGCTTGCAAGAGAGGGTTCCTTCACGGATGTAGGCCTATCATCTTTCTAGATGGGTGCCATATTAGGACAAGGTACAGAGGAAAATTGCTCAGTGTTGTTGGAATAGATCCAAATAATTGTATTTTTACAATTGCAATAGTTGTTGTTGAAGTGGAGGACAAACCCAACCGCTGTTGGTTCTTGGAGAGATTGAAAAATGAACTGGCAATCATCAACACTGCCCCATGGTCAATTATGAGTGACAAACATACGGTACAATCTTTTGATATTACTTGCAACGACAACTTGCCTCTCTGTGACTTTTTTTCTAATTGCTTCTATTTAACCATTAGAGGGACTAATCAATGTTGTGGATGTGTTTCCAGATTCAGAACATAGGTTCTATGTGAGACACATGTGGCAGAACTTTCAGCAGCTACACAAAGGTGATGCACTAAATAATCAATTATGGAAGATTGCTAGTAGCAACGGGACAACTAAGTATGAGCAATCTATGAATGAGATGAATGAGTTGAGTATGGATGCATAATTGGTTGCATGAACTGGAGCCAAACACAGGGATGAGCGCTTTTCAAAGTGATTTACCAAAGGTGATATCATACTGAATAACAACTACGAGGTCTTCAACAAGTATGGGAATTTCTTACTCATGTGAATATCTTACTTAAGTGAATTTCTTACTCATGTGAATATCTTACCAATGTGAACTTCTTACTCCTCCAAAGATATATCTTGAGGCAAGGGATCTTCCTATGTTCTCCATGTTAGAAAAAAAAATCAAAGGTTAATTGATGACAAGGCACTATACCAAACTAGAAGAGGCTGACAAAATGACAGGGCACATCTTCCACAAGATCAAGAAACAGGTGCAGAAGATGACTGACTGGGCAAGTACATGCTATGTGCATGGGGTAAGTTTTGGGGAATGTAGTATTTCAAACAAATTCCTACGATCACGCAAGATATATCTAGGAGAAGTGTAGCGACCACGATCCGAATGGACCGAAGTCTCTGTGTTTCAGTGTCATCCCTGGATCGGTAATGCTGACACACACAGTACTTGAAGGATTTCTAATAGAGTGGCAATCACACACTTATTAAATTGAGTGTCTCCAAAGAGAACTTATTACAAAAGTCTATGGCTTAAGGCCATCTAACAAAATAATAGCGGAAGGCTTGGAAGATAAGTGAGTCCATCAACTCCAAAGGCATAGTTGAGTGCATGACAAACGACCTAGAACGTCTTACTCCTCGTCTGAAAAGTCTGCAACATAACATGTTGCAGCCCGAAAACGGGTCACCACATGGAATATGCTGGCAAGATAACACAGAAGATGCAAGTAACAGAATAAAGGCTAACACTACATGCATATTTGGCTGGTGGAGGCTCTAAGGTTAAAGTTTTTGCGTAAAGCCAATTTTTCCCTACAACTAAGGAATAAATTTTATTTTTAACTATCATGGTAGTTGAAACATCATTGAGAAGGTACCTCCAACTCAATCCCAATTAAAGTAATCATTAACTCAACAAATTAACTTTAGAGTGATGAGATCAACCAATAATTCAAGTACCAGATACTCAAGATTGTCCATAACCGGGGACACGGCTAATCATGATCAGTTTGTACACTCTGTAGAGGTTTGTGCACTTTCCCCACAAGACTCGATCGCCTCCGTTTGATTTCTCGCACTGCATGGTGTTTGAGAAACGGATGATCGAGACACAGTCTTTCCGAAGAGGCCCCCTTAACCGATAGATAGGCCGGTACACCTACAATCCATCTACATCTTCTAGCCCATCATGGAAAGGTTTCCCGCAACTTACTCAACTATGCCAGAGCCCATAATGGCATTGTAGCTGCACACGGAAGTTTCTAGCATGAATAGTTTTATGATCCCTTTGAGCCTGGGAGGCATTCCATAGGACAATCACACGGAAACCCCGGGATTTCCTAGGACAACACTGGATACCCTAGGTGCCCAGCAACCAATCCACCCAGATGTGTATTCAAGTAGCCACCTTAACTTGAACCCTTAATTAACAACTCACATCTGTCATGGATTTCACTCAAACCCAAACCATGTCTACGAGCATAGCATAGCAACCTAAGCATAACGTAGAAGTAACTCCCAAGGGTTTGAAAATAATGCAGGTAATAGGTTCTACCTCAAACTACTTCCCAGACCCACAAGTTAAGAGATCCTACTCATGCAATGTGTGAGGGTTTGATCTAATGCATAAAACTGGGTAATAAAAGGGTATGATCAAAGTGTTACTTGCCTTGCTGATGATTCGCAAAACCTAGAGACTTGTAGTAGCACGCTTCACAGTCCGGGTATTCTATCGCAAGCAAACAATAGCATACATAAGCAATCAAGCAATGATGCGCAAACAAACCTCAAAAAGAAGAGATCTAACCAGAAAGTTCAACTTAAGAACTCCGGTTTGCAAAAAGAATCAAATCGAAAGAAGCAACGAAACTCAAACTGCGAAAGAAACGAGACCCGTTTACTAGTTTGATCTAAGGTCAAATTTTACAGTAGCAAAACTTGGTTCAAGTTGGTTAAACGGAAAGAGGGCATCGAGACGAAGATTTGGGATTTTGAATCACCTGATTCCGACTCTCGAGCGAAAAGAAAAACGAAAAACAAGATCAGGGTAGAAATCACGATCGGAATAATCGCGGATAAATACCCCGAAAAAGAAAACTAACGAACAGGCTAATGAACGAACGTTCGCTGTCTGCGGCTAACGGGCGAACAACGTTCGTTAAAACGAACGTACGGACGAACGTCCGCTAAATAACTAAACCGAAAAGAAAACCGAACCAACTAAAAAACGAATCAAAGGTTTTACGAAAAGAACTGATCGTTTTTTTCGGAAAACCGGCGGCTACCTCGAAAACGACGAACTCCGGCGGCGGCAGGCGGCAGCGGCGCTAGGGCGGCGGCGGCGGCAGCGGCGCTAGGCAAGGCAGGGCGGGCTGGCTGTCGGCCGGCTGGGCCTCGGCTTATAAAGGCCCCCCGGCTAGGGGAGTCCTAGCCGGTTACGGCCCAAAGGCGGTTTCCTTTTTTTTAACGAGTCATGGCGTACGAAAACTAATAAAAGAAATACTAAACGGACTCCAAAAATTCCGAAATAAATTTTCACCGTCATCTAATAATATTTAGGACAAAGTGAGCATTTTTCCCGGACCTAAATGAAATTTTGAAAAACACGTATTTTTCCTATGCAAATAAAATCGAAAATAAATCCTATTAAATACCAAAAGTGATTTTAATATTTTTCCTCCAATATTTCTGTTATTTCGGAGAAGTCATATTATCTCCGCTCATATATTTTATTTAGAAATATTTTTAGGGGAGAAAAATAATTAAAACCAACGCTGTCCTCGTACCGGTATTCGAGTGAACTCAAATACAAAAACAGTAGAATTCCCAACTCTCTCCATAGGTCCTTGAGTTGCTTAGAATTTTCGAGGATCGCCACGCACAAAAATGCAAAGAAATATGCAATGCAGTATGATCTATGTATAACATTCCAAATTGAAAATTTGGGATGTTACAAACCTACCCCCCTTAGAATGAATCTCGCCCTCGAGATTCGGCTTGGCTAGAGAACAGGTGTGGGTGGTCCTTTCGTAGATCATATTCTCGTTCCTAGGTGGCTTCTCCCTCGGTGTGGTGACTCCACTGAACTTTGCAAAACTTGACAACCTTACTGCGGGTGACTCTGCTCGAAAATTCGAGAATCTTAACGGGCTTCTCCTCATAAGTCAGATCACTATCCAACTGAATTGCTTCCAGGGGTACTATGTCTCTAAGCGGGATATCGGCCATCTCTGCATGGCACTTCTTAAGCTACGAAACGTGAAACACATCGTGGACTCCTAACAATCCTTCGGGCAACTCCAACTTATAGGCAACCTCTCCCATGTGTTCCAAAACACGTTAAGGTCCCACAAATCTCGGGGCTAGCTTTCCCTTAACTCTGAAACGTTTAACTCCTCGCAGAGGCGATACTCTCAAGTACGCTCTGTCTCCGACTTCATAGGCTATTTCCTTGCGCTTTGAGTATGCATAACTCTTCTGCCTGGACTGAGCTACCTTCAGTCTATCCTGAATTTTCTTAACCTTCTCTTCAGACTCTTTGATCAAGTCCGGTCCAAACAACTGCCGGTCTCCAACTTCATCCCACATTAACGGTGTTCGGCATCTCCTCCCGTATAATGCTTCGAATGGTGCCATCTTCAAACTGGCCTGGTAACTGTTGTTGTACGAGAACTCGGCGTAGGGCAAATTGACATCCCATCTAGATTCATAATCTAGCGCACAAGCTCTCAACATGTCGTCCAGAATCTGGTTGACTCTCTCGGTCTGTCCATCAGTCTGCGGATGAAAAGTTGTACTGAATTCCAGCCTTGTTCCCAAAGTTTGGTGTAGCTGATGCCAAAACTTTGAGGTCAACTGTGTTCCTCTATCTGATACAATGGTCCTCGGAACTCCGTGCAGACATACTATCCTGGTCATGTATATCTTGGCCAACTTCGCACTCGTATACGTGGTTTTCACGGGGATAAAATGGGCTACCTTGGTCAAGCGATCCACTACTACCCAAATTGAGACATATCCTTCTTTGGTCCTGGGCAATCCAGTGATAAAATCCATGCCAAGCTTCTCCCACTTCCATTCGGGTATCGGCATAGGCTGTAGCAATCCTGCTGGCTTCTGATGCTCCGTCTTTACTCTCTGGCATACATCACATACAGCTACATACTCAGTAATATCCTTCTTCATTCCCGTCCACCAGAAACGTTCCTTCAAATCCAAATACATCTTGGTGTTTCCGGGGTGTATCAAGTATGGCGAATCATGTGCTTCCTGCAGTATCAACTTCTTGATCTCTGGGTCGTTGGGCACATAGATTCGATCCTCAAACCACAAGGTGTCGTGCTCATCCTCATGAAATCCTTTGGCTTTTCCTTCACTCATCCTCTTCTTTATCTCGGAAATCTCTTTGTCATCCTTCTAGGCTTCGCGTATCTTCCCCAGCAATGTTGAGTGAACCTCCAATTTTGTGACAAAACCTCTAGGAACTATCTCCAAACGAAGCTCCCTGAGATCTTCTGCTATCTCCTAGGGCAATCCCCCTTTTACTAAGGTATTCGCATAGCTCTTCCGGCTCAGAGCGTCTGCAACGACATAGGCCTTTCCTGGGTGATAGTGCAACTTCATATCATAATCCTTTATAAGCTCCAACCATCTCCTCTGTCTGAGGTTCAGCTCCTTTTGAGTGAAAATGTACTTCAAACTCTTGTGATCCGTGTACACATCACAACGATTTCCAATAAGGAAATGTCTCCAGGTTTTGAGTGCGTGCACTACAGCTGCTAACTCCAGATCGTGCGTCGCATAATTCAACTCGTGCGGTTGCAGTTGTCTAGATGCATAAGAAACAACTCTTCCATCCTGCATGAGTACTCCTCCAAGTCCTAAGCGTGAAGCATCGCAGTACACTTGGAAATCCTTGCGTATGTCTGGCAATATCGGCACTGGGGCTATCGTCAACCGTTTCTTCACTCCTGGAAACTTTCTTCACACTCTTCAGTCCAATTGAACTTTGTCTCCTTTTTCAACAACGTCGTCATTGGCTTAGCAATCTTGGAGAAATTTTCTATGAATCTCCGGTAGTATCCCGCGAGTCCAAGAAAACTGTGGATCTCTCCAACTGAAGTGGGTGCCAACCATTCAGTGATTGCCTGCACTTTGACGGGGTCCACTGCTATACCTTCTCCCGATATAACATGCCCTAGGAATCCAACTTCCTTCAACCAAAACTCGCATTTGCTAAACTTGGTGTACAACTAATGTTCTCTGAGATTCTCCAGTACCAAACGCAAATGCTCCGCGTGTTCCTCCTCATTCTTCGAGTACACCAAAATATCATCAATGAATACCACGATAAACTTATCCAAGAACTCCATGAAAACCTTGTTCATCATACTCATGAAATAGGCAGGGGCGTTAGTCAATCCAAATGACATAACCGTATACTCATATAGCCCGTACCTTGTGGTGAAGGCGATCTTAGGTATATCCTTCTCTCGGATCTTCAACTGGTGGTATCCAGATCGTAGATCGATCTTGGAGAATACTTTCGCTCTCTGGAGTTGGTCGAACAAATCATTGATCATCGGCAGTGGGTACTTATTCTTAATAGTCACTTCATTCAGTGCACGATAATCAACGACCATTCTTAAAGATCCATCCTTCTTCTCGACCAAAAGCACTGGGGCTCCCCAAGGTGATGAACTCTGGCGAATAAAACCTTTCTCCAATAACTCCTTAATCTGCTTCTTGATCGCCTCCAAATCATTCGCTGGCATCCGATATGGTCTCTTCGATATAGGTCCGGTGCCAGGCAACAGCTCAATCAAAAACTCAATATCCCTATCCGGTGGCATGCCAGGTAGCTCCTCTGGAAAAACATCCGGATAATCCTTTACTACCGACACTTCCTCCTGAACAACTCCCATGAGAGAATGTACTTGTGTCCGTATAGGCGAACGCCTAGATCCATACTTGATCCGTTTTCCCTCCGGGGTGGTAAGCAAAATAGACTTGCGGGCACAATCGATGTTCCCTCCATACATCGATAGCCAATCCATACCTAGTATCACATCCAATCCTTGTGACTCCAAAACTATCAGGTCTGTGGGGAAAACATGGCGTCCTATGACCAATGGCGTTTGAAAACATCCTTGATGTGCCATATACTCCGCTCCGGGTGAACTTACTAACATGGGGGTCTTAAGGACTTGGGTGGGCAACTTATGTCTATTCACGAATCCCCTTGAAATGTATGAATGCGATGCACCAGTATCGAAAAGAACTACTACGGTAAACGACTTAACCAAAAACTTACCGATCACCGCATCTGGTTGTTCTTCAACCTCCTCCACGGTCACGTGGTTCACTTGTCCCTTGTTGAATGGTTTGGGGTTCTTTCCGGCGCTTCCATTGCCGTTCCCATTCTTAGCTTCAGGGCACTCATTGGCATAATGTACATTCTTCCCGCACTTGTAACATGTGACATGGCTGAAATCCTTCTTGGCGGGTGTGGACGAGGTAGAGCAATTCTGGTTATTGTTTGCTCCATTACCATTCCCATTCTTGGAGCCATTGTGGTTGTGGGAACTTCCTCCAGTGTGGGTGTGGCTTCCATGGTTATGGGTATATCCTCCCGAATTCGGAGTGAATTGGGGCTTCTGCTGGGCTCCAGAATTATTCCTTCCTTGTCCATACTTCCTCTTGCGGCTCTCAATCTGCTGCTGCTTCCCTTCAATCATAAAAGCTTTATCTACCAACTCCTGGTAGTTGTTGAAGGTTGCCACCATCAACTGTACGCTCATCTCATCATTTAGCCCTTCCATAAATCTCTCCTGCTTAGCGGCATCGGTGGCCACATCATCTGGGGCATAACAAGATAGGGTACTAAACTCATCTACGTACCGAGCCGCAATACGATTTCCTTGGCGCAAGTTGCGAAACTCCCGCTTCTTCATGCTCATAGCTCCAGTTGAGACATGGGCAGTACGGAAAGCTTGCTGAAATTGATCCCAAATGACATTGGCTATAGGGAAAGTGGATGTGTAATTCTCCCACCATGTTGCGGCTGGTCCAGACAACTGATGTGCGGCAAATCGCACCTTCTCAACATCCGAGCAATTGGCTGTGGTCAAATCCCTTCCAATCTTGCGCAGCTAGTCATCAGCAACTATTTGTTAAATGCTGCTAGCAAACACCGGTGGTTGCAACCTTAAGAACCGTGTCAGGTTGCCCACGAGTGGTGGTGGTGGAGGGTTGTTGTTGTTCTGGTTGTTCTGAGTGTTCTGGACAAGAAGTTGCATCAAAGTGTTCTGCTGCTGGATCAACTGAGTGAGCTCGGGGGGACTCAAATCCGGGCTCACGTCTTGGAGGCATCTGATGGGTGTAGAGGGAAGAGATTAGAATAGAATTGAGGTCTAAGGGAAAATCACTACCCATATGCACAAGAGACAAACACAATCATAAACCACCAATCAATTTCAAGAAAGGTCTTACAAAGATCTAACTAACGTTACAAAGTGCTCTAAATACTACTTTGTGGGGGAAAACTACTAGTCATAGGGTAGTCATCTAGAAATTTTGATCGGCGGAAGATTCCATGATGTCTGCTCCAGCTTCGTCTTCATAGTCTTCGTCATCACTATCATCGGGGTCTGAATCCGTGTCATTGATGATCATGTAATCTTCAGAACGAATCTCCTTGGGTTCATCTTCCTTTTCTTCCCTTCCTGGTGCTGGATCTCCCATGAATACTCCTAGCTTCCTTGTCAAATCATCATTCTTCTGGTAAAGTGGCGGTGTAGGTCTCGATAAAGCTTGGTATTCCTATATTCAGGTACCTAGTGACTTCCTTCAAGTGTCGTCCAAAAGGTGTGTCTTCATCCGGTTGCGTGAACTTGTTCCTTGGGTCCACCATCCAAAAGAAGAGGAAAATGGAGAGAAGTCAGAAATGGGTAGAGAAGAGTGACCTAGGGTTTATCTTAGTGGTTGTGTCCTACATTCAGCGTGTGCTCTGATACCATCTTGTAGCGACCACGATCCGAATGGACCGAAGTCTCTGTGTTTCAGTGTCATCCCTGGATCGGTAATGCTGACACACACAGTACTTGAAGGATTTATAACAGAGTCGCAATCACACACTTACTACATCGAGTGTCTCCAAAGAGAACTTATTACAAAAGTCTATGGCTTAAGGCCATCTAACAAAATAACAGCGGAAGGCTTGGAAGAAAAGTGAGTCCATCAACTCCAACGGCATAGCTGAGTGCATGACAAACGACCTAGAACGTCTTACTCCTCGTCTAAAAAGTCTGCAACGTAACATGTTGCAGCCCGAAAATGGGTCAGCACATGGAATATGCTGGCAAGATAACACAGAAGATGCAAGTAAGAGAATAAAGGTTAACACTACATGCATATTTGGCTGGTGGAGGCTCTAAGATTAAAGTTTTTGCATAAAGCCAATTTTTCCCTACAACAAAGGAATAAATTTTATTTTTAACTATCATGGTAGTTGAAACATCATTGAGAAGGTACCTCCAACTCATTCCCAATTAAAGTAATCATTAACCCAACAAATTAACTTTAGAGTGATGAGATCAACCAATAATTCAAGTACCAGATACTCATGATTGTCCATAACCGGGGACACGGCTAATCATGATCAGTTTGTACACTCTGCAGAGGTTTGTGCACTTTCCCCACAAGACTCCATCGCCTCCGTTTGATTTCTCGCACTTCATGGTGTTTGAGAAACGGATGACCGAGACACAGTCTTTCCGAAGAGGTCCCCTTAACCGATAGATAGGTCGGTACACCTACAATCCCTCTACATTTGCTAGCCCATCATGGAAAGGTTTCCCGCAACTTACTCAACTATGCCAGAGCCCATAATGGCATTGTGGCTTCACACGGAAGTCTCTAGCATGAATAGTTTTATGATCCCTTTGAGCCTGGGTGGCATTCCATAGGACAATCACACGGAAACCCCGGGATTTCCTAGGACAACACTGGATACCCCGGGTGCCCTGCAACCAATCCACCCAGATGTGTATTCAAGTAGCCACCTTAAGTTGAACCCTTAATTAACAACTCACATCTGTCATGGATTTCACTCAAACCCAAACCATGTCTACGAGCATAGCATAGCAACCTAAGCATAACGTAGAAGTAACTCCCAAGGGTTTGAAAATAATGCAGGTAATAGGTTCTACCTCAAACTACTTCCCAGACCCACAAGTTAAGAGATCCTACTCATGCAATGTGTGAGGGTTTGATCTAACGCATAAAAACTGGGTAATAAAAGGGTATGATCAAAGTGTTACTTGCCTTGCTGATGATTCGCAAAACCTAGAGACTCGTAGTAGCACGCTTCATAGTCCGGGTATTGTATCGCAAGCAAACAATAGCATACATAAGCAATCAAGCAATTATGCGCAAACAAAACTCAAAAAGGAGATATCTAACCAGAAAGTTCAACTTAAGAACTCCGGTTTGCATAAAGAATCAAATCGAAAGAAGCAACGAAACTCAAACTGCGAAAGAAACGAGAACTGTTTACTAGTTTGATCTAAGGTCAAATTTTACAGTAGCAAAACTTGGTTCAAGTTGGTTAAACGGAAAGAGGGCGTCGAGACGAAGATCTGGAATTTTGAATCACCTGATTCCGACTCTCGAACGAAAAGAAAAACGAAAAACAAGATCAGGGCAGAAATCATGATCAGAATAATCGCGGATAAATACCCCGAAAATGAAAACTGACGAACAGGCTAACGAACGAACGTTCGCTGTCTGCGGCTAATGGGCGAACAACGTTCGTTAAAACAAACATACGGACGAACGTCCGCTAAATAACTAAACCGAAAAGAAAAACTGAACAGATCTAAAAAAACAAATCTATGGTTTTACGAAAAGAACCGATCGGTTTTTTCGAAAAACCGGCGGCTACCTCGAAAACGACGAACTCCGGCGGCTACTCCGGCGGCGGCGGGCGGCGGGTCCGGCGGCGGCGGGCGGCTCTGCGGCGGGCGGCAACAGCGGCGGGCGGCAACAGCGGCGGGCGGCGGCAGCAGCGCTAGGCGAGGCGGGGCGGGCTGGTTGTCGGCCGGCTGGGCCTCTGCTTATAAAGGCCCCCGGCTAGGGGAGTCATAGCCGGTTACGGCCCAAAGACGGTTTCCTTTTTTTAACGAGTCCTGACGTATGAAAACTAATAAAAGAAATACTAAACGGACTCCAAAAATTCCGAAATAAATTTTCACCGTCCTCTAATAATATTTAGGACAAAGTGAATATTTTTCCCGGACCTAAATGAAATTTCAAAAAACACGTATTTTTCCTATGCAAATAAAATCGCAAATAAATCCGAATAAATACCGAAAGTGATTTTAATATTTTTCCTCCAATATTTCTGTTATTTTGGAGAAGTCATATTATCTCCGCTCATATATTTTATTTAGAAATATTTTTAGGGGAGAAAAATAATTAAAACCAACGCTATCCTCGTACCGGTATTCGAGTGAACTCAAATACAAAAACGGTAGAATTCCAAACTCTCTCCGTAGGTCCTTGAGTTGCTTAGAATTTTCGAGGATCGCCACGCTAAAAAATGCAAAGAAATATGCAATGTAGTATGATCTATGTATAACATTCCAAATTGAAAATTTGGGATGTTACAAGAAGCATAGCAACAAGAGGGGAGAGTGTGTCTACGTACCCTCGTAGACCGAAATCGGAAGCGTCTAGTGACGCGGTTGATGTAGTCGAACGTCTTCGCGATCCAACCAATCCAAGCACCAAACATACGGCACCTCCGCGTTCAACACACATTCAACTTGATGATGTCCCACGAGCTCTTGATCTAGTTGAGCATCACGGGAGAGTTTCGTCAGCACGACGGCGTGGTGACGGTGATGATGAAGCTACCGACGCAGGGCTTCGCCTAAGCACTGCAACGATATGGCCGATGTGTGTATCTATGGAGGGGCACCGCACACGGCTAAAACTGATGTTCAATTGTGTGTTCTAGGGTGTCCCCCTGCCCCAGTATATAAAGAAGCAAGGGGGAGGCCGGCCGACCCTAGGGCACACGCGAGAGAGAGGAGGAGTCCTCCTCCTAGTAGGAGTAGGACCCTTTCCTACTCCTACTAGGATGGGGAAAGGAAGGAGGAGAGGGAGAAGGAAAAGGGGGCGTCACCCCCCTTCCCTAGTCCAATTCGGACCAGAGGGGGAGGGGGCGCGCGGCCTGCCCTGGCCGGCCCTCTCTCTCTCTCCACTAAGGCCCACTAGGCCCATTATCTCTCCCGGGGGGTTCCGGTAACCCTCCGGTACTCCGGTTTTCTACGAAACCACCCGGAACACTTCCAGTGTCTGAATATAGCCGTCCAATGTATCAACTTTATGTATCGGACATTCCGAGACTCCTCGTCATGTCCGTGATCACATCCGAGACTCTGAACTACCTTCGGTACATCAAAACACATAAACTCATAATACTGATCGTCATCAAACGTTAAGCGTGCGGACCCTACAGGTTCGAGAGCTATGTCAACATGACCGAGACTCATCTCCGGTCAATAACCAATAGCGGAACCTGGATGCTCATATTGGTTCCTACATATTCTACGAAGATCTTTATCGCTCAAACCGCATAACAACATACGTTGTTCCCTTTGTCATCGGTATGTTACTTGCCCGAGATTCGGTCATCGGCATCATCGTACCTAGTTCAATCTCGTCACCGGCAAGTCTCTTTACTCGTTCTGTAATACATCATCTCGTGAATAACTCATAAGTCGTTTGCTTGCAAGGCTTATTATGATGTGTATTACCGAGAGGGCCCAGAGATACCCCTCTGACACTCTGAGTGACAAATCCTATTCTCGATCTATGTCAACGCCACAAACACCTTCAGAGACACCTGTAGATCATCTTTATAATCACCCAGATACGTTGTGACGTTTGATAGGACACAAGGTGTTCCTCCGAAGCGTTTGAGAGAGAAATCCTTGCGAGGACAAAGCCAAAACACCCAGAGCCAAAGAGTGTTAGGCATCACTGAAGTCTTTCTGTCTCTGTGACCTGAAGACTTATTACACTTGAGGATTGTGTTTCCTCCAGCCGGTTAGGCGTCGCGTCCTGAGCATCCAAGAGTCATTGTGGATCGCCGGTGAACGAAGTCTGTGAAGGTTTGGAAGTCTACCTTTAAGACTTACCAGAGTGATTGGGCGAGGACTAGGTGTCCTTAGCTCAAGGGGAATAAGGTGAAGACGCAGTCTTCTGAGTTAAATCTCAGCCTCCCTAACCACACGTACAGTTGTCACAGCAACTGGAACTGGTCTAACAAATCACTGTCCTCCCCGAGCTACTGGTTCTATCCTTTCCTTCCCTTTACTTACCGTTCTATGTTGTGAAGTCATTGCATGTTTGCCTTATCTGATTGACTTCACTAAGTATCTACTTGTTGTGATTGGCTTCATTCCTTCTTCCATCTTGATCCCTACTGCCTAGCTGCTATTAATCTTTGTGCTTTCACTTCATTGAATACATGACAGGATTGGCTTCATTCCTTCTTCCATCTTGATCCCTACTGCCTAGCTGCTATTAATCTTTGTGCTTTCACTTCATTGAATACATGACTATGGCTTGCCTAGTGTAGTCTACTTTCCGCTGCATACTAATAGGATTGAGTTTATCTTTTGTCTTCAAAACTACCATGTTTTGAAGCATTTCATAAAAATCGCCTATTCACCCTCCCCCCCTCTAGTCGATATACTGCACTTTCAATTGGTATCAGAGCAAGGTACTCCCTTGTTCTGTCTGATTCGGTTTAACCACCTGGAGTTTTAGCTATGTCGACTGCAGGGATAATTAAAGTCTCCACTGCGTGCCCCGTCTTCGATGGCACCGAATATCCCTGCTGGAAGAACAAGATGTGCTTGTACCTTGAAGCCATTGACGTGGACCTCTGGTTTGTCGTCAAGAATGGCGTTCCCAAGACTGGTGAAGGTATCACCCGTGCTGATGTCAGGAGACTCGTTCAACTAGATTCAACAGCCAAGAACATCATTTGTGGTCATCTGACCAAAGGACAGTATGGTCATGTAAGTGCTCTGGACACGTCAAAGGAAGTCTGGGACTGGCTCTCAAAGGTCAACGAAGTAGTCTCTACCCAGAGAGATCAAAGGATCAGCGTCCTTTGCAATCGCTTCAAGAGACATGACAATGAGAATGTCCAGCACACATTCGATCGTCTTACTGACATCACTAATGAGCTTCAAGCACTTGGCGCCACTGAGATCACCAAGCATGAAATCGTCAAGACTCCCCTGAGATCACTCGACAGCTCATTTGATATCCTTGCCCTGATGATTCAAGAACGCCCTGACTTCAAGACTCTCGATCCGTCTGACATACTTGAGAGGCTCAACACACATGAGTTCCAGCTATCTGAGAAACATGACATCTATGGTCCCAACTATGGCCGATCTCGCGCCTTAAAGGCTAAGGCTATTTCTTCATCTGAAGAAGAATCTGACTGCAGTTCTGATGATCCTGAAGACATTGGAAAGGAGCTTGCCATGCTTGTGAAGAAGTTCCAGAAGTTCACTAGGAAGAAAGGCTTCAGAAAATCTTCACGGTGCAGCTCAAGAAATGATGAAGCTTCTACCCATGACTACAAGAAGAGAACATGTCATAAGTGCAAGAAACCTGGTCACTACATCTCGGAGTGTCCTCAGTGGGACAATGAGAAGAAGAATAAGAAGAGCAAGGAATATGATTCTGATGACAAGAAAAAGAAGAAATACTCAAAGTCTTCTTCCAAGTCTTCATCAAAGTATTCATCACACAAGAAGAATTCATCTGGAAAGGCTCGCGCGTTTGTTGGCAAGGAGATGGATTCTGAGGAGGAGTCTGCTTCTGAAGAGGCGGAGGTGGAGTCGGAGGAGGAGTCTGATTCTGGTGCTGCGAGTCTGGCTCTAACCACTGCCTGCGTGGCCAAGTCCATCTTCAACACTGAAGACAATGGCCCCGTCCCCAACATTGTTGATGAGGACGACGACTCTGCTCCCACCTACTGCTTCATGGCACGCGGTGCCAAGGTAAAATCACGCGATGCTTACTTTCAAACATCTAGTGAAGATGACTCTGATTGTGAATCAAAACCTAGCTACAAAACACTTGCTAAAATTGCCACTGAACAGCAGAAAGCCATGGAACATATTCAAAAACTGTTAGACAAAAGCGATGACCTGTTGGACGCGGAAATGACCCGTTCTCAGTCCTTAATTGAAGACATAAAAAATCTTCATGTTAAGTACAAGGAACTTGAAGGTCTTTATGAATCGCTCTCAAAAACTCATGAAAAGCTTTCCCACGATTACATTCAAAGGAAACGAGAACTTGAGAAATTGAAAGCGGCTCATGAAGATCTTCAAAAAGAAAATGAGTCACTCCGCGCACAACTGATCAGCTCCACTCACGAAGAGTTTGAACCACCATGTCTAAAATGCATTGAGCGTGATAACGCTACATCTGTTACTGAATGTTCTACTGCTACCACTGTTGCAGTATCTTCAACTACTGATGTGGTAACTAACCCCTCTGTTGAGGATGCCACTACTATTGTTGATGAAAATGCTAGGTTGAAGACTTTGCTTGAAACAGGGATGTACAAAAGCCTCAAAGGGCATCAGACTCTATGTGATGTCCTCAAAAAGCAGATATTGAACCGAAACCCTAGTAAAGAGGGTGTTGGGTTCGACAGGAAAATGAATGTTGATGGTTCATACTGGAAGCCTGAGCAGTATCCCAAAACCACATGGGTTGCTGCAAAGAAACCTTCAGTGGATCCATCTACCCTATCTGGCTTCACTTGTGCTAATCCTGTTATCATTGATGAATCCTTTGATGCAAACTATAAACTATTTAAGAATCAAAATGGTGAAGTGTTTTCCAGGTATATTGGTACTAACTGCAGGAACGGGCCACCTATGAAGAAGATCTGGGTACCCAAAGGTTGTATTGAGAAACTTCCAGCAAATGTTATCATGACACCTCCTAGGGATAAGACAAACCCCAGACCAAAGGCTTCATATGGTCCTAAGGCTTCATACAGACAAAGGACTCACCTGAGTCACCCTAACGCGGATGTTTTGCAGGGAAACCATACCCAGACCCATGAATATGAGCGTGTTTCTTCAAACCGCTATATTCATAAAACAAAGAATTTTTCTGCCTATTCTTATGAGTATTATTCTCCTCCCGCAAGATTATTTGCTAGGGCTCCAAAGCCAAAATTCTCAGATGCTGCTCTTAGAATCATTGCTTCTAAGACACCCTTGAAAATGTGGGTGGTTAAGAAGAACTAACTTTCTCTTACAGGGAATGGTCTCCAGCCAAAAATCAAAGGCGTCTGATGCTATTGCTGGGGACCTAAAACACTTGTTGTACACAAGATCAAATGCCCAAATGACTTACTGCTCATACTGCTCATGAATCACTTGCTAAACATCTTATCAGTCCTAATTTTCGTCTAAGCTTTCATAATTCACTTATACGTCAAATGTTTATGCTTCATAATGGCTTTCGGTGAAGCCTATCCTCCTAACTGCATTGTAGGGAGTGACACCAAATTCTTCAGAATGGATTAGCGGATGCACAAATCATATGACTGGTGATCGAAATCTTCTCATGCACTCAACCTTACGTCCATCTAACAAGAGTCATATCACATTTGCTGATACTGGTAAAAGCAAAGTGTTGGGTCTAGGTAGAGTTGCAATCTCAAGAGATCAACACATGGATAAAGTCATGCTTGTTGAATCTCTTGGCTTCAACTAAATGTCTGTCTCAATGCTTTGTGACTTAAACATGATTGTGATCTTTGGTAAATTTCGTTGCCTTGTACTAATGGAATCTGACGAGTCTTTAGTATTTGAAGGATACAGAAAAGGTGATCTGTATATGGTAGATTTCTCAGCTGGACCGCAGATGGCCGTATGTCTTCTAGCAAAAGCTTTAGAGTGCTGGCTCTGGCATCGGAGACTAGGACATGGCGGCATGAGGAACTTGCACACTCTCGCAAAGAAGAAGCATGTCGTAGGCATCGAGGAAGTCAAGTTCAAGAAAGATTATCTATGTGGTGCCTGTGAAGCTGGGAAGATGACTAGAGCCAAGCATCCCTCGAAGACAATCATGACGACATCCAAACCCTTCGAGCTACTTCACATGGACTTATTTGGCCCTACTCACTACTCCACATTCTCTACCACAGCCTGTCTCTATGGCTTCGTCATTGTTGACGATTATTCAAGATACACACGGGTGCACATAATACTCTACAAGACTGAAGTGCAAGATGTCTTCAGACGCTTCGCCAACCGTGCCATGAACAACTATGGCGTCAAGATCAAGCATATCAGAAGTGACAATGGCACTGAGTTCAAGAACACTGGCCTTGATCTTTATCTGGATACAATGGGAATCACTCATGAATTCTCAGCCCCGTATACACCTCAGCAAAATGGGATCGTTGAGCGCAAGAACAGAACTCTAATTGAGATGGCTCGAACGATGCTCGATGAATACAAGACACTAAGAAGGTTCTGGCCCGAAGCTATAGATACTGCATGCCATATCATCAACCGTGTTTATCTTCACAAGCTTCTGAAAAAAACATCCTATGAACTCCTCACTGGAAAGAAGCATACCGTAAGTTACTTCAGAGTATTTGGAGCTAAGTGCTGGATCAAGGATCCTCATCACAAGTCAAAATTTGCACCGAAAGCACATGAAGGCTTCATGCTCGGATATGGAAAGGACTCACACTCCTACAGAGTCTTCAACATCTTTCTCTATAAAACTGTTGCAACTGTGGATGTGCGGTTTGATGAGACAAATGGTTCACAAAGAGAGACCCTACCAACTATGCTAGATGAGGCTTCACCAAATGAATCTATCAAGCTAATGGGAACCGGCGAGATCATGCCTTCTGAAGCACAACCTGAAGAGGAACTCATCATCTCTGCTCCAAATCAGCCTGAAGACAACACTCCTGACGATGACAATGTACATCAAGAGCAAATCTTCATCCAGCTCATCCTCGTGTTGCAAATGAAATACAAGTTGAGAAGATAATTGACAGCATAAATGCTCCTGGTCCACTTACTCGCTCAAGAGCAACACAACTTGCAAATTTCTGTGGGCACTTTGCTTTGGTCTCAATATCTGAACCCAAGAAAGTGGCTGAAGCATTTATGGAACCCGAATGGATTCAAGCAATGCAAGAAGAGCTTCAACAGTTTGAGCTGAACAATGTGTGGGAACTTGTCAAGCGTCCTGACCCTCGCAAGCACAACATAATCGGCACAAAATGGATCTATCGCAACAAGCAAGATGAGCATGGTCAAGTGGTCAGAAACAAAGCTCATCTCGTTGCTCAAGGATACACTCAAGTCGAAGGGATTGACTTCGATGAAACATTTTCTCCTGTGGCTAGACTTGAAGCTATTCGTATACTGCTAGCCTATGCAAATCATCACAACATACTTCTGTATCAAATGGATGTAAAGAGTGCCTTTCTCAATGGAAGGATTGAAGAAGAGGTGTATGTTGCACAACCACCTGGCTTTGAACATCCAAAACATCCTGATATGGTATACAAACTCAACAAGGCACTGTATGGCCTCAAACAAGCGCCTCGTGCTTGGTATGACACACTCAAAGACTTCCTAAAGAGCAAAGGCTTCAAACCTGGATCCCTAGATCCCACACTCTTCACGAAGACATATGATGATGAACTATTTGTCTGCCAAATCTATGTGGACGACATTATCTTCGGCTGCACTGACAAAAAATATAGTGATGAGTTTGGTCACATGATGCAAGAGCAATATCCGATGTCCATGATGGGTGAGCTGAAGTTCTTCCTTGGTCTTCAAATTCGTCAGCAAAGCAACATCATCTTCATATCTCAAGAGAAGTACCTTAAAGACTGCCTGAAAAAGTTTGGAATGCAAGACTGCAAAGGGTACTCGACGCCAATGCCTGCTAAACACCATCTGGATCCCGACGCAAATGGTAAAGAGTTTGATCAACAGGTATACCGCTCCATGATTGGTTCTTTGCTTTATTTATGTGCATCTAGGCTAGATATTATGCTTAGTGTTTGCATGTGTGCTCGATATCAAGCGGCACCAAAGGAGTCGCATCACTTAGATGTGAAGCGAATACTTCGATATTTGGCTTACACCCCAACACTAGGATTATGGTATCCAAAGGGCTCAGAATTTGATCTAGTTGGATTCTCAGATGCTGATTATGCTGGTGACAAAGTTGATCGCAAGTCTTCATCAGGCACATGTCACTTTCTAGGACGATCTCTTGTCTGTTGGTCTTCAAAGAAGCAGAACTGTGTATCACTCTCCACTGCTGAATCTGAATACATTGCCGCTGGATCTTGCTGCGCTCAACTTCTTTGGATGAAGCAAACGCTCAAGGACTATGGCGTCCATCTGAAGCATGTGCCACTCTACTGTGATAATGAAAGCGCTATCAAGATTGCCAACAACCCAGTTCAGCACTCGAAGACAAAGCACATTGAAATTCGTCATCACTTTCTCAAAGATCATGTCATGAAGGAAGATATTGATATCATACACGTCAACACTGAAGAGCAACTGGCAGACATCTTCACAAATCCCTTGGATAAGAAAAGGTTTTGCAAGTTGTGGTGTGAGCTAAATATCTTAGAATCCTCAAATGTCTTGTAATCACGCACACATCCTAACACTTCTGCATATTGATGACTTAGATGTGCAACACACGAAGTAAAGTATATCTTCAATCAATGAAGACTTAAATTCTAAGTGTGAATACATTAACATGGAAATTGATTTCGGAGCGCCACGATAATTGTGCGCCGTGTCTGGGTCTAATACTTCCTATACGGTGGGTAATGCCACCACCAAATCCTTGTTTGAAGTGTTTCTCGTGGCGTTACATTTGCAAAGTCTTCGCACTTGGTTTATCTTCGTATAGGACATATATATATATATATATATATATATATATATATATATATATATATATATATATATATAGTTGTGTTCTGTCCTCTACAGCATTTACTTATAGCTATGTCTTCGTATTTGAATCTTTTGAACTAAGTGAATGTGATCGGACCCTAACCTCTCTATGCTTTCTCATCTCACACTCTGTCTGTCCAAATCATATGCATTCTGTTGAATCTGTCCAATATCTTCTCTGCATCCTTGTCAGCAGAAGATACGGAGACAAACTTTAAATCTGATTTTAATGCTCCATCCTTTATGCCTGAAACCCGGAGAAGCCAGAACGACCACTCCGATAGTCGTGGTGTACGTGGGATCGTGGGACAACTCCCAATGCGTTACATGACCGCCACGTGTCCCTCGTATGTGAACCGCCAGGGGCACCTGCGTAATTGCGCTGTGTCGTCTCCCATGCTTATAAATGCACGTCCCATCACGGTCAAAAGTTCTTCTACCACCTCTTCACATCGACCAACCCTAGCGCCTCCGCTAGCTCTCCACGACGCCGGCGACGAAGCGCTTCACTGCCGCAACCTCATCGACGCCGTCCTCACGCTGGCCGCGGGCATCATCTACTCCGTCGTCGCCGTACATGTCATCCGTCGCCAAGTTAGGGCACGGAAGATCGAACTGCTGGGCATCCAACTCCTCTCCGTCTAAGCAGTTCATCATGTGGTAAATAAAACTTTCCTTTTATCACCATCTTGATCCATAAAGATTCATCACTTTTACCACAAGAGGTTTCTGCCTACACAAATATGTAGATCTATCATGTCTGCATCTCATATCTTGCCTAGTACATTCACATATGCTTCAAACATAGTTAGATTCCTCACTTGTACCTATCGTGGATTCGTACAAATTTGGAACCAACTCTCATCATATGAGTGAATGTCTTCGTGCTATGAGGTCAAAGTCTTCAAAACTGTTTTATCTTCAAAAACTTGTGAGAATGCATATGACCTCTTCCCCTTCCCTCGCATCTCTAATGCTGTCACAGGTACATGTCCGTGGGAGAATCCCTTGGTTCTCATAGTCTGTATTCATTTGCAGAATTCTTGCAGCGTCACATTCACTCCCTTGAAGACAGTTCCTGTCTGACCAGCAGACCGAAGCATTTGCCAGTTTTGAAGCCATTCAGTTTGAAGCCCTTCAGATTGAAGCCAATGGCTACTGACAAGACAGTTAGAAAGGGTGGCAGACAGCGCCGTGGCAACACCTCCAAAGATTTGCCTCCTGATCTCAGTGAGATGTACAAGACTGATCCAGAGGAGGATTATAATCAGAGGAAGACACGAATCCAATGGATTCGAAGATATTGGGCTGAACAGTGGTTCAAGTACAGGTTCGTGACCCAAGAGTATGCTGAAAAGAACGCCATCAAGCATCCATGGGGAGATATTACCTACAAAAATCTTCCACCCAAGACTCGTGCTGAAGCCATTCCTCAAGGCTTCTACCCGTGCATGGTCAGAGGGCCTCAACCTGCTGATGCTGATCCTAAATCTCTGCTCTGGTGTCGCGACGACAATTTGTTCAAGCGAAATCTTCAATATGCCAAGAACTCAGCCAAAGAGAACAAGAAGAATTGGGGATTAGACTTCAATCCTGGCCCCTCTGCTCCCCGCGCTAATGGCACGTGCAAAGCTGAACCAAACCTGGTTTAGAAGGCCTCATCAGTCACATCAGGGTTCAAGGGGCGGATGTGGATCAACCTGCAGATGACGCTGGTTCTGAAGAAGCGCCTGCAACCCCGAAGCCCAAGAAGAAGAAATCCAAGGCTTCGAAGACCACTCCACCAATTGCTTCTAGAGTGAAGCCTTTGGCCACTGCTCCACCAGCACCAAGTGTGCAGTCTGAGGAGCACTCTCGCATCTCCAAGAGCAGACAGCTGAGGAAGAAGCCCTCGCACAACCCCAGTCCAGCTCTCACTCCTAACGCTGTTCTGAAGACTGCCAATGAAGCCCTTGATCTCTCGAGCGATGAGCATCTTGGTGACGATGCTCTAGAGCAACTAATCAAGAGCAAGCAAGATGTTGAAATCTTCAATGATTTGCCGCTCTTTGACGTGGAAGTGCTAAATAATTTAATTGATGAATGGTTTGACACCCCCAACCTCAGCTTCGACGATCTTCAACTTCCAGTTGGTCTCAGTGTCTCCTTCCATGGCGCCATTGCTTCTGAGCTAGCTCTGGCTCAGAGAATTGTTGAGCTGAAGCAAAAGATCGATTATGAAAAGGCTCAGTTCAAGAAGCATGTGGACAAGCTCAGCGTACAAGAGATTCAGAACTTCAACGTCATGATGCATGAGCTCAAGGAAGCCTTTCGCCAGAGGCGTGATGAAGCTAAAGGTTCTCGTGAGCGAATCAAGGACTTGGCTGCCAAATGCGTTCAAGCTTTCAATGAAGCTGAAAAGCGCAAGGCCCTTGGGCGTCCTGGCATTGACCCAAGGATGGCTACCAAGAAAAAGAAGAAGCAACATGTGCCCGAAGCTGAAGAATCAAGGCAGGAAATGCCTCGCATAGTCTTCCCTCCCAGCATGACTGGCACGAAGCCTAAGGCCACCCCAACTGCTTCGGAACTCAAGAAGACAAAGGTGGCTGAAGCAGAAGCTCGCAAGCGCAAGCAAACTACTGATGAAGCTCCACCCACCAAGAAGCGCAAGACAAAGAAGGATAAGGCTGCTTCCAAAGAGCCTATCTTTGTCGAGCCCATATCAGTTGCTCGCCCTGCATCTGCCCACAGAGAACGTCGAATGACAGTCCATGAGCCTGCTCCCACAGAGGCTGAAGACATTCCAGCTGTTGACCCCACCGCAGCTGAAGACATTAGTCCTCATGACAATGTTGAATATGATGAAGTCCTTCCTCGGATCGAGTACAACGTTGAATCTTCGCCTGTTCTTACGAACAGCGAACGCATCAGCATTGGTCGTCCATTGACGCCAATTGCACATGATGACTTGTGGGCTTATCACCCACAAGATACACCAGCCACACCTCAGCCAACCCAAGAAACCAGTTCGGTGCTTGAAGATGAAGACTTTGAGGTCCAACAACCTCCATCCCCTCAGGCGTCGCCAGCATTTCGCAGGCTTCACAAAGGACCAAGGCCTCAAGTCGTCACCCCAATTGTTCCAGAAGGAGTAGAGCAACCATCTGTACCTGATGCTGCTCCTACTGTGAACCCCTCAGAATCTGAAGCCAAAGCGTCTGAAGATATTCTGGTTGCATCAGCCAAAGAAGAACCACCCCAAACAGAAGAAGCACGTACTGCCACACCCCCTGTTCTCGAGGAGAATGTGTCCGACCCTCCAGCTCCTGAAGTGGAGGTTACAAACTCAGAGGATGCCACCACCAACACTGAAGCCAATGACGTGGTCATGGCTGAAGCTAATGTGGCACCTGAAGACATAATGGTGCCTGAAGTGATGGCGCCTGAAGCAAGTGCTGCACCTGAAGCAAATTCGCAGCCTGAAGCTAATGCCTCTGCTCCTGTTCCGCCTCCAAGGCCCCATACAATTGAGCAAGCATACAACTAAGATGATAAGCTCATTACTGTACGGTGGCCCATTCTGACTCCACCACCTACTACTGGACCGCTTGCTGCTGGTCCTCAGTTTGATCATCATGTTGAGCACAGGCCTCAAGTTCAGAAGCCTAAGCCAAGACTACCAAGGTTTCCATGTATTGTAACCTCTCAAGGGTCATTCAATGCCAATAGCTTCACTACGCACAACACCTTCTTTGACAGCGCCAAGAACCCATATTCCAAGCCAAGAATATCATCAGATAGGTTCTGGAGCCATCAGCAGCACAGTTATTACTCAAGAGTACTCTATGATCAAGGGCGCATTTTCCCTCATATGTGTCTTGACATTGAAGCTATTGCTGGTCTGCACTATCTGGAGGAAGCTCTTGATTGCTTCCGTGATGCTGGCCTGCTAAATTTTGTAACTGACAAGGAGCATTGGAATGAAGAGTTGCTTCTGCAATTCTATGCAACCCTCCACATTCGAGGCTACAGCAGGGATCCGAAGACATGGGTCCTTGAGTGGATGACAGGCAATGTCCATCATGAAGCCAAAGCCTTTGATCTCATTGAGCTTACTGGCCTGCCCACTCCAGGAGATCTGTATGAACCTGGCTGTCAATTGCACAATGAAGCCCTGGAGAGTATATTTCAGAAGCGCAAGCCCAACATGAGCCAAATGCTAAGCATGATGAAGCCTCTGCCAAGTGATGCTGAATATCCTAAGGAATTCTTTGTTGAAGACCTAGAGTACGTGCGACGCACCATCTATCATATCATCAGGCGTACTCTATGGCCCGTCAAAGGACATTCTTCATCAGCCAAGCTTGAAGGCACCATGAAGACTTTGGTCTTCTATATCTTCAATGGCATCAGCTTCAATGCTCAAGATTTCTTCATTAGGCAACTGGCTATGTCTGGATCTGATCTGTTTGGTCTGAAATTATATGCCCCATGGATTATGCGCCTCATCAAGCTTCATTCAGCTATCACCTATCAGCCCTCTGCTCGCAACCATCATATATTTTTGCCTGAGGTTGATATGTCAGCTGAAGCTGTATACCAAGAGCCTGCCAAAGAACCTGTTAGTCTTCACAACGCTGATCACCAGAGCATCACTCAGCAGATTGAAGGAGTTCCAGCAGTCTCACGCATTTATCCTCTGGCTGGCCGTACTCGTCTACCTCGACACGCTGAAACCGAAGCTACTGAGAGCACCATTGCCCAAATGCCTTAGAAGCGATCTCGTGTTCTCAATAACCGAGAGCTTCTGGTTGCCCTCCATCAGAAACAGGATAAGCATCACTACTGGCTAAAGCGTCAGATGCAAAGCCTCTTGGTGGATGTAAATCGCATTCGCAATCTTGCCACCAAGAATGCCTTTGTTGCTCATGAAACCTGTCGAAGGTCTTGGAAGAGTTTAACCTTGCTGAGTGCTGAAGCGAATCTTCAAGACGATGGCTTCACAGAGAGATTCAAATTTGACCACACTCCTCCAAGGAATGTTGTTATGCGTCGAACTCCGTCTCTTGAAGATTCTGAATACTCCTCCTCCGCTGCAACAATTGACGCCAGGGTGATAGATGATCAAGATGATGCTACCTCACCCCCTCCTACTTCAGCGCGCATCGACACTGCACCAACTACTTGTGCACCGCCAAACACCAACGTCGACCCTGCATCCTCCCCTGCTCCAACTGGGAACGAGTAGATGCTCTATGTCTTCAAACCTTTTTGGTCCTTATTGACAAAAGGGGGAGAAGCATATGAGTTGATAGTCTTCAAGCGGGTCCATATGGGCGGGTGCTTTATATTATGCCTAGTGATTACAACTCTCGTTTTTGCTACATTTGGTTCTTTGAGTTGTAACACTTAAACTGATGGTCGTCTGCTATGTTTTTCTACTACTGTGTAATGCGATGATAAATTCCGCATCTGCTACCTTATATTCCGCACTTAGTCATTATTGCAGACGTCCATTTTTCATTATGCATGTCATTATAGTCGGCATATCAATTGTGCACGATGAATTGTCTTCATAAGTTGAAGAGGATCTCCACAAGTACAACCTGCCATGTGCATTTGCATTCAAAGGCAAATCAACTATATGCACATCTTCTGGGGGAGCCTTTTGCTACTTACGAAGACAATACCTTTATCCTTTACAATTTCACATACCTTTATCCCCGTTGAAAACTTCAACCAGTTTGTCATCAATCACCAAAAAGGGGGATATTGTAAGTGCATCTAGTGCCACCCCTAGTTGGTTTTGGAGTATTGACGACAAACCTGGTGGAGGGACTAATGTGTTTGTGAGAATTGCAGGATAACACAGGTAGTAGTCCCTCATTGATTCAGTTTACCTACCGGAGATGACCCCTAAAAATGTATGAAGACATTGACATCAGTGGTGGTATATGAAGATAATCATATTGAAGATTATGACAAGAGAAGACATTGTGTGAAGACTATGGAGAGCGAAGACTTAGATGTTTCGTTATTTCCTTTTCTACTTTGTTGAGTCATAGGAACCACCGTACTGTTAAGTGGGGTCCAAGTGATCTAAGTCAGAGTGACTGAAGTGATGCTCAACCAAATCCTATGTCTTCGAGCGAAGACAATGAGAGCAAATCTTATCCAGAGTTGGATCAGTCAGCCTTACTTGTAGCCCAAGTAAAGTTGCCGTGTGAGTGTTTGAAATCTGACCGTTGGAACACGTGCAGTTCCTTAGTGACCCAGGGTCACTTCGGACAAATCAGGTCGGGTTGCCCAGTGGCTATAAATAGCCCACCCCCTACACCATAAATTGGTGGCTGCTCAGAGTTATTACACGGCTTTTGTCGTTTGAGAGCAACCCACCTCTGAAGTGTTTGAGAGAGAAATCCTTGCGTGGACAAAGCCAAAACACCCAGAGCCAAAGAGTGTTAGGCATCACTGAAGTCTTTCTGTCTGTGTGACCTGAAGACTTATTACACTTGAGGACTGTGTTTCCTCCAGCCGGTTAGGCATCGCGTTCTGAGCATCCAAGAGTCATTGTGGATCGCCGGTGAGCAAAGTCTGTGAAGGTTTGGAAGTCTACCTTGAAGACTTACCAGAGTGATTGGGCGAGGACTAGGTGTCCTTAGCTCAAGGGGAATAAGGTGAAGACGCGGTTGTCACAGCAACTGGAACTGGTCTAACAAATCACTGTCCTCCTCGAGCTATTGGTTCTATCCTTTCCTTCCCTTTAGTTACCGTTCTATGTTTTGAAGTCATTGCCTATTTGCTTTATCTGATTGACTTCACTGAGTATCTACTTGTTGTGAATGGCTTCATTCCTTCTTCCATCTTGATCCCTACTGCCTAGCTGCTATTAATCTTCGTGCTTTCACTTCATTGAATACATGACTATGGCTTGCCTAGTGTAGTCTACTTTCCGCTGCATACTAATAGGATTGAGTTTATCTTTTGTCTTCAAAACTACCATGTTTTGAAGCATTTCATAAAAATCGCCTATTCACCCCCCCTCTAGTCGATATACTGCACTTTCAGTCCCAAAAATGATATAAAAGTGTATGACAAAGCCCATTAAACATCCAAGACTTCATAAATAATAGCATGGAACAATAAAAAATTATAGATACGTTGGAGACGTATCATGATCCTGTTGATCAAATGACAACTCATGTCTATGGCTAGGAAACATAACCATCTTTGATCAATGAGCTAGTCTAGTAGAGGCATACTAGGGACACTCTGTTTTGTCTATGTATTCACACATGTACTATGTTTTTGGTTAATACAATTCTATTATGAATAATAAACATTTGTCATGATATAAGGAAATACAAATAGCAACTTTATTATTACCTCTAGGGCATATTTCCTTCAGTAGGATATGGAGTGTTTCAGGTTGGAGAGAGAGGAACATAATATATTGTGGACAGGCACAACAGTAAATGCAGCTGCAAGAGATGTGAGAAGAGTGGGATCCCATGTGTGCATGCCATAGCTTGTGCAAGACATGAAAGAGTTGGTCCTCTACAACTAGTAAATGACTACTACTCTGTGGAGATGTTCAAGAAAGTCTACATCAACATCATATACCCATGCAAAGACAGGACGGAGTGGGAGAAGATGAATGCCCCCCCACTTGATCCCCCACTTTATCAAAAACAAGTAGGCAGACCATGCACAAGCAGAAGGAAAGCTCCAGGAGAAGTGATTTGTAGCAATGGTGGAAACAAGTTGTCTAGGCATGGTGTGACCATCCATTGCAAGTATTGTGGTGAGGCAGATCACAACAAGAAGGGTCGCCCACACTTGAAGGCAGGACTGCCTCCTCCAAACATGCAAACTGCTGAAAATGTGCAAACAAATCATGAGGAGAGTAGTCAACAAGCAAATCCAACTCAAGAAGGAATTCCAACTGAAGAAGTAGTTCCAACTCAACCAGCAAATGCCAGGTATTACTTTTACTTCCTGGTTACTTTAATGTATTTGTTGTGTGAATGTCAGTTGTCAAAACAAGCTAACTTGGATATCCTGATTTTGTATTAACAGGATGATAACTCTACAGAAAGTAACACAGTTATTGAAGATCTTATGTTGGATCTCTTGATGGAGCAGGTAAGCCTCGGTACTGTCCAATGTCATTCAATATTGCTGGCTAAACTATCTTATGCAATGTTGTTTGTTTTAACTTCACGCAGAGGCCAGTTCAAAGAGTGACTGAAGCAAGGCATGTTCCAGAGTCAACATTCATCTTACCTGTACAAGTTTTGATGAACCAATCACAGCCAAGCTCTAGCACAACAACATTCAACAAAGGGAATTAGCCAAGAAGTTGCTAGCCATGAAGAAGCAGAGAGACAAAGAACAGGAGGACAAGAAACAAGCTCTACTTGTAGCAAGGAGAGAAGAACAGGAGAATAAAGTAGAAGATATTGCCAGGAAAAGGCATGAGCAAGCTGAGAAGAAGGCAATAGTTGCAGCAAGGAAGAAGCAGGCAGTAGCTGAAAACAGGGAGAAGATGAGAGAACAAGCTGAACTAAATAAGCAGGCATCACAAGAGACAACGAAGATAATTGCAGATACAATGAAGGCCATAGCAGTTGAGAACAAAGCAAAATAGGAAGCTAAAAAGAAGGCTAAGAGAGAAGAAGCATCTGCAAAGAAACTTGCAGAGAGACAGGCAGCTGCTGCACAGAGAGAGGCTGATAGACAAGCTGCTGCTGCAAAGAAACAAGCTGAGAGGCTAATTGTTGCAGCAAAAAGAGAAGCTGCAAGGAAGGAGTAGATGAGAAGGAAAACTGTTGTTGCTGGTAAGAGAAAGGTTCAGGAAGACCAAGTGTTGCCTAACAAGGCCAAGAGAACATTTATGTTTGATGTGTTCATGTGAACATATCAATGCTGGGCTGTGTTAAAATGATATGATGTCTTTTGTTCACAAAGGATGTAGTTCTATCTTTATGTAAGATTGTCAAACTTGCAATGTTGGGTTATGTAACAACTGATCCTTACTGATGTTAGTTTGTGAGTTTGGATCAATTGTTGATCACGAATTACCCTTCAATGACTAGAACCATTATGCAATGTGCTTTTTTCAACTAGTATCAAAATATTTTGGAATGGTTTTTTTGGGTACAAAAATAATTCTTATTTCTTGGTCACCACAACTTGTATCAACCTATTATTCACCGAGTTTCTTTTAGCCACAGTTTTTACATATTTCTTGGTCACCAGTGCATGGTCATCAAGCACACAATGAAATCAACAACATCGATGCTGGATGCAACACCAATTTTAGCCAGCAATATTGAATGTTGACTAGCATATTAACAACCATCAATAAAATTTAGCTTAACAAGTCACATATAATTACCAGCTTCCTTACAAAGCCATTACATCATCTCCAAAGGAGTTTTACATCCTGACCAAGCATTACATACTGACCATGCATTACATCCTGACAAAAAGAGTTTTACAATCTCCATAACAACTACATTCTTTTTAACCTAAACAAGCATTACATCCTGACCAAGCATCAGTTGACATCATTTCTTCAGAAGGGAGATACCAAACATAACACACATCAGTATGACTGATCCCATCATTGCCTTCAAAACCACAAGCATTTCTCTACCAAAACCTAAAAGTGCATTTGCCTGCTGCTTAGTCCTGGGACTACCTGAAGGCCTCCTATCATCTATTCAAGCTCCAATGCCTACAAGCCTAGTCCTTTATTCCCTTTCTCGAATGAGCTATTCCCTCCTGTCCTCTGCAACGCCAATTGCATCCACTGCTTCATTCCCATTGAGAAAATGATTGTCAACAAGTTACAAAATGTACTTCAACTCCCGATGCCAGAACCCACATGGACCCTATGTACACCAAATACACCACAAAATAGGAAAAATTTAAGCACACCATATACTCAAATCCAACAAAAATACTTGTAGAACGTACAAAAAGATGAAGATCTTACATTGACGCACTTGTAGAACACCCAACCCTCATGCTTCTCTGTGTTCGATAAGTAGAACTTCACCCACGTGCGGTAATGAGGGCATCGATGAGAGGGACCGCCATAGCCCGGCCGCCGAGAGATGACCTCACCGAGTTCACGAACATGGTGGCGAAAACTGAGGTCACAACGACAGTGGCGATGGAGGCAACTGACGCGGCGGCGGCTGGAGAATGGAAGGGGAACAGAGAGCAGGGGAACTAGGGATTTGGATTTGGACCGCAGCAGGGTGGGTGAAAGAACATGCGGTGCCCCCATGTTTGGTTTTGGTAATTGATGTCAATCTCTATGGACTAATGATTGCCTTGAGTTACATTTGAAGGATTTGTCCATAGGAACTTCTTGAAGTCCATGTGTTGGTTTCAAGGAGTTTATGTGATGACCAAGGTGCTATTCAAGGAATTATCGAAAGATTGGTCATGTGAGAGGTTGATCAAGACTAAGTCAAAGAGTGAATCAAGTTGATCAACACACAAAGCGTAGAAGATGTACCGAGAGGGATCAAGTGATCTCATGGTATGATAAGCATTGTCCATTACGCTTTGTGTACTAACCCATGGTCTATGTGAGAGTTCTTTGTGGGGTTAGGTTGCAGTGTGCAAGTTCAAGTGGAGCATCATGAAGAGATCATGATTGAAGCTTGCCATCCATTGCGGTGACAATGGACTTGTGAAGATGTGCCAAAGAGCGGCTCACCCATAATGGAGTATGGGGGAGCAATCAACTAGTCTTCACCGAGCCAACGCAATCAAGAAAGGTGGTCCAACTTGAGGAAGTCAATATCGTCATCATCCATCTCAAGTGCACTATGTTCAAGGCAAAGGTTTTCCCTTAATATTTTTTCTATTTTACGGTCTCGTGGTGGTAGTTGGGAGACCGGGTTATAGGATCGGTTGCCGTACTATCAAGGGGGGCTCTCAAGTGAGTAGCTTGATCGTATCGTTCGTAGAGAGCTCAAACCATTGCATTCTTGCATCATCTTTATTGGTTCTTGTTTGGTTTTTCTCCTTGTGAGATTTGGAGCTTTTGGTCATATTCATGACAAGCTTGAGTTCATAAAAAACGGAGTTCACTTGCATCTTCTATGATGTTTTCGATGTTGAAGGTTATGCTGGTTCTTCTCTGTTGGAGGTTTTACTCATCTATATCTTAGGCATACCTCCCCTGCTTCTTCTTACTATAACGAGTCGTTGTTTTGATGCTACTCGTCTTCCTCTATCCAACAAGCTTGAGTTTGCTCAATTTGGAGCTCATATGCAGAAGTTATTCCCATTGAACCTTATCTCTTTAGCTCATGTTCTTTCCCCATTGTTAACCTTCTTCGAGCTTGCTATCTCTCAATCCCTCCATGGGTTCTTGCTAGTTTTAGGTGGAAAAGAGAGAATATATTTAGATCCACATTTCCACCAATCACTTTCTCCTCTATGTGAGGGGGCCCCTTGGATCTAGATCTTGGAGTTCTTGGTGTTCTCCTTCTTGTTCTTCCTTTCATATTCCTCCATAGCTTTTGTTGCTTTGATGGAATTTGAGAGTGAGGGAGTTGGTCATTCTGTGTGCCCTTGCCATTGCATTAGTTGCATCGGTTTGAGTTCTCCATGGTGACACATGGAAGTGAAAAAATTGAGAGGGCTTTTACTCTTGGGTGCTTGGTACCCTTGAGTTTGTTTCTCTTGGGTGCCTTTGTGCGCTAGACGGTTTGTGGTGTTAGGAGCTCAATCATTGTGGTGTAAAGCTCCGGGTAAGCATCGAGGTCTCAAATTAGGTTGTGGAGATCGCCTTGAGCAATTTGACGGGTTTCGGTGAGTGCCCCCAAGGGTTGCCAAAGTGTACAGGTTCGGTGACCGCCCCAAGGGTTGTCATTTGTACGGGTTTGGTGACCGCCTTCAAGGGTCCCTTAGTGGAATCACGACATCTTGCATTGTGCGAGGGCGTGAGGAGATTACGGTGGCCCTAGTGGCTTCTTGGAGAGCATTGTGCCTCCACACCGCTTCGAACGGAGATTAGCATCCGCAAGGGTGTGAACTTCAGTATACATCGTCGTCTTCGCGTGCCTCGGTTATCTCTTACCCGAGCCCTTTACTTATGCATTTTACTTTGTGATAGTCGTATTGTTTATTGCTATATATTTGCTATCACCTAGTTATTTATCTTGCTTAGCATAAGTTGTTGGTGCACATAGATGAGCCTAGTTGTTATAGGTTCTGTGCTTGAAAAATTAGCCGCTAGGTTTATTCCGCATTTGTCCAAACCTAAACTGTAATTATTTTAAAGTGCATATTCATCCTCTCTAAGTGATATACATGATCTTTCAGTGAGGATAAAGGACTTGGAGTGACTAGTCAAGCGGGGCGGTGTATAGCTCAATACGCGCTACAGTGACCGTATAATCATGCTTGTCGTATATAATGACCGTATTGTATGTATTTTTAAGTACGCGAAAAAACAGTGACTTTAGATGCATTTTACTCCTCTTTATTTTCACGCAAAAATGAGTAACGAAGGAGCGCGAACACACTTGCTTCCTGACGAGCGGGGTGTGCTGCCACGCCTCCGCCCGCTCGTATTATTATCCTTGCTCTAAGAGAAACTCTAGCAAACCCCGCATCGCGTCGGTCCGTAAAACGCGTTTGCAGTTCGCGTAAAATGGCCTTTGCAAGCCGGCGCGGACGACCACATATGCAGACCCCCTCAAACGAACCCGCATAAAAGTATATTCACGGAATATGTTTTTTTACGTGTCGGCTTTACGGGGTTTGCTCTTTGCGCTGCTGCATCCCGCATCTCATCGGCCCGCAAATATCAAATCCAACATATTATAACGAACGTAAGCAAAACTAAATTATTTAAATCAAACATAATGCAAAAATCATCAACATTATAAATAATTGTTCAAATCACCGTAGCAAACTTAAATAATGAAATACAAAACTTCTCATGAATACAAATACAAATGAATGCAAAAATCAGTCACTGTCCAGCCCTTTGCTAATGATACTCAATGAGATCCTCTTGAAGTTGAAAGTGTGTGTTTGCATTTTCAATCTCCTTGTATGTCTGAAGAAAAGCTCTAATGCGGTTAGGGTCTCTAGCTGGTTTGACACGGCTACCCACATTGTCGTAGAAGAATTCCAAGTTCATTCCACTCTCATCTTCAAGAATCATATTGTGCAGGATAACACAACATGTCACGATATTTTTTAAGGTTTTCTTATCCAAAAAACGAGCAGGACCACGGACAATGGCAAACCTAGATTGCAAAACAATGAATGCTCTTTCAATGTCTTTTCGGGATGCCTCTTGCACCCTTGCAAATTCACATTGTTTTTTAGTTGTGGGTTCTTTGATGCTTTTGACAAATGTGCACTAAGAAGGGTATATACCATCTGCAAGATAGTAGCCCTTTGTGTATTCATGCCTATGATAGTGTAGTTGCAAGCAGGAGCATCACCACTAGCAAGCCTAGCAAACAAATGAGATCGTTGCAACACATTGATATCATTGTGAGTGCCCGGCATACCAAAAAAGCAATGCCAAATCCATAAATCCTCAGATGCTACGGCCTCTAACACAATTGTTGCATCACGAGACTTGCCACAATACATTCCTTGCCATGCCTTGGGGCAATTTTTCCAAGTCCAATGCATACAATCAATGCTACCTAGCATGCCGGGCCAACCTCTCCTCTCATTAGATGCCATCAATTTTTTTGTGTCATCTTCGTTGGGTGCCCGAAGATACTCTGGACCAAAGACACAGATGATCACCTTTGCAAATCTACGCAAAGACTCAATTGTAGTATCTTCACCAATGCGAAGGTACTCATCTACATAGTCAGCCGGAACACCATACGCAATCACCCGCATTCCCGCGGAGATTTTTTGATATGCACTAAATCCCTTTAAGCCCGCAACATTTCTTCTTTGAGTAAAGTACCGGCAATTGGCAATTTGCCTCGCAAGCTTGAACAATTTTGACAAAGAGGGATCGACGCATTCGATAACTTCTTCGGAAGAGGTGCGGTAGATATGTAGGATTGTCCGTGAAGTAGTCTTGCATCAACATCTCGTTCCCAAGATGAAGATTCCGAGGAATGCAAAGACGCCCCACGGTTGATCCTCGCCTCCTCTTTCGGTTCTCGTCTTCGCGCTCCTTCACGGCAAGCGCCATGACCAATGTCTGCTGCCGAAAGTTCGCAAGCATGGTCTCAACATCCGAGTCGTCTGAATCGGACGAATCAGAGAGCAAGAACTTCTCGCAAGGGGTCAACTCCATCTAGATGCGTGCCGGCGCGTCAATCAACTATACCGCTTGCAAAAAGTCACAAAAATACGCAGTAACCAGGTGGCAGACACGGCCGGTGATCCCGGGCGGCGACGAGGAGGCGGGCTCGACGGTGGCCGATCCCCGACGGCGGCAACGACGAGGGCGGCTCTTCTCGCTGGATCTGGAGGGTCGGTGCAGCGTCTCGGCGCGGGATGGTGTGGGGCGGCCCCGCGGAGCGATTCCGCCTGCAGATTTGGACGGAATCGGCGGCGGCGGGCGGGCGGAAGCAAGGGCGGTCGGCGGCGGAAGGAGGGGGGAAGACGCGCGGGCTGAAATGTCCCTCCCCCAACTGCTGCTATGTGATGCAGGGCAAAGCAGCCGCGAGGGGGAAACCCGCGTTTTCCCGGATTGGGGGAGGAATTTTGCCACGCCCCTCAAATTTTCTTGCGGGCCGGAACGGGATGCGGGGTTTGATCGGACAGATTTTTCGACCCCGGCCAGCATTTTGGCGGTAATTTTACGGATCGGGACGGGAGCGGGGTCTGCTAGAGTTGCTCTAAGCCAGCCCATATCAGCATGGGCCAGCACACCTCATCAAATTTTTCTGTTCTAATAGCGCGTGGTTGTCTACCTCCCTCCCCTCCGTCCTGGCTTCGCCGTGGCCGCAGCGTGCCCGGTGGCCGTGTTCTTCCAGGTTCACCGTGCCACGCACACGCCCATTTCCATTCTCCAACGCAGGCCTCTAGTATCTACGTACTACACACGTGTTTATGCTCTCCATCTGTGTTCTTCCGATTTCTCTCTGCTTGAAACTCACCACGGAGGCGTGCCCGGTGGCCGTGTTCTTCCAGGTTCACCGTGCCACGCACACGCCCATCTCCATTCTCCAACGCAGGCCTCTAGTATCTACTACACACGTGTTTATGCTCTCCATCTGTGTTCTTCCGATTTCTCTCTGCTTGAAACTCACCACGGAGCCCGTACGCTTGCTAGGTGTTCGCCGAAATTCCTGACAAGTAACAGGCAGTGCCGCTGCCATGCTGGTCGCCTTTTCAGGTACACCAATCTTTCTTGTGTTCCTCTATGGAAAGCAGTGTATGTAGTCGCATACTACCAAGGGTACACTACTACGAAATCTGGTTCCATGGGGATTGGAATCCTTCTTTTCTTTCCTTTCTCTTCTATTCTATCGATCCTATTTTGGAATTGGTTAGATCAGCTGGATAACACCAAAAAAATACTACATTTTAGCTTACTCATTCAGAACATTTCTCCAGTTCACTAGCTCTTGATCTACTGAAATTACCACCAAACGAGTCTCGGCTATACTGAAATTAGTTTGTATGACCAGTCCAAAAGTTAAGCACCAGAAATGTGTGCTAGTTCACTCCTGTACCCCAGAGCTTCTTTGGCGCCAACATTGTGATTCTGTACTTGATACTTGACTGAAATCACCCTTAACCCAAGCAACAATGTTGTTATATGCACTTGAAACACAAGTAGAAGATGATGATCACCAATGATAGTAATGTTCTAGGCACAGATCAGCTGAATTTGTTTAACAGGCATCCGACATAACAACACCCAACAATGCTCTTCAAATTGGTACAGACGCTGAAAATTTCACACTATCTAATGTTACTCAAAACATAATTAATGGTTCTAGCCTGTCTTGTAGATTGTGGAGCTGTGCCTGCAAATTTGGACGGTAGTGATCCTCGAGGATTTCATGCATGGAGATTGAAGTGGAATTGTTCAATATGATGAGTTTTATAATTAACACCTGTAGATACTCAGCTGTTTCAAGTTCAGCTGACATAGTCTCTGCGTCCATGTCCATGCTATTTATCTAATATTACGTTTTTTACTAACTGACCGGGTGTTATTTGAATGGAAGAGAGCATACCATTGAAAATTATGGTTTTCATTTTCTTGTACAGTGGTGTACTTATATTAACATGAGCGACATTTTTGTCTAATTGCTTTAAAATCTATCACTACTTATCAATTAGTGGACAACGTAGAGAACAGCAGGGCTAAAATTAACATGCTGTATGTATCGCATGATCGCAATTGACTCTTAGTTTCCATGCGTTTGTGCAGTAATAATCAATAAGCTGAAGCTCAAATTAATAGACTTCTTTGTTCTGTTTGCAACAAAGCAGAAGCCGTCTCCACTGAAGGAATGAACAATGAGAGTGACAAATGATAAGTAGTTCCATTTGTCTTTACCAAATGGATATACTCAATATCTTTATATTTATATTAACAAAACATGCCCAGCAATCGCTTGGATGCGATGCGGTACTTAGGTACAAAGGGTAAAACATCAGATATTAAAAGTGGCATGCTTAAAAGGTGTAAAGGCAGCTGCCGTCGTCGCTCCTCGCCGTTGGGTCGTAGTTCTTGGCATTCTGGTCGGTGCATCCTTCCGGCACAGGCAAAGTACCTTGCTGTGCTCCTTTACCTGAAATTTAATTGTTTTGGACGATCTGATGAGAAGATGAGCTTGATATGCCGGAAGAACAGGTAAGAAGAATAGGCCTCCACTGTTTGTTTATGATTCACTCTCTTTTGTTTCAGAAGTAAGCAAGAGAGAAGTATGTATGTAAAGTAGGTGCTGAAAGTATAAAAAGGATTGTGCGTAGTTCACCTCCTCCTATGCAGCAAGAGATGGTGGGTGTGTATGGAGAATGTTCTAACCGTAGAAGGAACCAGTCTTCATGGCATCCTGGTTAGCATCACCCAGAGCTGCCTGGCTCATGTAGGTGTCAGCAAGCTGCACACGCTTGACATTGTCCTGTTCCTGGACGAGCATGTGCCCGTACTCTAGCAGCTTCTCGACTGTCATCTTTGGCTGCTCAAAGGTCACGGGCCCGTCCCGCGAGTTCACCAGCTTCTTGCCGATGTTCTCAATTCCGGTAGAGCTGACCCACTTGCGCACCTCATCATCGTACACCCGAGCACGCAGAGCACCGAAAAAGTCTGTGTAGGATCGATGATTCTTTGTTAATATACAACTTGATTGCCCTGATGAATATTATCTCTGCAGTGCAGTTGTGAGGAACATACCGATGGATTGTCCTGGGAAGGTGTCGACGATCTTGACGACCGACTCGTCGCTGACATTGTCGGTCTGGAAGATACCCTTGCAGACACCGATACGGTCGTCGCGGGTGGGGGCCCAGTAGAACTTCTCCATACGACCATCACGGATCAGAGGGGCGTACAACGTCGAGAAATCGTTACCAGTGACGACGATGGGCACACGAGGGTTCTCCTCCTTGTTGTACATGCCTGGGAGCTGCACGTTGGTGGGGGCATCGGCGATGTTCATGAGGGTGGCGTTCACCATCTGGTTGTTGACGGTGTACTGTGTGGTTCCGCCCATCCGACCCGCACCAGCGTCAAGATCGTTGATGAAGAGGCAGCACATCTTACCCTTCTTGATCATGTCTGCAGCCTCACGGTACCGCTGCCTGATGAGCTTGGCTGGCTCTCCGGCGTTGCCACTCTCCAGCTCTCCGGCACTCATCATGATTGGGCTGTGGCAAAAAGAACAGGTCATTATCTATTACTAGCACTTTGGCTTCAGGCATTTATGAATGTGTGACAGTAGTATAATAGATGAGTGTGAATTCTTTCTTACTTGATGCCCATCTTGGCAAAGACAAGCTCACACTGGAAGGATTTTCCTTGACCCTTGCCTCCCCAGATACCCAAGATGAGTGGGATCTGAATTTCGATTCCAGATCAGTTTCAGAATCAGAATGATTTTCTTGCTTCTAATAATCAGTTAAATTAAATAGTCATGATGCATGTCCTACATACCTTGATGTTGGGCAGGGTCATGAAGTTCTTGGAGAGATGGACAACGAGCTTGTCCATGAAAGCAGGGGCGATGTAGAAGCCTCCCATGGTGTTGTCGAAGTCGTACTTCTTGAGTCCCTGGCTGACGTACTCATAGGAGCTGAGGACAGCCTCGTGGGTGCCGTCGCCGGTGGGCGCCTGGAAGAGCGAGTCCACGATGCCCTTCCCTCTGGTGATGTCCTGCTGGTCGTCAGAGATATCGTAGGCAAGACCCTTCCACTTGTCGGTGTTCCTCTTCTCGTCGATGTTCTCCGCTGCCATGACTGTGAACCTGTTGGCCTTGGAGCTCTTGCCATGGTAGTTCACGGCCGAGGTCACCTGCTTCTTGAGCTTCTTCCCGAGGAAGTTGGTCGGCGTAGAAGCCTGTATACATTACATACACACACACATGAGATGCCGCTGAAGACATTGATATGATATCATCACTAAGTAAGAGATGCAATCAATCGATCGATCGATCGATCAGCGTGCGGTACGCACCGGAGCCCCGACGGTGGAGGAGAAGGCAGCAGCCATCTCTGTGCTGCTTGGTCGACCTTGCTAGCAACGGTGGATGCGCGCGGCTGTGCTGGTGATCAGTGATGAATGACTGCTGCAAAGTATAGAGGCCGACCTATGAGACGCCTTAAATACACGTGGATTGGCATATTGCTGCGGTGGGGAGCTTGGAGGAGGAGGCGGCATACACACACCCCTGCTTGTGGATCAGCTTCCCGATCCCCCACAGGCCACACGCTGGAGATTGGGTTCTGAGCGTCTTGGCCGGCCGGTTGGATGACTTGGACCCTGAAGACCAAACGCTGCAGCTGCAGCAGGTACGCCTGCTGCCCATCAATTCCATGGCCTTCCACGGCCACAGAATCTAACCATTCATGCTCAAATCATCTCTCTTTTCTTCCGTGCCTTTCATTTTTCATTTCACTGGATCGCCCGTATATACCATCTTGTTTATTAGCCAAGCCATGTCGTTGCATAACCACAAAAAAGGCTCTCTCGTTGCTTGTTGGATGAGGCACCCAAGATTGTATTCTAGTTCAGGTACCACAAATTTGTTGCTGCCATACATACACTGCTTTGTTGATAACCATCAAGCTAGGGATGTCATTTGGCACCACACAAATCAAGTCCTGGTTGACATCAAGCACATGGGTTTGTACTTTTGTGTACTCCAATAACATTGCCACTTCGGTAAAAAAGTGAAGCGTATTAAGAGAAAAGCAAGTCATGCAGTTTTTATTTTTATTTTGAGGGGGAAATGATAGCGTGTGTATATGTCACGTCTGTAATGTTTTCATGTAAATGTTCTCATTGTCTTGGTCTACGTACTCCACACCATTGATCCTTTCGATGAATGCTAGCCGTGTTTGCCTCGCACAATCTTTGTCCAGTACGCCCTCTAGTGATGGTTTCCTTGTTAATGAACTTGGTGGTGCAAATTGAAGTTTCCAAATCCGTCAAGAGGAAAATAAAGATGTCGTTAGACGTGACCCCCACATCCACAGTACCTAATCAAGAAGCTTTAGAGGGTTTCCAGATATCTACAAATCTTCCGACAAGTGCTGCTAATATCAAAAGATAGGTTGTTGGGACCTAGCTTGCATCCATCGGAGAAATGATTAAGTGAAAAATAATGATTCAGGTATATATAGGCAATAATAACATATACAATTCGATTCTCTTTCAACAAGAGGCTTACAATTGGGTTACCTGTGCGGCGATGAATCAAAAAGTTTGAGTGGACTCGAGTCCAAAACATTCCAACATATATATAGTGCATGCATGCATGCATCTTACTAGTACTAATTAGGACGGGCTGGCCTTCATTCTACTTGCCGTAGAAGGCGCCGGTGGCCATGGCGTCGTCGTTGGCTTGGCCGAGCGCTGCCTCGCTGAGGTACTTGTCGGCGAGCTGCACGCGCTTCACGTTCTCCTGCTCCTGTACCAGCATGTGTCCGTACTCCATGAGCTTCTCGATGGTCATCTTGGGCTGGTCGAACGTGGGCGGCCCCTCCTTGGAGTTGACGAGCCGCTTGGAGATGTTCTCCACGCCGATCTCGCCGACCCACTTGCGCACCTCGTCGTCGTACACCCGCGCCCGCAGCGCGCCGAAGAAGTCGATGGACTGCCCCGGGAAGGTGTCCACCAGCCTCACCACGGCATCGTCGGGGACGTTGTCGGTGCGGAAGATGCCCTTGCACACGCCGATGCGGTCCTCCCGGGTGGGCGCCCAGTAGAACTTCTCCATGCGGCCGTCGCGGATGAGGGGCGCGTACAGCGTCGAGAAGTCGTTGCCCGTGACGATGATGGGCACGCGGGGGTTCTCCTCCTTGTTGTACATCCCGGGGAGCTGCACGTTGGTGGGTGCGTCCGCGATGTTCATCAGGGTGGCGTTCACCATCTGGTTGTTCACCGTGTACTGCGTCGTCCCGCCCATCCGCCCCGCGCCGGCGTCCAGGTCGTTGATGAAGAGGCAGCACATCTTGCCCTTCTTGATAATGTCCGCCGCCTCGCGGTACCTCTGCCGGATCAGCTTCGCCGGCTCGCCGGCGTTGCCGCTCTCCAGCTCTCCGGCGCTCATCATGATGGGGTTGATGCCCATCTTGGCGAACACCAGCTCGCACTGGAACGACTTGCCCTGCCCCTTGCCTCCCCAGATGCCCAGGATGAGAGGAACCTTGATGTTGGGGAGTGTCATGAAGTTCTTGGCGAGGTGGACGATGAGCTTGTCCATGAATGCCGGGGCGATGTACAGCCCGTCCATGGTGTTGTCGAAGTCGTACTTCCGCAGGCCCTGGCTGATGTACTCGTAGGAGCTCAGGATGGCCTCGTGGGTGCCGTCGCCCATGGGGGCCTGGAACAGGGAGTCCACGATACCTTTCCCCCTTGTGATGTCCTGCTGGTCATCGGAGATGTCGTAAGCGAGACCCTTCCACCGATCGGCATCGGTCTGCTTGCCCTCGTCAAGTTCCTTTTTGGCGGCCATGGCCCTGACCACCCTACTGTTGATCTTGTTGCCACCATGGTAGTAGTTCAACGCACCGGCCTGCTTCTTCACCTTCTTCCCGAGGAAGGTGCTCGGGGTCGACGCCTGCACAAGTATGACACAGTCAGCCCCAACCAGATGGAATTCATGTACGTTGGTTCACTTGGTTCAATAGCAGTTGCCACGATGCACGCTTTGCGTGGAATATGCTTCACTAATTTGAGTAGATAAGGACCTCTTTGATTCAGAGGATTCCCAAAGAAATTTTGGAGGATTCTGATCCTTAGGACAGATTTTTCTATGTGGGTAGTTTGATTTGTAGGATTCCAATTCACATGAATCTTTTTCCTTATGATTCATTTGTCCTAGTTTTCGTAGGAAAATTTTCATCCACTCCAACCTAATGTGAAGAATATTACGTTTTTCTTGCACACAATCAAACAACCATACTATTTCAAAAGTTTTGAAGATGGTGTGCCATTTCATTACTGTGCCTTTTCACATTCCAACGATTTTGGAATCCTACGAATTAAAGAGGGCGTAAGTTTTCTACAAAGTGTATCAACCGTTGATTTGGGCATTTTTAGTCTTCAGTCACTATTCAATTGCATGCCATATACAATTAATTACTCCATCCAAAAGCCCGAGCCGATGAAGAGAAGCGGAAGGTCGAATGTATATTTCGATGCTCCAACTCATACCAGGAGGGGTGGACCCGTGTTGAGGGGGGTGGACCGCACTTAAAATATGAAATTTCAATATGATTTGTTTAACTTCAAGGGGAAAATGCTAAAACTCAATAAATTTTGATAAATTGTATCACCACTCTTATATTTTGCCTCGAGTCAAAATATTTTCTAGGCCCGCCTCTGCCTCTGCATACCGGGCCTTGAAATTGATACCTCATGGCTTGAATAACATACTGGATTACAGAACAACTTAACCAGCTTAGCCAAAAGTTCTTGTTGATGGAGAATAACGAGGAATATTTTTCATTAGTTAGTTTTTTTAATTATTGTATCTAAGTTCAATCTTTGGTCCCTCTCCCTCCCTCCTTCATATCGATCATTATTCACTTTTCTTTTAATTAATTATTACATCCAGATCTAATTTTCTCCTCGCTGAGTCTCTTCTTGAAGGCGGGGGACAAAGAAGAACTAGTTGAGAATCTATATGTCACTCAAATTCTCACAAACGGGCTAGACAACCATGTGCCTTCACTCGAGACCTTTTGGGTCCTACCTTTGCTCTCCTCCTCCCTGCAATATATAGCCTCTAAAGAGTGTAACCACTAACTTCCTACATTTCTCAACCCTCCCCACCACCACCCTCACCCTGCACTATTTATAGTTTGCGTCGTGATTCAATAAAGCACACAATTGTTGCTCCTAAAAAAAAATTGCTACCACCTCCTATTCTTTTCCATCCACGCCACCAATGGATCAACCGTTATTGTTGCCTACATTATCTTTGCCGCACTAACTCAACATTTTGGTCATGCCGAAAGCGAGCACGAACGACCTCATTTGATAGCCCTCGCCCCATGACGACCGGCCATCCACGCCACCACCCTAGTCTCCCTAAGCCCCGGAAGGCATGTGTGAGTAAAAAACGACCTTGTCGAGTCAACACAAAAAAGGAAGCCCTGCTTATCACGTCCAAATCTCAAAGCAAGATCAGACGGTCACAAATTATATTGAAATTGTACAAAATGAAACAATGCAAACATGAAAATATGAGCAAGTCTTTTTTTATTTTGCGAGGAAAATATGAGCAAGTCAGCCATGAAAATATGGGTATTGTTAATACCGAGTGTGTTGTTACTAACTTAGCGAGTAGACGTACATACGTTGTGTCCACTGGATGTAAGGATTAGGAACCATGAGTATAGGTCATAGTCATACGTACCGGAGCTCCAACGGTGGACGAGAAAGCAGAAGCCATCGTGTCGATTGTTGTCTCCCCGCACCTGATAACTTAATTAGTTTCAGATTAATTTGATGTGCGTACGTGCAGTGGTATGTGCAAGCTCAGCTTGCGCACTACTAGTACAACTGCAGATGCAGCTCGACTGAGATCGTCAGTGGTCGATGGATGGAGCTGATGTGGATAAAAGAGAGGGTGCGCTGGCTAGCAAGTACAGATGCGATGCCGATCGACGCAGCTTGGCCATGGCGCCTTATATAGGTGCACGGACTGACGGCCATGGAGCAAACGTCCAACACGACCGGAGTACCCTACGGCGTGCGCGACTATTCTAGAGCGTCCCCGCGTAATCACGCAGTCAAACAAGATAAGCTGTGATTGTTACTGGTTTTGCTTAGCGCGATCGGCTGCGATAAGTAGTGAGGCGAGCCAAGTGGAGTGGACGATGAGATGTTAATTGTGCGGATGGGGTTGGGCATCTCCCAGGAGCCACACGCTGAGGATTGGCTTCCTGGCTACCCGGGCTCAGTCCATCCGTCTCTACACAAAGGCGTCGGCGTGGCTGCTTGTCAGCCTCCCGATCGGCGCATCCAACGGCCTAAATGATATCTAAGCTGCCTGCCTTCGGTTCCTTGTGGGTTACGGGCCCGGGGCATGCATGCATTATTAGTTTTCTTTCTGCGGGTATGCATGCATTATTAGTTAGGACACAGTGTTCTTATCAGCGTGCGTCGCCTTAGAAACACTGATGCCTTCACCCTTCACCATAAGAATCACATCTTGTTCGTTCTAATTTCTTTTTGCATTTTGCATGAAACGTCTAGACTGGCTTTGCACCACCACAAAGTACTAATCCCATTCCCTCCAGTAGGGCCCGGGTTACTGTCAGGAAACTTCATGAACTAGCTTTTTTGTTTTGTATCTACTAGGTTGCACATCATGACAAAATCTAAAATTTCCATCTTATCTAGAAAGCCTCTCCGGTTATTTTTCGTTTCCTTGCTTATTTATTTGGACACCTGTTATAGATAAAACTGAATCACATTCTATTTTTTGAATGTAGAACTTAAGAGCATGTACAATGGTGCTATCTTAAGAGTGCCGCATAAAATAAATGTTGAGAGAAATCATAAGAAAATGTTTGTCTTCTCTTAATAAGAGATGATCTCCTAGCAACAATACGTTTCATTGCATATTTAGTGACATCTGGTTATCAAAGATAAGACTAGGAAACAATGCATTCTACATAATTTTTGTTGCCTTATCTTAATTACGTTGTGAGCCTAAGATAAGACTATGTTATCAACTATTATGCATGCCCTAAGTGCATTATTGTTCGTAGAAAAGCCGAGCAATTCAAATGTATCACTTCTTGTCCAATTTATACCAAAAATAAGTAACAGTGGTTTTTTCATGCTTTTTTAAAGGACACCCAAAAGGTATATCTCATTACTCCTACAAACGATTGTGGACTCACCTCCTAGGGGCACTGGCACCCTCGAGGACGCTCCATGCTGTCTGATCTGCTCGCACCTCGTCTAGGTGCCTGCCCGACGCCTTCCCTGCCGTCAATAGGGCCCATGCCTCCTTACCGAGCCAACATCCTCGGGTTTACATGAGGAGTGTGGGCCATAGACATGCTCACAACCACCTTTCTGTGGTGCTTTTCATTGCCCCTGCATGCGCATTTCCTGCACTTGGTCGCCGTGGGTGTAGCCACGCTCACTACAAAAAAATACACTTCCGTGATGATACGTGTTTGTTACAGTAGGTCACGTTTTCTGTCATGCATGTACATCCATGACAAATTTATTACAGAATCAAGATAGCCATACATGTGCTGTCGTAGAAGTGTTCCATGACATTACCAAAATTATCATCACGGAAGTGTCCACTTCCATGACGATAAATCGTGCGTCACGGAAGTGCTTTCGTCAAGGGTGACCGACACATGGCATCCACCGTAACGGAACGTCATTAAGCTATCGGGTCCGGTTTTGGATACGATAACCCGTTAACAGCCCCGACCAATGGGGATTTTCCACGTGTAAAATCATCATTGGCTGGAGGGAACACGTGTCGGCTCGCCGTTGGGACAGATGTCATCCACTCATTGGACCCAAAGCGCCTATGATACACCGACACGTGGCACGGCCCAACAGAGGCCCATTCCTGTGAAAAGGCCAGTCCGTTTGACTTGGTCAAATGGTGGCGAGCCGGCCCACGGCAAGCCTGTTAACGGCTTGTTCGCATATAGCCCATTTACAGCCCGCTAACCCAGGGTCCGTTTACGGCCTATCCGAATTAGGCCCAGTATCGTCATCTGGGCCGTCCAATATAATTCCAGCCCGTTTTAACTTTCAAAGCGCCTATGATACGTCAACACGTGGCACGGCCCAACAGAGGCCCATTCCTGTGAAAAGGCCGGCCCGTTTAACTTGGTCAAAAGGTGGCGGGTCGGCCCACGGCAAGCCTGTTAACGGCCTGTTTGCATATACATTTACAGCCCGCTAACCCAGGGCCCGTTTACAGCCTACCAAATCAGGCCGAGTAGCGTCATCTGGGCCGTCCAATATAATTCCAGCCCGTTTTAACTTCCGGCCCATGTATGGCCCATGACGTATTTCGGCCCATATGAGTCCCTTTGTAACTCTTGGCCCATTAATGGTCCGTGGTGAAACCGGCCCGTAATCAATAGTGTATCGCTTTATACCCATTAGCGGCCCATTATTCCATTGGGTCATTTCCAGCCTGTGTTAACTTTCGGCCTTTTGAGGGCCCATTTATTCTTGGGCTCATTTGCAGCATTCAGTTACTTACGGCCCGTTACTGGCCTTTTCTGCTTGTGGGCCAAATTCAACCCGCGGATACAGTCGGCCTGTTTGTGGCCCGTTAATCTGTTGGGCCATTTTCATAGCATCATCAAATACGGCCTATTAACGGCCCGTTATGGTCAGCCCATAAAACATACGATTTCCACACTAGCCCATCTACGACCCCTTATACGGCTCGTACAAGGCCCATATATGAGACGACCCGTAGAAGGCCCATGGATCCTACGGGACGTAGAAGGCCCATTGACCCGACGGCCCATAGAAGGCCCATTGATCCAATGGCCCATAGAAGGCCCATGGATCCGCTGGCCCATAGAAGGCCCATGGATCCACTGGCCCATAGAAGGCCCACGGATCCGACAGCTGATAGAAGGCCCACGGATCCGACAGCCCATAGAAGGCCCACGAATCCGACGGCCATAGAAGGCCATGGATCGTCCGTCCCGTAGATGGCCCATGGACCGTACGACCTGTGGAGGGCCATGGTCACTACAACGTTTGGCGAGTTGGCCCCCGTTTGAATGATATAGCATATTCAAAGAACTATCCTACTCTATACTACCACCTCTAAAAAACATACACTATACAATAAAGAGACTAAGGCATAGAAACATAGAATAATCCTACACTATACAATAAAGAAATTACAGCCGATTATACCCAGTGGGCATTATGGTTCGGCACTAGTGATAATAAAGCATACACAAACAACAAATTACATACATTGGGCAAATACAGCTCATACATCATGGACGTGCATCAACATAACTTACCATTTGAACTATAATCTCTTCAGAAAAACGGATTGGCCGGATTTAGATAGCATAAATTTCAGTCTGCAAAATCTCCAATTCCTTCATTGTTACCTCAGTGTCTTGTTTCATTTTTTGACTCCTGCATCTAATACCTGCATGTCCAGTCTCAACTTGTTGATTGTACGTTCAAAATCATGTACACGTTGTCTTGCCACCTCTAGTTGATGCTTGAGAACACCAGCACATTCCAATTCCAATCCATAATCATTCGGTAACGGCCATGCCACACTGCTCGCAGATCTTTGTGTTGATGTCACTTCATCTGGAAATGTTTCTGTAAGTACACATGACTAGGGCAAAAATATAGTTACAACAGTGAAGCGAGCAAGACAGACTATTTTGTACATGGCAAAACAGGACTAACATTAATGTTACACGTCATGAAACATAAGCAGGTGATATTTTAAAAATTATAAAAAATATAGTCTGTGTAGCCTGCATACAGAAATCTCTCTTAGCTCACCAGCGGAGCATGATGTTGGGGCCCAATCCAAAACACAGACAAGTTACAAATTTAGACAGCACGTTGCGTAGAAGTAAGCAAGCAGTTGGCCATTCTGTAGCTTAATTAAAGTCTTAGGGAGCATAATGAACATCAGATGATTTCATACAAACATACTACATCAAGCAAAACTATGCAATCATTAGCCTAGTATAAACTAGATTGTGAGCCTCATTCAATAATAGTTGGTTAATAGACTTCAAAGCTTCAAGCACACTTCGGCAGAGTAATTAAATGATAAGGCCTTTAATTATGTCAACTAATAGTTATACAAGTACCCAACATCGGGCATCATTCTTTGGGTATCTCATTAACTGAGGACAAATAAAGCAATTGAAAGAGCAAATTAACTATGCCTAAAACAAACAAGGAATTGAACTCTTGAGTTGGATACAGTGACTTACCTTAACAGGTTGAAGAGGCTCAGCGCAGCTCCTACTTCTCTTGCAAGGCTCCTTCCTAACATCTTGTACTTGGAAATCCTCAATCTTATCTTCATTGCACCCCCTCTGTAAGGTGACACAAACTAGTTACTCGTCTCCTTGGAAGATAAATATGCATACTTTCCGGTCTGTGAACACAAAAGGATGAGATTCTAAAACAACACCAAATAATGAAACATGCCACATCTCTTGCACTTGCACATAATGAAATGAGCATTTACTATGTCTGCACTATGTAAAAACTAGGCATACCTTCGAACTGGATTGCCAGGTACTCTTGGAGAGCCTACTTTAGTGTACAGCCAAACCTTTATGTCACCTATGAGTTAGAAAAGGCCCCACTATAGCAGCCCTTAGTGTTTAAATCGTTGACAAGCTCTATTAGAGTGTTAGGTCAAGAACAACAAGTAATTAAAGCAAACAGTGATGGCCATGCATTTTTCGTTTAAATTAGGCAATGGGATCACTATGGAAAACATTGACCAAAGTAGATTGTGCCAAGTAGATGGTATCTTTGTATTTGCATTTTGAGCAAATAGTGATGGTCTGTTTTCCTATCATATTAAGTACTGCACTGGGTTCAATTTGTGATGTTTGCAAGTCAAATTAATTTTCATATGGGCAGCAAAATGAGAAAATATAGTGCAATCTAGACTTTTCACTGATCATACCAAAGATAAGCTGAAAATGCAATGAAAAGAACTGGTTGGCTTATTACATGGAGCTTATATTCACAGGTGCTTATTTTCTTAGGATAACTCGTAATAACTATCCCTAAGAAACTTGGCCAATAGAACGGACATACAAATAACATGTCACGATGATTGCAATGGAGGAGTGACGTACCATAGCATATTGTATAGGCTCACCGCTGGCTCTCCTTTTTTTGCGATGTTCCATGAAAATGCCACATACATCTTGTACTTTTTCATTGTTTAACCCTATCTGCAAGTTGACACGGCTAATTTCAGACATCTCTACATGATAATACATTGCATATCCCTTGTGCATATTTAAGTCACCAATTAATGATTGTGTGCGTAGCATAAACTAGCCATGACTTTGTGTGCTGGACTAGCAGGCACTCTAAGGGAGCCTAATGTAGTGTACTGGAATTCCTACATGCCACCTACGATTTTGTGTAATGTACTGCCTATGTTCCTAAATATATGTCTATGTAGAGATTCCAGTATGGACCACATACAGATGTATATAGATGCATTTTCGAGTGTAGATTCACTCATTTTGCTCCGTATGTAGCCTATAGTGGAATATCTAGAAAGACTTATATTTAGGAACAGAGGTATGAGGTAGTATCATGTATGACATCTACATATCTAATTTAGTAGCCAGTAGTAGAAATCACTGTCTGCACAAAGGGATTACTGGTCGAAAATCCTACCAAAGCACGCTCGCAGGCACAGAACAATACAAGAGAGAGAGACACGCTTACAAGATCATAGCAATGCCTCGGTCCAGGATCTTGGTTGGCCAAGCTGTTAGATCCAGAAGAAACATCGTCCTTGTAGTTTTTGCCAGCTGCATAATAGGTAATAGCGACCTGTTAGTATATTTGAAGTACATCGGGCAGGTGATGCTGGACGGGTTTAAAGGTGACAAGTACCTAGGCCGTGGAGGGTGCTTGGCATCTTGCCAGATGGTGGGAATCAGGTTAGAAACATCAAGGGTGATGATGTTGCGCTGGCTGTCGGGGTCCGGTAAGGAGATCTAGAACCGTCGAGTAGGGTGTTTGTGGAGCGGCTCGGTAGGGTGGACTACGATGTGGGTGAAGCGGATCTATGGCCATGGACGAGGGCGTAGGTGAAGCTGCTCCGGTTGTTGGGTTAAGGATGGTGTCGACGATGCGGATCTGCGGCCATGGACGAGGCGTCAGAAGCTGCTCCGGTAGGTTGGATGAGGGTGCGAGGAAGCGGATCTGAGGCCATGGACTTGTGAGTTGGCAAAATGGCCCCGGTAGCGTTGAAAATGGTATAGGGGAAGCTACTCCGGTGGGGTTGACGATGGTGTCGGCGAAGCGGCTCTGGTAGGGTTGAGGAAGGCGTCGGCGAAGAGGATTAGAGGCCGTCGACCGGGGCATCGGTGGGGCGGCTCCGGGGGGTGTGGACGAAGCGTCTCCGGTGGGGAGTACGGATGAGCCGCTGCAGATGCGCTGCAGTTGACGAGAGTACCGCGAAGCAGATCCGGCGCCGTGGACAAGGTCGGCACTGAATGGGCTGTGGTACAGTGGTGGATGAACAATCTACTTGTTTCTAGGGGAGGTGTGAGGGGTAGATGCGGCCGCAGAAGCAGATCCGGTGAGGTGGACGCCGCTGGCAGTGAATGGGCTCTGGTACGCCGGTGGATGAGCAGTCTAGGGTTTCAAGAGGGGAGGGAAGAAAGGCCGATGAAGTACGGACGACGTGATGTGAGATGCTCTAGTGCTGAGGAGTTGTTTTTGCGGGAGGGGGAGAGGAAATGAGGGTGCCGTGTAGTGGGGGGAACCAGAAGTTACCAAAGCAACCCCGACCTATTATGTAGATGAGGGCGTATTGTAACTGTTGGTCTCCGTGCACCAAGGACAAAAGGGGAATTTCGCATGCTAAAGACTAAGGTGGCGGAAATTTTAGAAGGAGGCGGGAGATTTTGCCGCCCACGAGATCGTTCGTATCCAGTTTCAACTAATTTTAGACCGTGCTAGCGGGAAGGTCATGCGAGACTGTGTACACATGGCACGCGTCAGCAGTTAATATTTGGTGTGAAGTCCACCACAGAAAAAAGACAATAACTCGGGATGATGCATCGATAACTTGAACGTTCACACGGGCGCGGCCAATCGTACGGGTGTAGTGACGCGTTCACAAAAAAAGAGATCAAATGCTCAACCTATGTATTTCTCGTGTAAATAGATAATTTAGTGCAATTTGTTATTTACTTTAAACATAATGCATTGCCGTGTTAGTGTAGAGGCGCACAAAAAGAAATGGATATTGTAGTCCGCTACTTAAAAGTGTTACCTCATATGATTACAAAGCCTCCATTTCATAAATGTGTACCCGTTGAATTCATATATGAATATTACATATATTACTTCATAATAGAACCTTAAATCATCCAAGACTAATGATTTTGAATGCAAGAGTAACAATGGTGCATGTACATGATAGCTACATTGGTTGTTTGAAGAAACATTACTTTAACTTTGGCATACACAACTGAAAAGTTTTATTTAAATCACTGTTCAAGAAACCTTCCGATTCAGCGATTTATTGTCCGATTTATCGCTACTCTTGGGGCGACCGATAAGATTATGCCTTATCTTCACCATTTATCGTTGGGCCGATTTATCGCTATGACAAGCGATTTATCAAGAATCTACCGATAAATTGGACCTATTCATAGAACTATGTTTGCAAAAACTATGTTTATTTGCATTTTGTGGGCCTTGTTACGCAATATGTACTGTTGTCCTATTTTGTTCGTCATTATTCAAGGATTCAAAGGCTAGGGATCAAGGTAACACTTCTGTCCAATATTGTTTTGGTGTTGAATATAGCATATTTTAGTGTTGGGAATCTGAGATTTGCAAAAAATGACCGATTAATAGTCGACCAATAAAATTGATTAATCATCCGATTTCCGATTACTCTCTAATCCACAGCTATCCGAGACGATAACGATAAGCGATATCCTCAACATTGATTTAAATAGAAAAAAATGTGATATGTGAGTGTCCAATCTTTATAGCGTTGAATCGATGTTGTACCTTTGGCCACGATATGAAGTAGATATTGATTTATGTTCAAGCGATGCACGTCAACGATCGCTAGATAGTGATACGTGAATGAATTGTGCAATCTCTCTCACACGCATACATATCTCATTTCCCTGTGGGCATCGGAATCACACACGCGCACTTCGTGTATTTCTCTCCCTCCGTCAAGGTTAGAATTCGTCTTTCTACTCCGTCCTACAAGTCTCTCACACAGAAACACACACGCTCTCTCTGTCAAACACGCCCACCCCTTTACTTCCGTCCATCCACATCCACTAATGTCTCAAAGTATAATAATGTCTCTCACACATATGCCTAAGGTTAACTCGAGTTCCGGAACCATATGAATACATACAATGGGATTCCAACAGAGCACCTTTTGTTTTGAGATTTCACTCTCTCTCTCTCCCTCTCTCTCTCACACACACACACGCACGCACGCACACACACACATTGTTTCTCGCTTCATTTTTTCCGGCACTTGCATGCACACAATTTTGTTGATCTTCGTGATGCTTTAAGTATGCCTCGCACAAATGCTATCTACATATCCCTTAATATAGCTAGATATGTGTCACAGGAACTCCTTCTCCCTACTAGCAAGATACCCATGCGTTGCACTGAACATCAAGATGCATTTGTATGAGTAGTTTATCTTGTGGGAGAAAAGGATGAACGAGGGAATGCCTTATTTGCAAATGCGGAGAGGATTGTGGGTATCTTTTTGAAAAATTGCCACAGTTTCCTTCCTATCCGTCGGGTATAAATTGGATGGCCTATATTGCAGGATGGCAGGAACACCATCATCACCAACTCTGTTTTTATAAGAGTAGGGATATGTAAGTGTCACTGCCCGCCCGACACACACACCCACACCCACACAGTTCCCAACACCGAAGGAGTAGGGTGACACCTCGATCTTGATACTAATCTATCGACTGGCTTCTCTCTCAAACACACACACACACACACACACTACCCTACACCGAAGGAGTAGGGCGGCACCTCGATCTTGATAGTAATCTATCTACTCCTCTTTCAAACACACACACACATACACACACACACTCGCTAGTTGTGCTTCTGTGCCTACCGCGCTGATACGTCCAAAATGTATCTATAATTTCTGCTTGCTCCATGCCTCTTTTGGGTGATATTGCTATGTTATTTGTACACTTCCATACACTTTTGATCATATTTGGACTAACCTATTAACTCAGTGTACCCCAGTGCCAGTTTCTGTTTTCGGCTGTTTTTGTATTTCAGGTTTTCACATTACGAGAACTGCCAGAAAAAATCCAGAAAAATTATATAAAAAATCAGCGTTCCGGAAGCTTCCATGCGGCCAAAGTAGGGCCGGAGGGGACCCACAGGGGCTCCAGGCGGCCTGCCCACGCGCCCCCCTGGCCGTGCCGGGG
>LR738712.1:191859541-191881105 GCA_902687465.1 Secale cereale | reverse complement strand
GGGGGGGGGGGGGGGGGCGCCTGGGCACCCCTGACCCCTTCTGATGCCCCCCTTTGGCATATATTTACACCGTGTCGCGGAAACCCTGATTCCAGACCCCTTTTTCCCAGACGCGATTCCGATCTCCGCCGCCATCGCCATCAAGCTTCGGGGGACCAGAATTCCTGCGCCGGCACCCTGCCGAGACGGGGAAGTGCCCCTGGATTCATCTCCATCGACGTTGCTTCCTCCCTCCATGATGCGGGAGTAGTTCCTCCTCGGGGCTGAGGTTCTTACCAGTAGCTATGTGGTCAATTCTCTCTCCCATGATGTGATCTTCGTTGTGATCATAGGCTATGTTAATTTAGGGTGATCCCATGATATTTCCCCTTCCTCTATGTATTGGATTGATGTACTCACTTGTCTTTATCTAGTATAATCCCCGAGACCAAGGTGACAGCGGTCTATTGGACATGGATTAGAACAATATTTTCATTAGTGATTTCCTCTCTTGTGTGTTGATTGAAGATTGAGAGTCTCTTGGTGCTTGTCTTTGACTATCCTTTAGATATGTTGTGGTGATTGTGGGACTCTCTTTGGATGGCCGCGGTGACATTGGGAAATCCTTAGATTGAGAACTACGAACTTTGAGGTGTGCTTTTGTAGCCCTACATAATTCTCGTCCTCTCTTGACCACGAAGGAATGACCTCCGAGTGCGTCCCCTTTGCATGTTTTATGGGAAATATCATGTGATTCGATTATGTTAATGTTGTTGGGAGTTGCCACTAGTGAAAGTATGAAGCCTAGGCCTTGTTTCCACCATTGCAATACCATTTGTGCTCACGTTTACCACTTGTTTGTTTGCTGCACTTTTTATTACAGATTTATATTACTTTGTTTTGCCATCCATATCACTTGCCATTTAACATCTCTTCGCCGAACTAGTGCACCTATACATCTAACAAGTGTATTAGGTGTGTTGGGGACACAAGAGACTTCTTGTATCTTAGTTGCAGGGTTGCTTGAGAGAGACCATCTTCAACCTCTACTTCCCTGAGTTCGATAAACCTTAGGTCATCCACTTGAGGGAAATTGCTGCTGTCCTACAAACCTCTGCGCTTGGAGGCCCAACATAGTCTACAAGTATAGAAGCGTGTGTAGACATCAGCCGGCACCCTGCCGGGACGGGGAAGTGCCCCCGGATTCATCTCCATCGACGTTGCTTCCTCCCTCCATGATGCGGGAGTAGTTCCTCCTCGGGGCTGAGGTTTCTACCAGTAGCTATGTGGTTATCTCTCTCTCCCATGATGTGATCTTCGTTGTGATCATAGGCTATGTTAATCTAGGGTGATCCCATGATGTTTCCCCTTCCTCTATGTATTGGATTGATGTACTCACTTGTCTTTATCTAGTATAATCCCCGAGACCAAGGTGACAGCGGTCTATTGGACATGGATTAGAAAAATATTTTCATGAGTGATTTCCTCTCTTGTGTGTTGATTGAAGATTGAGAGTCTCTTGGTGCTTGTCTTTGACTATCCTTTAAATATGTTGTGGTGATTGTGGGACTCTCTTTGGATGGCCGCGGTGACATTGGGAAATCCTTAGATTGAGAACTACGAACTTTGAGGTGTGCTTTTGTAGCCCTACATAATTCTCGTCCTCTCTTGACCACGAAGGAATGACCTCCGGGTGCGTCTCCATTGCATGTTTTATGGGAAATATCATGTGATTCGATTATATTAATGTTGTTGGGAGTTGCCACTAGTGAAAGTATGAAGCCTAGGCCTTGTTTCCACCATTGCAATACCATTTGTGCTCACGTTTACCACTTGTTTGCTTGCTGCACTTTTTATTACAGATTTATATTACTTTGTTTTGCCATCCATATCACTTGCCATTTAACATCTCTTCGCCGAACTAGTGCACCTATACATCTAACAAGTGTATTAGGTGTGTTGGGGACACAAGAGACTTCTTGTATCTTAGTTGCAGGGTTGCTTGAGAGAGACCATCTTCAACCTCTACTTCCCTGAGTTCGATAAATCTTAGGTCATCCACTTGAGGGAAATTGCTGCTGTCCTACAAACCTCTGCGCTTGGAGGCCCAACATAGTCTACAAGAGTAGAAGCGTGTGTAGACATCAAGCTATTTCTGGCGCCGTTGCCGGGGAGGTGAGCGCTTGAAGGTATATCTTTAGATCCTGCAATTAAATCTTTTTGTTTCTTATTTTTATTTCACTAGTTATGCTTATGGACAACCTTGCTATTGGATCGTTGCTTGCGGGAAGACGCCCCACACCTGTGGTGGTTGCTCCTCCCCCTACTGAAATTGTGCCCTATAAAATACCAGCTGGTATTATCGATTATGTTTTGGCTGATCGTTATGCAGGAGACAGACATCCCGGTGAACACTTGCTATATCTGTCACAACTATGTTCATTATTTAAGCTTGCAGGTGTATCAAGGGAGTTTGTCATGAGGAAATTATTTGCCTTGTCACTGAAAGGAAAAGCATTGGAATAGTATAGGCTACTAAATGACTCTCACCTGCTGGAGTGGGAAGAGATCCAGTCTCTCTTTTACTCCAAGTTTTATCCTCTTCATGAAGTCCATGAGAATAGGAATTATGTTTATAATTTTTATCCTCATGACGGAGAGAGCATAGCTCAAGCTTGGGGGAGACTGAAAACCTTAATGCTAAAATGTCCTAACCATGGGCTCCCCAAAGATATGATTATTACTAATTTCTATGCGAGGCTTTCTCGACAGGATAAAGATTTGCTCGACGCTTCCTCTATGGGTTCTTTCACAAACAAAAAGATTGATGCTAAATGGGAACTCCTTGAAAGAATTCAATGCAACACTGAAGATTGGGAGATCGACAAAGGTAAAGAGTCAGGTATAATTTATGAGTATGATTGCATTAAGTCCTTTGTTGAAACTACAAGTTTTAATAAGTTTAGTGCTAAGTTTGGGCTTGATTCTCAACTCCTTGTTGATTTCCTCAAATCTTTTGCTTCACATCTTAATATGCCTAAGGAGGATTGGATCAAGTATCATAAACCTTTTAAAGAGACTTGCAAAGAAAATGAAATTGTTCATGATGATTGCAACATGCATGATCCAATTCCTAATAATGAAGTTTTATATAAGCATGTTAATTTTTGTGGAGTGGATAGACCTTGTGAAAGGCCTATGATTGAAGAAGAGAAGTATTGTAAGCAACATAAGCATGAAAGAACAATCACTTGGGTCAGAGATTTAAATGAAATTGCTAGAGAATTGTGTGACCTTTATCCTTTTACTTGTGAACTTTGTCGTATAGAGGGTCACTTCAATTTTCAATGCATGAACTTTCAAAACATAACTGTTAACCGGTTGTGTGATAACATGATCACCTCTGATCTTTATGATGAGCTTATGTTATTTTTGATGTGTGAAGAGTTATCAGAAAAGACTTCATGGCTAGATGTTAATGCCATAGGAATAAAAAACACTTTGCAAAATTGCCATCTCTATTGTGTTGTTAATTGCCATGAAAATGATTACATAGGTAAGATTATAAAGGAGGGAACTTTACCAAAGTATAAAAATGTCTCTTATATTTCTGCTAATAAAAAGGAGAGTTTCTCCCAAGTTTCCCCTATTGTTTCTAATGATAAACCAGGATATGTGGAGAAGCTTCATCTCCAACCACTCCCTCCTAAGGTTAAGAAGAAGAAAAAGAAGAGGAGGAGGAAGAGGAGCAAGAAAGAAGAAGAATGGGTATCAACCTGGCCTGAGCATATTCCTCCCATCAACTTTTATCCTAACGATTGTAAGTTTAAAGAAGAAGGTGAAGTTTATTGCCTTAATTATCATCTTGATGATACGTCCGTAGGTACTATTGAAGATGATTTTGATTATTATATGCATGTTACTTATTGTGATTGGGAAAATGATGATAATGCTACTTATGATCTTGAAAATCTTTTTGGTACCAACTCTGAAAGTGATGATATGGGAAGCTCTAAGCTTGGGGATGATAGGATTGCAAACCCTTTACCCACTAGTGATGTGATAATTGATAATTCTTTTGCTAGTAATAATAAAGACAACATGATTACAAATATAGTTGCTAGCAATGATAATGCTCTTCTCTACTATGATGATGTCATAACTCCAACCTATAGTGATTATAAAGATACCTATGAAATAAGGAGAAATTATCCTTATGAAACTTGTCATAATCATGGAGGGAATTACTCCCTTGTTGAACACCATCTTCCTAATACACAATTAATCTATAGTGTTCAAGTTGTTTATGATAGTCCTACTCCCACTATTACCAATGAGAAAGATTATGCTTATGTGGAGAGTAAGAGTACCTTTTTGCATGTGGATCATGGTAACAATGCTTTATGTGATGCTTATATTGTTGAGTTCATCCATTATGCCACTGAAATTTATAATGAGAGAGGGAGACTTGGTTCTAAATATCTTAATAATAAGAAGTTTCCTCTCTTTATGGTGAATATTTTGAAGTTATGCTTGTTTTGCCTTCCTATGCTAGTTGCTTTGTGCTTTAATGAATTATTCTATTGCAATATTCCTATGCATAGGAAGCATGTTAGGCTTAAATGTATTTGGTATTTGCTTCTTGATGCTCTCTTTTGTTCTTCAACTCTTATTCCTACAAGAGCATCATTAAAGTCTTAAGCCTATCTTTATGGCTATAAAGAAAGAGCTCTAGGGAGACAACCCTTGTTATCTTTGCTTTCAGTTTGTTCTTTCAGTTTTTAGTGGTCTTGATGTTTGTTACTACTGTAGCAACATCATTGTATCTTTATTTTTCAGCTTTGTGCCAAGTTTAGCCTCTGATTGCAAGAAAGTTCAAAAGTTGTGACGTGCTATCCAGGAAGCAGATTCTGTCCTTGGACAGAAAAATTCGTATAAAATCACCAGATCATCTTTTTGGTCTGAAGTTTTTCGACAGCGTGCTCTATACAATTGTCTTTCAGGCGTCTGTTCTGAGTGTTTTGATTAGAGTTGCAGAAGTGCCCCGAAAAAATTATTTACTACCTGCTGTTCTGTTTTTCACAGATTCTGTCCTGTTTTGCCTTTCCTTCATTTTGCAAACCTTGAGCTTGCTTTTCCTTTGCAAAAACCTTTTGGCAATCTTGAGAAACAGTAGACCTTCAAGAATATCTTTATTTCCAGCAAGGTATAATTATTTTTATTATGGGTACTAACCTCGCTAATCAGATTATGATGAGTTATGTATGAAGGGAGTTTTCAAGTGTGCGAGGGAAGATGATAAAAAGATCCAGGAGTGTCAAGCGCTCAAGCTTGGGGATGCCCCATGCACCCCCAAGAAATATTCAAGGAGACTCAAGCGTCTAAGCTTGGGGATGCCCCCGTGCATCCCCTTCTCCATCAACATTATCAGTTCGTCCTTCGTTCCACTATATTTTAATCACTTCATGTGTTATGTGCTATGCTTGGAGCGTCTTGTTTTAGTTTTCCTTTTAGTTTTCTTTAGCTTTTCATAACGAGTTGGAACTCAGCTTTCTTTATGTGGGAGAGAAACACGCTCCACTTCTACCTAGAACATAACATAGAATTTGCATGTCTATCTTTGCTGTGTGTGTTCTTTGTCTTTTAATAGCTACTATCATGCTTAACTCTTAACTTTCATGCTTATCTTTTTAAAGATCTTTTGTTTAGTTGGTTGCTTGAACTCTCTTTAGTTATCATGTTTATCTTATTAAGAGAGTTTGCTTCCGTTGCATTGGTTGATATGTCTATGATAAAGATGCTACGTGCATAATGGCGCTTAGTAGTTCATGTTTTCTTATGGTTAGTCTCAAATAGCTGGGGGGGTTCCCAATGTGTTATTGGAGTACCAACATGATTTGTTTGCCTATGATGTGGTATGGTTTAGTAATATCTTCCTTCAAAGAATTTATTTTGATTGACTTGGCGTATGCTCACGCATATTTAAGACTGTAAAGAAAGTCTGTCAAGCCTTGATGATCTTTTGTTTCTGAGTAGCGATATAACTTCCATGCCTGATTCAATGTTGCTTTGTCGCTCTGCACGATTATGACCGTCATTGCTCTCTTAGTTGGCCGCTCCCCGTCTTTTGCTAACCTTCGCCTGTACTAAGCGGACTGACTGCTTGTGCATCCACATCCTTTTAATCCAGTTATGCCATATGAGTCCACCATATCTTCCTACATCGTATTTACCTGCCATTCCTAACGGAGACTTGCATGTACCATCTCGAAATTATTCAAAGAAAAAGCATTCCTATTTTGTGCCTCTGTTTTAAGTTCATGAGGAAGTAGTAGTTAATTCATGATCTTTTTAAGTTGGACAAGCTTCACCCCGGGATTGCATGTATAATGTGCAAACCCATAATACGAGAAGGAACTGGCATTGAGTGCGCCCGGCTCAAAAAGATAATATAAAAAACAAACCCTCCTTCACGCTTTGTTCATGAGAAATCAGAAAACTTTGGTAGTGATAAACAAAGGAGATTAAGAGGATGTGATCGTCCTCATTCGGGAGCCGTTCCTCGAAACTTGTCCATCTCAAGAAGTGATTGAGTTGTCTGCTAGCATTCGTTGACGAAACATGCATGATCTAAAAAATTATTACCTCTGTTTTAAAACCAAGAGCTCTGGTACATGTTTTGTCTTTGTTTCCGACTACGGGTTTTCAACCTTGCCAACAAAAGCCACGGTTCAAGAGTCTCCACCTTCTTTTAAAAGCACCAACTACTGAGAGCATGATTGTCATTCTGAGTGTAATGTGCATTGTCCCAAAGTAGCATTGTCTTTTGCATGATTGTGATATCGTTTATTTTGAAATCATTGTATCTAGTCATCACTTAAACCTTGGAGGTGCCCCTGCATTTATGTTTTGCTTCACTAAAGGGGGCAAGCTAGATATCACTTTATCATATTTGCACATCATGTTCATTACAAATCTATTTGATGTTTCAATATCATATTGTAAAACTTTCAGTTCTTTGTGATTTTCTCATGAGGCAACTTAATTACTATAGATTCATTGTCTCAGTAAGCTTTTGTCATATGACTATGAAAAAGTCCTATATGGTTAATAGCATGTCACCACAGAAATTATTCTTGTTATCATTTACCTACTCGAGGACGAGCAGGAATTAAGCTTGGGGATGTTGATACGTCCAAAACGTATCTATAATTTCTGCTTCTCCATGCCTCTTTTAGGTGATATTGCTATGTTATTTGTACACTTCCATACACTTTTGATCATATTTGGACTAACCTATTAACTCAGTGCACCCCAGTGCCAGTTTCTGTTTTCGGCTGTTTTTGTATTTCAGGTTTTCACATTACGAGAACTGCCAGAAAAAATCCAGAAAAATTATATAAAAAATCAGCGTTCCGGAAGCTTCCATGCGGCCAAAGTAGGGCCGGAGGGGACCCACAGGGGCTCCAGGCGGCCTGCCCACGCGCCCCCCCTGGCCGCGCCGGGGGGGGGGGGGGGGCGCCTGGGCACCCCTGACCCCCTCTGATGCCCCCCTTTGGCATATATTTACACCGTGTCGCGGAAACCCTGATTCCAGACCCCTTTTTTCCAGACGCGATTCCGATCTCCGCCGCCATCGCCATCAAGCTTCGGGGGACCAAAATTCCTGCGCCGGCACCCTGCCGGGACGGGGAAGTGCCCCCGGATTCATCTCCATCGACGTTGCTTCCTCCCTCCATGATGCGGGAGTAGTTCCTCCTCGGGGCTGAGGTTCTTACCAGTAGCTATGTGGTCAATTCTCTCTCCCATTATGTGATCTTCGTTGTGATCATAGGCTATGTTAATTTAGAGTGATCCCATGATATTTCCCATTCCTCTATGTATTGGATTGATGTACTCACTTGTCTTTATCTAGTATAATCCCGGAGACCAAGGTGACATCGGTCTATTGGACATGGATTAGAACAATATTTTCATTAGTGATTTCCTCTCTTGTGTGTTGATTGAAGATTGAGAGTCTCTTGGTGCTTGTCTTTGACTATCCTTTAGATATGTTGTGGTGATTGTGGGACTCTCTTTGGATGGCCGCGGTGACATTGGGAAATCCTTAGATTGAGAACTACGAACTTTGAGGTGTGCTTTTGTAGCCCTACATAATTCTCGTCCTCTCTTGACCACGAAGGAATGACCTCCGAGTGCGTCCCCTTTGCATGTTTTATGGGAAATATCATGTGATTCGATTATGTTAATGTTGTTGGGAGTTGCCACTAGTGAAAGTATGAAGCCTAGGCCTTGTTTCCACCATTGCAATACCATTTGTGCTCACGTTTACCACTTGTTTGCTTGCTGCACTTTTTATTACAGATTTATATTACTTTGTTTTGCCATCCATATCACTTGCCATTTAACATCTCTTCGCCGAACTAGTGCACCTATACATCTAACAAGTGTATTAGGTGTGTTGGCGACACAAGAGACTTCTTGTATCTTAGTTGCAGGGTTGCTTGAGAGAGACCATCTTCAACCTCTACTTCCCTGAGTTCGATAAACCTTAGGTCATCCACTTGAGGGAAATTGCTGCTGTCCTACAAACCTCTGCGCTTGGAGGCCCAACATAGTCTACAAGAGTAGAAGCGTGTGTAGACATCACGCGCACACTCTCGATACGTCTTTCTCTCCCTCCCCCACCCCAACAATGACAACAGAAGGGTGACAACTCGATCTGATCATAATCTGTCAATTGGTTTCTCTCTCGAACATTGTGTCTCTGTGCCTCGCTCAATAGCCCCCTCGATATGTAGACTTCTCGCGTGCGCACAGCTGTAGTGACGATGACGCTGAACCCAGTGTGCCTCGTTTTTACCGGCCTCATGTGATAGTTTGCACCCTGCTTTCTGTTAATTAATAAGGCAACCTTTTCTTTGTTACTACTAGTGAATCTGAAATCATTCGGGGCAGACATAAAATATATCACTTCAACCCAATTATCGCAGTAACTATTTTAAAAGAAACTAGCTAGATGCCCGTGTGTTGCACGAAACATCAAGATGCATTTGTATGAGTAGTTTATATCGTGAGAGAAAAGGATGAACGAGGGAAGACCGTATTTGTGAATGTGGAGAGGGGTGTGGGTATAGTTTTGCAAAATTGCCATAGTTTTCTTCCTATCCGTTAGATATAAATCCGACGACCTATATTGCAGGATGGCACACACACCATCATCACCAACTCTGTTTTCTACTCCCTCCGTTCCTAAATATTTGTCTTTTTAGAGATTTTAACAAGTGAGTACATATGGAGAAAAATGAGTGAATCTACACTCTAAAATATGTCTACATACACATTCGTATGTGGTAGCCCATTTGAAATCTAAAAAAAACAAATATTTAGGAACAGATGGAGTATAAGAGTAGACATGGAGATATAGTTCCAGCATGGTCTACAACAAAAATGTGCTGGACTGGTTAGCGCCGGATGCTCGCAACGCGATGACATGAGTTTGAATTCTGTCTTTAACTTTAGATTTTTATATTATATATTACTTATTTAATATATACTTCTTTCGCTACTGTACTGACAGTGGAACCCACAAAGTACTTAGAATACAAGATTAAGGATGGACTTGTTTCTTTTTAACTTTCTACTGTAGCCACCATGCAAGTCACATGTACACTGTACATGCAATTAACTTTTTATAGAGGGACAATCATACACACAATTAACTTAAATGGATTGGATGTGACTCTATTATTTTACGCATAAGAGCATCTCCAACGGCAGCCGGGAGATTTCCTCCCGCTTCCTTCTGCGGAGGACGACATCAAACGCCAGCGGCATACATTTTCACAACTCTAACCAACCAGATAAAATTCGTGGAAACACGGACTGATTTCATATAAGCATGAAGGACTTCGTGTAAAAAAGCTGGATCTTCATATAAACATGATGGATTTCATTACATTTACATGAACTAAGCGGTGCCAATCCGGCTCTCTTGGTATAATTAATACTCCCTCCGTCCGGAAATAATTGTCCTAGAAATGGATGTATCTAGACTTATTTTAGTTATATATACATACAATTTATCCATTCTTAGAAAAAAAATCCCGCCAGCTGGACAGGGAGTACATAATGTAAATGGCCGCCTGCGGATCCCTTTGTCTTCCTCATGTCCGTCATACACTTTGCGGGATCGACGAAGGTCCTCGGAAGAGACGAAGAAGCGAAGAAACCACCTGAATGTGCAGTCGTCCCCTCGGCGGTGGCCTTCATGGGACCCAAGTGGCGGCGGACTCCCGTGTTCTACTTATCCTCGATGATGGCGGTGGACACGGAGAAGCTGGCCACCGACACGTCGCTCTCCATGCACCCGGCTTCTGTCTCTGCCTACATGGCGCTGCCGCAGGCATGGGAGGCGCACCCACAAACACAGGAGGCGCGGCACCGCAGACACTGGTGGCGCAGTACGATGCGGCAGCGACGATGCCCGTACCGGTGTGCTCGCCGCCATGCCGACATGGAGCAACTCGCCACTCCTCATCGAGCTGAACTGGAGCGGCGAGTTGCTGAACCACGCGCCTGCTTGGGACGGCAACTGGCTCCGTCGGGCCAAGCGAGGTTGGTGAAGCACCCATCGGCCTCGCCCATATCCGGAGGGCTCGGCGGGCCACCCAGTCGGGTAATATGCCGGAGAACGGCTCCTCGGAAGCCATCAGAAGAGTGGAGAAAATGGTGAAGGAGGAGATGGGGGAGCGGCGGAGGGGTGCAATTCTTGCCCGCTGTCTGTTTGGCCGAGTAATGCTACACATACATAGGTTTACACGAGCTTTACAAACAGGTGGGTTTTGATTGGAGATTAAGGAGGAGAAGGGGCCCACCCCCATGGAAATCAGGGGGGAGTGCTTAGTTAGGAAGAAAGAATCCTAGTCAGCGTGTAAATGCGTGTAACTCTTTGTATGTTCAGCATTATTGATGTCTAGCCTCGTGTAAATAGAGGGCGGACAGTAGGAGCTTGGCCGGCGTCTGGCCTCGTTAAACTAAGGGCGGACGGGAGGAGCTCGGCCGGTGTTGCATTTAATTTCGGCCCGCTCATGAACGAACGTGTGGCTGGAGTAGGTTTCCCGGTTTGCATGCGGGTTTAACGGAGGGGTTTGATAGAGGCGAGGAGGCGTGTTCAGCCGGGCGTGCAGTGGGCGGCATAGTACTATTCGATTTGACAGCGGGCGGCGCAGTTCCCGATACGGCTTTAATTCAGATGAGGGAGGGAGTAGCGGTTCCCGAAATGCTGAACGGCCAATGCATCCTCCTTCAATTAATGCATGCGGGAAGTAATGGGAGGAAGACCGGGAAAGGAGGCTGCACGATGTGAATGCAACACAGTTTGCCCTCATATAAGGGCGCCCCTCCATTCCAATGCATCTACCACATCGTACGCACCTAAACATTTGCATAAGTACCTACACTAAGCGCAAAAGATCTCACTCCAGACCCATGGCGGCGATGCCGCGAGCGGCCAGCGGCAGTGCCAGATGGTCCACGACATCGGCCTGCGGCATGGTGCCGAGGATAGTCTCCAGACGGTGTTGGAGACCGACTGGTGGATGGCCGCCGTCGACGCCAACTACAACTCTCACTTGGACCAGATGATCGTTGCCACCACCAACAAGTTCACCATCCTCAAGAAGCTCGCGGACGACATCGCCATACTCCTCCAGCCCGCGCGCCCGAGCTCCTCATTGCCTGCTGCTACTTCTTGAGCTTGCGTTCTATTCCCTCAAAGAGGAAAGGGAGATGCATCACAGTAGTGTAAGTATTTCCCTCAGTTTTTGAGAACCAAGGTATCAATCCAGTAGGAGACCACGCGCGAGTCCCTCGCACCTGCACAAACAAATAAGAACTTCGCAGCCAACGCGATAAGGGGTTGTCAATCCCTTTATGGTCACTTACGAAAGTGAGATCTGATAGAGATGATAGTTTATATTTTTGATATTTTAGTTTATAAGAACAGAAAGTAAAAGCGGCAAAAGTAAAGTAGATGTAGATTCATATGTTGAGAATAGACCCGGGGGCCATAGTGTTCTCTAGTGGCTTCTCTCATGATAGCGATATTCTACGGCGGGTAAACAAAATTACTGTCGAGCAATTGATAGAAAAGTGAATAATTATGAGACTATCTAGGCATGATCATTGTATATAGGCATCACGTCCGAGACAAGTAGACCGACTCCTGCCTGCATCTACTACTATTACTCCACACATCGCCCGCTATCCAGCATGCATCTAGTGTATTGAGTTCATAAGAACAGAGTAACACCTTAAGCAAGATGACATGATGTAGAGGGATAAACTCAAGCAATATGATATAAACCCCATCTTTTTATCCTCGATGGCAACAATACAATACGTGCCTTGCTGCCCCTACTGTCACTTGGAAAGGACACAACAAGATTGAACCCAAAGCCAAGCACTTCTCCCATTGCAAGAACTATAGATCTAGTAGGCCAAACCAAACCAATAATTCGAAAAGAATTGCAAGGATATTATGAGCACACATAAAAAGTTCAGAGAAGAACCAAATATTTCTCATAGATAATCTTGATCATAAACTCACAATTCATCGGATCTCGACAAACACACCGCAAAAAGAGATTACATCGAATAGATCTCCTCGAAGACCGAGGAGAACTTTGTATTGAGATCTAGAGAGAGAGAGAAGAAGCCATCTAGATACTAGCTATGGACCCGAAGGTCTGTGGTAAACTACTCACAACTCATGGTGAGGGCGATGATGATGATGATGAAGAAGAACTCCGTGATGGATCCCCCTCCGGTGGAGCTCCAAAACAGGCTCCAAGATGGGATCTCACGGGAACAGAAGGTTACGGCGGTGGAATTAGGGTTTTCTCTCTGTTGTCGAAGGTTTCGGGGTACGTAGACTTATATAGGAGGAAGGAGGACACCGGTGGGTGCTCGAGGGGCCCACGAGGCAGGGGGGCACGCCCCCCACCCTCGTGGTCGCCTCGATGCTCCTCTGACGTGGTTCTCAAGTTCCCTGTGCGTGATTTTCTCCAAAAATATCTCTCGCGAATGTTTCATTCCGTTTGGACTCCGTTTGATATTCTTTTTCTGCAAAACCCTGAAACAGGCAAAAAACATCAATCTGGACTGGGCCTTTGGGTTAGTAGGTTAGTCCCAAAAATGATATAAAAGTGTATGATAAAGCCCATTAAACATCCAAGACTTCATAAATAATAGCATGGAACAATAAAAAATTATAGATACATTGGAGACGTATCAAGCATCCCCAAGCTTAATTCCTGCTCGTCCTCGAGTTGGTAAATGATAAAGAAAGAATTTTTGATGTGGAATGCTAACCAATATAGTTTTTCAATTTAATTCTCTTAATTGTGGCATGAATGTTCAGATCTGAAAGATTCAAGATAAAAGTCTATATTGACATAAGAAAGAATAATACTTTAAGCATACTAACAAATCAATCATGTCTTCTCAAAATACCATGGCTAAACTAAGTTATCCCTACAAAATCATATAGTCTGGCTATGCTCCCTCTTCATCACACAAAATATTCATATCATGCACAACCCCGATTTCAGGCAAGCACTTGTTTTAATACTCTATCTTTTCAAACCTTTCAACTTTCACGCAATACATGAGCATGAGCCATGGACATAGCACTATGGGTGGAATAGAGGTGGTTGTGGGGAAGACAAAAGGAGGGAGATAGTCTCACATCGACTAGGCGTATCAACGAGCTATGGAGATGCCCATCAATAGATATCAATGTGAGTGAGTAGGGATTGCCATGCAACGGATGCACTAGAGCTAAGTATGAATGAAAGCTCAACAAAAGAAACTAGTGGGTGTGCATCCAACTTGCTTGCTCACGAAGACCTAGGGCATTTGAGGAAGCCCATCGTTGGAATATACAAGCCAAGTTCTTTAACGAAAATTTCCCACTAGTATAAAAAGTGACTAAGCATGAGACTCTCTACAATGAAGAACATGGTGCTACTTTGAAGCACAAGTGTGGAAAAAAGATAGTAGCAATTGTCCCTTTTTGGGCCTTTTTTCTTTGGCCTTTCTTTTTTTTCTTTGCGGAGGGGCTTTATAAATTTAGCCTTTCCTCCCATGGGACAATGCTCTAATAATGATGTGTTGGGGAACGTAGCAGAATTCAAAAAATTTCTACGCTTTCACCAAGATCCATCTAAGGAGACATCTAGCAACAAGCATACGAGAGTGCATCTACATACCATTTTGTAGATCGCGAGCGGAAGCTTTCGAAGAAGCGTGGATGAAGTAGTCGTACTCTTCTCGTTCTTCGTCACCGATGATCTAGCGCCGAACGGACGACACCTCCACGTTCAACACACGTCCGGTACAACAACGTCACCTCCTTCTTGATCCAGCAAGGGGGGAGGAGAGGTCGTCGGAGATCCAGCAGCACGACGGCGTGGTGATGGATGCAACGGGAATTCCTGCAGGGCTTCGCCGGCGCCCTGCGGAGGAGGAGGAAGGTGTGACGGGAGGGGGAGAGGCGCCAAAGACTTGGGTGCGGCTGCCCTCTCCCCCCCACATATATATAGGGGACCAGGGGGGTGCGCCAAGCCCTGCAGATGGGATCTGCAGGGGGGCGTCGGCCTGGGGGGGGAGACTTGCCCCCCAAGGCATAGGCGGCGCCTCCCTCCCCTAGGGTTCCAACCCTAGGCGCATGAGGGAGGGCCCAGTAGGGTGCGCCAGCCCACCAGGGGCTGGCCCCCTTCCCTTTGCGGCCTAGGGGCCCCACCGGGATGGGTGGCCCCACCCGGTGGACCCCCGGGACCCCTCCGGTGGTCCCGGGACACTCCCGGTGACCCCGGAGATCACCCGATGGCCGAAACTGGACTTCCTATATATCATTCTTTACCTCCGGACCATTCCGGAACTCCTCGTGACGTCCGGGATCTCATCCGGGACTCCGAACAACTTTCGGGTTTCCACGTGCATGTATCTCTACGACCCTAGCATTACCGAACCTTAAGTGTGTAGACCCTATGGGTTCGGGAGACACGTAGACATGACCGAGACCACTCTCCGTACAATAACCAACAGCGGGATCTGGATACCCATGTTGGTTCCCACGTGATCCTCGATGATATTCATCGGATGAACCACTGTGTCAAGGATTCACTAAATCCCGTATGTTATTCCCTTTGTCCATCGGTACGGTACTTGCCCGAGATTCGATCGTCGGTATTCCCGATACCTTGTTCAATCTCGTCACGGCAAGTCTCTTTACTCGATCTGTAATCCATCATCCCGTGACTAACTCCTTAGTCACCTTGAGCTCATTATGATGATGTCTTACCGAGTGGGCCCAGAGGTACCTCTCCGTCATACGGAGTGACAACATCCCAGTCTCGGTTCGTACCAACTCAACAGACACTTTCAGAGATACCCGATGCGTACCTTTATAGCCACCCAGTTACGTTGTGACGTTTGGCACACCCAAAGTATTCCTACGGTATCCGGGAGTTGTACAACCTCATGGTCTAAGGAATAAATACTTGACACCGAAAAGCTTATGCATTATGAACTATACGATCTCGTGCTATGCTCAGGATTGGGTCTTGTCCATCACATCATTCTCCTAATGATGTGATCCCGTTATCACTGACATCCCATGTCCATGATCAGGAAACCGTGACCATCTGTTGATCAACGAGCTGGTAACTAGAGGCTTACCAGGGACTTAATGTGGTCTATATATTCACACATGTATCGCTGTTTCCGTACAATACAATTCAAGCATGAATAACAGACAATTATCATGAACAAGGAAATATAATAATAATAATTTCATTATTGCCTCTAGGGCATATTTCCAACAGTCTCCCACTTGCACTAGAGTCAATAATGTAGTTACATCGTGATGAATCGAACACCCATAGAGTTCTGGTGTTGATCATGTTTTGCCCGTGGAAGAGGTTTAGTCAACGGGTCTGCAACATTCAGATCCGTATGCAGTTTACAAATATCTATGTCTCCATCTCGAACATAATTCCGGATGGAGTTGAAACGGCGCTTGATGTTCTTGGTCTTCTTGTGAAACCTGGGCTCCTTGGTAATTGCAATAGCACCAGTGTTGTCACAGAAGAGAGTCATCGGGCTTGACGCGCTTGGAATGACTCCTAGGTCGGTGATGAGCTCCTTCATCCAGACTCCTTCTTGCGCTGCTTCATAAGCAGCTATGTACTCCGCTTCACATGTAGAATGCACCACGACGCTCTGCTTGCAACTGCACCAGCTGACTGCTCCACCATTCAAAATATACACGTATCCGGTTTGTGACTTCGAGTCATCCAGATCTGTGTCGAAGCTAGCATCGACGTAACCCTTTACGACGAGCTCTTCGTCACCCCCATAAATGAGAAACATATCCTTAGTCCTTTTTAGGTACTTTAGGATGTTCTTGACCGCTGTCTAGTGTTCCATACCGGGATCACTTTGGTACCTCCCTACCAAACTTATGGCAAGGTTCACATCAGGTCTGGTACACAGCATGGCATACATGATAGAACCTATGGCCGAGGCATAGGGAATAACACTCATCTTTTCTCTATCTTCTGCCGTGGTCGGGGACTGAGCCTTGCTCAATCTCATACCTTGCAAAACAGGCAAGAATCCCTTCTTGGACTGATCCATATTGAACTTTTTCAATATCTTGTCAAGGTATGTACTTTGTGAAAGACCGATGAGGCGTCTTGATCTATCTCTATAGATTTTGATGCCTAATATGTAAGTAGCTTCTCCAAGGTCCTTCATTGAAAAACTCTTATTCAAGTAGGCCTTTACATTTTCCAAGAATTCTATATCATTTCCCATCAGCAATATGTCATCCACATATAATATGAGAAATGCCACAGAGCTCCCACTCACTTTCTTGTAGATACAGGCTTCTCCATAAGTCTGTATAAAGCCAAACGCTTTGATCACATCATTAAAGCGAATATTCCAACTACGAGATGCTTGCACCAGCCCGTAAATCGAGCGCTGGAGCTTGCATACCTTGTTAGCATTCTCTGGATCGACAAAACCTTCTGGCTGCATCATATACAACTCTTCCTTGAGGAAGTCATTAAGGAATGCCGTTTTGATGTCCATTTGCCATATCTCATAATCATAGAATGCGGCAATAGCTAACATGATTCTGACTGACTTCAGCATCGCTACGAGAGAGAAAGTCTCGTCGTAGTCAATCCCTTGAACTTGTCGATAACCCTTAGCGACAAGCCGAGCCTTATAGATGGTCACATTACCATCCGCGTCTGTCTTCTTCTTAAATATCCATTTGTTTCTATCTCGGATTTCATGGCTCCAAGCCATTTATTGGCATCCGGGCCCGCCATTGCTTCTTCATAGTTCGAAGGTTCACCGTTGTCTAACAACATGATTTCCATGACAGGGTTGCCGTACCACTCTGGTGCGGAACGTGCCCTTGTGGACCTTCGAAGTTCAGTAGTAACTTGATCTGTTTCTTCATGATCATCATCATTAACTTCCTCCCTTGTCGGTGCAGGCACCTCAGGAACAATTTCCTGCGCTGCGCTACTTTCCGGTTCGGGAGGGGTGACTGTCACCTCATCAAGTTCTACCTTCCTCCCACTCACTTCTTTTGAGAGAAACTCTTTCTCTAGAAAGGATCCATTCTTGGCAACAAAGACTTTGCCTTCGGATCTGTGGTAGAAGGTGTACCCAATCGTTTCCTTTGGGTATCCTATGAAGACACATTTTTCCGATTTGGGTTCGAGCTTCTCAGGTTCAAGTTTCTTGACATAAGCATCGCAACCCCAAACTTTCAGAAACGACAGCTTCAATTTCTTGCCAAACCAAAGTTCATATGGTGTCGTCTCAACGGATTTCGACGGAGCCCTATTTAAAGTTAATGCGGCAGTCTCTAAAGCATAACCCCAAAAAGATAGCGGTAAATCGGTGAGAGACATCATAGATCGCACCATGTCCAACAGAGTACGATTTCGACGTTCGGACAGACCGTTACGTTGAGGTGTTCCGGGCAGTGTCAATTGTGAAAGAATTCCACAGTTCCTTAGGTGCGTGCTAAATTCATGACTCAAATATTCACCCCCACGATCCGATCACAAGAACTTTATTTTCTTGTCTCGTTGATTCTCAACCTCATTCTGAAATTCCTTGAACTTTTCAAAGGTCTCAGACTTGTGCTTCATCAAGTAGATATACCCATATCTACTCAAGTCATCTGTGAGGGTGAGAACATAACGATAGCCTCCGCGAGCCTCAACGCTCATTGGACCGCACACATCGGTATGTATGATTTCCAATAAGTTGGTTGCTCGCTCCATTGTTCCGGAGAACGGAGTCTTGGTCATCTTGCCCAAGAGGCATGGTTCGCACGTGTCAAATGATTCATAATCAAGAGACTCCAAAAGTCCATCAGCATGAATCTTCTTCATACGTTTGACACCAATATGACCAAGGCGGCAATGCCACAAGTATGTGGGACTATCATTATCAACTTTACATCTTTTGGCATCTACACTATGAATATGTGTATCATCACGTTCGAGATTCATCAAAAATAAACCATTGACCAGCGGGGCATGACCATAAAACATATCTCTCAAATAAATAGAACAACCATTATTCTCCGATTTAAATGAGTAGCCATCTCGCATAAGACGAGATCCAGATACAATGTTCATGCTCAAAGCTGGTACTAAATAACAATTATTAAGGTTTAAAACTAATCCCGAGGGTAGATGTAGAGGTAGAGTGCCGACGGCGATCACATCGACCTTGGAACCATTCCCGACGCGCATCGTCACCTCATCCTTCGCCAGTCTCCGCTTATTCCGCAACTCCTGCTTAGAGTTACAAATGTGAGCAACTGCACCGGTATCAAATACCCAGGAGCTACTACGAGTGCTGGTAAGGTACACATCAATAACATGTATATAATATATACCTTTGACGTTGCCGGCCTTCTTGTCCACTAAGTATTTGGGGCAGTTCCGCTTCCAGTGCCCCGTTCCCTTGCAATGAAAACACTCAGTTTCAGGCTTGGGTCCATTCTTTGGCTTCTTCTCGGCAACTGGCTTACCGGGCGCGACAACTCCTTTGCCGTCCTTCTTGAAGTTCTTCTTACCCTTGCCTTTCTTGAACTTAGTGGTTTTATTGACCATCAACACTTGATGTTCTTTCTTGATATCCACCTCCGCTGATTTCAGCATCGAATACACCTCGAGAATGGACTTCTCCATCCCCTGCATATTGAAGTTTAACACGAAGCTCTTGAAGCTTGGTGGGAGCGACTGGAGGATTCTGTCAACGACCGCTTCATCTGGGAGATTCATTCCCAGCTGAGACAAGCGGTTGTGCAATCCAGAAATCTTGAGGATGTGCTCACTGACAGAACTGTTTTCCTCCATCTTACAGCTGTAGAATGCGTCGGAGACGTCATATCTCTCGACTCGGGCATGAGCTTGGAAAACCATTTTCAGCTCTTCGAACATCTCATATGCTCCGTGATTCTCAAAACTCTTTTGGAGCCCCGACTCTAAGCTGTAAAGCATGCCGCACTGAACCAGGGAGTAATCATCACTACGCGACTGCCAGGCGTTCATAACGTCTTGGGTCGCCGGGGGAACGGGTGCATCACCTAGCGGTGCTTCAAGGACATATGATCTCTTGGCAGCTATGAGGATAATCCTCAGGTTACGGACCCAATCCGTATAGTTGCTACCATCGTCTTTCAGCTTGGTTTTCTCTAGGAACGCGTTGAAGTTGAGGGAAACTTGAGCGTGGGCCATTTGATCTACAAGAGATATTGTAAAGAATTTAGACTAAGTTCATGATAATTAAGTTCATCTTAATCAAATTTTAATGAACTCCCACTCAGAATGACATCTCTCTAGTCATCTAAGTGATACATGATCCGAATCGACTAGCCCGTGTCCGATCATCACGTGAGACGGACTAGTCATCAACGGTGAACATCTTCATGTTGATCGTATCTTCTATACGACTCGTGTTCGACCTTTCGGTCTTCCGTGTTCCGAGGCCATGTCCGTACATGCTAGGCTCGTCAAGTAAACCCTAAGTGTATTGCTTGTGTAAATCTGGCTTACACCCGTTGTATGCGAACGTTAGAACCTATCACACCCGATCATCACGTGGTGCTTCGGAACAACGATCCTTAGCAACGGTGTACAGTTAGGGGGAACACAATTCTTGAAATTTTAGTGAGAGATCATCTTATTTACTACCGTCATTCTAAGTAAACAAGATGCATAAACATGATAAACATCACATGCAATCAATTAAAGTGACATGATATGGCTAATATCATCTTGCTCCTTCGATCTCCATCTTCGGGGCACCATGATCATCTTGTCACCGGCTCGACACCATGATCTCCATCATCATGATCTTCATCATCGTGTCTTGAAGAACTCGTCACGCCAACTATTACTTCTACCACTATGGCTAACGTTTAGCAATAAAGTAAAGTAATTATATGGCGTTTATTCAGTGACACGCAGGTCATACATTAATTAAGACAACTCCTATGGCTCCTGCCGGTTGTCAAGTTCATCGACATGCAAGTCGTGATTCCCTATTACAAGAACATGATCAATCTCATACATCACATATATCATTCATCACATCTTCTTTGGCCATACCACGTCACATAGCACATGCTGCAAAAACAAGTTAGACGTCCTCTAATTGTTGTTGCAAGTTTTTACGTGGCTTCTATAGGTTTTCTAGCAAGAACGTTTCTTACCTACGCCAAAAACCACAACGTGATTTGTCAATTTCTATTTACCCTTCATAAGGACCCTGTTCATCGAATCCGATCCGACTAAAGTAGGAGAGACAGACACCCGCCAGCCACCTTATGCATCTAGTGCATGTCTGTCGGTGGAACCAGTCTCACGTAATTGTAGGTGTAAAGTCGGTCCGGGCCGCTTCATCCCACAATACCGCCGAATCAAGACTAGACTAGTAACGGCAAGAAAATTGAGCAAACTCAAACGCCCACAACTGCTTTGTGTTCTACTCGTGCAAGATGCTACGCATAAGACCTAGCTCAGATGCCACTGTTGGGGAACGTAGCAGAATTCAAAAAAATTCTACGCTTTCACCAAGATCCATCTAAGGAGACATCTAGCAACGAGCATATGAGAGTGCATCTACATACCGTTTTGTAGATCGCGAGCGGAAGCTTTCGAAGAAGCGTGGATGAAGTAGTCGTACTCTTCTCGTTCTTCATCACCGATGATCTAGCGCCGAACGGACGACACCTCCACGTTCAACACACGTTCGGTACAGCAACGTCACCTCCTTCTTGATCCAGCAAGGGGGAAGGAGAGGTCATCAGAGATCCAGCAGCACGACGGCATGGTGATGGATGCAACGGGAATTCCTGCAGGGCTTCGCCAGCGCCCTGCGGAGGAGGAGGAAGGTGTGACGGGAGGGGGAGAGGCGCCAGAGACTTGAGTGCGGCTGCCCTCTCCCCCCTCATATATATAGGGGGCCGGGGGG
>LR738712.1:191840553-191859472 GCA_902687465.1 Secale cereale | reverse complement strand
GGGGGGAGACTTGCCCCCCAAGGCATAGGGGGCGCCTCCCTCCCCTAGGGTTCCAACCCTAGGCGCATGAGGGAGGGCCCAGTAGGGTGCGCCAGCCCACCAGGGGCTGGCCCCCTTCCCCTTGCGGCCTAGGGGCCCCACCGGGATGGGTGGCCCCACCCGGTGGACCCCCGGGACCCCTCCGGTGGTCCCGGGACACTCCCGGTGACCCCGGAGATCACCCGATGGCCGAAACTGGACTTCCTATATATCATTCTTTACCTCCGGACCATTCTGGAACTCCTCAAGACGTCCGGGATCTCATCCGGGACTCCGAACAACTTTCGGGTTTCCACGTGCATGTATCTCTACGACCCTAGCGTTACCGAACCTTAAGTGTGTAGACCCTACGGGTTCGGGAGACACGTAAACATGACCGAGACCACTCTCCGGTCAATAACCAACAGCGGGATCTGGATACCCATGTTCGTTCCCACGTGTTCCTCGATGATCTTCATCGGATGAACCACTGTGTCAAGGATTCACTCAATCCCGTATGTTATTCCCTTTGTCCATCGGTACGGTACTTGCCCGAGATTCGATCGTCGGTATTCCCGATACCTTGTTCAATCTCGTCATGGCAAGTCTCTTTACTCGATCCGTAATCCATCATCCCGTGACTAACTCCTTAGTCACCTTGAGCTCATTATGATGATGTCTTACCGAGTGGGCCCAGAGGTACCTCTCCGTCATACGGAGTGACAACATCCCAGTCTCGGTTCGTACCAACTCAACAGACACTTTCGGAGATACCCGATGCGTACCTTTATAGCCACCCAGTTACATTGTGACGTTTGGCACACCCAAAGTATTCCTACGGTATCTGGGAGTTGTACAACCTCATGGTCTAAGGAATAAATACTTGACACCGAAAAGCTTATGCATTACGAACTATACGATCTCGTGCTATGCTCAGGATTGGGTCTTGTCCATCACATCATTCTCCTAATGATGTGATCCCGTTATCACTGACATCCCATGTCCATGATCAGGAAACCGTGACCATCTGTTGATCAACGAGCTGGTAACTAGAGGCTTACCAGGGACTTAATGTGGTCTATATATTCACACATGTATCGTTGTTTCCGTACAATACAATTCAAGCATGAATAACAGACAGTTATCATGAACAAGGAAATATAATAATAATACTTTTATTATTGCCTCTAGGGCATATTTCGAACATAATGATCATCACACTGTCATTACAACTCGATACTACAACAAAGTATGACTCTATATGAATGCCTCCGGCGGTGTACCTGTATGTGCAATGAAGCAAGAGTGACATGTATGAAAAGTTATGCATGGTGGCTTTGCCACAAATACGATGTCAACTACATGATCATGCATGGCAATATGACAATATGATGCGTGTCATATGAATGGAACGGTGGAAAGTTGCATGGCAATATATCTGAGAATGGCTATGGAAATGCCATGATAGGTAGGTATGGTGGCTGTTTTGAGGAAGGATATATTGGGTTTATGGCACCGGTGAAAGTTGCGCGGTACCAGAGAGGCTAGCAATGATGGAAGGGTGAGAGTGCGTACAATCCATGGACTCAACATTAGTCATAAGAACTCATATACTTATTGCAAAAATCTACGAGTCATCAAAACAAAGCAATCAACACATGCTCCTAGGGGGGAGGTTGGTAGGAGTTAACCATCGCGCGCCCCCGACCTCCACACAAAGGTTGACACTTTGCAAATACCTCACGCTCTAACTTCGTCACATAGCGGTTCACCATACATGCATGATACGGGAATCACTAACCTTAACACAAGTATTTCTCAATTTCATAATAACTCCCTAGCATGACTTTAATATCACTATCTGTCGTGGATTTAACACGGCAGATGTCCTAGCAAAAGGACTTAGTCGTGAGCCCATCGCCCGGGTTAGCTTAAAGGGGTTAAAGCGGACGAAGGACACAGGGAGTTTATACTAGTTCGGCCCCTACGATGAAGGTAAAAGCCTACGTCTAGTTTGGTGTGGTATTGCTTGTGCTTCGATGACCAGGGAGCGAGTCCGCTTTGCCTGTGTCTCGAGCTGTTGTTTCTTGTCCTGAACCGTCGCCGGGTCATCCCTTTATATAGTAAGCAACACCCGGTCCGGTTTACAGAGTCCCGAGGACGGCTCATAAACGTGTCCGCCTCAGTCTCTAGTCTTTCTACCTTACATTCCAAGTTACATAGTATGACGGTTTACAAACCATGGGCTTTACACATGGGCCCTGAACCTCCGTGGGCTATAACCTCCTATGACATACTCCACTGGGCTTCTGATAATATAACCTTACCAACGTAATCCGGACCCCCTAGCCGGTTTATACCTGATAGTAATATCCCTGGCATTAGGCCCTAGATTGATTTGAACTTGTTCATGTCAGTCTTCACAATCTTGTACGAATTTCCCTTTCTGCAGCTCTTGTATACTTCATAAACCGGCCATGACGTCATCTCCTGGAATCGCTTCAATCTGTCATGACATCATCTGCGCACTTAACGCCCGCATCTGTTTGTTACCTTTCTTTATTACCGTTCCAAAAATCGAGGCGACAACTCAATCTATATCCAATTTTCGGTCTCCTTCGATTCCCGCGCCTGCCGTTTTATCTCTTTGGCCTATAAATAAGGCCAAGGGCCATCTCTTTTACCCCCTCTGCTTCGTCTTCCTTCGTCTCCAGCGCTCAAGCTCCCGCCGTCGTCCTTTGAGCTCACCGTCGTCAGCAAGCCCGGCCGCTGCATCGACCTGAACGCGTTCAGAAAACTCACCGCTGTCCTTTGCTTCTTTGGGTACGTTATCTCCTTTTCCCCATAGATCTTAGTTCTAGGGTTTCTTCATAGCTCGCCTGCAGACACCTGTTCTTCGTAGTTCATCACCATAGACCATTCCCTGGCTGTAGATGTAATATTTTTAGGTCAACTCTCATGCGTGTGATTCCGCTCCATCATCATAACTTTAGTTTCTCCAATACTGCCAGTTTAGATTGGATCTGTAGAAACTTCCGCTGTCTTTACTGAATATGACTTGAATTGTTTTGTCTTTTTCCTGCGCCGTAGATCCATATTTTACCTCTGCTTCATGTGAAAGTTGTTTCTCACACTTTAGATCTGCAGCTTATCTGCTTATGTTACCGGTTTAATTATAACCTGCGCCTCATATGCCTGCACTGACGGTTTAGATTTAAGCATGCATTCCATAATTGACGGTTTAACTTTCTCCTTCTATTGTCATAAACCGGTAGCTGTCTCATTCATGCTTGCTTCGGATTAGTGGGTACCATTAGTCCCTTGCTTAAACCGTCAATTAGGTCAATACTTTCACAGAACACACCGGTTTGCATCCAGTAGATTTGTAAAACCGGGCCTTGTATTGTACTTTTCAGCACTCCCGCATGGGAAAAGATGGCTAAACAGTTCGTTGCTTGCAATTGGGTCTCTTCCCGGATTACAGAGGACGACTTAGTGAAGGCGGCCTCAATTGGCATTCTTGGTACTAGAGAGGTTCTGCACTGGAGGGCCCCTGGAAAGGAGTGTCCTCCTAAGCCTAAGGAGGGAGAGACCATAGTCTTTTTCGATCACTTAGCCCGGGGTTTTAGCCCTCCCGGTTCAAAGTTCTTCCGCGACGTTTTAGCTAATTTTCAACTCCATCCGCAAGATCTGGGTCCCAACTCCACATCGAACATCTGCAACTTCCAAGTCTTCTCGGAAGCATATTTACAAGAAGAGCCATCTGTGGAGCTGTTCCGGGATTTCTTCCATCTGAACCGCCGAACTGAGTTTTCGGACGGGCCTCATACTGAACTTGGTGGTGTGAGCATCCAAAAGAGGAAGGATGTAAGCTTTCCTCACGCCGCTCTTCACAGCCACCCCAAAGAATGGAACCAGACTTGGTTCTACTGCAAGGATACTTCGCCAGAGGGAGAAATTCCGCTGCCGGGTTATCGTGCTTACCGCCTGACGCCGGGTCATCCTTTCCCGCAGCGTTTGAGCGCCCAAGACCGGGCTCGATATGCCCCTCAACTATCCAAGCTCAGGGCTTTCGTAGCTAACAGTTTAACCGGGGTTGACTTTGTCCGCTGCTGGCTCTCTTGGAGCATTCTTCCATTAAGCCGACGCTCAAGATTAATGTGTGAATATGGCAATCCGGAAGATCCTCAGCGTCACACAAAAATAGTGCTTCTTGACAACGAAGTTACTGAATCTGCAAAGAAAATGTTGAACGTCCCCCTGGAAGAATGCAGCCGGACCGGTTTAGCTCCTTTCTGCACAACCAACAAACCGCCATCGGTAAGATTCTTCCGACCCTTTCTTTTCGGTTTAATCCGTTCATATCACTTGTCTTCAACATGTTCTTGTTCCTTTACACAGGGCAATGATCCCTTCTGTAAGAGGAAGGCTCAAGATAAACCGACGAAGCCATCCCGCAAGAAGAGCTTAGCCATAAAGAAGAAGAAAACTGTTGCCGTTTCCGGTTCAAACCTCGAAGAAGATGATCCGGCTTCTGAGGTACTGCCCGATTCTTACCTCCTTTGAGTTCTCTTTGTTTATACTTATATCAATAATGTCTTTTCCCAGGATCTGGCGGAGGGAAGTAAAGTGGATGAAGTTGAGGTAATTTCTCTCTCATCTGATTCAGAACCGTTGCCACCCAAGATTCGCCGGGCATCCCGGAAGTATCCATTTTCTCACCCTTATGCTCAATTGGATCCCAACTTTCTTTTGAAGAAACAGCAGCATGAGGCTCGCCGGACCACATGCCATAGTGGTCACGTGGTTGAATCATCCGGATTACCCCACACGCCGGCTCACAGACGCTGCTTAGAGGTTTTTCTTACTCCAACCCTTCTTCATCCAAAAGCAGGTCTTATTCGCAAACCTCTTGAACCGTCTGATCCCAACTACCAGGAAGCTCCTCTGTCTTCTTCTGGTGAATCGATCGCTACTCAAGTTCCGGTGCTTAAGACCGTTCCTGGGTGAGTCATCTTTCCAAATATCTGGTTTTCCTTTCCGTTTTAACTTTGCGGTTTTCATTGCTCTTTTAATCTTTATCAGTATGCCCAAGCCTAGCAAAAAGGCGAAATTAAATAAACCGGCTGCCAAACACACTGCCACTGAACCGGCAGAGAATCCTGAAGCAGCCAACCCTCCAGTGGAAAATGTTGAAGTTCAGCACGACGACCCCTCCCCTATGGATCATGAAGATCTTGCTGCTCCGGGGGGTGATGCTATGGAGAACACAGCTGAACCGGCAAGTCCTGTCCGGGTTAGCCCTCCTCGAGCTAGCCCGGCTCCTGTTAGTCCGATGCACACCGTTGATCCCCTCCAGCCAACCGCTGCCTCGACAGAAGATGTTGAGATAACCGGGATAGGCTTCTCTGCTCCCACAGAGCCTGTTGTCTTGGCTAGACACACTGCCAAGGAGGAAAATCTTCAGCAAGATAAAGGCAAGTGGAGTACAGACTTGTCAAGTTATACTCAGCTTAGTGCCCAGGAGCTCCACTCTGGGTATCTGTACCGGCTCTTCACCAGTCGCGACTATGAGGCCGGTTTAGTCAACATGATGAAGGAGAAATATGAGGTAACTTTCTTTCCTTTTGCCTTCCGTTTCTGCTTGTATTGTGCAATTATACCTTTAGGCCATTGTAGCCCCCAAGTGCCGGTTTACTTCACTGTAGGTGAACCGGGACTTCTCTTATGTCTGAGAATGAACGTACATTAGCCCCCAAGTGCCAAGGACATAACTTGTTTATATGCTTGGGACTTGTCTGAAAAAATTGCCTTCATTTACTTCAATTGTACATTAGCCCCCAAGTGTCGAGTGCATAACTTGTTATGTGCTTGAGACTTTGATTGAACTGTCCTTCTAAAACTTTCCTTTTCCTGCAGGCTGATTTGAACCGGAGAGCTTCGGAGGCAACTGAACTCCGGAATAACTTGGCCTTCCATGAAACTGCTTCAACCAAAACTAAGGAGGAACTTGCCCTTGCTTTAGCCAACATGGAAAAACTGAATAAAGATTTTGAAGCGGAGAGGTCCACATGGGAGGTGCAAAGAGTTTCTCTAGAAAAAAGAGCAAAGGATGCTGAAAGTGCTTTTTAATCCGGTGACGCTGGAGCTATCCGGGTTAAAACAGCATATAGATGACACGACATCTGCTATCTTCGGTGAGTATATGTCTTCGTATGTTTGTATCCTTGCATTCTTATCCTGCTCCGGTTTAACTCGCCAATCGTATATAGGGAGGCGCGTAACTCATCTTGGAGACGATGTTCGGAAGAAACTGAAGGCTGCTTATACCCTGGTGGAGCAACTCTACTCTGGTGCTCAAAGGGCTATCAGTGCTATGTCGCACAATAAACCGGCGCCGACCACCATCCAAGGCACTCTGGAAAAGCTATCTGTCTTGCCTGCTCAACTTGTTGAGGTGAAGAAATCTGCTGCACGAGCTGGCTCTCTCATGGCGTTAACCCGTGCCAAGTCACGGGTCCCCGATTTTGATCCGGCGGAGGCCATGAATGGTTACCCCAGCATGAAAGAGGATGGGTCAGCCTTTTCTTCTGAAGATCTTTGTTCTTTAACCAAAGACATGCGCCCTCTTGCCAGCAAGCTTGCTGACGAAGCGGATTTAACAAGGTATTATCCGGGTTACGATCTAGAGAATGCGCGGGTGGAGCGGCCGGTTTATGATACTGAAAACCTGATCCCACCCGTTCGTAAGCATACCTTCGCTCCTGACATTGACCCGTCAGATCTTATAAACGATGAAGTATATTTCCGTGCCCTCGCCAAGATTGACTGGAGCACTCCTGATTTCCAGCAGCTGCTAGGAGTCGACCAAGATCCGGAGCAAGCTGACCCTCAGTCTTCACAGCGTGCCGAGGAAGAATCCTAAACCGGCTCCGGTTTTAATTTTTAGATGCTGAACACTTTGCAAGAAACTTTGATTCTTTTGGGCCTACAGGTGCCTTGTAATAGAATAGTCGAGATACTGCTTTGTCCCACTGTTATGATATTACTTTGATTGGCGATCCCCAATTTATCTCTTGCTTGCAATGCTTTGACAGTTTATATTACCTGCGTCTGCATGAACAATGCTAAAAGAGTCCTGGCATTTTACCACCGGACGGATTATACTGCCCTGATACATGTTTCAAATAAATAGCTTGAACTGCATATAAAACACAAACATATCCCATACCTGTCATTAAGTGTGCTTGTAGACCTTAACCCGGTGGGAATAGTTCAAAGCGTGGGTGCTGATGAAGCCCTTGGCTCTCTTGTCGGCTTAGCATGATGGCCGATTCGGGTTACGATGAACGCCGGTTTAACTCTCGCTGGTGTTCATGACCCAGACTTTTAACTTTGTAGACGTATGGTCAACCTTGTAGTTGTCCAGTCTCGCATCAATGGACTTGGTTAAATAACCAATGACCTTGGAGACAAAGATTTATGAAAACAGAAAAAATAAAAATAAGGTTTTTGGGCAAATAAGACCATGTAGTCGAGGCTTTTTACGAGCTGCCAGGCTCCAATTTCGAGGCTTTTTATGAGCTGCCAGGCTACTGTCATTAACCATTTTAGCAAAGCCTGTCAAGATGCTCCGCAATCCTTAACCAAATCATCGATGTACATAGCTACCCAATGTTTCAAAATCTCATAAAGATTTTGTCTTTGGGTAATCAACTCGATGATCGTCAATTTAACGTGACCATGTTCAGGGTCCCGAAGGATTGACTTGTGACAGGTTCGACGGGTCATACCAGGTTTACCTGGACGGTGTGATTTACTTGATGCAGGCAGGTTAATCCGGGGTTTTAGGTGTATGCACCGGGCTTCCAAGCCATGTTCACTACAAGGGTATTCAACTCGCTGAGAGCCCCCAGGTAGTGTGTGAGCCGTTTGCTCGTCGGGGCATATGTTTGAGTTGTGCTAGGCATCAAACCCTCTTTTACCCCTCATCATCATGTGGAAAATGCCGAAGCAACCAGAGCAGTGCTCTTATGATGGGCTTCATACCGCCGCCGGCTCAAGAAACCATGGGAAACTTCCTTGCCTGTGGAAGCCCCCATGTGACTCTTGTTTGTATAGATAAGGTGGCTGGTTCCTTGATTTGTCAAGGGCGCCGGTTTAGGAGGCCATGGAAAGCTTCTTTGGAAACCCCCATGTGATACTCCTTTGTGTAAAGAACACGGCTGATTCCTTGATTCTGTCAAGGGCGCCGGTTTAAGAGGCCATGAAAGGTTTCTTTCGAAGCCCCCATGTGATACTCTTTTGTGAAAAAGATGGCTGATTCCCCGGTGTACCGGGGGCGCCGATTTATTTTATTAATCATAATATATACATTATACATAAAGCGGAGCCAATGGCTCAAGTGTAGTAAGGTCGAAGAAGAGCGATGTTCCACGGCCGCTTGGTCTCCTCCTCTGCCGTACATGAGTCCTTATGTTCTCGAACGTCGACAAGGTAGTATGATCCGTTGTGCATGTTTTTGCTGACCACGAAGGGTCCTTCCCAAGGTGGAGATAGCTTGTGCATATCTGTCTGGTCCTGGATGAGCCGGAGCACCAGATCTCCCTCCTGAAATGTCCTGGTCTTAACCCGGCGGCTGTGGTACCGGCGCAGGTCTTGTTGATAAATCGCTGATCGTGCTGCTGCCGTGTCCCGTTCCTCGTGTAGCCGGTCCAAGCTGTCTTGTATTGCTTGTTCATTATCCGCTTCAACATAGGCCGCCACCTGTGGTGAGTCATGCCGGATATCACTAGGGAGGACCGCTTCAGCACCGTACACCATGAAGAAATGCGTGTACCCTGTAGATCTGTTAGGTGTAGTGTTGATGCTCCATAAGACAGAAGGCAACTCCTCTACCCAGCAACTCGGCGTTCTTTGCAAAGGAACCATAAGCCGGGGCTTGATGCCTCTCAAGATCTCTTGGTTGGCTCTCTCAGCTTGGCCATTGGACCGAGGGTGAGCTACTGATGATACATCAAGGCGAATATGTTCTCTTTGACAGAACTCCTCCATATCCCCTTTAGATAAGTTGGTGCCATTATCAGTTATAATGCTATGTGGAAAGTCAAACCGGAAAATCACCTTTTTGATGAACTGAACCGCTGTTGCCGCATCACACTTACTGACAGGCTCTGCTTCAACCCACTTTGTGAATTTGTCCACTGCTACCAATAGGTGGGTTTTCTTATCTTGGGATCTTTTAAAGGGTCCAACCATATCAAGCTCCCAAGTCGCAAACGGCCAGGTAATTGGAATCATCCTCAGCTCCTGCGCCGGTACATGAGCACACCGTGAGAATTTCTGGCAAGCGTCACATTTTCTGACCAAGTCCTCTGCGTCGGCGTGAGCCGTCAACCAGTAGAACCCATGACGAAAAGCTTTAGCTACCAAGGATTTTGAACCGGCGTGATGACCACAATCCTATTCATGAATCTCTCGAAGAATATCGCATCCTTCCTCCGATGATACACACCGTTGAAACGCCCCAGAAACGCTGCGGTGATGAAGTTCTCCATTGATGATAGTCATATACTTAGACCGCCGGATTATCTGCCGGGCCTCGATTTCGTCCTCTGGCAACTCACCTCGGCTCATGTATGCCAAGTAAGGGAGTGTCCAATCCGGAATGACGTGAAGTGCTGCGACCAACTGTGCTTCCGGATCAGGAACCGCCAAGTCCTCCTCTGAAGGTATCTGTACTGATGGATTATGCAATTCATCCAAGAAAGTATTAGGTGGAACCGGTTTACGCTGAGAGCCCTGTCGGCTTAACGCATCGGCTGCTTCATGTTTTCGCCGGTCTATGTGATCCACCTGGTATCCCTTGAAGTATCCTATGACTACGTCCACCTCTCGTCGATATGCTGCCATGAGCGGATCCTTGGAGTCCCATTTGCCCGATACTTGTTGTGCCACCAGATCTGAATCACCAAGGCACTTAACCCGGCTCAAGTTCATCTCCTTGGCCATCCGTAGGCCATGGAGGAGAGCTTCATACTCAACGGCATTGTTAGTACAAGGGAACATTAAACGGAGGACGTAACAGAACTTATCACCTCGTGGGGAAGTTAAAACGACTCCAGCCCCCGAGCCCTCCAATTGTCTTGAACCGTCAAAGTGAATAGTCCAGTACGTATGATCCGGCTTCTCCTCAGGTGCTTGCAACTCTGTCCAATCATTAATGAAATCCACCAGTGCTTGGGACTTTATAGCAGTATGGGGCACATACTTTAATCCGTGCGGGCTAAGCTCAATGGCCCACTTCGCCACTCTGCCAGTGGCTTCTCTGTTCTGGATTATATCCCCTAACGGAGCTGAACTGACAACAGTGATTGGGTGGCCCTGGAAATAGTGCTTCAACTTCCGGTTTTCCATGAACATGCCATATACTAGTTTCTGCCAGTGTGGATATCTCTGTTTCGAGTCAATGAGCACCTCACTGATGTAGTAAACCGGCCGTTGAACCGCATATTCTTTGCCTGCCTCTTTGCGCTCCACCACAATGGCCACGCTGACTGCACGGGCATTGGCGGCCTCATTGTCAACCGGGGCAGCAAGGACTGGTGGTTCTGCCAATTGCCTCTTCAGATCTTCGAACGCAGCGTTTGCAGCGTCACTCCAAACAAAACGGTTCGTCTTTTTCATCATCTGATAGAGCAGGATTGCCTTCTCTCCTAAACGGCTGATGAACCGACTCAGTGCTGCAATGCGGCCCGCCACGCGCAGGACATCATTGATACACGTCGGTTTAGCCAAAGACGTGATCGCCTTGATCTTCTCCGGATTAGCTTCAATCCCTCTGTTTGACACTAAGAATCCAAGGAGCTTGCCCGCCGGAACACCAAAGACGCACTTCACCGGATTGAGCATCATTTTATAAACTCGGAGGTTGTCAAAGGTTTCTTTTAAATCCTCTATCAGCGTCTCCTCCTTCCTGGATTTCACCACAATGTCATCAACATATGCATGGACATTTCTTCCAATCTGCCCTTGTAGACAGTTTTGCACACAGCGCTGGTAGGTTGCTCGGGCATTCTTGAGCCCAAAAGGCATGGATACATAGCAGAAGGCTCCAAAGGTAGTTATGAAAGCTGTCTTCTCCTGGTCCTTAACTGCCATCTTGATATGATGATAACCTGAATATGCATCCAAAAAACTTAGCCGCTCACATCCTGCCGTAGCATCGATAATCTGATCAATACGGGGAAGAGCAAAAGGATCAGTTGGGCAAGCTTTGTTCAAGTCTGTGTAATCAACACACATCGTCCAAGTTCCGTTTTTCTTAAGTACTAACACCGGATTAGCCAACCACTCCGGATGAAACACCTCAACTATGAAGCCTGCAGCCAAGAGCTTAGCCACTTCTTCTCCAATAGCCTTGCATCTTTCCTCATTGAAGCGGCGCAGATACTTCTTGACCGGTTTAAACTTCGGATCAATATTAAGACTGTGCTCAACGAGTTCCCTCGGTATACCCGGCATGTCAGAAGGCTTCCATGCAAAGATATCCCGGTCTCACGGATGAACTCGATGAGTGCACTTTCCTATTTGGGGTCTAGGTTAGCGCTGATAGTAAACTTCTTGGATGAGTCGCCCGGAACAAAGTCCACCTGTTTAGTCTCCTCAGCTGATTTGAATTTCAACGGCGGATCATGCTCTGTTATTGGTTTCTTTAGAGGGGACATATCCACCGGATCAACATTGTCCTTATAAAACTTCAGCTCTTCCGTAGCACAAACTGCCTCGGCATAAGCCGCGTCTCCTTCCTCGCACTCCAATGCAATTTTACGGCTCCCGTGAACCGTGATAGTTCCTTTGTGGCCTGGCATCTTGAGCTGCAGATAAACGTAACACGGTCTAGCCATGAACTTGGCGTAAAACGATCTCCCAAACAGAGCATGGTATGGGCTACTGATCTTTACAACCTCAAAGGTCACAGTTTCTGATCTAGATTCGTGCTCATCCCCAAAGGTAACTTCTAGATCAATTTTTCCAACTGGATAAGCTGATTTACCGGGCACCACCCCATGGAACACTGTGTTGGACTGTCGGAGCTTCTTATCTGTGAACCCCATGCGTCGAAAAGTCTCATAGTATAAGATATTGATGCTGCTGCCTCCATCCATAAGTACTTTGGTGAACTTATAACCACCCACCTGTGGCGCCACCACCAGGGCTAACTGACCCGAATTATCAACCCGTGATGGGTGATCTTCTCTGCTCCACACAATGGGTTGCTCAGACCAACGTAAAAAACGTGGTACCGCCGGTTCAACGAAGTATACTGCCCTCTTCAAAACCTTTTGATCATGTTTGCATAAACTTGTGGCAAAGACGTGATACTGCCAACTGCTCAGCTCCTTCGGATTATTCTGATATCCGGATTGCTGCTGTTGCTGACGCTGTTGATTTCCTTCGTTGTTGTATCCACCCTGACCATGTTGCTGGTTATGTTGATTCTGATTGTTGCCACTGTGGTTATTGTTATCGCCGTGGTATCTTGAACCGGATCCACCATCCTGATAACCCGGACCTTGAAAACCGGGACCTGACCCGCCCGGGGGGGGGGGGGGGCGTGGTCATATTTGGCCTGTTTCACAAGCTCTTGCATAATGTAACAGTCTTTCCAGAGATGCGTAGCCGGGTTTTCCACGGTACCGTGCCTCGGGCAAGGCATGTCCAACTAGCGATCTAGATTGATAGGTGGCCTCCCACTGCGTGGGGGTAGTTTACCCTTGCGGCGTTGCCCGTTGTCTTGAGCGTTGGTATTGGCCACAAAGTCTGAGCTGCCCTCCGCTTTAAGCTTGCCTTTGTACCCTATGCCCGCCGGATTGGCCTGCGCCGGTTTACCGTTCTTAGTTGCCTTCCCGGACTTGTCTCCGTCTGCATCTGGATACTTGGTGTTATCAGAATCTCCATACTTTACCAAAGCGCCCATGAGCGTTCCCATGTCGTTGCAATCACGTTTGAGCCGTCCCAGCTTCTACCTCAAAGGCTCAAACCGACAGTTGCCTTCCAAGGTTACTATCGCCGTACTTGGATTGATGCTATTGGAGGAGTGCAAGATTTCGGACACCCGCCGCACCCAACTGCTGGTGGTCTCTTGCTCTCCTTGAACACATGCTGCTAAGTCAACAACGGACATCGGCTGCTTGCACGTGTCTTTGAAATTATTGATAAACCGGCGACGCAATTCACCCCATGACCCGATGGAATTAGGTGACAAACCCTTCAGCCATGTCCGGGCCGTGCCCTCAAGCATCATTGTGAAGTATTTGGCGCATGCAGCTTCGTCGACATCAAGCATCTCCATAGCCATCTCATAACTTTCAACCCACGCCTCCGGAGCCAGATCCGCCGTGTAGTTGGGAACCTCGCGTGGACCTTTGAAGTCTTTGGGTAGTTTCACGTTCTGTAAAGCGGGGATGAGACACTGCACTCCCAAGGAACTAGACATGATTCCTGAGGTGAACCGGCGTTGCCTGACGGGTGTCGTTATGGGCAGTATGCCTGGCCTGATCCGCCGCCTCCTGTGCATGTGCTCCTACTCCTGCCGGATTATCCTGCCTTTGCCGGTGCCGTCTCCGTGCGCTGCTAGACACGGCCGGTTCATCCAGGTGCCTCGTATAACTCTGGCTCGGGCGGGGGGTTGAATAAATCCTCTCTTGGCTATAGGAATAAGCTTGTTGCTGAGTTAGCGCCGTGTCCAATAGCTCCTTCGCCCGTCGTGCCTCCATTTCTATGGTGGACGTCCCCTCAATGGGAAGGGCGGCAAGCCGTGAAGCGGCGGGGACGATGTTATCCAGTGGATTGGAATAGTGACCGGGAGGGGTGGTTACGTGCTGGGTCGGCACAAATTGACGATTGCGGCTGGTGGCTGAACCGACGCGCCCGTCCCCGGGGCTCCTCCCCGGTTTACCTCTGGATGGTTACTGGTTCCTGCTCCTCGTGTGCTAAAGAGATTCCTCGCCTCATAAACCGGCGGCAAACGAGACTATCGTCTCCTCCACATTACCTCCTGTGAAGCGTTCTGATCTAACCTGAGCCGGAAAGCTTGAGAATCCAGCTCTGCCTGTCTTGTAGCCATCCGAGCTTTCTCCGCAACCAGATCTAACTTAGCCTGCTCAATCCGGCTCTTCACCTGAGCGATCTCTGCATCATGCTGCTCCTTGTCGGCCTGGGCTACTTCTGCTGTTGCGAGTGCTGTCAAAGTGTCGACTAAGGTGGATAGGACGTCAGAGGGCGACGGGGGAAGGTCTCCAGCTCTAGCTCCCGTTGCCTCAGAGGTTAACGCCCCAGTCGTCGAGGGCTGCTGCATGGGTTGTGATCCAGCCATGAAAACAGCAACCCTGTTTGGCGGATCGAAGGGGTCCGGAATACTATCGCCATCGGAACCACCCTCAGATCAGCCGTCCTGCAACAGATACAAAGACTCGGTCTCTCCGGATGAAGATTCATCGCCGGAATAAACAACTGTCTTGCCACCAGAATCCGATCCATCCTCGGCTTGTACTCCATGCACTGCTCCAACAAAGACATGCTTCACGGCGGGTTGAATCCGGGCTGGTATCGCACGCTGAGCCGACTCGACGATGTTGGGGAAGATGTCCGGCCCAGGGCCTGGTTCGCCGATCTTGCCGATGAAGACGTGGATGCCACCGAAGGGGACCCGATACTCGTATTCGATTCAATCGGCCTCGGGACCCCAGCCTACATCGTCGATGTAGATCCGGCCGCGACGACTCTTGGTCATGCAGCCCACTGCGTAACCCTTGAGCCCTTCAAAGCTGCCCTTCAAGAACTCGAAACCATCGTGCGATAGCCCCACGGTGGGCGCCAAATATCATGGATTTAGCACGGCAGATGTCCTAGCAAAAGGACTTAGTCGTGAGGCCATCGCCCGGGTTAACTTAAAGGGGTTAAAGCAGACGAAGGACATAGGGAGTTTATACTAGTTTGGCCCCTTCGATGAAGGTAAAAGCCTACGTCTAGTTTGGTGTGGTATTGCTTGTGCTTCGATGACCAGGGAGCGAATCCGCTTTGCCTGTGTCTCAAACTGTTGTTTCTTGTCCTGAACCGTCGCCGGGTCGTCCCTTTATATAGGTGGCAACTCCCGGTCCGGTTTACAGAGTCCCGAGGCCGGCTCATAAACGTGTCCGCCTCGGTCTCTACTCTTTCTATCTTACATTCCAAGTTACATAGTATGACGGTTTACAAACCATGGGCTTTACACATGGGCCCTGAACCTCCGTGGGCTATAACCTCCAATGACATACTCCACTGGGCTTCTGATAATATAACCTTACCAACGTAATCCGGACCCTCCGAGCCGGTTTATACCTGATAGTAATACCCCTGATACTATCCTCATATCTCAAAACAATTATCAAGCATCCAACATCTCATCATATTCAATGCACTTAGTGTGAAACTTTTTACTACATTGACATTGGATGTCTATCATGTGAAGACTAGTTTTTTAGCCTAAACACATTACCATGCTGTTTTAATAGACTCTCAAAAGGATATAAGTGAAGCATGAGAGTTCAACAATTTCTACAAATTATAACCACCACCGTGCTCAAAAAGATATAAGTGAAGCACTAGAGCAAAAACTATTGAACTCAAAAGATATAAGTGAAGCACATCGAGTGTTCTAACAATTCCTAGGTCATATTTAACTCTCTCAAATAGGTGTTTCCAGCAAGGATGATTGTGACAAACTAACAAGCAAAGACTCAAATTATACAAAACGCTCCAAGCAAAACACATATCATGTGGTGAATAAAAATATAGCTCCAAGTATAGTTACCGATGGATGAAGACGAAAGAGGGGATGCCTTCCCGGGGCATCACCAAGCTTAGGCTTTTGATTATCCTTGAATTTTACTTGGGGTGCCATGGGAATCTCCAAGCTTAGGCCTTTGCTACTCTTTGTTCCATAGTCCATCAAAGCAATACTCAAAATTTGAAAACTTCACAACACAAAACTTAGACAAAAATTCTCGTGAGCTCCGTTAGTATAAGAAAGCAAACCACTACTCAAAGGTACTGCAATGAATTCATTCTTTGTTTATATTGTTGTTAAACCTACTGTATTCCAACTCCTCTATGGTTCATACTTGCCAATACTACTCATAGATGCATTGAAATAAGCAAACAACACACGAAAAACAGAACAATCTGTAGTAATCTGCAGGATTCGCCTACTTCTGGATCTCCAAAAAATTCAAAATAAATTGGTAAATGTGAGGAATTTGTCTATTAATCATCTGCAAAAAGAATCAACTAAATAGCACGCTCCAGTTAAATCTGACGACCATTCTAGTGAGCGCTAACGATTCTGTTTTTCACAGCAAGATCACATAAACTTCACACACATCTTCCCAAAGGTTCTACTTGGCACAAACACTAAACAAAACATGAAACCACATCTAAACAGAGGCTATATGCAATATTTATTCACTAACAGCAACAAAAACAAAAAATATAAAATTGCGTTGCCTCCCAACAAGCGCTATCGTTTTACGCCCCTAGCTAGGCACGATACAAGATAAATCTAGGGAATGCCATAGTGATACGATATGTCGCGAAAGCTCATATCATATTCCCATATTCAGCAGCAAGCTTCCTTTGTGGCAAGCAAAAGTAATCAAAAGGGCTAAATTTAATGGGACACAAGTCCCCTACATCAATCTCAGGAGGAACAGGTTCCTCTTTTGGCCCTTTGTAGTGAATAACCAATTCATCATTATAGGCATTCTTTTGGCAGAAGGTCATAAGCCTTCGCTCAAGGGAGAAGCCTAACCCATTATTTTGAATAGCAAAATCATCGTTCATCTCAGAAATTCTATCAATCAAGACCTCAATAGGAACCTTTTTTTCTAAGGTTTTCATTAAAAGCAACATGATCAGGCGATCGTAACCGCATTATGTCTTCTTGATTGAACAAGATAGCCTCTATGGGAGGTCTACCGGCATCTATCCCATAGTGAGCAAAGATTTCTTTGGCCTCTTTCATAACGAATCTAAATTCATGAGCCAAAAAGATAGTAGCTGCACGCTAACAGAAGAATGCTCAATATTGGAAAACTCCAAAAAGATTCTATGAATACAGGGATGCATATGGATACATTACCTTTCAGTTTCTACTATAAGCATAGATATAGCATCCGCAAGGCTACTTGTTCTGTGAAGAATAGAGCCACCCATAGAGGGCAAAGCACCGGCACAAGTAAAGAAGTCCTGAAGAACTCCTTTTCCAATGATATTACCACTACCAACCCAGAACTTCCTAATATGTAAAGTGATAGCTTCATCCGGGGGGCCAACATAGATGTTGCCCTCGACATTACTACCCTTCTCGATAAGATCGTTCCCCATCTCAGACATGAGGGCAATCAGGCAAGCAAGCAGCACACAAGCAAACATGAAGCAAGCTAACGATAAACACACGTCGCAAGAAGGGCAAATAAAATGGCAAGGGTGAAGTGGGGGAGAGGAAAACGAGAGGCAAAAAATGTAATGCGAAGGATAAGGGTTTGTGGTAGGTACTTGGTATATGACTTTTGCGTAAGCCTCCCCGGCAACGGCGCCAAAAGTTCTTCTTGCTACTTCTCGAGCTTGCATTGTATTCCCTCGAAGAGGAAAGGGAGATGCACCACAGTAGCATAAGTATTTCCCTGAGTTTTTGAGAACCAAGGTATCAATCAAGTAGGAGACCACGCGCGAGTCCCTCGCACCTGCATAAACAAATAAGAACTTCGCAGCCAACGTGATAAGGGGTTGTCAATCCCTTTACGATCACTTACGAAAGTGAGATCTGATTGAGATGATAGTTTATATTTTTGGTATTTTAGTTTATAAGAACAGAAAGTAAAAGCGGTAAAAGTAAAGTAGATGTAGATTGATATGTTGAGAATAGACCCGGGGGCCATAGTGTTCTCTAGTGGCTTCTCTCATGATAGCGATATTCTACGGCGGGTAAACAAATTATTGTCGAGCAATTGATAGAAAAGAGAATAATTATGAGACAATCTAGGCATGATCATTGTATATAGGCATCATGTCCGAGACAAATAGACCGACTCCTGCCTGCATCTACTAATATTACTCCACACATCGACCGCTATCCAGCATGCATCTAGTATATTGAGTTCATAAGAACAGAGTAACGCCTTAAGCAAGATGACATGATGTAGATTGATAAACTCAAGAAATATGATATAAACCCCATCTTTTTATCCTCGATGGCAACAATACAATACGTGCCTTGCTGCCTCTACTGTCACTGGGAAAGGACACCGCAAGATTGAACCCAAAGCCAAGCACTTCTCCCATTGCAAGAACGATAGATCTAGTAGGCCAAACCAAACCAATAATTCAAAGAGACTTGCAAGGATATTATGAGCACACATAAAAAGTTCAGAGAAGAACCAAATATTTATCATAGATAATCTTGATCATAAACTCACAATTCAACGGATCTCGACAAACACACCGCAAAAAGAGATTACATCGAATAGATCTCCTCGAAGACCGAGGAGAACTTTGTATTGAGATCCAGAGAGAGAGAAGAAGCCATCTAGATACTAGCTATGGAGCCGAAGGTCTGTGGTAAACTACTCACAACTCATGGTGAGGGCGATGATGATGATGATGAATAACTCCATGATGGATCCCCCTCCAGTGGAGCTCCGGAACAGGCTCCAAGATGGGATCTCACAGGAACAGAAGGTTACGATGGTGGAATTAGGATTTTCTCTATGTTGTCAAAGGTTTCGGGGTACGTAGACTTACATAGGAGAAAGGAGGACACCGGGGGGGGTGCTTAAGGGGCCCACGAGGCAGGGGGGCGCGC
>LR738712.1:191809753-191840337 GCA_902687465.1 Secale cereale | reverse complement strand
ATGGATCCCCCTCCAGTGGAGCTCCGGAACAGGCTCCAAGATGGGATCTCACAGGAACAGAAGGTTACGATGGTGGAATTAGGATTTTCTCTATGTTGTCAAAGGTTTCGGGGTACGTAGACTTACATAGGAGAAAGGAGGACACCGGGGGGGGTGCTTAAGGGGCCCACGAGGCAGGGGGGCGCGCCCTTGGGAGGGGGGGGGGGGCGCTCCCCCCACCTTCTTGGGCGCCTCGATGCTCCCCTGATGTGGTTCTCAAGTTCACTGTGCGTGATGTTCTCCAAAAATATCTCTCGCGAAGGTTTCATTCCGTTTGGACTCCGTTTGATATTCTTTTTCTGCAAAACCCTGAAACAGGCAAAAAACAGCAATCTGGACTAGGCCTTTGGGTTAGTAGGTTAGTCCCAAAAATGATATAAAAGTGTATGATAAAGCCCATTAAACATCCAAGACTCCATAAATAATAGCATGGAACAATAAAAAATTAGAGATACGTTGGAGACGTATCACCTGCCACCCTAATCGGCCTCCATGGCTGGAACCTCTTTCAAGCACTGGTGGCCCTGCGACTGCCCGCCGACGCCATGAAGAATGTCCACCTGGAGGTCGCGCTCGCCGTGAGGTGCCTCGCCCTGCAAGAATTCGTAGACCTACACATCCACGTGTACGAGAAAATCGTGTACATAGGTATCTACATGGCCAGTGTGGACTGTACGACGTTGGCCTTCCTCAACCGGCTGGAAGCCTTGGATGCCTTTGCTGAGAAGCACCTCGACCTCGCCACAAAAGCCGCCGCTCCTTAGCTGCCGGTCGGTGGCCCGGCGCACTAAGTTGCGGAGGAGGGGGTCGTACGTTGATGGATGCATCTTTCTTCTTGCCTATAACCACCACTGCGATTGCATCATCATCGTGGCCTTAATTCTTATTGTGCTGTTGCATTCTCGTTCCAGTCAATACCGAGATGTGCGATCCCTTTGCTTAATCATATGCATCACTGTAACTAGTACTCCATCCGTCAATTTATAAATTGTGCTTACCTTTTCCATCAACTTCGTGCAACGCGCGGGCATCTTGCTAGAAACAGTAGAACATGTCAGACCGCGTGTGACCAAACCGGCGATGCGCCAACCTAGCTTCAGAATATGTCTATATAATCCATATGTGATAGTCCATCTGAAATCTCTAAAAAGTCAAATATTTAGGAACGGAGGGAGTAATATATTAGGAGTATATCAAAACAAGAGTGATTTCTTTCAAGTTTGTGAACAAGTACTACTATTCCACTACTTTGGATCCGTCGCAACGCACGGGCACATTGTAGTAAAAGGAAAAGGCCTGCCGCGTTCGCGTTGCACTCCCCCCACACACGCCCGGGAATCAGGAGTACTCCACGGCCCGTCCGGCACGACACATAGCTTAGGGAAGGCGTGTTGCCTAGCATTTTCACTTTCATGTGGGACCACCGTTGAGCAAACCGACTATTGGCAAACCGCACCCCGCCCGCCGCCGGGTTGGAAAACAGAAACGAGGGGAAGATTGTAATGCCCAGGATGGGACTATACCTCCTACATGTCGAGGCACGATTTAAAGGTATAAGCCCATTCTGGAATGATCTCAAGTTTGGTATCTTTGCACGACTCATGTAAAAGAGGGATTAAATTGCAAAAGGAGATAGTTGGCTTACACTCACCACTTCACACAATACATTACATAAGCAAAACATCATTCAAAACATCACAACCCGACTACGGGCGAAGATCCAAAAGAAAGATACCAAAACAAAATAAAGCCACAGGTCTGAATCGCCCCTAGTAGAAACCACTACTGATCGTCGAAACGTCACAAGCATACGGCCACTCTCTTCATCGAGCTCCCAGTGAAATACCTGAACCAGCTCCTGCTTCAAACTCGGCTGAACCTGCATCTGGTGTTGTAGTATCTGTGAGCCACGAGGACTCAACAATCCCATAACCATGGGTATCAAGACTAGCAATGCTTTAAGGGTATGGAAGAGGGTAGTGGTGAGGTTGCAGCAGCGACTAAGCATAATATGGTGGCTATCTTACGAGTACCAGAATAAGATGAGCATCTACGCAAATAGTCGCAAACTAGTAGTGATCGCTAAAGATCCTGAACTACATACGAGTCAAACATAACCCCACCGTGTTCTCTTCTCAAAATGAAAAGAGACAGTCACGGTTACTCACACAGTTGTGTGTTTTACTTCGGATCCTCTGTCAAGTTATCTACAACCGGACATTAACAAATTCCAATCTGCCACATAACCGCGGGCACGGTTGTCGAAAGATTATAACCCTGCAGGGGTGTCCCAACTTAGCCCATCAGAAGCTCTCACGATTAGCTGAAGTGATAAATATAATATCATCACTCCTTATCTTAGGGAAAATCCGATCAGGCTCGGCATCCCGGTGCACAAGACATTTCGACAATGGTAAAAGAAGTCCAGCAAGACCTCCCGGCGTGTCGCCACCCTGATAGTAGCCGCGCGTATCTCGTCTCAGGCCACGACCGGATGGGTGAAGCTACAGGAGCCAATCCTCGAGTTTCCCCGTGGTGGCCCCGCAGGCTCCCCGTTAGAATCCTCGGGTAGCGCTAACTCCCTATGCAATTTAATTAATTAATTAAGTTGTTATTATGAGCAAATTAAAACCAATGTTGGGCCTTGCTGGAGGAGTTTTATTCAAAGTCGAACTGTCAAGGGGTCCCCATCCACCCGTCGTGTAAGGAACGCAAAATCAAGGAACATAATGCCGGTTTATCGGCGCCTAAGGTGGCATGAGTGGAACAAAACACCGAGCAAAAGGCCAAGCCTTCCACCCATGCCCAGTATATAGGTGTGTTAATAATAATTATAGATATTGTGATATTCCAACAACAAGTTCCCACCTGGAACGATCTTCAACTTCACCTGCAACTAACAACGCTATAAGAGGGGCTGAGCAAGCGGGTAACATAGCCAAACAGTGGTCTTGTTAGGAAGGTGTCAAAGGTTAGAGGTTTCATGGCAACAAGGAGAGGCTGACATAAAAGATGGGTAGTGCGACATGTAACGGTAGCATCGAGACAACTAAGCATGGCAATGGTAGTAAAGGTATCCAAGGGTATGATCATCTTGCCTGGGATTCCGCAAGGGAGAAGAACGGGTCCATGAAGTAGACGGAGCAACATAGTCGAGCGAATCCTCACAACTCCGGAACAAAACCGAAGCTAACAAGAGAAGCAACCGGAAAGAAGCAAACAACACGGTAAACACACATATCATAACCAAGGCATGATTGCACAAACAAGTATGATGCATGTCCGGTTTAAATATGCATGGCATGGCAAAGTGCACAAACAAGTACTACAAGTTAAGTGGAGCTCAATATGCAACGAGTTGCATATTGACGAAACTCCACATTTTAATTATTTAATTGACTCTCGTTTATTTACAAGACAAGATTAAATGTTTGTTAACATGGCAACAAGGTGAAGCAAAACAAACTACCTATTTAGGCATTTTAAATGAGGCCGGAAAATAACAACAACAATTCCGGGAAAATCCCCATAAGCATGTTTAGCGATTATTAAAGCAACAGCAATTAAACATTCAAGGTTGTTAACATGATGCGGATGAAATGATCAAGTTTATGCAATTTTTATTAAAAGTTGACATGAAGAGATATGAAGTATTTGTCACCGTGGTGGAAGGAAAGGTGCCACGGCAACGATCCGAAAATGATGCAACGCAGCATCTCGGTTCCGGTAACTCGATGAGAGACCGGGGCAAAATAAAGATGGCGTGAGCGAGCGGAACAAGATGGAAGGTGGGGTGATCCCGTCACCGGGTTCCCACGGGTCGGCGATGAGGCAACCGAGGAGCGTGAGAAAAGATGAAACGGGAACGGGCAAACAAGGGAAACATTTCATACAACCACAACAAGCAAACGTCCACGGTACATCGTCTCGGGGTTATACCTTCGGACGTTCGTTTCTCGGAGGGGTTTGAGTCGTCGAGGGACGTAGTGGAAGTAGTGGTACACGGGTCGTAGAGGAGGTAGTCGTTCCCTAGAGGTACTCATTATGTAGCCGTTCACGTCATCGGTAGAGGTACTTGGCGTTCACGTGGCGGTAGTGGAAGTAGTTGTACACGGTCATCAAGGAAGTAGTGGTACACGGCGACGGTAGTCGTTCACGGAGATCGTTTTCTGTAGATGTTCGGGTCGTCGGTGTCGTGGTACTTGTCGCGTCCCGAATGTGTAGTCGTACATGGGTCTTCGGTGACGGTAGACGTTCACGTTACGTAGATGTACACATTTTCTGTAGAGGTACTTGAGGGTCTTCAGACTTGCCGATCTCGTAGATGGCAGTAGAGGTACTTGAGGTCTTCCGGTCAACATGAACATGAGGCAGGGCTGGTTGAGGCCAGGGTGTCGAAGCTGCGGTCTCCTGTAGGCAAAACAAGGGCAGGCAAAAACAAGGGCATCGTCTCGCAGGAGATGCCCAAGGCTGGAGCAAGGCGGGGCAAGGAAAACGGTGGCCGGGGTCTGCGGCACTGGACCCGGCCAACGGAGGCGAGCGGCGTGCTGCGTCGCTGGGGATGGAGACTCCTGGCCGGCCTGCGGCTCTGCTGGAGGCGAAGAGGAAACCGATGGCGCGGCAACGGTGGCGCTGGTCGCGGCCTCCAGGCGGCGGGGAGAGGGACGGAGGCAGGGGCGGCCGGCTCGCGGGGCGCCATGCGCGGGCGGCTGGACCATGGAGGGGTCGGGGTCGGCGCGAGGCGCGGGAGGCGCGCAGGGCGGCGCTGCTCGAGGGGACTCCTCCCCTCGGCGAGGTGGCGCTCGGGTGCGAGGCCGGCGGCAGGCGCAGTAGGAGGAGGAGGCGCGGGCTCGGCGCTGGAAGGAGGAGGGAGATCGAAGGAAAGGGACGAGCGGCGCGAGCGAGCGAGAGGGTCGGGATGAGTGCGGCGCTGAGGAAGGAGAGCGAGGGGCACTGGGCGAAGCGTGAGCGACGGCGGCAGAGGGAGGAGAGGGAGATGGTTCGAGGAGAAAGGGCGACGGGGCTGAGCGCTAGGGTTAGAGATAGGTGGGCCGGCCTGGTTCTTCGGCCCAAGAGGCTGCTGGAGTCGGGCCTCGGTTGGACAGGCCCAAGAGGGATGGAGGCTGGGCCGGCTGCGGCTGGGAGGTGGCTGGTTGGGCCATCTCCTTATTTAAAAAAAACAAAGAAGAGAAAGAAAGAAAATAGAGGTTAGGGATGGAATTTGGGGCAAGAGGATATTTTCCCCGGACTCGTAAAAAGGTGCACGGTCCATGAAAAATAGGAGAGGCGAGAATACAACAGTAAAATTCGAACTCATTTGAATATGGTTCAAATGGATTTGAATATGAATGGGGTATTTGAAGAGTCCATAAATGTTGAGGTTTTTGGAGGAACCTCGATACGACGGAAAAGAATTGCTGGCAAGGTTTGACGGTGAAACTTGAAGTGAAAAAGGCATGGGGAATATTTGCAAGTGTGTTTGGGTTAATTCCAAACAAATGGAATATTTAATATAGCTCCATATATTAGGAGGATATGTTATAAAGAGAAGTCATCCTTCCCTCGATTTAAATGGACCGAAGGTCCACACGATTTATTTAAGTGAGATGCAAAGATTAAAGACATGATGGCATGATGACATGATGCAATGCAAAAATAAATAACACAAGCACAAATGAAACACACGGAAGACCCGGAACATCTGGAATCTCTGGAATCTTCTGGGGCGTCGGTCTTCGGGCGTCACAACTCTCCCACACTAACAGAGGATCTCGACCCGAGATCCTAGAGATAGCACCGGGTAAAAACCGAAAAAGAAGAGGTAAAACAAAGTTGCTTCTCTGACAGACGAGTGAAACCAAAGAACCTTGAGAGGTTAAACAAGTTGAACAAGAATACAATGGCGATGAACGAAGATGAAAACACTCCGTTAAAAGGAGGAACAAGGAACATTATGAGAACCTTGAAGGTTGAAAGACATGAAACAAGAGCTCACGGACCAAAAGAATATGAAACTGCAAGGGTACAACCAAGGAATAAGAATGACATAATTTGGACAGCACTCCGTCTGAAAATGTAAGGAATTGAACATGAACTTGCCAAGTTGGGATGATACTTGATGAAATCAACAACACGCAGTCTCTGAAACAATTTAAAGAATGGCACAAGGAGAAAGATTTTAGACAACACTCCGGTTAAAAGACAGGCAAAACTTGATAAGATGAGAGAATTAGAATGGAGGACACAACACTCCGTTTAAATGATAAGCAAGGGAAAGAACATGATCTTGATAAAACGATATGATGGTTTGGAGAGAGCAACATCACAATGCCTCCGGAATGAAAGAATATATACTAGGTCGTTGGGAAGAAAGAACAGAGAAGAAAATGACAACTTCTCCCACAAATGAATTAGGAAATCCTCCTTACAAAGAAGGGTTGAATGGGGTTGATGGAAAAAATCAACAACGAAACGAATAAGCTTGATGTGGGCTTATGGAAAACATCTCAAAATTATGAGGTGACAACCAGCCACTGACGGAAAGATTTGATTGGATTGAGATCAACAAGGAGACGATAAACTTATTTCACCAGAAGGATAAATGAAGAACTTGGGTCATTTAAAAGCACCATAATTAGCAACAATCCTTAGGGAAAACTTTTAGGTGAAATACAACCCAAGATAACTCCAACGAATACTTGAAGGGTTGAAAAGATCTCCTGAACAAGGAAAATGATGGTTTTAAATATCTCATTCTTGACAACTTGTGAATCATGAAACATGAAGGAAAATTGTCAAGAATGACATAACACCATCTGAAAAGATAAGGTAGAAAAGATTGCACTTGGAAAGCATGATGAAGAATGCTTGAGCTCCAACAAGAATCTTGATGAAGACTTCGAGGATGAATTAAATCTAGATGAACCACCATGAGAACTCCGGTGATGAAAAGCATGAGAAGCGAAAGATGAAAAGAATAAGATTCAAGGCCTGCGGTGAATTAGATAGAGCTTTGAAATGATAATTGAAATAACTTGGAGCTCCGGAAAACAAGATGAATAATTTAGAACCTTGAATATAAATGATGAACAAGCTCCGAAGAAAGGGATTAACCTCTTGGAAGAAGCTAGAATAAGATTTATGTTATGCATATCCTTCACCAATTTAAATTGGCGACAAGCAATGGATTTGGCATACTACTTATTCTCGTTGGAAAGAATTAAGAGAGATCTCGCACAAGCTTGGGTAAATCTTCAACGAACCACTGGTAGGATTGTGAAAAGAACAAATGAATTAAAATGATAACAACGGAAGGGTAATCTTGAAAGAACCACCGTAAGAATTGGAGACGAACGAAGAGGCATCAATGAAGAATATTTGGAGGACGAAGTTGCAAACAGAGAACGAAGAAATATTCTGAAATGATGGCCTTCGGAGGATCACAAAGAAAAGAATTCATGAAATTCTTCGGATGGTTATGAAAATAATTCCTCATAATATGAACAATAATGAGGATGTCATAAAACTAGAACCACGAATCTTGAAGAGAACGGGCCAAGGTTTGAGAGAAACTCTTCTTCGGTCTTCAAATGTTGAGAGTGAAGACGAGAAATGCCATGAAGAATTTCGAGATACTCCGGACGAATGAAAAGATGGAAGGTAGAGCTAAAGATGAGAATAATTGGAAACAAACTTGGAGAAGGCATGTAACTGATGGAAATCATTCTTATGTCACAAAGAATTTCAGAATAACTCCGGAAAAATTAGAAGAGTCAGGTAAGATCCTGGAAAAAACCTATGGGTTAGGGCCCACTAAAGAAATCACCGTTGGAAACGATTGCTTAAGAGATATTGCATCGGTTGAATTAAATGGCTTGAATAAGATGACAATCTCAAAATAGCTTGAACGGATTAAGAATGGAAACGCGAATCTTCTGAGATACCTTGTACACACCGGATATGAATAGCAAGAGGATAATGATTAATTTGGAGCACTGGAATAAGAAAGCATTGTGAAAAGAGGAAAAGGATAAGATCAACACCGAAATCTTGAATTACATCCACCGGCAGAATTTGAGAACAAAAGAATGATGAACTAGAAGCTCTTGAGCATCTTCGCGATAAATCACCGGATAAGAACATTGAAGGAAAAGAATGAAGAAACATCACATGAATAAAATGGATACTTCATCTGAGAATTTCTTGCTCCAAGAAGAAGAAGGGTGGGAGGGTGGGGAAACAAAGATAACTTGGGATGAATGAAACAGACAAATCGTCGGATTTCTCAATGGCGTCCGTATGGAATAACTTGAAGAGAAGGCACACCGGTTGAAAAGGATTAACATGAAGATCTTGATGGTCAAGAAGAATTAGCACTCCCATAGAAATATGAGAACACTGATTAGGAAGGTATGGAATCAACACTTGACATCAAAGCAACTCGAATACCAGAATCATAACGAAACAAAGGATATATATGTTGCAACATAATCTTCACAATAACATTCGAACGGAGAATTGAACGAATGAATTCCGCAGGTACATCAGCTTGTCGAGAAGCCACTAGGGTGAACAAAAGATAAATAAAAAGGAACAAGGAGCAGATAGAACAAATACAAGATAGAAGCTTCGTCCCACATATTCATGCTGAAAGCTTATGGAACGTGTTACAAAAGGGTTTTGCAATCCCCGGATCAGCATAGCCAAGGACCCTTTAAGATGCAACTCCCGATCGGAACAAGTCCATAAAACCACTTCACTCAATGTAGAACCCCGAACTTCATATCATGCATTCGTTGGAAGAATGCCTAGAACTACTAGATGAACCCACCTATTAATTTCCGAAAGTTTCCAGTTATGCAATCAGGTGTTGGGGATACAGGGGAAGCACCACGCACTCAACTCTAATCCTACATCCAGCTGTATCCATCCTTCAACACATAACCAGTTATCTGCAGAAACCGTTTACCTCGGACCTTTGAAACGCATCTACTATACAAGCTATGGCAATACTCCCGAACTACCTCCCCAGTACTGGGTGATGTCGGGGTTATCTTGCCACTAACCGCATAGGAGAGTTTTCGATGTCGGCCGTCTTAAGTATTCTAGTACTGCCGCGATATGTTTGTGACGACAACACCTCGGAGCTCAACTCCTCGGGACACTGCCACAACCCCTAATGACAGGTGGCATCGAGAACAACGTTCTCGTCACAAAGACATCGAAACAATCCAAACAATACTCGCGAGATCCTAAAAAAAAAATTGTGCAATTTTTGAGAGTAGAAGAGATAAGAGTAATCGTCAGGAGTCCTCACCAGAATGAAAAGCGATGAGAAGCCAAAAGAAATCCTACTCTCCGATATATATATAGGACTCAAAACATTTTCAAGTGTGTGCCTAGACTCAACCGTCAATGATTCGATCAATCAGTGGGGGCTTCTAGGTCGGAGAAGGCTCTGATACCAACTTGTAATGCCCAGGATGGGACTATACCTCCTACGTGTCGAGGCACGACTTAAAGGTATAAGCCCATTCTAGAATGATCTCAAGTTTGGTATCTTTGCACGACTCACGTAAAAGAGGGATTAAATTGCAAAAGGAGATAGTTGGCTTACATCGCCACTTCACACAATACATTACATAAGCAAAACATCATTCAAAACATCACAACCCGACTACGGGCGAAGATCCAAAAGAAAGATACCAAAACAACATAAAGCCACAGGTCTGAATCGCCCCTAGTAGAAACCACTACTGATCGTCGAAACGTCACAAGCATACGGCCACTCTCTTCATCGAGCTACCAGTGAAGTACTTGAACCAGCTCCTGCTTCAAACTCGGCTAAACCAGCATCTGGTGTTGTAGTATCTGTGAGCCACGAGGACTCAACAATCCCATAACCATGGGTATCAAGACTAGCAAAGCTTTAAGGGTATGGAAGAGGGTAGTGGTGAGGTTGCAGCAGCGACTAAGCATAATATGGTGGCTAGCTTACGAGTACCAGAATAAGATGAGCATCTACGTAAACGGTCGCAAACTAGTAGTGATCGCTAAAGATCCTGAACTACATACGAGTTAAACATAACCCCACCGTGTTCTCTTCTCAAAATGAAAAGAGACAGTCATGGTTACTCACACAGTTGTGTGTTTTACTTCGGATCCTCTGTCAAGTTTTCTACAACCGGAAATTAACAAATTCCAATCTGCCACATAACCGCGGGCACGGCTTTCGAAAGATTATAACCCTGCAGGGGTGTCCCAACTTAGCCCATCACAAGCTCTCATGATTAGCTGAAGTGATAAATATAATATCATCACTCCTTATCTTATGGAAAATTCGATCAGGCTCGGCATCCCGGTGCACAAGACATTTCGACAATGGTAAAACAAGTCTAGCAAGACCTCCCGGCGTGTCGACACCCTGATAGTAGCCGCGCGTATCTCGTCTCAGGCCACGACCGGATGGGTGAAGCTACGGGAGCCAATCCTAGCGTTTCCCCGTGGTGGCCCCGCAGGCTCCCCGTTTGGGACCAACACCATCAGCACTGGCCCCCCCTGCTATGTAGAAAGAATCCTCGGGTAGCGCTAACTCCCTATGCAATTTAATTAATTAATTAAGTTGTTATTATGAGCAAATTAAAACCAATGTTGGGCCTTGCTGGAGGAGTTTTATTCAAAGTCGAACTGTCAAGGGGTCCCCATCCACCCATCGTGTAAGGAACGCAAAATCAAGGAACATAATGCCGGTTTATCGGCGCCTAAGGTGGCATGAGTGGAACAAAACACCGAGCAAAAGGCCAAGCCTTCCACCCATGCCCACTATATAGGTGTGTTAATAATAATTATAGATATTGTGATATTCCAACAACAAGTTCCCTCCTGGAACGATCTTCATCTTCACCTGCAACTAACAACGCTATAAGAGGGGCTGAGCAAGCGGGTAACATAGCCAAACAGTGGTCTTGTTAGGAAGGTGTCAATGGTTAGAGGTTTCATGGCAACAAGGAGAGGCTGACATAAAAGATGGGTAGTGCGACATGTAACGGTAGCATCGAGACAACTAAGCATGGCAATGGTAGTAAAGGTATCCAAGGGTATGATCATCTTGCCTGGGATTCCGCAAGGGAGAAGAACGGGTCCATGAAGTAGACGGAGCAACATAGTCGAGCGAATCCTCACAACTCCGGAACAAAACCGAAGCTAACAAGAGAAGCAACCGGAAAGAAGCAAACAACACGGTAAACACACATATCATAACCAAGGCATGATTGCACAAACAAGTATGATGCATGTCCGGTTTAAATATGCATGGCATGGCAAAGTGCACAAACAAGTACTACAAGTTAAGTGGAGCTCAATATGCAACGAGTTGCATATTGACGAAACTCCACATTTTAATTATTTAATTGACTCTCGTTTATTTACAAGACAAGATTAAATGTTTGTTAACATGGCAACAAGGTGAAGCAAAACAAACTACCTATTTAGGCATTTTAAATGAGGCCGGAAAATAACAACAACAATTCCGGGAAAATCCCCATAAGCATGTTTAGCGATTATTAAAGCGCTAACTCCCTATGCAATTTAATTAATTAATTAAGTTGTTATTATGAGCAAATTAAAACCAATGTTGGGCCTTGCTGGAGGAGTTTTATTCAAAGTCGAACTGTCAAGGGGTCCCCATCCACCCATCGTGTAAGGAACGCAAAATCAAGGAACATAATGCCGGTTTATCGGCGCCTAAGGTGGCATGAGTGGAACAAAACACCGAGCAAAAGGATATTTTCCCCGGACTCGTAAAAAGGTGCACGGTCCACGAAAAATAGGAGAGGCGAGAATGCAACAGTAAAATTCGAACTCATTTGAATATGGTTCAAATGGATTTGAATATGAATGGGGTATTTGAAGAGTCCAAAAATGTTGAGGTTTTTGGAGGAACCTCGATACGACGGAAAAGAATTGCTGGCAAGGTTTGACGGTGAAACTTGAAGTGAAAAAGGCATGGGGAATATTTGCAAGTGTGTTTTGGTTAATTCCAAACAAATGGAATATTTAATATAGCTCCATATATTAGGAGGATATGTTATAAAGAGAAGTCATCCTTCCCTCGATTTAAATGGACCGAAGGTCCACACGATTTATTTAAGTGAGATGCAAAGATTAAAGACATGATGGCATGATGACATGATGCAATGCAAAAATAAATAACACAAGCACAAATGAAACACACGGAAGACCCGGAACATCTGGAATCTCTGGAATCTTCTGGGGCGTCGGTCTTTGGGCGTCACAAAGATCTAGCTGTAGCACGGAAGCCAAGAAATTTGGTGTCAGATGGGGCACGTTGATAGAGTAGGAGCATTCCGTACTACTCTACTCCTACTAGTACTACCACTATATAACTAGTAGGTGTGTGCACGGTACAGCATCGTAGGAACAAAAAAGGGAAGATCTTATTTTGGGTGATTTATCTTTTTTTTTCTGTCAACATAGTATGAATAATATGATGTGGGGGGAACCCATGAAGCTTATGTGTCTTGGTTGCATGGCTACGAAAGGTTAGAGAAAAATAAAAAGATAATGTGTTTAGAGTGCACTCCACTAAACAAATATACTTTGGATCCATTGCAATGGTCCGGCACATCTATATCTATACCCTCTATATAGTGTGTGAATAACTTTGAAAGTTGGTCGTTGGATGAAGCCAATCCGATGGTACAAAGATGGCAAATCCGAGCACTACTGGCCGTTGGATATCATCTACATTCCACCAGATTCTGCCACATGTAGAATCTAGAAGACTCCGTGGTTGAACTTCATTCATGACTAACTTTGCCACAACTAAGATTAGGCAAAGTGTGTGTGCCACAAAAAATGTGTCTAACAAAATGGCCACCACAAGTGTAGCAAGATTTGGCAAGAAGTTGAGTCTATGACATGTGGACCATGTAGCTAGAAAATTGTGGCAAGCCACAAGTGTAGCAATGAACTAAACACATGCCTGGTGTGTTTGGTAGGGTGTATGAAGGGTGCATGATCCCAAGAGTTCCCTTCTCGACCCATTTTTTGGGTGTTTGGTAGAGTGTATGGAGGGTGCATGAGTCCACACTGGATTAGCACAAATACACTAGAAGCATGCATGAAGAGAGCATACATGAAGAGTGGTGTTGAGTTGAGCATGCATGAAGAGGGAACAACTATGCTGAGATGAGAACACAACCAAACACACTTGTGGCACGCCTAAGCTTAGGCGTGGCAACCTTCGACTACAAACCAAACCATAACTTTGAAAGTTGGTCGTTGGATGAAGCCAATCCGACAGTACAAAGATGGCAAATCCGAGCACTACTGGCCGTTGGATATCATCTACATTCCACCAGCTTCTGCCACATGTAGAATCTAGAAGACTCCACATGTAGAAGTATAATGCACAAACCACCAGAATCTCATGTGTGCAATGCACGTGTACCTTACTAGTAGTTGGTAGTAGTAAGAAACAAATTCCGGGTTTGGCACGAGCTCATACTACGGGAGCACCACAAGGCCTGTCGCAAGAGTTACATTTCCCTCTCGGGGCCCACGGGACCGAACTTAAGTGGCTTAGTGCCTGGCCTATGAGTCAATGACATGCGGACGTTAAATGCGGCTGGCCCACATGTCATTCTCATGGTGGTTGTGTGGTTCGCGACTCACCCGTTCGAGATGAATCGGCCGGTGTTGGCCTGGCCGTGGCGAGGGTGCCATAGCTGGGTGTCGGGGCGTTACGAGGCGTAGATGGTCACACCGGTGGGTACTACCTGTAGTACAGAAGTACTCCAGCTGAGGATTGATGCCCGGACGAAATGTGTCACAGCCGCTGGATGAAAATTCGATGGTGCGGGACGTGTGGTGTCATGGGTTCGTGCGGCGTCATGGGAATCACGTGTGGCTGTGGTAGAAACTTGATGCTCGCCGCATTTAAGGTGGCCCACATGTGATGCACACAAAGGCAGAGGGGCGGTGCAGCCGAGAGGGGTGAGGCACACATCGGGGGACGTGGTGCCGTAGGTTGGAGTGGCATTGTGGGAATCGCGAGTGACGTGGACGAAAGAGATCGAGATGGCAGTGGATGAAAGAGATCGAGATGCAGGTTTTCATCCAGACGACCTTAATGCCAGCATCTCGTCACCCTTCTGAAGATTTGTTCCTATCACAAAATATTCTACGTCTAATAGGGATGGTGTCGGTTTATCACAATCTTCTACATGAATTTTTATTCTGGTTTGTAGGTCAGCGATGCTTTTCAAATCAAGGTTGTACGGCTCCAACTTCTGTTTGTACCCTGCGATGGCTGCCCCACAGAAGTATATGTCCTCCCGAGACAAGAAATCGTGAACCTCACCTAGTATGGAGGGCGCGTGTATGATGTGGTACACCAAAACATCATATTCAAGGCACAGCTGAAGGACGGCGGCGCGTTGGATCTTCCCAGTGGCACGCTCCATGTACTCTGCGTCGAGACCGATGACATTCATCTCCACCTTTTGGAGGGAGTTGGATACATTGTTGATCCACTTCCGAACAACCCTTGGGTGGTCGGTGACTGTGGCAACTATGCTCAACGAGCCTTCGACGAGGACATGTTGGACGCTAAAAACCTGCATCTCGATCTCTTTTGTCATTTGGAACCGCTGGACCGGAGGGCTATGGTTTGGAGAATTAGGATTAGATGGCTAGTCTAACTGAAGAAGATGATTATTTATAGGGGCTTCGAAAGTACTCCAGGAGGATGTGAAGAGGTTAAAACAATGTGAATGGAGTGTGGTTTGGATGCAAATGGAGATCAAGGAGTAGTGAAGAAGCTCAGGCAAATCTGTTCCCGATGGAGAAGTAAATGGTCGAAGTGGCCTGTAGGCAGTTGATTAGACGACTAGGTAGACTAAACGAAAAGGCTACGTGGGTAGTCTGAGGAGTGGGGCTTGTCCTTGTACGTGCCCATCCTTCTAGCGCTACATGTGCCACTAGCTAGTTGAGGTCACTCTTTCGAATCACCGTGGCGAGACATTTTATGATTCCTGTTTATTTCTGCACCCCTCCTGATAGGTGGGACCTATGCAAACGAGAATTTCGTTCTGCGCGCAATATGGATGATACCTGGAGGATGAAGTGAACACCGAGGCATGCTAGCACGGGATTACTACTCATGTTCCTACTACTCCTACTACTAGTAGTATGTCACATCCCTAGCTTCACCTTGCACTAGGCTAGCACTTGTCTGTTGCATCATGTTTATTTTTGTTAGAAACTTGAAATGGGGTTGTCCAAACCCTAGCACCAGATGAATCCAACTAGGTTCAAATAAAAAAAATATTTTACAATGAACCCAAAATGTCTTTTGAAAATGTTCATGATCTTTGATAAAGGTGAAAACCTCTGCCAAAAATCATGCAAATATTTTTAGGCCATTCTGGATTTTTGAATTAATCCATATTGTATTTGAATTGGGGCCTTTAAATTCTATAGATAGTTTAAATGTTCTCATAATTGTGAAACTAGTTGAGGGCTATTGAAATTAATTCAATATTAGCCCACAAATATTTTCATGATTTATGAAAATGCTCTAGCATTTTTATTAAAGCAAAACAAAAACAGAAAATAGAAATCAGAAATAAAAGGAGAGAGAGCACCTACCTGGGCCACTTACCTGGCCTGGCCCAGCACGGCCTAGCTCACTGGCGCGTGCCTGTCGTCCTCCTCCTCTCGCCAGGAGGATGAGCGCGTGTGCTCGCCGCATGCCGGCATGCGCGAGCCACCTCTTGCTTGCCTGCTGCCTCCCCGACGCCGCTACGGATGCCACGCACCCCTGGACCTCCTCCCACTCCTCCTCGGCCTCATCCCCTCCTCTAGCCCCCTCTATCTCACAGCCGAACGCCATCCGAGCGCTGCCGTTGCCGCCGTCACCGCCGTCCACTGCCACCGCGGCCACCAGCATCCCCACACCCGACCAGATAGCCCACAAGCTCCACCTCGGATCCGTGAAGCTCTAAGAGGACACACGCGATGCCAGGTGCCCCGATGCCACGCCATCACCGCAGTCTTCATTGCCATGGCCGGCGATCGCCGCTGCTTGATTCGTAGCATCAAGGACGCCCCCGAGCTCGCGGACCACCTCTTCGTCCTCGCTGTGAGCTCCACTGCGTTTTCCCCTCCCTCCTTTTGCTTGCCCCCTTGCCGTAACGCCGTTCCTACTGTGACCGGAGCTCCTCGCCGCCGGTCCTGATGCCTCCGTGGATAGAGCTCACAAAGCTCGCGTCCGAGCCTTTCGTCGTGCTCAGCACGCTCCCAGGAGGCTGTAGAGCCCCTTAGCTCACTTCCCCGTGCCTCGTAGTTCCTTCCCCTCTCTGCCCGAGCTCCGGCCACCCTAGCTCCAGCCGCCGCCACCACTAGATGCGCCCGAGCCTTAGCTCGCCGTAGAGCCCAACCGCTGCTCAAACCGCGGCCTGTAGGCCAAACCCGAGCACCGCCGCCGCGTCTGGCCTTGCCGGCGTCGAACCACCGGCGGGATTAGCCCAGTTGACCAGGGGTTTGACCCCCCCTGGCTGGCTGACGTGTGGGCCCAGGCATTGTTTAGTTAGTGTTAGATTAATTAGTGTTAACTAACTTAGTTAGATTAGATGGGCCACTGACATGTGGGCCATGCACTGCCTAAGTATAGTTTAGGAATTAGTTAGTGCTAATTAACCCTGTTGACTAGCAGAGCCACTGACAAGCGGGTCCCACTGGTCAGGTTTGACCTGGACCGGCCCTGTTGACTGCTGACATCACAATGACATCATGCTGACGCAGTAAAGCCTTTTCTGAAATTTATATAAATCTAAATGATTTATTTATTTTCAGAAAATGCTTTAAACTTCTAATTATCATATAAAATCAACCGTAGCTCAGGTGAAAATAAGTTATATATGAAAAATGATCAGAAAAATATGAAGAATCTGTTTATCGCATTATCATGCATGTTTGAACAACTTATGCTTGCTGATCAGGTCAAATCAAATAAATGGCATTTGAATAATCACATATGGAGTTTGAATTTGAACCTTTGGTTCAAACCAACTTCATTTAATATGGTTGCTAGTTGCATTAGCTCAATCAACAGCATATTGCCATGTCATGATCATGCATCATATTGTCGCATTGCATTGATTGTGTTCTCTCTTGTTTGCCGGTGTTTCTCCCCTCTCAGTAGACGCTGTTTCGACGATGTGACCGATGACACTGATGAAGACATAGTACTATCTTCAGATGTGCCAGGCAAGCAAAACCCCTTTGAGCATTCTGATACAATCCACTCTCTCGCTCCTGATATCTTTTACTTCATTAGGACAACAACGCTTCAATAGTTACCTGCTGCGGTAGTTGACCCCTTTCCTCTGCATGACCAATCATTGCCACAGTAAATAGTTGAAACCCACTAGCATGAGTAGGAGTTGTTTGAGCCATGTTGTGCCTACTCATTCATTCTTTCTGGTTATGCCTGCTATTGCTTAGAGTTGTGTCAGGTCTGATTCATCGAGGATGAATTGGAATGGTGATGAACATGTCCTACTGTGTGTGAGCTAAGTGTGTGAACACGATTTGGTAAAGGTAGCGATGAGAGGCCATGCAGGAGTACATGGTGGGTTATTTCATTGAAACCGTCCTCAGGAACTGAGTTCTGTGTTGGTTGATCCATGAACAGCTACTACCATGTATTGGGCTCCGGGCGCTCCAAGCTCTCTCGACTTATTAACTGCCCTTGTCCTCTGTCCATGAGTTGCAACTAGTTTCTCGCGTTTGTAGTTTACTGGAGGTCGTGCGCAGCGCTGACCCTCGGGGTGGGCTGTGACGCGGTAGGTATGTGGCACGATGTACCAGTCGCCCGTTTGGTGGCTCGGGAACCCTGTACACATCGTTTGGGGCCGTGAGGGACACCCCGGCCGGATCTCCCCACAGATGGAACCCAAATAGGTGATAAACCTGGACTAGGGACTTGTGTGGTTAATCAGGTCATGGCCAACACCCTCGGTGGGCTTCCGCTTGAAGGTTGCCGAGTACATGTCGTGTAAACGGCGGTAAGTTGTGAGAGCGTGTGTGAAGAAGTACACCCCTGCAGGGTTCTATATAATCTATTCGAATAGCCGTGTCCGCGGTAATGGACTTCTGGGTTACCTGTACAGTTCATAGACAAGTGAAAGTGGATACTCTAAAACACGCAAGATAAGCGTGAGTGCTATGGATGACCTTCTCGTAGGGAGACAGGAGCGGATCCATAGTGGTCTATTGATTGGTGAATATGTGGAATCGTGTGCGCCACCTCAAAAGAGTTACTTGCAGTCGTAGTTCAGAATAGCCACCGAGTCAAAGCTGGCTTGCTGCAGTCAAACTCCACCACCCCTTGATGATACTGATGCATATGTAGCTAGTTCTGATGTAAGTCTTGCTGAGTACCTTTGTACCCACGTTTGCTTAATTTATGTTTTGCAGAGAGACTTCAGTCTCACTAGTGGTTCCGCGTGGACTTCGACGTTTAGCTTGTTACCTAAGCTACGATCTTGTACCCTTGGGAGGGTCTTGTAGATAGTGAGGCTTCTCAGCCTTTTTCATTTGTAGTTGTCTGTACTCAGACATTTATGCTTCCGTTGCCTGTATGCTCTGTATGTTGGGTCATGTGACCTCTGTTTGTAATAAATGCTTTGATGGCTCTTCTGGGCCTTTATCAATATGAGTTGTTGAGTTTTGTTGTGATGTCATGTTGTACAACACATACTTGCATGTTATGCGTACGTGTATTGTGTATTGCTATATGTGAGATCCGACACCTAGTTGTTTACCCTTGGTAGCCTATCTTACAGGGAAATGCCTCCTAGTGCTTCCACTGAGCCTTGGTAGCTTGCTACTGCTTCAGAACACTTAGGCTGGCCGGCATGTGTCCTTCTTCGTTCCCGTGTCTGTCCCTTAGGGGAAATGTCACGTGTTGTTCCTTTAAGTCCTTGTAGCTTGCTACGACTTGGGTTCATACATTGATGACTGACACATTCGTTGCTGGGTCATGTATGCCTGTCTCTGTAATTTAGTGCCACTTTTGGTTTATAACTAGTCATGTCGGCCTGGGTTCCCTGTCATATGGATGCTAGCGACACTATCATATACGTGAGCCAAAATGCGCAAACAGTCCTGGGCCAGGTAAGGCGGCATCCGTGGGGATACCGTGAGTGAGGCCGCAAAGTGATATGATGTGTTACATGCTAGATCAGTGTGACTTAGGATCGGGGTCCTGACAACTTTGGTATCAGAGCCTGACTACCTGTAGGATTAGTAAGCCAAACTGGTCGAAGTCGTGTCTAGAAACTCTTTAGTTATAATAAGGGAATTGATTGTGGAAGGGAACGTATGGCTCTTTTTACTCCTTTACCCTATGACCTTCTGATCTGAGTCACCTTCTTCTTTCTACGGGGATTAAGAAACTAGTATTCTCATTCTATATATCAGGATCACGTTAATGGTGGATTCAACCCTCAGTTCAGTTTCTACTACTTATGTGTGTTCAACTGTTGGTCTCAGAACCTTGACATTATGATGTTAAGTGGTTATGCTACCTTTTGCTTGGATCTCAAAATCTTTTTGGGCATTTACAACCGTTATGCTGCCCGAGTCATCCCAGGTTTCTAAATAGTCTGATGCATTTGCAAATCCCTTCTTCCTATTCCCGATGCTCCTTTGGGCCAGATTAACCACACTAACCAGTGTGTTGAGGTACTCTGTTACCTCGACAAATATGTTGGAGTTATTATTATGACCCTAGGTGTCTTAGAGAATCACCCAGTATACCAACAGTGCTTTGTGCTCCCAGTGTGATCATTCTGGCCATCATTCTCGAAAGCATCCCGTGATGCCATTTAGTTGGTAGGTATTCTATCTCTGGGTCTTGAACCCAAGATTCACTCTACTTACTTCCTGTTGATAGTGTTTGCTTGTTCCTTTAGGATATTAGTAACCTTGTGATAGTCCTCGAGGTCCGTGGTTATCGTTCTTCCAATTTCATGAACTATCATGGCAGAAGTTCTTCTGAACCAAAAGATCACAACTAGAGTGCTCTTGATGAGTTCTCCACTCCACATTGTGACTCTGTTAATTCTACCTTTCTGCATGGGTTATCCGGAAGAAGTATGTTAAAAGTTCGACATGCTAATCTATGCATCCACAACTCAGAAAGTTATAGGTTCCTTTGAGTTGTCCCCTTTAGTTATATTATGACCCCCGTCTATCAATTGATAGTCAGGAGTAGTTGTGCACTCATGTCAATGCCTTTTACTCTTGTGGTCTGTCAATCCATTCTATTTTAGAATGACTAGGAGAAACAAACTCCAGTACCTCATCCATATCTAGGATTGGGTCAAAGCAGTTGTATTCCGCAGATCAAAATGCCAATCCAGCTTTTGCTTTGCTCTACCTTGGAGTGTTACCCTCTTTTATGTCAACAATGTCATGGGAATTGCACCACCTCCTATGAACTTTTGATAAGGTGATACTTCTCGCCATCATCGTTTATTCCTCGGCCTCCGTGTTATTGTAACCAGAATGCCGACAAGTGAGTTGTGATGTGTGAAATCAATACTCCTGGCAACTTTGTTGCTTGGTAGTTAAAGGACAACAATCTCATTCTTAGCGTGTTGGTTATTGAATCACCATTCTAAGATTGATCGTGCTACAAGTCCATCTTTCCTGGTGCACTCCTTGATCAGTGTTAATCCCTCGCTCACTTGATCATATCGTCTTTCCCTGAAAAGCAAGATTGATCTCGAGCTTAGTAACATAGCGGTGGTCCGTGATTTTCCGAATATCTTCTTGGAAATATTACCAGGTTGCTCTCTAACCGTTATGTTGAGCTCATGATCAAGCTGGTTTCTCTATAAACCACCCTTTCTCCAAGAATCTGTGTTGGATACCCTGAGCTAGTTGGTTAAGCTAAACGACAACTTGGAGAGTTGGAAGATGAAAGCTTGCCCACCTAGTTCATTGCCAAACGGATATCCTTGTGTTTGTGTGTTTGTTGAAGAAAGATGATATCTTCCTCGATTGATCCTCGTGATCAGTTGTTGGATCCATTGTCTTAACAAAACTTTGATTTGAGTGTGGGCTATTGTTAAGTCAAATCAGAAGCAACGATATTCGTAACGTTGTCATACTCATGGCTGATCCCTCGAGCATACACCGTTACATATATTGGTCTGACCAATGCTATCACTTTGTTCACATAGTTATGGAATTCCATCTATATGGAAACCTGGATGAATTATTGTTGAGCCCATCAACAAACATCCTTATCTTCTCCATGATCTTGAAGGACATTAAGCTAGTGTTGGAAACTTTGTAAGCATTGCCTTCGTGTCCCGTTCATGAGGTATATGTTGGATGAGAGAAGAGACTTTCCCTAATTCATGTGTAATTGATGTAAGTTGCCACCGTGAGTTCGAGAAAGTTGTTTTGCTTCCTGTGGAATCATCCCAAGTTAGTCATGCATACGTGCGAAGTATTCTGTGGTTTGGAGACTTGCAACCTTCACTCTATATGTATCCCTAGCACACCAAGCCACTGATTGATTTGTTTAAGGAGAAGGAGCTCCTTCTTAAGATCATGCCTTATGCAGGGACGTCCTTATCCACGATGATGGTTCCTAACCTGAACTCGGTAGTGTTTTATCATAAGACTACTACGTGGTCATGTTTGTCTTGGACAACGTGTTCACATGTTTGTAGCAGAACCAATTCATGTTTTGGAGCTTGCTATCGCAGTTCATTCCCGAGAATCTGTCAACGTCGTCTCGTCGATTTGGGTTGCAAACTTTCATTTTTCTTTCTAGACTCGATGAGTTTGGAATATCCTGACACCAACCAGAACTGAATCTCAGGCAGATATGATGGTTGGAGCATTTTTCAAGAACTATGTTATTGGTCTCTCGATAACCGGTAAAGTGGATGTCATGGCCAACACACCCAGCCGGAAGACCTATTGTTGTAGTATCTTGATTGAAGAAGTTGGCCACCTCCCCATAAGGATTTCGTAGGATTTACTCCCTAGTTGTACCTTATGGATTTTTGTGCTCCCAAAGTCCGACCTTTACTTGATGGCCATGTTGATGCTTTTAAGCATTGACCGTGGTACATAGTACACCAAGGAGAACATTACAAGCGGAGTGCTAAATGTCTCTCGGTCGATCATCCAGATTTTTCCCCTTGACTCCGCTAAGGTGAAATCTGGGAAAGTGTTATCTTCCTTTGCATCTGCATCATCCATCACTATTCATCATGGTCGTATGTTGTGTTGTCAGCACCATTGGCATGGATAATGGTAAAACCTTGATGATTATGGAAATGCTCAAGTTCTTGAGAACACGCACAAGCACTAGGTGTTATCATTGGCACTAACCAGGATTGCTCCCAGTGTTCTTGGTTATACTATAACCTCTCAAAGAGTAGATTCACTCTCTACTGTTGGGTTTCTTCCTAGTTACCAGAATCATTCCCAACATTTGCATTTTGTTCCCAGCTTGCACCGCCAATGTGCCATTCTACCATGGGTTCCATCCATTTCCGATGATAAGCAAAATCATCCCTTGTGTTGTCTTCAACAAGGTAGTCCACATCATCCATGCTAGTCGGAGTATGTCGTTCTCTCGAACTCCGTCAAACGATCGTTGTGATTGCCTTAGGCTGGTATAGAGAATTTCAATGATCTCTATATCAAAAGTAATTCTTTTTGCCACTTAAGGGAATAACTCTATGAGTCACCTTCTCTAAGGTGCCCCGTCTGTTGACTTCGATCACCATCTTCTTAGGTGTGGAGTTATTGTCTGCCAAGTGAATCTTCACCATTTGTTTCACTCCATCCCCCTGGATGTGTGTTCCGTGTCTCAGCTCAAGAGATGTTTCAACGTCTCTCTCCAGGAGTTGATCGTGAGTTGCTCGATCTTTCACAAGATCAATTACCACAGAGTTTCTTTCGTCATCACCGTGTTGGACAACGACCTCGAAAGCATGGATGTCAAGATCGACATGAGGCAAGCAATCAACATTCTTATGAAGTGCAATTGGATCAAGAAGATTGTGTTAGCTTGTGTTCCCTCTGATTTCTTACCTCACGTCTTGAATCTCGGGACGAGATTCTTGTTTAGTGAGGGTGAGTTGTCACATCGCTAGCTTCACCTTGCACTAGGCTAGCACTTGTCTGTTGCATCATGTTTATTTTTCTCAGAAACTTGAAATGGGGTTGTCCAAACCCTAGCACCAGATGAATCCAACTAGGTTCAAATAAAAAAATTATTTTTCAATGAACCCAAAATGTCTTTTGAAAATGTTCATGATTTTTTGATAAAAGTGAAAACCTCTGCCAAAAATCATGCAAATATTTTTAGGCCATTCTGGATTTTTGAATTAATCCACATTGTATTTGAATTGGGGCATTTAAATTCTATAGATAGTTTAAATGCTCTAATAATTGTGAAACTAGTCGAGGGCTATTGAAATTAATTCAATATGAGCCCACAAATATATTCATGATTTATGAAAATGCTCTAGCATTTTTATTAAAGCAAAACAAAAACAGAAAATAGAAAACAGAAATAAAAGGAGAGAGAGAGCACCTACCTGGGCTACTTACTTGGCCTGGCCCAGCACAGCCTAGCCCACTAGCGCGTGCCAGTCGTCCTTCTCCTCTCGCCAGGAGGATGAGCGCGTGTGCTCGCCGCACCCCCGCACGCGCGAGCCACCTCCTGGCTGCCTGCTGCCTCCCCAACGCCGCTACGGATGCCACACACCCCCTGGACCTCCTCCCACTCCTCCTCGGCCTCATCCCCTCCTCTAGCCCCCTCTATCTCGCAGCCGAACGCCACCCAAGCGCTGCCATCGCCGCCGTCCACTGCCACCGCGGCCACCAGCATCCCCACGCCCGGCCAGATAGCCCACGAGCTCCGCCTCGGATCCGTGAAGCTCTAAGACGACGCACGCGACGCCTGGTGCCCCGATGCCACGCCATCACCACCGTCTTCAACGCCACGGCCGGCGATCGCCGCTGCTCGATTCGCAGCATCAAGGACGCCCCCGAGCTCATGGACCACCTCTTCGTCCTCGCTGTGAGCTCCACTGCGTTTTCCCCTCCCTCCTTTTGCTTGCCCCCTTGCCGTAGCGCCGTTCCCGCCGCGACCGGAGCTCCTCGCCGCCGGTCATGATGCCGCCGTCGACAGAGCTAGCAAAGCTTGCGTCCGAGCCTTTCGTCGTGCTCAGCACGCTCCCAGGAGGCCGTAGAGCCCCTTAGCTCACTTCCCCATGCCCCGTAGCTCCTTCCCCTCTCTGCTCGAGCTTCGGCCACCCTAGCTCCAGCCGCTACCACCACTAGATGCGCCCGAGCCTTAGCTCGCCGTAGAGCCCAACTGTAGCTCAAACCGCGGCATGTAGGCAAAACCCGAGCACCGCCGCCGCGTCTGGCCTCGCGGGCGTCGAACCGTTGGTGGGATTAGCCCAGTTGACCAGGGGTTTGACCCCCCTGGCTGGCTGACGTGTGGGCCCACGCACTGTTTAGTTAGTTTTAGATTAATTAGTGTTAACTAACTTACTTAGATTAGATGGGCCACTGACATGTGGGCCATGCACTGCCTAAGTATAGTTTAGGATTTAGTTAGTGCTAATTAATCCTGTTAACTAGCAGAGCCACTGACAAGCGGGCCCCACTGGTCAGGTTTGACCTGGACCGGCCCTGTTGACTGCTGACATCACAGTGACGTCATGCTGACGCAGTAAAGCTTTTTCTGGAATTTATATAAATCTAAATGATTTATTTATTTTCAAAAAATGCTTTAAACTTCTAAAAATCATATAAAATCAACCGTAGCTCAGATGAAAATAAGTTATATATGAAAAATGATCAGAAAAATATGAAGAACCTGTTTATGGCCTTATCATGCATGTTTGTATAACTTATGCCTATTGACCAGGTCAAATCAAATAAATGGCATTTGAATAATGACATATGGAGTTTGAATTTGAACCTTTGGTTCAAACCAACTTCATTTAATATGGTTGCTAGTTGCATTAGTTCAATCAACAGCATATTGCTATGTCATGATCATGCATCATATTGTCGCATTGCATTGGTTGTGTTCTCTCTTGTTTGCCGGTGTTTCTCCCCTCTCAATAGACGATGTTTCGACAATGCGACCGATGACACTGATGAAGACACAGTACTATCTTCAGATGTGCCAGGCAAGCAAAACCCCTTTGAGCATTCCGATACAATCCACTCTCTCGTTCCTACTCTCTTTTACTGCATTAGGACAACAACGCTTCAACTGTTACCTGCTGCGGTAGTTGAACCCCTTTCCTCTGCATGACCTGTCATTGACACAGTAAATAGTTGAAACCCACTAGCATGAGTAGGAGTTGTTTGAGCCATGTTGTGCCTACTCATTCATTCTTTCTGGTTATGCCTGCTATTGGTTAGAGTTGTGTTAGGTCTGATTCATCGGGGATGAATTGGAATGGTGATGAACATGTCCTACTGTGTGTGAGCTAAGTGTGTGAACACGATTTGGTAAAGGTAGCGATGAGAGGCCATGTAGGAGTACATGGTGGGTTGTCTCAATGGAACCGTCTTCAGGAACCGAGTTCTGTGTTTGTTGATCCATGAACAGCTACTACCACGCATTGGGCTCCGGGCGCTCCAAGCTCTCTCGACTTATTAACTGCCCTTGTCCTCTGTCCAGGAGTTGCAACTAGTTTCTGGTGTTTGTAGTTCACTGGAGGTCGTGCGCAGCGCTGACCCTCGAGGTGGGCTGTGATGCGGAAGGTACGTGGCATGGTGTACCGGTCGCCCGTTTGGTGGCTCGAGAACCCTGTCCACATCATTTGGGGCCGTGAGCAACACCCCGGTCGGATCTCCCCACGGATGGAACCCAAATAGGCGATAAACCTGGACTAGGGACTTGTGTGGTTAGTCAGGTCATGGCCGACACCCTCGCTGGGCTTCCGCTTGAAGGTTGCCGTGTACATGTCGTGTAAACTGTGGTAAGTGGTGAGAGCGTGTGTGAAGAAGTACACCCCTGCAGGGTTCTATATAATCTATTCGAATAGCCGTGTCCGCGATAATGGACTTCTGGGTTACCTGTACAGTTCATAGACAAGTGAAAGTGGATACTCTAAAACACGCAAGATAAGCGTGAGTGCTATGGATGGCCTTCTCGTAGGGAGATGGGAGCAGATCCATAGTGGTGTATTGATTGGTGAATATGTGGACTCGTGTGCGCCACCTCAAAAGAGTTACTTGCAATCGTAGTTCAGAATAGCCACCAAGTCAAAGCTGGCTTGCTGCAGTCAAACACCCCCACCCCTTGATGATACTGATGCATATGTAGCTAGTTCTGATGTAAGTCTTGCTGAGTACCTTTGTACTCACATTTGCTTAATTTATGTTTTGCAGAGAGACTTCAGTCTCACTAGTGGTTCCGCGTGGACTTCGACGTTTAGCTTGTTACCTCAGCTACGATCTTGTACCCTTGGGAGGCTCTTGTAGATAGTGAGGCTTCTCAGCCTTTTTCATTTGTAGTTGTCTGTACTCAGACATGTTATGCTTCCGTTGCCTGTATGCTCTGTATGTTGGGTCATGTGACCTCTGTTTGTAATAAATGCTTTGATGGCTCTTCTGGGCCTTTATCAATATGAGTTGTTGAGTTTTGTTGTCATGCCATGTTGTACAGTACATACTTGCATGTTATGCGTACGTGTAATGTGTATTGCTATGTGTGGGATCCGGCACCTAGTTGTTTACCCTTGGTAGCCTATCTTACAGGGAAATGCCTCCTAGTGCTTCCACTTAGCCTTGGTAGCTTGCTACTGCTTCGGAACACTTAGGCTTGCCGGCATGTGTCCTTCTTCGTTCCTGTGTCTGTCCCTTAGGGGAAATGTCACGCGTTGTTCCTTTAAGTCCTTGTAGCTTGCTACGACTTGGGTTCATACGTTGATGACCGACACGTTCGTTGTTGGGTCATGTATGCGTGTCTCTTTAATTTAGTGCCACTTTTGGTTTATAACTAGTCATGTCGGCTCAGGTTCTCTGTCATATGGATGCTAGCGACACTATCATATACGTGAGCCAAAATGCGCAAACGGTCCCGGGCCAGGTAAGGCGGCACCCACGGGGATACCGTGCGTGGCCGCAAAGTGATATGATGTGTTACATGCTAGATCAGTGTGACTTAGGATCGGGGTCCTGACATAGTCGTACAACTGTGGTACACTTGATGGTCAAAATACTATTATTCATCCGGTCCTCACAGTGAAGTGACAAGACCCTGCGCCCAAGGTGACACCAGTCCAGGCGGCGTGTCCGGGTTACCAAAGTCAGCCTCACCTTGTGCACTTTGCAGTCACTATCACCGCCGCTGTATAGCATGGCTCCCTTCCTCCCCCTCTCCCCTAGCACCACTCCATCTCCATCTCCTTCTCGCCAGAGATCCCGAGGTCACTCTTCATTATCTCACTCTGCCCCCGCATACCCTCGCCTCGCTCGCCTCCCACAGTACTACTATTCCCTCGCTAGCCGCTCCAGCACCGACAGCCTTCTCCCCCGTAAATCAAGCCTCCCAAAACCCCACCTTCCAAACTCCACCATGGCCAAACGCGAACCGCGCAGGATTCATATGAGCCGCGATTGGAGCAATCTCCCCAGTGACGTCCTCGACCTCTATTGTTCGTGTATGGATATGTTGAGCGCCTTGCGGCTGGCTGCATGCTCGAGGGGCATGCACAAGGCCATCATCGAAGCGAGGCCAAAGCTTTTCAAGACACCCATCTTGCTGCTATCTGGTCTTGCGAGATTGGATCACCATGATACGGAGGCGTACATGATGCTCCTCAACTTCAATCTGATCTCCATTAGTCGAAACTTCTTTGCAGGTATGTAGTGGGTCGCCGTACATCATTTCCCTCGACTTCGATCAGATCACCATCGCCCGAAACTTCTTGGCAGGTATGTACTGGGTCGGCATGAACTCCCACTGGATGGCTGCCTTCAGAGAAGACGGTAAAAAGTTGGTGCTCGTGAACTTCCACACCTCCCATGAGATTATCCTTCCTCCGTTGGATTATATAGAGTTTTACCATCGCGGTCCTAGTCATCTAGATTACCACGTCAGTTGGACGGACCTTGTTTTGCAGAAGATTGTAATCTGCCAAGTGCCCACACGACATGCGAATTACGCAGACTTCAAGCTAATTGCCTTGTTCGACCGCGGACTCGCCTATCTTTACGCCGGTGCCTTCTTGAGCTGGAGACAACTCAGCTCGCAGTGGATCATCGTCAAAGCTGATGCACACTTCTGTGATGCTATTGAACACAATGGCATCACCTACGCGATCGACAAAGCAGATGGCACAACGTATTGCTGGGACGGCGCGTGTAAGTTGTTTCCATCTGATGTTAATGATGACGTCATGACACTATTTGAACTTTTTGTGATGATTGGCATATCCCTATTTGAGCAGAATTTGAGTAGAACTATGTCAATGTATTAGAGACGCCATAAATCAGCTATATTTGGAATGAGTTAATTCATGCGATTGTGATCATGTCATTACAGCCAATTTGTACCCTTGAATAATCAAACGGTTAGGAATATATGGATATTCTCCTTATTTTATAGTAATCTATGTACTACTACTAAATATGAGTGTGTATCAATGACCATGTTAGTTTCCTCATTTTCATGATGTAGAAACATGCACCACACTGTTGGTTTCATCAAACCATACATTAGGGAAGTAAATGTGCATATGGAGAACTCTATATTTGGAAGTAGTGAAATCCTGTAATGCTTACCATGTGTATATACCTATATTCGCAGCAATAAATGGCTAGAATAATATCCTCACAAAATTTTTGCCCACAGAACACGAGTATATAACAATGCATGGTCTGTTAGTTACCTTGAAGAATTTGTTTGCGAGGACAGAACATGATTCCATAACACGCATGACATGGTAGTTTCCTGTGAAGAATCGATTGCGAGATAACATGAGTATAACCATGCATGGCACTTCTATATTTTCGAACCAAGTATACCTTTCCCTGTATTTTCCTCCCAGTTCCAACAGGGACATATCAATGCTGTTTCTCGCATTATCCTATTCATACTCTGAACAATGCTGATCTTACATTAACAATGCCTGTCCTTTTTGATATGATGCAGTGTCGCTACAATTACTGCCCTTTGTAATCACACCACCTTTGCCAAAAACAGGGAAGCACAACTGGTTCCTCGCTCAATCAGACGACGACAAAAGACTGATGATCATTCGGACACATGAGCCGGAATTTATATTGCAAAAACCCCACTGTATACAAGCACCATGAAATACGTGAGTATTCGGACAATGGCTATTACGTCTATGAGTAGGATACCAGCTTGTTGGGGCCTTCAGGATTTTTTAGTTGGAGGCGGGTAAACAGCCTTGGTTCACACTCTCTATTTCTCGGACTCAATTATCCGATTAACCAGGAGATCACTGTTGGCAAGGACCTTGATGGCAGAGAGGCTCTGTTTGCTATGGAAAACTGTGTCTACACGGCGAGCCCTAGGAGTTCGAGAGCAAACTCCCCTGATTGTCAACGATACAGCCTGCAGCCAAAAGAAGGTGAGAATGACAAAGGCATCTGGATTAACTTTGATCCTTGGATGTCTCAATTACGACAGGTAGTGATGTGGTTCAAGCCTTCAGGTTGATAGGTAATTGGGCTGTTGCGTCGAAAGGGTGGAGTACTGGTGTCTCCGGATCATTGGTCGCTGAAGCGGGGCTGAAAATTATGATGGTGTTGGATCATCTCTTCGAATGACTTTGTTGTCTTTGCTGCTTGTTCTGGATGGGTAGTTCTTTCTTTTGTTATGCATATTCTTTGTAATTTGGTCATCCTCCTCTATGTCAGTCTTACTATGTAATAGTTGGCTCTTTTTAGAATGTCATTCTCGTCTGGATCACGAGAGTCTGAGCGCTGCAGATGGGTGCATTTTGGTGGTGTAGCAGGACTGCTTATGAACTATCATGTCTTGCTATTTATGTCAGTAGTAGTCACTAGTCAGTGTTTGAATGTTGTATATATATCGTTGTTTTGAACTGTTTATTGTCTCAAACTATTGGTGGGCTAAATGAGGGCATCACCATTCTCCAGTGTTCGGAGTGTATCTCCTTTTTTCAAGTTATATAATTTGAGCTCAGTGTCTTTTCGATGATGTACACTTGTTTGGGCTAGTTAGGTGTCGTTGAATATGGGCAGAGTAGTAACGCAATGCCAAACAGGTCAATTATGACTCTCAAGCCGGGCTCTCAAAAGATCCTCAAAAAAAGGCCAGGCTCTCCAAAAAAGAAAGAATAAGGACTCTTAGGCCGACATGTGGGTGCCACCGATGTTTTCGTGCGCTTGCACGTCGAGAGCATATTGGCGCGTGTTTGAAATTCAAGCTACCATTTCATCCCCAATCTCCC
>LR738712.1:191774171-191809723 GCA_902687465.1 Secale cereale | reverse complement strand
ACCTCTAGAATCTCGATTCCTACTCCAGTTCCCCCAAATCCCCCTCCTGTACTCTTTGTACTCAAGCTCACTTTCATGTCGCCGGTCAACGCGGATCTCCGAGCCGGAGATCCTGAGGTCCGTCCTGCCTTCGGTCGCTGCGTGCTGTCGCTCAACAGTGGCATGGCGGCGCTTGACGACTAGTTTGCCGGCAAAGTGCTGATGGTAACCATCAACGATGACCGGCCTCCCGTCACGCCGGACGACCTTGTCAAAGCTCTTGGCATTGTGCATGACATCCAAATAAGTGACTTGCTCGTCTAAGTCTGTCCGCCACCGACTGATTTCTTCGTCCGGTTCCGGACAACTTTTGACTGTAGTCGTGTGTTCAAATCTCCCCGGCATTTGTTCTACGATGGCGCGCTGGTGAGCTTTGATCGGTGGAACCCAGGATGGGGCTCGGTGCCCTCTGATCTTGAGTTTTTAACAAAGCTTACCTTCCACGGCATGCCTCGACGTGCTTGGAACAACGAGTCCATGAATGAGCTTATCAACGACCTTGGAGGTGAGCTCGTAAGTATGTTTGTTCCTCTAGACAGCTGGGCTCTGACGGTTATGGCATGGATGAAGAAGCCGTCCACCATACCGCAGGTGATTGGTGTTGAGATATCGGTGCAGGAACTGGGGTTGTACTATTCGTCGCCACCAAGGCCGGCGCAGACCACGTTAGGGATGTACCTGTATCGAGTGTTTGTGCATGTCAAAGAAGTGGTCAATCCATCAATCGAAGTCCTGCCGCTGCCGTTGGTGCCACGGTCTGTCGATAATGTCCATTACAGGAGTCAACGTCAGACTTTCCCTGTGTTGTTCGGACTGATGGATGGCACAGGGCCTACTCCATCGCGCGGCGAAGGCCACTACTTCTTTGGGAGAAGAGGCAGGGCTAGCTGCCTGGATGTGCTCTAATTTGAGGTAACAACCGAATCTTGTCAGATACTAGTTAAATCCGAGCGATGGGTTTCAAGCACTGATGTGCCAGTACATTTGATTGTGACCCGTTCTAATTTTCTACCTACACTTTTTTAGAACGGGTTGTACGTCAACTTAATGTGCTAGCAGAACTTACTGTGTTGTCTATCTATTTTCTTTGCACATCATTCAAGATATTTCCCTGTCATTGATAAAGACGATGAACTATTATGTACGAGTTCGTTGGTTTCAACATAGCCCTATCCATAGCGATCCACTGCTTCCATCCTGATTGTGCCGCCTGCGTGAAATTTTTGTATGCAAGTTCAGTGTGCTACAATGTCCTATATGATTGTGTCAACTATATAAGTTTTTACTGAGCATCAGCAATGCATATGGCTGAAAGATGTATTTACGAGCATCGACCGATGGGTCTCTCTATCTCTATCTCTTTCTTTCTCTCTCTCTCTCTCTCTCTCTCTCTCTCTCTCTCTCACACACACACACACACACACACACACACACACGCACACAGGCACACACGCACAAGTGGGACCCGTTGAATTATTTCATTGCTCGTGACAGCTTTTAATTAGATTCCACTGTAATCTAACTTTTTTCTTAAGTTATTAATTGAGCTCAGTGACTTCAAAAAGTTGTATAGAAGCCTTGTTTGGCCCTTTCCAGCGTCGCTGAATGTGGGCTGAGTAGCCATGTTAGGTTGTACTGTACTACACATGCCTTTTTTTTTCAACATCAACAATGCAACTGGGCCGACAGTTGTACACAATATCCGGGTCAACTTGTTATTCTCCGCCCCGTTGGGCTGCAAACTTTCCTAAGAGGTATGCATTAGGCTTAACAAGAAAATGGAATTTAAGAAATAATAAATGGGATGTAATTATAACAACTGGGCAGTAACTATAAAAATGCACGAAACGCGTAATTAGTTTAAAAAATATATTATTTTTGGAATTTGAAATTTTTAATTTCATTACTTGTTGCGCGCGCAATATTTCGTTGGATTTTAATGTAATACAACTTTATTTTGAAATTATATTTAATCTGACTAGAAATTTCGGATAAAAATATTTCGGATCCCATAAAATTGTGGGATTTTTTTTTGAATTCTGTTTTGAGCTGTTGGATGAAATTATTAATCGTTGTCCTAGTTAGAAAATGGGTTGTACTTTTAACAAACTATAAATGGGCTGTAGTAATTTCCATTAGAATTGAAAAATGGGCTATACATTCTTACAAATCGCAAATGGGCTATATGTTCTCTGCCACACACTTGTGGGCCTTCTAAGTTGACGCGTCCCCTAAAAAAACTAAGTTGACGCGTATGCAAGGCTTTTTCAACAACACACGGTTCTGGTAGTTGTGGCCTTGGATGTCCATCTAACAGATGCCATGCTTCTTCTTCAATCTCGGATATTCTTGCTTCAGTCGCCCAAAAAATGATTCCTCCCCCTGACATCTGGGGCGCACCGTTTTGGAGACTGACCTGTGGGCCTACTAAGTGACGGGTACCAAGGGCTTTGTCAACTTAGTCAATATAAATGATTCTAGCTGCAGTGACCGTACGATGTCCATCGAACGACCGTAGTGCTTCTTCAACCTGTGGTCTTCTTGCTCCAGCCGCCCAAAGCAGCGCCGGTTGTGCAGCGTTCCTGCCTCCCGTGGCCGGCTGTGATGCCGCGGAGGCCTCACCGCCCCCTACTACTCCCACCGCTGGCTAGGCCATCCCTCTACTCACCCACACCCCCTGTTATTCCGCGGTGACGGCAGCCTCACACCGCAGCCGAACTAGTGAACCCTCGTACTCCTCTCCGCGCGGGCTTCCGCTGCCGCGTCTTCCTCAGCTCCGCGTTGTCCCCTTCCTAGGCCTTGCCGTCGTCCACCGCGCTAGTGCTCTCGGCGCAGCGTGGTCAATGTGGTCAAGGAATGGCTTCCATCAGACATGGACTGTACATGGAGAGGCTGACATCTGGGTCCACGACGGCAGCAAGGAAGTGCCTCCTTATTACGCGGAAAATAATGATTCCGCCACCTGACAACAGGGACCCACCGGACGGGCCACCGTATTTCGTGAAAAAAAATGTTTCCCCCTGACTATTGGGACCCACCGGACGGGACACCGTATTGCGCGAAAAAATGTTCCCCCCGCTGTCAGCTCGGACCCATCGAAAGCGCCTCCTTATTACGCACAAAAAATGAATACTCCCCCTGCTGGTTGGGACCCACCTTTGTGGGAGGTTGAGTTGTGGGCCTACTAAGTTGACGGGGACGGAGTGCTTTGTCAACTTAGTCAATATGAATGATTCTAGCTCAAGTGACCGTACGATGTCCATCCAACGGTCGTAGTGCTTCTTCAACCTCTGGTCTTGTTGCTCCAGCCGCCCAAAGCAGCGCCGGTCGTGCCGCATGCTCCTGCCTCCCGTGGCTGGCTGTGCTGCCGCGGAGGCCTCACCGCCCCCTACTATTCCCACCGCTGGCCAGGCCATCCCTCTACTCACCCACACCCCCGGTTATTCTGCGGCGATGGCAACCTCACACCGTAGCGAATCAGTGAACCCTCATACTCCTCTACGCGTGGGCATCCACTGCGCGTCTTCCCCGGCTCCGCGTCATCCCCTTCCTAGGCCTCGCCGTCGTCCACCGCCCTGGTGCTCTCGGGGCGGCATGGTCAACGTGGTCAAGGAACGACTTCCATTGGAAGAGTACTGTACGTGGAGAGGTTGACAGCTGGATCCACGCTAGCCGCAAGGAAGTGCCTCCTTATTATGCGGAAAATAATTATTTCTCCACCTGACAGCAGGGACCCACCGGACGGGCCACCGTACTTGGCGAAAAAATGTTTCCCCCCTGACTGCTGGGACCCACCGGACGGGCCACCGTATTTTGCGAACAAACGTTCCCCGTGCTGTTAGCTCGGACCCACCGAAAGTGCTGCCTTATTACGCACAAAAAAAATGAATACTCCCCTGCTAGTTGGGACCCACCTTGGTGGGTGGCTGACCTGTGGGCCTACTAAGTTGACGGGGATGGAGTGCTTTGTCAACTTAGTAAATATGAACGATTCTAGCTCCAGTGACCGTACGATGTCCATCCAACGGCTGTAGTGCTTCTTCAATGTCTGGTCTTATTGCTCCAGCCGCCCAAAGCAGCGCCGGTCATGCCGCATGCTCCTGACTCCCGTGGCCGGCTGTGCTGCCATGGAGGCCTCACTGCCCCCTACTATCCCCACCGCTGGCCTGGTCCTGCAGCGATGGTAGCCTCACACCGCAGCCGAACCAGTGAACCCTCGTACTCCTCTCCGCGCGGGCTTCCACTACCGCGTCTTCCCCGGCTCCACGTCGTCCCCTTCCTGGGCCTCGCCATCATCCACTGCCCTGGTGCTCTCGGCATGGTGTGGTCAACATGGTCAAGGAACGACTTCGATCGGAAGAGTATTATATGTGGAGAGGCTGACAGCTGGGTCCACGGCCGCAGCAAGGAAGTGCCTCCTTATTACGCGCAAAATAATTATTCCTCCACGTGACAGCGGGGACCCACCGGACGGGCCACTGTATTTCGCGAAAAAAACGTTTCCCCCTGACTGCTGGGACCCACCAGCTCCATCTTTGCACGCAAGGAAGTGCGTCCGAGAAAAAAAACGATTCGCCCCCCTGACTGCTGGAACCCACCAGCTACATCTTCGCATGCAAAGAAGTGCCTGACAGTCGGGATCCACCTGGTCATAGCGTACGTAGCGTTGTCATTCCGGTCGCGAACGTGTACGTACATATTGGTCGATGTAGAGGCGCACACGTGTCATAGCAGAGGCGCGCACGTAGCATGTACACGTACGTACAGCGGCCAGGGTGCGAGATAGTATATATGGCCACGTACGTACATACGAGCAGGGTCTCGAACGCCTACTCGCGCGTACGTACGGATAGGGCTCGTGTACATGGCTGGATCGGAACGGAAACAACGTCGTCGTCGTGTTCATGGGGAGCCAACCGGCTGGGTCGGAACGGAATGCGTTGTCGTGTTCATCGGGAGGGCTTGGACGAAACAACCGATAGAAACGAGGCCTGGCGTACCGAAAAACGGAGGAAACGGCCTTGTGTTCGACTGGCCACATTCGAAACGGGATCCTGTTCATCGGGAGGGATCTGGCGTACCGCAAAATGGTGGAAATGGACCTCCTACGGTTGAAACGGGGGTCCTGTTGATCGGGAGGGGTGTGGCGTACTGCAAAACGGAGGAAACGGACTTGTGTTGGAGCGCTACGGTCGAAACGGGGTCCTGTTCATCGGTAGGGGTGTGGCGTACCGCAAAATGGGACTCCACGGAATACTGTTCATCTCCACCGTCGACGCCCTTTAGCTTCCACGGGCTACTGTTCATCCACCGTCGACCTCCTCCAGCCTCCACCTGCGACTGTTCATCCACGGGCTCCTGTTCATCCAGCCTCCACCGCGCGCTACTCCACTGGCTACTGTTCAACCAGCCCTCTCCACGGGCTCCTGTTCAACCGCCCCACCACGTGCTAATATTCATCCAGCCCTCCACCGTCTATTGTTCATCCAACCCTCCATGGGGTCCTGTTCATCAAGCCCCAACCGGTTCGATCGATCGGGGTCCTGTTCATCCAGAGGCAACACCACGGGGTCCTGTTCATCCACCCCCACCGGGAACTGTTCATCCAAACCCCCCAGCAACGCTCACTGTTCATCCAGAGGCATCATCGATCGGCTTCAGTTAGCAGCAGTAGCGAAGGAATCGCTTGATCGGGTTCAGTTAACAGCCATCGATCGATTGCTCGGGTTTAGTAACGCGTAGCCTGCAGTGCAGTCGCTCGGGTTCAGTTAGAGCCCAACGCCTCGCTCGAGTTCAGTTAGAGCCCAATGCCTCGCACCCACGCGCGTGCGTGTACGAGAGAAACGTGCATCACTCGGCCCCGACCACCCACCGTAACCGGGAACACCCCGATATTTTCCTCACCCTCGCTTCTACCACGGTTTCTTCCGTCATGGACGTCCCAAAGAATGTCATGCAGCTGCGTCTCCGGCTCGCCCAGGATGAAAAGCCCATTTTCTGTCATGATTTTTTGTCATAGAAGTAGGACCCCACCACATCTATGATGATACCGGGTTTTGTCACAATTATCGTCATAGAAGTGCCATAAGTATGCCAGATTTTTTTTGTTCGGCCCAAAATGTCACAGATGTGTCTTTTTTTGTAGTGGCCTTACCCGACGATGCGGATGCTCCTTCCTGGCCTATGCAAGCCACTGCGTGATATTCAATTTGTTCGGCGTGGTGTTGCACGAGTGGCATAGCCGTGCCTTACTCGCCTATTAGACTTAGCTGGGTCGGGTTATGCCTGGCATCTGTCGTGTGTTGTTGTTGGGGTGGTGGATGGTTTGTAGTTTTTGGTTCGGTGTGCTGGATACTTTATTCTCGTTGTTTATTTAGTGGGCGTTGGGATGTCGTTGTGGATGATGGTTCTTAGTCAGTGCTACCCGACGTTGTGTTACCTAGTATGTCCGGTTGGTGTTATCGAGGTCTTTTATGATCATTGTTGTCGCGGTGGTGGACATTCGATAGTTTTCAATCGCATTGTGCTGGCTACTCTCGGTTTTTTGTTGATGGCCGTTGAGGATGCCGATTTGAAGGTTGGATCTCATTCATCCTGGTACTCGGCGTCGGTGTCAAAACCAGTAGATCTTGGGTAGGGGGTCCCGAGCTATGGATCTTGGATCAATGGGGAATAGGAGATGAAGGACACGGTGTTTACCCAAGTTCGGTCCCTCTCTAAGAGGTAAAACACTACGCCCTGGCTGATTATATTGAAGTATGTAGGATGATTACAGAGTTGATCTACCTTGAGATCAGATGAACTAAACCCTAGGCTAGTAGAGCAATGGTTGTTGTTCTAGCCTCTATGGACCTATTGCCTCTGGTTTATATAGGCACCAGGGGTACTAGGGTTACACATGCTCGGTTACAACAAAGGAAACAACACGCGAAATCTTCCATCTTGACTAGGAGGACACACCAAGCCTCCTAGAGTTTCCTGTCCGGTCACAGGGTCATCTGATAGTTTGGCCCCGCAGTAGTCACCAAGTTCCCACCTATCCGGCCCACGAGAGGTAGGCCGTGGACCCGAGGACCCCTAAGTCCAGGACTCCCTCGGTAGCCCCCGAACTAGCCTCCAATACTGGGACTTGCCATCATCGACCATCTCAGAGTCTTCGGCTTGCGAGGTGAGTTCATCTTCTCCTTTGATGTTTCGAATAATCCTCCTTGGCTATATCTTCGAAGGAGCCCCTCCGGCTAGGTTCACCCACATATTTTGTCAAGTAGTATCCGAAACCAGGATCATCGGTCTTACTTAGCCTTGAAGGCCAAATGCACTAGTGTGAACATTATTTTGGTCTGACAACTTTTTGGCGAAGGGTCGCATCTGGTCATAAACATCGAACCGTTGTGACCCCTTGAAACGCAGTTTGAGGCCGCCTCCATAGGCATGTCCTATCAAGGTGAGGATCGTGCCCACTTTTTAGGGGATATGATTAATGATTTCGATCATCCCACTCACACATAACACTACGGGTATAGTCATCCGAGCGGACTATAGAAGGGGAACAGCCATTTACATCGGCATACGCCTCCTTCCTCTTGCCAACACTCTCCCAATCTTCAGAGCTCTAGCGCCCCATGCCATTCTTTCCCAGTGAGTCCTTCCAAGCTACCCCGTATTCTGGCCATGGCCGGATCTGACGCCAAGGGAAAGTGAGAGGCCTCCTCTATCACCAATAGTGACATTGAAGATCTGAAGAGCACCGGTTACCTCTCAACCGACATCGCTCACCGGGCCCCAGAAAAGGGCCAGGCCATCCCCACGCCTTAGCCTGGTGAAAGGGTGGTATTCATTCTCCACTTTATCCGGGGGCTGGGCTTCCTGCTTCACCACTTTGACACGGGGCTAATGTTCTTCTACGAGCTATATTTTCACTATTTGGCCCCAAACTCCTTCCTCCGCATATCGGCCTCATCATTCTCTGCAAGGCCTTCCTGCGAGTTCGGCCACACTTCGGCTTGTACTTGAAGGTGTTCACGTCAAGTCGAAGATAGTCAGCGCCGAGCAGGCATACTGTTGCGGAGCCATGATCAGCAAGCTGACGCGGGTCCAGTGGCCGGAGGGCATGTTTATCGACACTGTCAAAGTTTGGTAGAAAGAATGGTTCTACATCACAAAACCATGGGAAGCAGCCTAGACGACGGCTCCCGAATTCAGATCTGGGCCCCAGCGAGGCTGACCTCATGGACCAAGAAAGGTCTCGACTGGGGACCCACCGCAGAGGTGAAGATGCTGTAGAAGCGCATCTCCAACGCGATGAAGGTTGGCGCTAAACTGACCAATGTGGTCCAAGTTATGCTCCGTCGCCGCCTCCTCCCCTGTCAACAGAGGGCCACCCCAATGTGGTCTTACAAGCCCAAGTATCCGGCCACTGTGCAAGACCTATCTAGGAGATGCATAGCAATGAGCTGAGAAGAGTGTGTCTACGTACCCTTGTAGACTGAAAGCGGAAGCGCTAGATTAACGCAGCTGCTTTTCTCAAACGTCTTCGCGATTCAACCGATCAAGCACCGAACGTACGACACCTCTTAGTACAACACACGTTCAGCTTGATGACGTCCCTCGAACTCTTGATCTAGTAGAGGGTCGAGGGAGAGTTCTGGCAGCACGATGGCATGTTGACGGTGATGGTGAAGTAGATCGCGCAAGGCTTCACCTAAGCACTACGACAATATGACCTGAGGTGTAAACTATGGAGGGGGGCACCACACACAGCTAAGGGAATAATGATACGTCCATTTTGCATCATGCTTATATGTTGATATTTATTGCATTATGGGCTGTTATTACAGGTTATGTCACAATACTTATGCCTTTTCTCTCTTATTTTACAAGGTTTACATGAAGAGGGAGAATGCCGGCATATGGAATTCTGGGCTGGAAAAGGAGCAAACTCTGGAGACCTATTTTGCACAACTCAAAAAGCCCTGAAACTTCACAGGACTCTGTTTCAGAAAATATAAAAAATATCTGGCGAAAGAAGATCACCAGGAGGGCCACCTGCTGTCCACGAGGGTGGGGGGCGCGCCCCCCCTCTCTGGGCGCGCCCCCTGTCTCGTGGGCCCCCCCGATGGCCCCCCGATGCCCATCTTCTCCTATATGAGGTGTTTTGACCTGGAAAAAATCAGGAGGAGGCTTTCGGGACCAGACGCCGTCGTCTCGAGGCGGAACCTTGGCTCAAACCAATCTAGGGCTCCGGCAGAGCTGTTCTGTCGGGGATACTTCCCTCCGGGAGGGGGAAATCGTCACCGCTGTCATCACCAACAACTCTCCCATCTTGGGGAGGGCTATCTTCGTCAACATCTTCACCAGCACCATCTCCTCTCAAACCCTAGTTCATCTCTTGTATCCAATCTTTGTACCCAAACCTCAGATTGGTACCTGTGGGTTGCTAGTAGTTTTGATTACTCCTTGTAGTTGATGCTAGTTGGTTTATTTGGTGGAAGATCATATGTTCAGATCCATTATGCATATTAATACCCCTCTGATCATGAACAATATTATGTCTTGTGAGTAGTTACTTTTGTTCCTGAGGACATGGGAGAAGTCTTGCTATAAGTAGTCATGTGAATTTGCTCTTCGTTGGATATTTTGATGAGATGTATGTTGTCTCTCCTCTAATAGTGTCATGTGAACGTCGACTACATGACACTTCACCATTGATTGGTCCTAGAGGAAGGCATTGGGAGGTAATAAGTAGAGATGGGTTGCTAGAGTGACAGAAGATTAAACCCTAGTTTATGCGTTGCTTCGTAAGGGGCTGATTTGGATCCACTTGTTTCATGCTATGGTTAGGTTTACCTTAATACTTATTTTGTAGTTGCGGATGCTTGCATTAGAGGTTAATCATAAGTGGGAGGCTTGTCCAAGTAAGGACAGCACCCAAGCACCGGTCCACCCACATACCAAATTATCAAAGTACCGAATGCGAATCAGATGATCATGATGAAAACTAGCTTGACGATAATTCCCATGTGTCCTTGGCAGCGCTTTCCTTCATATAAGAGTTTCTTCAGGCTTGTCCTTTGCTACAAAAAGGATTGGGACACCTTTATGCACCTTATTTACTTTTACCTTTTGTCACTTGCTACCAATTACCTTATCACAAAACTATCTATTACTGATAATTTCAGTGCTTGTAGAAAATACCTTACTGAAAACTGCCTATCACTTCCTTCTGCTCCTCGTTGGGTTCGACCCTCTTACTTATCGAAAGGACTACGATAGATCCCCTACACGTGTGGGTCATCAAGACTCTTTTCTGGCGCCGTTGCCGGGAGTGAAGCGCCTTTGGTAAGGAAAAATTTGTATAATGTGCTGAAATTTATTGTCACTTCTTACTACGGCTCATAATCCTTTAAGGGGCTTGTTCGGGGTATCTTCACCCCGACCAGAAGAGCAAAGAGTTTCTCCTCAACCTACTGCACCTACTGAAAATGTTTGCTTTGAAATTCCTTTGGGTATGATAAAGAAACTGCTTGATAATCCTTTTACAGGAGACGGAACACTTCATCTCGATTTACACCTAATCTATGTGGATGAAGTTTGTGGATTATTTAAGCTTGCAGGTATGCCCGATGATGTTATCAAGAAGAAGGTATTCCCTTTATCTTTGAAGGGAGATGCATTGAAATGGTTTAGGCTATGTGGTGATACTGGATCATGGAACTATATCGTCTGAAGTTGGAATTTCATCAGAAGTTCTACCCTATGCACCAGGTTCATCGTGATCATAATTATATCTATAATTTTTGGCCTCGCGAAGGAGAAAGCATCGCTATAGCTTGGGGGAGGCTTAAGTCAATGTTATATTCATGCCCTAATCATGATCTCTCAAGAGAAATGATCATTCAAAATTTTTATGCTCGGCTTTCTCTTAATAATCGCTCCATGCTCGATACTTCCTGTTCTGGTTCTTTTATGACAAAGACTATTGAATTCAAATGGGATCTATTGGAAATAATTAAACACAACTCTGAATATTGGGATCTCGACGAAGGTAAGGAGTCAGGTATGACCCCTAAGTTTGATTGTGTTAAAGCTTTTATGGATACCGATGTTTTTCGTGAGTTTACCACTAAATATGGACTTGACTTTGAGATAGTAGCTTCTTTCTGTGAATCATTTGCTACTCATGTTGATCTTCCCAAGGAGAAGTGGTTTAAATACCATCCTCCCATTGAAGTAAAAGTAGTTGAACCTGTTAAAGTTGAAGAAAAGACTATCACTTATAATGTTGATCCTATTGTTCCTACTGCTTATATTGAGAAACCACCTTTCCCTGTTAGGATAAAGGATCATGCTAAACCTTCAACTGCAGTTCGTAAGAGTAACACTAGAACACCTACACCCTTTGAGCAAATTAAAGTTGAACCTAGTGTTGCTATGGTTAAAGATCTCTTGGTAGAAGAGTTTGATGGACATGTTATTTACCTCCAAGAGGAATCTGCTAGAATAGCCAAACCCAATGCTAGGAATAAACATAGACCTATTGTAGGCTTGCCTGTTATCTCTGTTAAGATAGGAGATCATTGCTATCATGGTTTATGTGACCTAGGTGCTAGTGCGAGTATTATCCCTCACACCTTTTATCAAGAAATTATGCATGACATTGCACCTGTTGAGTTAGAAGGGATTGATGTTACTATTAAGCTAGCTAATAGAGACACTATTTCACCAGTTGGGATTGTTAGAGATGTTGAAGTCTTGTGTGGAAAGGTTAAATACCCTACTGATTTTCTTGTTCTTTGTTCCCCACAAGATAAATTTTGTCCCATTATATTTGGTAGACCCTTCTTGAATACCGTTAATGCTAAGATAGACCGCGTAAAAGATATTGTTACTGTTGGTTTGGGGGACATGACTCGTGATTTTAACTTTGCTAAATTCCATAGACAACCCCTTGATAAAGAATAATCTAGTAAGGATGATATTATTGGTCTTGCTTCTATTCATGTGCCTCCTAATGATCCTTTAGAACAATATTTGCTAGATCATGAAAATGACATGCATATGAATGAGAGAAGGGAAATATATGACATATTCTTTAATCAGGGACCCGTATTGGAAAACAACTTGCCTGTTGAAATCCTAGGAGATCCTCCCCCACCCAAGGGTGATCCCGTGTTTGAACTTAAACCTTTACCTGATAATCTTAAGTATGTTTATCTTGATGAAAAGAAGATATATCCCGTTATTATTAGTGCTAACCTTTCAGAGCAGGAAGAAGGAAAACTATTGAAAACTCTGAAGAAGCACCGTGCTGCTATTGGATATACAATGGATGATCTTAAGGGCATTAGTCCCACCTTATGCCAACACAAGATAAAATTGGAAGTAAACGCTAAACCGGTTATTGATCATCAACGACGGTTAAATCCCAAGATGAAAGAAGTGGTAAGGAAGGAAATACTAAAGCTTCTAGAGGCAGGTACTATCTATCCAGTTGCTGATAGCCAGTGGGTAAGTCCTGTCCATTGTGTCCCTAAGAAGGGAGGTATGACCGTTGTTCCTAATGATAAAGATGAATTGATCCCGCAAAGAATAGTTACATGTTATAAGATGGTACTTGATTTCCGTAAATTAAATAAAGCTACTAAGAAAGATCATTACCCCTTGCCTTTTATTGATCAAATGCTAGAAAGGTTGTCCAAACATACTCACTTTTGCTTTCTAGATGGTTATTCTGGTTTCTCTCAAATACCTGTGTCAAAAGGGGATCAAGAAAAGACCACTTTTACTTATCCTTTTGGCACCTTTGCTTGTAGACGTATGCCTTTTGGTTTATGTAATGAACCCGCTACCTTTCAAAGATGCATGATGGCTATATTCTCTAATTTTTGTGAAAAGATTGTTGAGGTTTTCATGGATGATTTCTCCGTTTACGGAACTTCTTTTGATGATTGCTTAAGAAACCTTGCTCGAGTTTTGCAGAGATGTGAAGACACTAATCTTGTCTTGAATTAGGGGAAGTGCCACTTTATGGTTAATGAAGGCATTTTCTTGGGACATACAATTTATGAAAGAGGTATTGAAGTTTACAAAGCTAAAGTTGATGCTATTGAAAAGATGTCGTGTCCCAAGGACATCAAAGGTATACGAAGTTTCCTTGGTCATCCCAGGTTTTATAGGAGGTTCATAAAGGACTTCTCCAAAATCTCCAGGCTTCTGACTAATCTCTTACAAAAAGATATCCCTTTTGTCTTTGATGATGATTGTCTAGAAGCATTTGAAATACTTAAGAAAGCATTGATCTCTGCACCTGTTGTCCAGCCTCCTGACTGGAATTTACCCTTTGAGATTATGTGCGATGCTAGTGATTATGCTGTTGGTGATGTTCTAGGATAAAGAGTTGATAAGAAATTGAATGTCATCCAATATGCTAGTAAAACTCTAGACAGTGCCCAGAGAAATTATGCTACTACTGAGAAAGAATTTTTAGCAGTTGTATTTGCTTGTGATAAGTTTAGACCCTATATTGTTGATTCTAAAGTAACTATTCACACTGATCATGCTGCTATCAAATGCCTTATGGAAAAGAAAGATGCTAAACCTAGACTTATTAGATGGGTTCTCTTGCTGCATGAATTTGACCTGCATATTATTGATAGAAAGGGAGCTGAGAACCCCGTTGCAGATAACTTGTCTAGGTTAGAGAATATACTTGATGACCCACAACATACTGATGATAGCTTCCCCGATGAACAATTAGCTGTCATAAATACTTCTCGCACTGCTCCATGGTATGCTGATTATGCTAATTATATCGTTGCTAAGTTTATACCTCCTAGCTTCACATACCAGCAAAAGAAAAAGTTCTTCTATGATTTAAGACATTACTTCTGGGATGACCCACATGTTTATAAAGAAGGAGTAGATGGTATTATTAGATGTTGTGTACCTGAGCATGAACAGGAACAGATCCTATGCAAGTGCCACTCCGAAGCTTATGGAGGACACCATGCTGGAGATAGAACTGCACATAAGGTATTGCAATCCGATTTTTATTGGCCTACTCTCTTTAAGGATGCCCGTAAGTTTGTCTTAGCTTGTGATGAATGTCAAAGAATTGGTAATATCAGTAGACGTCAAGAAATTCCTATGAATTATTCACTTGTTATTGAACCATTTGATGTTTGGGGCTTTGATTATATGGGACCGTTTCCTGCCTCTAATGGGTACACACATATCCTAGTTGCTGTTGATTACATTACTAAGTGGGTAGAAGCTATTCCAACTAGTAGTGTTGATCATAACACATCTATTAAGATGCTTAAAGAAGTTATTTTTCCGAGGTTTGGAGTCCCTAGATACTTAATGACCGATGGTGTTCACACTTTATTCATGGTGCTTTCCGTAAAATGCTTGCAAAGTATGATGTTAATCATAGAATTGCATCCCCTTACCACCCACAGACTAGTGGTCAAGTAGAACTAAGTAATCGAGAGTTGAAATTAATTTTGCAAAAGACAGTTAATAGGTCTAGAAAGAATTGGTCCAAGAAACTTGATGATGCACCATGGGCCTATAGAACTGCATACAAAAATCCTATGGGTATGTCTCCATATAAAATGGTTTATGGAAAGGCTTGTCACTTATCTCTTGAGCTAGAACATAAGGCATATTGGGCTATCAAAGAGCTCAATTATGATTTCAAACTTGCCGGCGAGAAGAGGTTATTTGACATCAGCTCTCTCGATGAATGGAGAACCCAGGCCTATGAGAATGCCAAGCTGTTTAAAGAAAAAGTTAAAAGATGGCATGACAAAAGGATACAAAAGCGTGAGTTTAACGTAGGTGATTATGTATTATATACAACTCTCGTTTAAGATTTTTTGCAGGAAAACTTCTCTCTAAGTGGGAAGGACCTTACGTTATCGAGGAGGTCTATCGTTCTGGTGCCATAAAGATCAACAACTTCGAAGGCACAAACCCGAAGGTGGTGAACGGTCAAAGAATCAAACATTATATCTTAGGTAACCCTATAAATGTTGAAACCAATGTTATTGAAACCGTAACCCCAGAGGAATACATAAGGGACACTTTCTAGAACGATTCAGACTCTGAAAATGAAGAGGTACGTGATACGGTATGTAAACTGACTCCAAAACAGTTCTAAAGGCAATTTTCTCCATTTTGGAATATTTAGAAAAATAGAAAAATAAGTGGCAGTCCGGAAGAGACACGAGCCGTCCACGAGGATGGAGGGCGTGCCCCCTGCTCGTGGGCAGCTCGTGTGCCTCCCGGACTCCGATTTATTGTATGTTACTCCTTTTGGTCTTTAAAAATTCATTATATATGCTCCCGAAGGTTTTGACCTCTGTATCACGCAAAAATCCTTTGTTCTTGTTTCGAGCTTTTTCTGTCGCGGATAAAAGCAACATGTCGTCTCAGGATTCGGAGGGAGAAAGCTATGTGGCTGATTCCCTTGCTAACCCTAAAGTCTATGGGGACTGGGAGCATTATGGTTGGACCACGAAAGAAGAAGAAGACCATGATTCAAAGAGGAAGGATTGGACTAGCTCAGATGAAGACGAAGTCCCACTACCTCAACCTGGAGACATGCATGTGGAGTTCAAAAAGTCAAGCCTTCCCGACAGAGCAAACAAATCTAAGATCGAATTTACCCCTTTTCACCTCTTGCAGGAAAAGAAGCATGCACTATGTAAGAAAATATTAAACCTTGAGCAGGAGATCAATGACCTAAGGGAGCAAAATTCTGCCCTTAAGCGCAAGTTAAGGAAGAAACCTTCATCACCGTCGCCGAAGAAGGAGACATAATCATATGGGTATGGGCACTCCCCTTGGCAACTGCCAAGCCTGGGGGAGTGACCCCGGTATCGTATCACCATCACTCCTATCTTTACCTTTTTTCCTAGTTCGATCCTTTTGGTACTATCTTGATCTAGTAGAATAAAGTTATCATGATCTAGTTGTGAGCTTTTTCTTTTTGATCTTTACCCTTTGTAATCGAGTTCGTGAGCTATACAATAAGGTTAGTGTTGAGTCAAGAGCTTGATTTCCTCACTTTGGTCATGATAAAAAGAAAGAAAACATAAAGGGTATCCAAGAGATCATATTGATCTTATGGGAAGTAATGACTTCACATATAAAGGGTATGATGAATAGAAGTTGTTGGGAGTTCACAAACATAGTTTTGGTCATCGTTGCAATTAATAGGAAGTAATAAAGAAAGAGAGGCTTCACATACAAATATACTATCTTGGACATCTTTTATGATTGTGAGCACTCATTAAAATATGACATGCTAAAGAGTTGATGTTGGACAAGGAAGACAACATAATGGGTTATGTTTTCTTATATCTGAAAGAAAGTATATTGTCATGGATCATCCAACATGTTGAGCTTGTCTTTCCCCCTCATGCTAGCCAAAACTCCTTGCACCAAGTAGAGATACTACTTGTGCTTCCATACATCCTTAAACCCAGTTTTGCCATGAGAGTCCACCATACCTACCTATGGATTGAGTAAGATCCTTCCAATTAAGTTGTCATGTTGCAAACTCGATAAAATATGTATGATTTATTAGTGTGGAGGAAATAAGCTTTATATGTAACATCCCAAAATTCTAAATTTTGGAATGTTATAAACAAATAGATAGTTTGATTGCTTGTTTGATGTGCTGAGTGAAATTGAGTGAAATTTGAATCTTTTGAAAGTTAAATGAGAGGGAATAAAATGACTTTCCCAAAACATTCACTTCCCTTTTGATCTCCGAGGGAATTCAAATTCTTTTCAACACAAAACCCTAGAGTGAAGATAATATTACTTCTTCCATTTATTCTAAATGATAAAGGGCTTTGAAAGGATTTTGAATTTCATCCTCGAAATATTTTCATTTCAGAGACTTTAAGCAACTCAATGATTTTTCTGAGAGAAGATAAAATGACTTCTTCAAATTATAGGAAATATGAGTTGGAGGTTTTCTGAAATTTTCCGGAACTCAATTTCAAATATTGAGTTATTTGGTTTTTATTCAAATTATTTTTTCTCCAAAAATATATTACATGGAAAACAGGGTAACATGATTCCCTACAACAGAAAATTGGAGAGAAATATATTTGAATTCTTTTTGGTATTTTAAAAATGATTTTTCTGGATTTTTTATTGCTTTAGTAGGACCTTTGATTTATTAGATTTTGTGGGCATTTTATTTGGTAGTAGTAAAATGTTCATCTTGCAGGAATTAATTTTCTGCAAATTTTGATATATTATATGCCTATATATTATTATTTATTTATTTGGTTGTTTTTATTTTGTTTTGTTTCTCTCGAAATTTGTTAAAAAAAAACTCTTCGAGCTAGCTGGGCCGAAGCCCAGCCAGCCGGCCAGCAGGCCGTCTCCCTCGCTCGTCCCCGAGCCCCGTCGGGACTCCTCCTCCCTGGAGTCCGCCGCCGCCACGACCTCGGCGTCCGCGCCCGCCACGGCACTGCCTCCCTTGCCCCCTCCTCCACGCCATGCCGCCGCTCCCCACCCCCTATAAAGCTGCGACGCCGCCGCCCCTCTCTCAGCTCGCATAGCGCCGCCCGCGATCTCGCCGCCGCTGCCGTGCCTAACCGCCGCCGCTGCGCGAAGTTCCGCCGTCGCCGCTGCCCTTCTCGCCGCCGCCTGCCTGCCGCTGCTGCTTCCCCGCCTCCCGCAGCCGTGCCTCGCCCCGCGCCGCCCCTCGCAAGCCACGCCCACCGCCGCCGCCGCAAGCCTCGCCGAAGTTCATCGCCGGCGAGATTCGATCTAATCCACCTCCCCGGTTTTTTTTGCCGAACCCCGGTTTTCGTCAGGGAAAACCGTTAGGTATAAACCGCACCGATTTATTTCCTGTTTAGATTGGTTTTCTTTTAGATCGGTTTATTTTTTTAGGGTTTAGTTATACAGTGAACGTTCACTGGTTAGGCCCTAATAGTGAGCGTTCGCTCGTTAGTCTTTTTCTTTTCTTTTATTTTCGTCCAGGGACTTGTCTGTAATTATTATTTTTACAGATTAGCCCCTACACTTCAAACGGCCCTAACTTTTTACCTGTTAATCCAAATTCAACGAAACCAACGCCCACGTCTTCGTTACGAAGCCCTCTTTCCAGTAATACAACTCAAACATGTTTTTGAAAAGTTTAAAATTTGAATTCAACTAGATTTAGATTCAAACCAGTTTTGATCACAACTTGAGTTTCGTAGCTCTGTTTGAGTTGATTCTTTTTGCAAATCGAAGCTCTTGACCTAAACTTTCTGATAAGGCCAAATTCACATAATTTTGGTACCGTTGGAAATTGTTTTGTGTTTCAAGAGTCATTCGTGTGTTTTCGAAGTTTTCCGAAGTGTTTATTCGCTCTGTCTGATCTTTCTGAGTGATTGCTTATGTGTGGTTACCATTGCTTGCTTACGATAGATTAACCGGAGTGTGACGAGTAGATCTATCAAGAGTTTTGAGTGCGAATCATCTTCATCAACATTGCAGGCAAGTTCACACTTTGATCATATTTTCCAATACCCAGTTTTCATTGCATTAGACAAACCCTCACACATTGCATGAGTAGGATCAATTAACTTGTGGGATTGGGAATTAGATTGAGGTAGTACCTATTACCTGCATTACATTCAAACCCTTGGGAGTTACTTCTACGTTTGCTGCTAGGACATGCTATGCTCGTAGACGTGGATTGGGTGAGTGAAATCCATGACAGATGTGAGATTGTTTAATTAATGGTTCAACTTAAGGTGGCAACTTTAATACACATCTGGGTGGATTGAGGCATCTGGGTATTCCAGGATTGCCTGTTTTTCTTTTGGACCACCACCCAGGCTCAAAGGGATCACGAGATTTTTCATACTAGAAACTTCCGTGTGCAGCCACATGCCAATATGGGCTCTGGCATAGTTGAGTAAGTTGTGGGAAACCTTTCCATGATGGGCTAGCAGATGTAGTTGGGTTTTGTAGGTGTACCAGCCTATCTATCTGGTTAAGGGGACCTCTTCGGAAAGACTGTGTCTCGGTCATCCGTTTCTCAAACACCATGTAGTGCGAGAAACCAAACGGAGGCGATCGAGTCTTGTGGGGAAAGTGCACAAACCTCTGCAGAGTGTACAAACTGATCATGATTAGCCGTGTCCCCGGTTATGGACGTCTTGAGTATCTGGTACTTGGATTATCATGTGCATCTCAACATGTTACTTTAATTTAATTTTGTTGGGTTTAATGATTATTTTAATTGGGGTTGAGAGGATGTCTATCTTCTCAACGATGTTTCAACTACCATGATAGTTAAATTAAAATACATTCCTTTGAAGTAGGGAAAAATTAGCTTTACGCAAAACCTTTACCTTACAGCCTCCACCAGCCAAATATGCATGTAGTTGTAGGCTTTCTTATCATTATCATTACAGTGTGAATTTGCCAACATATTCCATGTGCTGACCCGTTTTCTTGCTGCAACATTTCATGTTGCAGGATTATCTTACGACGAGTAAGTGATACGTTAGGGGTTACGATTTCTGCACTCAACCTTGCCGTTGGTGTTGATGGGAATCCACAACCTTGTTGCTTCCGTTATGATTGATTGAGGTAATAGTATTTACGTTACTTTATACATGTGATTTACCTCTGTTATAAATCCTCGAGTACTGTGTGTGTTAGCATACCGATCCAGGGATGACACAGAACACAGAGACTTCGGTCCATTCGGATCGTTGTCGCTACAAGATGGTATGAGAGCACATGTTGACTCTAGGACGTAACCCTAGAAACTAGCCAAACCATAGGAAAGGATTTCTCTAAAACTTTTTCTCAAAAAGATTCTTATCTCTCTTCTTTTCTGAGCTTTGTCAAATCTTCCCTTTGACCTTAAATAGTTAGACAATACCCCTTTTCCCATTTGGACCACTTCGGAGTAAAGAGGATTTTACCATGCATTGGAAGTGTTGAAGCTACAATAATGGATACTCCGAAGATATGAAGAGTTGACCACTTTGAAGAGATGATGACCTTTAGAAGACCAACCCCTTATTATGTCCTTACGTTAGATGCGACGATTGTGAGCCGTCACTTGTTTGACGTTTTCCGAAGGCCACAAACTAAAACCGTCTTTTCAAAAACTATTGTTTGTATTGAGTTTCCCCCTCTATCTCTTCTGAATCTCACCCCAAAACCCTGGACCCAATAGAGGATGACTGAAGATAGGCTTGAAGTCTCTGGACCAATGACCCAACCGGAGGCAGAGCTATGGATACACAACATGGAGGATCACTTCAGGAAAAATATGGTAGCAAGGAAGTATGAAGTTCAATACGTTCTCCAGTACTTTACAAAAAGTGCTGCAACATGGCGGAAGATGCATCAAGACATACAAGGATGTAATAGAGCAGAAAATTGGGAAGAGTTCAAGAAGACTCTGTTAGGATCCCGTCTCATCCGAGAGCGTGGTGACAAGCCGAAGAAGAAACTTTGTGCCTGTAGGATTTGTGGAGAAATAGGACACACCCAGGAGGAGCACAAGGATGAATGCCCTAATTGTGAAGGAAGTCACCTAGCTGAAGAATGCCCAACTAGGCAGATTACTTGTTTCTTGTGTGAAGGGACTACCCACTACCCTGCTCAGTGTCACATTTACCCCATGGTGCAACGAGCTGTCTAGCAGAAGAAAGAAGCAATGAAAGAAGTCCTCGAGGAAACCTTAAGGGAATCCACGATGGAGGAAGATATTGATGACCCTGATGGAGAAGGACTAGACAGATATTACTCACGTGCTTGCTACTCATGTGGAGAGAAAGGACATCTTTCACAACAATGCACGAGGGAAAGTCATGAGTATCTGGGAGACTTCCCGACAGAAGAAGTGGAGTTTGATCCACAGGAGATAGAAGAATTGATAGGAACGAAGAAGTCAAGTAAGAGAAAGAACATGTGTCCTCAGAAGAACCCAATTTCTGCGGTAATGGACCTGAGTGACATCACATGTTACCGGTGCAAGGATTTAGGTCATTATGCTAGCAACTGCCCAACCAAGGAAGCGAAGAACCCAGTGAACTAGGATAGTCACCATGAAGTCCTTAGATTTGTCTTCTGACATTAGTTTACACTACAAGGAAGTAGAGCATTTTGCCAAGAGAAGTTTCAGACCGCAGGAAGGATGATCAGAGTAGTTGAGATCTAGATATTAGGATGAATCATGTAGCTTAATGGAATACAATTTTATTATGATGTTGAGTTGAGTTATGGAAAGAACATCGTAATGGTTCGTGAAGCAATAGAAGTTGATAATTTTTGGAGTCTAAGAAGGAGATGTTATGAGTTGCTGGATGATTGTGAGTGCCTCTCTTGCTATCTCACCCCGACCAAAACCTAGAACCTATGGAGTAGTTGACTCCAAACCTTTCTTGGACAAATGACCCCGTTTTACCCAAGGATATCCGTATGTTGTCCTGAAAACCCCTTCTGTCTTATGACTACAGATGACAACCCTTTACGAGTCTTTTCTCAAAGGCCCGGAAACCATCATGACCCTGACTAGTGATCAGGATTATCCAAAGATCCTAAATGACATGATGAAGCATATTCACCAGGAAGGAGATGCAGTTTACAAGGGTTATCCCTTCATGGAGAATGGAGTTGAACTATGGTACGTGGAGGTACACCTCCACCGTGTGAAAGGAGTTTGCCCAAAGACTATGGGTCTGTACTTTTTCATCTCCCGAGTACCACGAACAACGTTCTTCGATTCTGTTCGTGAAGCTGCTATGGAGGCCATACGTCAGATTGGAGAAATACTCGAAGCAAGACTTTGTTATACCTAGGGATGCCTGAGTATGATGCATGAAGAGATGGTGGAGATGAAGCACACATCCAATAGTATGAAGCAAAAGATTGATGATTTTAAGAATCACATTGCACAATTCCAGTGGGACTGAAGCGTCCTTAGCTAGGACAAAGGAATAAAGATGGGAGGAATGTTTGACCATACCCCACTATGTGGATGTCAACATTAGTAGTGAAGTACCTTTGAAACTGGAGTGTTGAATACTGGTTCAAGTAGTAATAAAAGATTTGATATGAGGAGAATACGGATTATGGATGAACCAGTGCATTTTGTTAGTGGTACCTCACTGTGTGAACCCTGGACCCATAGGAAGGAATGTGTTGCCCCAATTAGTGGAGTTTGCACAAGTAAGTTGGAGTTTATTTTGATATGAGACTTACCCCAAGAGTATGAAGGAAAGAAGTACGATTGGATTTTACAAGGGTGTAATGTTGGAGTATGGAACTACAGTAACCCCAAGGATTGAGTACGGATACACAAGTCATGACGTGGACCCTTTAGCCGAGGACCTAAAGGAGGCTACTTAATTATAAGGGAACCACGAGACTTGTCTACAGTTATATGTTTCTGTTGTAGTAAAGCAGTGCATTCTGCTCTAGGTTATACCAAGAAGAAGGAGTTCTGTGTTAAGTATTGGAGTTGGAGCATGCAATGGATAGTAGATCGTAGTAAGTTGAGAATCAATACAGTTGGCAGCATGGTATTGATTTGGATTCTATGAGTTGTTACTCTATAGTGATGAGTGAAGACATGATACATGGATAAAAAATTTGAGGAAACTAGTGTTATTCATTTTAAGTGTGGTAGAACCCAACACCACTACCCGAATACACTAGCCAGTTGTTAGATACGTCAGACTGGGAATGGATTACCCAAGGACGAGTGTGATTAATTACACTCAGTTTGGTACCCAGAAGAAAGGTATACCAAACAAATTGGATGGATTTAAGAGAGAGCCAATGAAGTTGGATGTCGGAAGAATGATCAGTTGTAACCCGATTATGAGACCAAGTGTTGCTAGTGGTGAGATGGGCCGCAACCCACAGGCCCAGGACCTGTCAAGAAAGCAAGCATACTCTTGCTGAAGGAAAAACCCCTGGTAGAAGTTACGACCTTTGTCAATAGACGATCTTATAGGTGGTTACGTTAAACCCGAGGGTTGTGAAATGCTAGATGGTTGTTTGGCTTGCAGAATCAATGGATTTATCCGAACTCAGTTCGTCGACAAAGATGAAATTCCGCAATGCTTGTGACGATGACCGAGTGTTAGAATGCGAGATTCACTAAACCATATACAAGGTAATGATTTGGGTGCGGGATGGATTGATCACCATACCGACTTACTCTTATTATTCGGCTCTATTATACGGGATGGTAAATCTGAGTGACTTACCTATAGTAGAGAGACGACGATGTCAAAACTTTGTTTAAGCCTTAGAACGGTATAATTTTTTTTCCCTTGTACACGGCATGCTGTTGCCAACCGTAGGTTATACAGTGAGGATGAAGCCCCGACCCGTTTTCTGCAGGGACCCAGTTAATTTGGTTGATGACCACCATGAGATATCGATATTTGTTTAGCATGGGTGCCAGACTCGTCAGTTAAGAAGAACCCGTCTCGAAAGAACCATATCAAGGTGAAAGGATATAAGAAATTGAGGACGGCAATTTTGCCACTACCGAAAGAGCCCCAGGGAAAGAGTTACCCTGAAGATTTGAGAAGACCAACACCGTCAACCCAAAGGAAGGAGTACCTGAGTTTAGATGGAACCGTATCCATGTTTCTAAGTGTGGTAGCACACTAGACCATACCGATCAGTGGATTTGTTAGGAGACCCCCAAACCCTAACCTATTTCTTGCTAGCCTCTCCGAATCTCGAGGACGAGATTCATTTTAAGTGTGGTAGGTTTGTAACATCCCAAAATTCTAAATTTTGGAATGTTATAAACAAATAGATATTTTGATTGCTTCTTTGATGTGCTGAGTGAAATTGAGTGAAATTTGAATCTTTTGAAAGTTAAATGAGAGGGAATAAAATGACTTTCCCAAAACTTTCACTTCGCTTTTGATCTCCGAGGGAATTCAAATTCTTTTCAACACAAAAACCTAGAGTGAAGATAATATGACTTCTTCCATTTATTCTAAATGATAAAGGGCTTTGAAAGGATTTTGAATTTCATCCTCGAAATATTTTCATTTTAGAGACTTTAAGCAACTCAATGATTTTCCCGAGAGAAGATAAAATGACTTCTTCAAATTATAGGAAATATGAGTTGGAGGTTTTCTGAAATTTTCCGGAACTCAATTTCAAATATTGAGTTATTTGGTTTTTATTCAAATTATTTTTTCTCCAAAAATATATTACATGGAAAATAGGGTAACATGATTCCCTACAACAGAAAATTGGAGAGAAATATGTTTGAATTCTTTTTGGTATTTTAAAAATGATTTTTCTGGATTTTTTTATTGCTTTAGTAGGACCTTTTGATTTATTAGATTTTGTGGGCATTTTATTTGGTAGTAGTAAAATGTTTATCTTGTAGGAATTAATTTTCTGCAAATTTTGATATATTATATGCCTATATAATATTTTTTATTTATTTTGTTTTGTTTCTCTAGAAATTTGTTAAAAAAAACCTCTTCGAGCTAGCTAGGCTGAAGCCCAGCCAGCCAGCCAGCAGGCCTTCTCCCTCGCTCGTCCCCGAGCCCCATCGGGACTCCTCCTCCTGGAGTCCGCCGCCGCCACGACCTCGGCGTCCGCGCCCGCCACGGCACCGCCTCCCTTGCCCCCTCCTCCACGCCATGCCGCCGCTTCCCACCCCCTATAAAGGTGCGACGCCGCCGCCCCTCTCTCAGCTCGCATCGCGCCGCCCGTGATCTCGCCGCCGCTGCCGCACATAACCGCCGCCGCCGCGCGAAGTCCCGCCGCCGCCGCTGCCCTTCTCGCCGCCGCCTGCCTATCGCTGCTGCATCCCCGCCTCCCGCAGCCGTGCCTCGCCCCGCGCCACCCCTCGCAAGCCACGCCCACCGCCGCCACTGCAAGCCTCGCCGGAGTTCATCGCCGGCGAGATTCGATCGAATCCACCTCCCTGGTTTTTTTTTGCCGAACCCCGGTTTTCGTTTGGGAAAACCGTTAGGTATAAACCGCACCGATTTATTTCCTGTTTAGGTTGGTTTTCTTTTAGATCGGTTTATTTTTTTAGGGTTTAGTTTTACAGTGAACGTTCCCTGGTTAGGCCCTAATAGTGAGTGTTTGCTCGTTAGTCTTTTTCTTTTCTTTTATTTTCGGCCAGGGACTTGTCTGTAATTATTATTTTTAAAGATTAGCCCCTACACTTCAAACGGCCCTAACTTTTTACCTGTTAATCCAAATTCAACGAAACCAACGCCCACGTCTTCGTTATGAAGCCCTCTTTCCAGTAATACAACTCAAACATGTTTTTGAAAAGTTTAAAATTTGAATTCAACTAGTTTTAGATTCAAACCAGTTTTGATCACAACTTGAGTTTCGTAGCTCTGTTTGAGTTGATTCTTTTTGCAAATCGAAGCTCTTGACCTAAACTTTCTGATAAGGCCAAATTCACATAATTTTGGTACCGTTGGAAATTGTTTTGTGTTTCAAGAGTCATTCGTGTGTTTTCGAAGTTTTCCGAAGTGTTTATTCGCTCTGTCTGATCTTTCTGAGTGATTGCTTATGTGTGGTTACCATTGCTTGCTTACGATAGATTAACCGGAGTGTGACGAGTAGATCTATCAAGAGTTTTGAGTGCGAATCATCTTCATCAACATTGCAGGCAAGTTCACACTTTGATCATATTTTCCAATACCCAGTTTTCATTGCATTAGACAAACCATCACACATTGCATGAGTAGGATCAATTAACTTGTGGGATTGGGAAGTAGATTGAGGTAGTACCTATTACCTGCATTACATTCAAACCCTTGGGAGTTACTTCTACATTTGCTGCTAGGACATGCTATGCTCGTAGACGTGGATTGGGTGAGTGAAATCCATGACAGATGTGAGATTGTTTAATTAATGGTTCAACTTAAGGTGGCAACTTTAATACACATCTGGGTGGATTGAGGCATCTGGGGAATCCAGGATTGCATGTTTTTCTTTTGGACTGCCACCCATGCTCAAAGGGATCATGAAATTTTTCATACTAGAAACTTCCGTGTGCAGCCACATGCCAATATGGGCTCTGGCATAGTTGAGTAAGTTGTGGGAAACCTTTCCATGATGGGCTAGCAGATGTAGTTGGGTTTTGTAGGTGTACCGGCCTATCTATCTGGTTAAGGGGACCTCTTCGGAAAGACTGTGTCTCGGTCATCCGTTTCTCAAACACCATGTAGTGCGAGAAACCAAACGGAGGCGATCGAGTCTTGTGGGGAAAGTGCACAAACCTCTGCAGAGTGTACAAACTGATCATGATTAGCCGTGTCCCCGGTTATGGACGTCTTGAGTATCTGGTACTTGGATTATCATGTGCATCTCAACATGTTACTTTAATTTAATTTTGTTGGGTTTAATGATTATTTTAATTGGGGTTGAGAGGATGTCTATCTTCTCAACGATGTTTCAACTACCATGATAGTTAAATTAAAATACATTCGTTTGAAGTAGGGAAAAATTGGCTTTACGCAAAACCTTTACCTTACAGCCTCCACCAGCCAAATATGCATGTAGTTGTAGGCTTGCTTATCATTATCATTACAGTGTGAATTTTCCAGCATATTCCATGTACTGACCCGTTTTCGGGCTGCAACGTTTCATGTTGCAGGTTTATCTTACGACGAGTAAGTGATACGTTAGGGGTTACGATTTCTATACTCAACCTTGTCGTTGGTGTTGATGGGAATCCACAACCTTGTTGCTTCCGCTATGATTGATTGAGGTAATAGTATTTACATTACTTTATACATGTGATTTACCTCTGTTATAAATCCTCGAGTACTGTGTGTGTCAGCATACCGATCTAGGGATGACACGGAACACAGAGACTTCGGTCCATTCGAATCGTGGTCGCTACATTATACAATCTTGTGATATTGAAGTAATAAAAGCGACGGACTGCATAATAAAGGTCCTTATCACAAGTGGCAATATAAAGTGACGTTCTTCTGTGCTAAGACTTTGTGCATCCAACCATAAAAACACATGACAACCTCTGCTTCCCTCTGCGAAGGGCCTATCTATTATTCTTGCCTTACAAGAGTCAAGATGAAATTCACCTTTCCTTTTTACATTTTATCCTTTGGCAAGCACACTGTGTTGGAAAGATCCGGACATATATACCCACTTGGATGTAAGTTTTCATGGTCTATTACTGTTGACATTACCCCTCAGGTAAAAGGTTGGGAGGTATCACCATAAGCCCATATGTTTCTCTATGTCCGATTAAAACTCCTAACCATAAGTATTGCGTGAGTGTGAGCAATTGTGAAAGACTATATGATAGTTGAGTATGTAGTTTTGCTGAAAAGCTCTTATAATGACTCTTTCCGATGTTACGATAAATTGCAATTGCTTCAATGACTGAGATCATAGTTTGTGACTGAGATCATAGTTTGTTGGTTTTCAATGAAGTTTATGATTCATGTTCGATATTGTGAATGAATTGTTACTTTAGCATAAGAATCATATGACTATATGTTGCTGTTATGAGAACGATCATGATGCCCTCATGTCTGTATTTTATTTTTATCGACACCCCTATATCTAAGCATGTGGACATATTTTTCGATATTGGCTTTCACTTGAGGACAAGCGAGGTCTAAGCTTGGGGAAGTTGATACGTCCATTTTACATCATGCTTATATGTTGATATTTATTGCATTATGGGCTGTTATTACACGTTATGTCACAATACTTATGCCTTTTCTCTCTTATTTTACAAGGTTTACATGAAGAGGGAGTATGCCGGCATCTGGAATTCTAGGCTGGAAAAGGAGCAAACTCCGGAGACCTATTCTACACAACTCAAAAAGCCCCGAAACTTCACAGGACTCCGTTTCAGAAAATATAAAAAATATCTGGCAAAAGAAGATCACTAGGGGGGACACCTGCTGTCCACGAGGGTGGGGGGCACGCCCCCCCTCTTTGCGCGCGCCCTCCTGTCTCGTGGGCCCCCCGACGGCCCCCGATGCCCATCTTCTCTTATATGACGTGTTTTGACCTAGAGGAATTAGGAGGAGGCTTTCGGGACCAGATGCCGCTGTCTCGAGGCGGAACCTTGGCGGAAACCAATCTAGGGCTCCGGCAGAGCTGTTCTGCCGGGGATTCTTCCCTCCGGGAGAGGGAAATCATCACCGCCATTATCACCAACAACTCTCCCATCCCGGGGAGGGTTATATTCATCAACATCTTCACTAGCACCATCTCCTCTCAACCCTAGTTCATCTCTTGTATCCAATCTTTGTACCGAAACCTCGGATTGGTACCTGTGTGTTGCTAGTAGTGTTGATTACTCCTTGTAGTTGATGCTAGTTGGTTTATTTGGTGGAAGATTATATGTTCAGATCCATTATGCATATTAATACCCCTCTGATCATGAACAATATTTTGTTTTGTGAGTAGTTACTTTTGTTCGTGAGGACATGGGAGAAGTCTTGCTATAAGTAGTCATGTGAATTTGGTCTTTGTTCGATATTTTGATGAGATGTATGCCGTCTCTCCTCTAGTGGTGTTATGTGAACGTCGACTACATGACACTTCACCATTGTTTGGGCCTAGAGGAAGGCATTGGGAAGTAATAAGTAGATGATGGGTTGCTAGAGTGATAGAAGCTTAAACCCTAGTTTATGCGTTGCTTCGTAAGGGGTTGATTTTGATCCACTTGTTTCATGCTATGGTTAGGTTTACCTTAATACTTCTTTTGTAGTTGCGGATGCTTGCATTAGAGGTTAATCATAAGTGGGAGGCTTGTCCAAGTAAGGACAGCACCCAAGCACCGGTCCACACACATACCAAATTATCAAAGTACCGAACGCGAATCAGATGATCGTGATGAAAACTAGCTTGAGGATAATCCCCATGTGTCCTCGGGAGCGCTTTCCTTCATATAAGAGTTTGTTCAGGCTTGTCCTTTGCTACAAAAAGGATTGGGCCACCTTGCTGCACCTTATTTACTTTTACCTTTTGTCACTTGCTACCAATTACCTTATCACAAAACTATCTGTTACCGATAATTTTAGTGCTTGCAGAAAATACCTTACTGAAAATTGCCTATCACTTCCTTCTGCTCCTCGTTGGGTTCGACACTCTTACTTATCGAAAGGACTACGATAGATCCCCTACACTTGTGGGTCATCAAATAACTTGTGTGTTCTAGGGTGCCCCCTCCCCACGTATATAAAGGGGGGAGGAGAGGTGGCCGGCCGGCCCCTAGGGTGCGCCAAGGTGAGGAGTCCTACTAGGACTCCTAGTCCTAGTTGGATTCCTCCTCAAGGAAGGGGGGAAGACGGAAGGAGAGCGACAGGGAGAGGGAAAGGGGGGCGCCGCTCCCTTCCTCTAGTCCAATTCGGACTGCCATGGGGAGGGGGGCGGCAACCCCTTGTGGCCCTCCTCTCTCTCTCCACTAAGGCACATGTAGGCTCATTAGTTCCCCCGGGGGGTTCCGATAACCCTCCGGCACTTCGATATTTAGCCGGTACCTCTCGGAACTCATCCGGTGTCCGAATAACATCGTCGAATATATCATTCTTTATGTTCCGACCATTTCGAGACTCCTCGTTATGTCTGTGATCTCATCCGGGACTCCGAACAATCTTCGATCACCAAAAACCCATAATCATAATACAAATCATCAGTGAACGTTAAGCGTGCGGACCCTATGGGTTCGAGAACTATGTTGACATGACCGAGACACTTCTCCGGTCAATAACCAATAGTGGAACCTTGATGCTCATATTGGCTCCTACATATTCTACGAAGATCATTATCGGTCAAACCGTAATGACAACATATGTTATTCCCTTTGTCAGCGGTATGTTACTTGCCGGAGATTCGATCGTCGGTATCTTCATACCTAATTCAATCTCGTTACCGGCATGTTTCTTTACTCATTCCATAATACATCATCCCATGACTAACTCATTATTCATTTGCTTGCAAGACTTATTTTATGTGTATTACCGAGAGGGCCCAGAGATACCTCTCTGATACTCGGTGTGAGAAATCCTATTCTCGATCTATGCCAACTTAACAAACACCTTCGGAGATACCTGTAGAGCATCTTTATAATCACCCAGTTACGTTGTGACATTTGATAGCACACAAGGCATACCTCCGGTATCCGGGAGTTGCATAATCTCATAGTCGGAGGAATATGTATTCGACAAGAGGAAAGCAGTAGCGCTAAAACAGAATGATCAATACGCTAAGATAACGGATGGGTCATGTCCATCACATAATTCTCCTAATGATGTGACCTCGTTAATCAAATGACAACACATGTCTATGGTTAGGAAACTCAACCATCTTTGATTAACGAGCTAGTCTAGTAGAGGCTTACTAGGGACACTGTGTTTTGTCTATGTATTCACACATGTATCAAGTTTCCCGTTAATACAATTCTAGCATGAATAAAAGACATTTATCATGATATAAAGGAAATATAAATAACATCTTTATTATTTCCTCACGCATATTTCCTTTAGTCTCCCACTTGCACTAGAGTCAATAATCTAGATTACAAAGTAATGATTCTAACACCCATGGAGTCTTGGTGCTGATCATGTTTTGCTCGTGGAAGAGGCTTAGTCAACGGGTCTACTACATTCAGATCCGTATGTATTTTGCAAATCTCTATGTGTCCCTCCTTCACATGATTGCGGATAGAGTTGAAGCGTCTCTTGATGTGCTTGGTTCTCTTGTGAAACCTGGATTCCTTCGGGAAGGCGATTGCTCCAGTGTTGACACAAAAGATTTTCCATTGGACCCGATGCACTAGGTATTACACCTAGATCGGATATGAACTCCTTCATAGAGACTCCTTCATTTGCTGCTTCTGAAGCAGCTATGTACTCCGCTTCACACGTAGATCCCGCCACGACGCTTTGCTTGGAACTGCACCAACTGACAGCTGATACATCTCCAATGTATCTATAATTTTTGATTGTTCCATGGTCTTATATTATCATTCTGGGATGTTTTACAATCATTTTATAGTCCTTTTATATCCTTTTTTGGTACTAACCTATTGACATAGTGCCAAGTGCCACTTGCTGTTTTCTGCATGTTTTTTACATCGCAGGAAATCAATATCAAACGGAGCCCAAACACCATGAAATTTTTTGGAGAATTTTTGTTGGGCCCGAAGACACCTGATGGGCCAAGGCATCACCTGGGGAGTGCCCCGAGGGGGGCACAACCCACCAGGGCACGCCAGGCCACCCTGTCGCGCCCTGGTGGTTTGTGCCCTCCTCGGTGGCCTCCTGCACCGCCTCTTTGCTCAATAAATACCATAATATTCCAAAAACCCTAGGGGAGTCGACGAAATATTCATCTAGCCGCCGCAGAGTCCAGAAACACCAGATCCAATCTAGACATCATCACGGAGGGGTTCACCACTTCCATTGGTGCCTCTTCGATGATGCGTGAGTAGTTCCTTGTAGACCTACAGGTCCGTAGTTAGTAGCTAGATGGCTTCCTCTCTCTCTTTTGATTCTAAGTACAATGGTCTCTTGGAGATCCATATGATGTAACTCTTTTTGTGGTGTGTTTGTTGGGATCCGATGAACTTTGAGTTGATGATCAGATCTATCTTATTATATCCATGAAAGTTATTTGAGTTTCTTTTGATCTCTTATATGCATGATCTCTTATAGACTCGCATTTATTCTCTGATATTGGGTTTTGTTTAGCCAACTTGATCTCTTTGTCTTGCAATGGGAAGAGGTGCCCGGTAGTGGGTTCGATCTTACGGTGCTTGATCCCAGTGACAGAAGGGGAACCGACACGTATGTATCGTTGCCACTAAGGATAAAACAACGAGATCCATATCTAACGCCATAGATAAACGGATGTTGTCTACATCATGTCATCATTCTTAATGCATTGCTCCGTTTTTCCATGAACTTAATACACTAGATGCATGCTGGATAGCGGTCGATGTGTGGAGTAATAGTAGTAGATGCACGCAGGAGTCGGTCTACTAATCTTGGGCGTGATGCCTATGTAATGATCATTGCTTGGATATCGTCATGATTAGTTGAAGTTCTATCAGTTGCCCAATAGTAATTTTTTTACCCACCGTTTGCTATTTTCTTGAGAAAAGCCATTAGTGAAACCTACGGACCCCGGGTTTTCTTTCTCATATATTTGCCTTTGCGATCTATTTTCCTTCGCAAAAACCCAAAAAATATCTTGCTGCAATTTATCTTATTTTTTAACCAATCTACCAATATTTATCTCTCTCTCACATTCGTTACTCGAAAGGGATTGACAACCCCTTTAACACGTCGGGTTGCGAGGTGTTGTTATTTGTGTGCAGGTGCTATTTATGTTGTGTTGCTTGGTTCTCCTACTGGTTCGATAACCTTGGTTTCACATCTGAGGGAGATATCTACCGCCGCTGGGTTGCATCATCCCTTCCTCTTTGGGTAAAAAACCTATGTAGATTTAAGCGACATCAACAGCTCCACCGTTCAACAAAAATACGTATCCGGTTTGTGACTTAGAGTCATATGGATCAGTGTCAAAGCTAACATTGACATAACCTTTACGTTGAGCTCTTTATCACCTCCATAAATGAGAAACATATCCTTGGTCCTTTTCAGGTACTTTAGGATGTTCTTGACCGCTGTCTAGTGATCTAGTCCTGGATTACTTTGGTACCTCTATGCTATACATATAGGAAGGCACACATCAGGTCTGGTACACAACATTGCATACATGATATAACCTACGACTGAAGCATAGGGAATGACTTTCATTTTCTCTTTATCTTCTGCAGTGGTCGGACATTGATTCTGAATCAACTTCACACCTTGTAATACAGGCAAGAACCCTTTCTTTGACCGATCCATTTTGAACTTCTTCAAAACTTTATCAAGGTATGTGCTTTGTGAAAGTCCAATTAAACGTCTTGATCTATCTCTATAGATCTTGATGCCTAATATATAAGCAGCTTCACCGAGGTCTTTCATTGAAAAAATCTTATTCAAGTATCCTTTTATGCTATCCAGAAATTCTATATCATTTCCACTCAACAATATGTCATCCACATATAATATCAGAAATGCTACAGAGCTCCCACTCACTTTCCTGTAAATACAGGTTTCTCCGAAAGTCTGTATAAAACCATATGCTTTGATCACTTCATCAAAGCGTATATTCCAACTCCGAGATGCTTGCACCAGTCCATAGATGGATCGCTGGAGCTTGCACACTTTGTTAGCACCTTTAGGATCGACAAAACCTTCTGGTTGCATCATATACAACTCTTCTTTGAAAATCAATTAAGGAATGCAGTTTTGAGATCCATTTGCCAGATTTCATGTAGCGACCACGATCCGAATGGACCGAAGTCTCTGTGTTTTAGTGTCATCCCTGGATTGGTAATGCAGACACACACAATACTTGAAGGATTTATAACAGAGTGGCAATCACACACTTATTACATCGAATGTCTCAAAAGAGAACTTATTACAAAACTCTATGGCTTAAGTACATCTAACAAAATAACAGCGGAAGGCTTGGAAGATAAGTGAGTCCATCAACTCAAACGACATAGCTGAGTGCATGACAAACGACCTAGCACGTCTTACTCCTCGTCTGAAAAGTCTGCAACATAACATGTTGCAGCCCGAAACGGGTCAGCACATGGAATATGTTGGCAAGATAACACAGTACTCCCTCCGTTCCTAAATATAAGTCTTTTTAGACATTCAAATGGAATAGAACATACGGATGTATGTAGACATATATTAGAATGTAGATTCACTCATTTTTCTTCGTATGTAGTCATTTGGTGAAATCTCTAAAAAGACTTATATTTGGGAACGGAGGGAGTAGAATGCAAGTAACAGAATAAAGGCTAACACTATATGCATATTTGGCTGGTGGAGGCTCTAGGGTTAAAGTTTTTGCATAAGGCCAATTTTTCCCAACAACAAAGGAATAAATTTTATTTTAACTAACATGGTAGTTGAAACATCATTGAGAAGGTACCTCCAACTCAATCCCAATTAAAGTAATTATTAGCCCAACGAATTAATTTTAGAGTGATGAGATCAACCAATAATTCAAGTACCGGATACTCAAGATTGTCCATAACCAGGGAAACGGCTAATCATGATCAGTTTGTACACTCTGCAGAGGTTTGTGCACTTTTCCCCACAAGACTCGATCTCCTCCGTTGGATTTCTCGCACTACATGGTGTTTGAGAAACGGATGACCGAGACATAGTCTTTCAGAAGCATTTACTCTTTATCCCGGGTGGACCCGTACACCTACTTTCCCCTACATCTGCTAGTCCACCACTGAAAGAGCTCACACAACTTACTCATACTATGCCAGAGCCCATAATGGCATTGTGGCTGCACACGGAAGTTTCTAGCATGAATAGTTTTATGATCCCTTTGAGCCTGGGTGGCATTCCATAGGAAAAATCACACGGAACCCCAGGACTTCCTAGGACAACACTGGATTCTCCAGGTGCCCTGCAACCAATCCACCCAGATGTGCATTCAAGTAGCCACCATAAGATGAACCATTAATTAACAACTCACATCTGTCATGGATATTATCTCAAACCCAAACCACGTCTACAAGAATAGCATTGCAACATAAGCATAACGTTGAAGTTACTCCCAAGGGTTTGAAAATAATGCACGTAATAGGTTCTACCTCAATCTACTTCCCAGACGCACAAGTTAAGAGATCCTACTCATGCAATGTGTGAGGGTTTGATCTAATGCATATAAACTGGGTAATAAAGGGGTATGATCAAAGTGTTACTTGCCTTGCTGATGATTCACAAAACCTAGAGACTCGTAGTAGCACGCTTCGCAGTCCGGGTATTCTATCGCAAGCAAACAATAGCATACATAAGCAATTAAGCAAAGATACACAAACAGAACTTCAAATAAGAAGATCTAACCAGAAAGTTCAACTTAAGAACTCCGATTTGCATAAAGAATAAAATCAAACGGAGCAACGAAACTCAAACTGCGAAAGAAACCAGATCCATTTACTAGATTGTTCTAAGGTCAAATTTTACAGTAACAAAACCTTGTTCAAATTGGTTAAACAGCAAGAGGGCATCGAGGCGAAGATCCGGGATTTTAAATCACCTGATTCCGACTCTCGAGCGAAAAGAAAAACGAAAAACAAGATCAGGGCAGAAATCACGATCGTAATAATCGCGGATAAAAGCCCCGAAAAAGAAAACTGACGAACATGCTAACGAACGAACGTTCGCTGTCTGTAACTAACGGGCGGACAACGTTCGTTAAAACGAATGTACGGACGAACGTCCGCTAAATAACTAAACCGAAAAAACCGAACCGATATGAAAAAAACCAGATCTAGGGTTCCGAAAGAAAAACCGAGCGGTTTTTTAAAAAAACCGACGGCGACGGCGGCTACCTCGGCGAACGGGTCTGGCGGGGGCGGCTCAGCGGCGCTAGGGTTTCGC
>LR738712.1:191678466-191774020 GCA_902687465.1 Secale cereale | reverse complement strand
TGGCTAAGGCGGCGGGGTGGGATGCCCTTATAAAGGGCCCGACTAGGAGAGTCCTAGTCGGTCACGGCCCAAAGGTCGTTTTTTTAAAAGAGTCCTAACGCACGAAAACGGACGAAAGAAATACTAAATGGAGTCCAAAAATTCGGAAATAAATTTTCACCGTCCTCTAATAATATTTAGGACAAAGTGAACATTTTTTCTGGACCTAAATGCAATTTTGAAAAACCCGCATTTTTCCTATGCAAATAAAATCCCAAATAAATCCGAATAAAAACCAAAAGTGATTTTAACATTTTTCCTCCAATATTTATTTTATTTTGGAGAAGTCATATTATCTCCGCTCATATATTTTATTTAGAAATATTTTTAGGGAGAGAAAAATAATTAAAACCAACGCGATCCTCGTACCGGTATTCGAGAAAACTCAAATACGAAAACGTAGAATTCCCAACTCTCTCTGTAGGTCCTTAAGTTGCTTAGAATTTTCGAGGGTCGCCACGCACAAAAAATAAATAAATTATGCAATGCAATATGATGTATATATAACATTCCAAATTTAAAATTTGGGATGTTACAAACCTACCCCCCTTAGAATGAATCTCACCCTCGAGATTCGGCTTGGCTAGAGAACATGTGTGGGTGGTCCTTGCGTAGATCATCCTCTCGTTCCCAGGTGGCTTCTTCCTCGGTGTGGTGACTCCACTGAACTTTGCAAAACTTGATAACCGTACTGCGGGTGACTCTACTCGAAAATTTGAGAATCTTGACGGGTTTCTCCTCGTAAGTCAGATCACTATCCAATTGAATTACCTCCAGGGGTACTGTGTCTCTTAAGGGAATATCGGCCATCTCTGCATGACACTTCTTAAGCTGAGAAACGTGAAACACACCGTGCACTCCTGACAATCCTTTGGGTAACTCCAATTTATAGGCAACCTCTCCCATGCGTTCCAAAACACGATAAGGTCCCACAAATCTCGGGGCTAACTTTCCCTTAACTCCGAAACATTCCACTCCTCGCAGAGGCGACACTCTCAGGTATGCACTGTCTCCGATTTCATAGGCTACTTCTTTGCGCTTTGAGTCTGCATAACTCTTCTGCCTGGACTGAGCTACCTTCAGTCTATCTCGAATCAGCTTAACCTTCTCTTCCGACTCTTTGATCAGGTCTGGTCCAAATAACCGACGGTCTCCAACTTCATCCCACATTAATGGTGTTCGGCATCTCCTTCCGTACAACGCTTCGAATGATGCCATCTTCAAACTGGCCTGGTAACTGTTGTTGTACGAGAATTCCGCGTAGGGTAAATTGTCATCCCAACTAGATCCATAATCTAGCGCACAAGCTCTCAACATGTCCTCCAGAATCTGATTGACTCTCTCGGTCTGTCCATCTGTCTGCGGGTGGAACGCTGTAATGAATTCCAACCTTGTTCCCAAAGTTTGGTGTAGCTGATGCCAAAACTTTGAGGTAAACTGTGTTCCTCTATCTGATACAATGGTCCTTGGAACTCCGTGCAGACATGCGATCGTGGTCATGTATATCTTGGCCAACTTCGCACTGGTATACGTGGTTTTCATGGGGATAAAGTGGGCTACCTTGGTCAAGCGATCTACTACTACCCAGATTGAGACATATCCTGATTTGGTCCTGGGCAATCCGGTGATAAATTCCATGCCAAGCTTATCCCACTTCCATTCGGGTATCAGCATAGGCTATAGCAATCCTGCTGGCTTCTGATGTTCTGCTTTTACTCTCTGGCATACATCACATACGGCTACATACTCGGCAATATCCTTCTTCATTCCCGTCCACCAGAAACGTTCCTTCAAATCCAAATACATCTTAGTGTTTCCAGGGTGTATCGAGTATGGCGAATCATGTGCTTCCTGCAGTATCAACTTCCTGATCTCTAGGTTGTTGGGCACATAGATTCAATCCTCAAACCACAAGGTGTCGTGTTCATCTTCACGAAATCCCTTGGTTTTTCCTTCACTCATCTTCTCCTTTATCTTGGCAATCTCCTTGTCATCCTTCTGGGCTTCGCGTATCTTTCCCAGCAATGTTGACTGAACCTCCAATGTTGCAACAAATCCTCTAGGGACTATCTCCAAACGAAGCTCCCTGAGATCTTCTGCTAACTCCTGTGGCAATCCCCCCTTTACTAGGGTATTCGCATAACTCTTCCGGCTCAAAGCGTCTGCCACGACGTTTGCCTTTCCGGGGTGATAGTGCACCTTCATATCATAATCCTTTCTAAGCTCCAACCATCTCCTTTGTCTGAGGTTCAGCTCCTTCTGAGTGAAAATGTACTTCAAACTCTTGTGATCCGTGTACACATCACAACAATTTCCAATAAGGAAATGTCTCCAGGTTTTGAGCGCGTGCACCACAACTCCTAACTCCAAATCGTGCGTCGCATAATTCAACTCGTGCGGTCGTAGTTGACGGGATGCATAATAAGCAACTCTTCCATCCTGCATGAGTACTCCTCCAAGTCCTAAGCGTGAAGCGTCGCAATACACTTGGAAATCCTTGCGTATATCTAGCAAGATCAGCACTGGGGCTGTCGTCAAACGTTTCTTCAATTCCTGGAAACTTTCTTCGCACTCTTCAGTCCAATGGAACTTTGTCTCCTTCTTCAACAATGTCGTCATTGGCTTTGCAATCTTGGAGAAATTTTCTATGAATCTACGGTAATATCCCGCGAGTCCAAGAAAACTGCGGATCTCTCCAACTGAAGTGGGTGCCAACCACTAAGTGACTGCCTCCACTTTGACGGGGTCCACTGCTATACCTTCTCCTGATATAACATGCCCTAAGAATCCAACTTCCTTTAACCAAAACTCGCATTTGCTAAACTTGGCATACAACTGATGTTCTCTGAGCTTCTCCAGTACCAAACGCAAATGCTCCGCGTGTTCCTCTTCGTTCTTAGAGTACACCAAAATATCATCAATGAATACCACGACAAACTTATCCAAGAACTCCATGAACAGCTTATTCATCATACTCATGAAATAGGCAGGGGCGTTAGTCAATCCAAATGACATAACCGTATACTCATATAGCCCATACCTTGTGGTGAAGGCTGTCTTGGGTATATCCTTCTCTCGGATTTTCAACTGATGGTATCCAGATCGTAGATCAATCTTGGAGAATACCTTAGCTCCTTGTAGTTTGAACAGATCATTGATCATCGGCAGCGGGTACTTATTCTTAATAGTCACTTCATTTCGTGCCCGATAATCAACGAGCATTCTTAAAGATCCATCTTTCTTATTGACCAAAAGCACTTGGGCTCCCCAGGGTGATGAACTCCTGTGAATAAATCCTTTCTCCAATAACTCCTTAATCTGCTTCTTGATCTCCTCCAGATCATTCGTTGGCATCCGATATGGTCTCTTCGATATAGGCCCGGTGCCAGGCAATAGTTCAATCAAAAACTCAATATCCCTATCCGGTGGCATGCAGGTAGCTCCTCTGGAAAAACATCCGGGTAATCCTTTACTACGGGTACTTCCTCCCGAACAACTCCCGTCAGAGAATGTACTTGTGTCCTCCTAGGGGAATGCCTAGATACATACTTGATCTTTTTTCCTTCCGGGGTGGTAAGCAAAATAGACTTACTAGCACAATCAATGTTTCCTCCATACATCGATAGCCAATCCATACCTAGTATCACATCCAATCCTTGTGACTCTAGAACTATTAGGTCTGAGGGGAAAACATGTCGTCCAATGGTCAATGGCATTTGAAAACATCCTTGATTTGCCATATATTCCGCTCCGGGTGAACTTACTAACATGGGGGTCATAAGGACTCTGGTGGGAAACTTATGTCTATTTACGAATCCCCTTGAAATGTATGAATGCGATGCACCAGTATCGAAAAGAACTACTGCGGTAAATGACTTAACCAAAAATTACCGATCACCGCATCTGGTTGCTCTTCAACCTCCTCCACGGTCATGTGGTTCACTTGTCCTTTGTTGAACGGGTTGGGCTTCTTCCCAGTGCTTCCATTGCTGTCCCCATTCTTAGCTTCAGGGCAGTCCATGGCATAGTGTCCATTCTTCCCGCACTTGAAACATGTGACGTGGCTCAAATCCCTCTTGGCGGGTGTGGATGGAGTAGAGCGATTCTGATTATTAGTGGCTCCATTCCCATTCCCATTCTTAGAGCCATTGTGGTTGTCCAAACTTCCTCCAGTGTGGGTGTGGCTTCCATGGTTATGGGTGTATCCTCCCAAATTCGGGGTGAATCGGGCTTCTGCTGGGCTCCCGAATTATTCCTTCCTTGTCCATACTTCCTCTTGCGGCTCTCAATCTGCTGCTGCTTCCCTTCAATCATAAGAGCCTTATCTACCAACTCCTGGTAGTTGTTGAAGGTTGCCACCATCAACTGTACGCTCATCTCATCATTTAGCCCTTCCATAAACCTCTCTTGCTTAGCGACATCTGTGGCCACATCATCTGGGGCATAATGAGATAGGGTACTAAACTCATCTACGTACTGAGCCACCGTATGATTTCCTTGGTGCAAGTTGCGAAATTCTCGCTTCTTCATGCTCATAGCTCTAGTTGAGACATGGGCAGTGCGAAAAGCTTGCTGAAATTGATCCCAAGTGACATTGGCTATAGGGAAAGTGGCTGTGTAATTCTCCCACCATGCTGCGGCTGGTCTAGACAACTAATGTGCGACAAATCGCACCTTCTCAGGATCCGTGCAATTGGCGGTGGTCAAATCCCTTCCAATCTTGCGCAGCCAGTCATCAGCAACTATTGGTTCAATGCTGCTAGCAAACACCGGTGGTTGCAACCTTAAGAAACGTGTCAGGTTGTCCACGGGTGCTGGTGGTGGAGGGTTGTTGTTGTTGTTCTGGTTGTTCTGATTGTTCTGGACAAGAAGTTGCATCAACGTGTTCTGCTACTGGATCAACTGAGTGAGCTCAGGGGGAAACTGAAATCCGAGCTCACGTCTCGGAGGCATATGATGGGTGTAAAGGGAAGAGATTAGAATAGAAATGAGGTCTAAGGGGAAAATCACTACCCATATGCACATGAGACAAACACAATCATATCACACCAATCAATTTCAAACAAGGGCTTACAAAGATCTAACTAACGTTACAAAAGTGCTCTAAATACTACTTTGTGGGGGGAAGACTACTAGTCATAGGGTGGTCATCTAGAAAGTTTGATCGGCATAAGATTTCATGATGTCTACTCCAGCTTCATCTTCATAGTCTTCGTCATCACTATCATCGGGGTCTTAGTCCGTGTCGTCGATGATGATGTAATCTTCAGAGCGAATCTCCTTGGGTTCTTCTTCCTCTTCTTCTCCTCCTGGGCCTGGATCTCCCATGAATACTCCTAGCTTCCTCGTCAAATCATCATTCTTCTCCACAAGTATCATTATCTCCTACTCGTATCCGTCACAAGTAGACTTGAGTTCCTCTTCTAGCTCCAAGTTCCTGGTTAGTGCCGTCTTCAAATCTATCATCCATGCGCACATCTGGTGCTCCTGTCGACGAATGTGCTGGTTTAACTCCTGGAAGAACGCTGCAATGGACCTGTCCTTCCGGGTACTGATCATGTCCCAACGCTCATCTCGGCATCCACAAATCTGGTAGATAGTGTCCTTCAACTCCTGCTTGTAGACTTCTCCGATCCTTCCCATAGTGATGTGGGCTGCCATACTCTTGCCTAGGCTCCAGGTTGGTGCATCAAAAGAAAACTCTATTGGCTCAGTGGATGGTGCGAAGGTTCTTCTTCCTCTTCTTCTCCTCCTGGGCCTGGATCTCCCATGAATACTCCTAGCTTCCTCGTCAAATCATCATTCCTCTCCACAAGTATCATTATCTCCTACTCGTATCCGTCACAAGTAGACTTGAGTTCCTCTTCTAGCTCCAAGTTCCTGGTTAGTGCCGTCTTCAAATCTATCATCCATGCGCACATCTGGTGCTCCTGTCGACGAATGTGCTGGTTTAACTCCTGGAAGAACGCTGCAATGGACCTGTCCTTCCGGGTACTGATCATGTCCCAACGCTCATCTCGGCATCCACAAATCTGGTAGATAGTGTCCTTCAACTCCTGCTTGTAGACTTCTCCGATCCTTCCCATAGTGATGTGGGCTGCCATACTCTTGCCTAGGCTCCAGGTTGGTGCATCAAAAGAAAACTCTATTGGCTCAGTGGATGGTGCGAAGGTTCTCCCGGGAATTTGAACTTGAATACTCCATCGCTCCTCTTCTGGTAAAGTGGCGGTGTAGGTCCCGGTGAAACTTGATATTCCTATGCTCAGGTACCTAGTGAATTCCTTCAAGTGTCGTCCAAAGGGTGTGCCTTCATCTGGTTGAGTGAACTTGTTCCTTTGGTCCACCATCCTAAAGTGTAGAAAATGGAGAGGAGTCAGAAATGAGTAGAGAAGAGTGACCTAGGGTTTATCTTAGTGGTCGTGTCCTACAGTCAGCGTGTGCTCTGATACCATCTTGAAGCGACCACGATCCGAATGGACCGAAGTCTCTGTGTTTCAGTGTCATCCCTGGATCGGTAATGCTGACACACACTGTACTTGAAGGATTTATAACAGAGTGACAATCCCACACTTATTACATCGAATGTCTCAAAAGATAACTTATTACAAAACTCTATGGCTTAAGGCCATCTAACAGAATAATAGCGGAAGGCTTGGAAGATAAGTGAGTCCATCAACTCCAACGACATAGCTGAGTGCGTGACAAACGACCTAGAACGTCTTACTCCTCGTCTGAAAAGTCTGCAACATAACATGTTGCAGCCCGAAACGGGTCAGCACATGGAATATGCTGGCAAGATAACACAGTAGAATGCAAGTAACAAAATAAAGGCTAACACTATATGCATATTTGGCTGGTGGAGGCTCTAGGGTTAAAGTTTTTGCGTAAAAGCCAATTTTTCACTACAACAAATGAATAAATTTTATTTTAACTATCATGGTAGTTGAAACATCATTGAGAAGGTACCTCCAACTCAATCCCAATTAAAGTAATCATTAGCCCAACAAATTAATTTTAGAGTGATGAGATCAACCAATAATTCAAGTACCAGATACTCAAGATTGTCCATAACCGGGGACACGGCTAATCATGATCAGTTTGTACACTCTGCAGAGGTTTGTGCACTTTTCCCCACAAGACTCGATCTCCTCCGTTAGATCTCTCACACTGCATGGTGTTTGAGAAACGGATGACCGAGACACTGTCTTTCAGAAGTATATACTCTTTACCCCGGCTGGACCCGTACACCTACTTTCCCGTACATCTGCTAGTCCACCACTGAAAGAGCTCACATAACTTACTCATACTATGCCAGAGCCCATAATGGTATTGTGGCTGCACACCGAAGTTTCTAGCATGAATAGTTTTATGATCCCTTTGAGCCTGGGTGGCATTCCATAGGAAAAATCACATGGAACCCCAAGATTTCCTAGGACAACACTGTATTCTCCAGGTGCCCTGCAACCAATCCACCCAGATGTGTATTCAAGTAGCCACCTTAAGTTGAACCATTAATTAACAACTCACATCTATCATGGATATTCTCTCAAACCCAAACCACGTCTACGAGCATAGCATGGCAACATAAGCATAACGTAGAAGTAACTCCCAAGGGTTTGAAAATAATGCAGGTAATAGGTTCTACCTCAATCTACTTCCCAGACCCACAAGTTAAGAGATCCTACTCATGCAATGTGTGAGGGTTTGATCTAATGCATAAAAACTGGGTAATAAATGGGTATGATCAAAGTGTTACTTGCCTTGCTGATGATCCACAAAACCTAGAGACTCGTAGTAGCACGCTTTGTAGTCCGGGTATTCTATCACAAGAAAACAATAGCATACATAGCAATCAAACAAAGATGCACAAACAGAACTCAAAATAAGAAGATCTAACCAGAAAGTTCAACTTAAGAACTCCGGTTTGCAAAAAGAATCAAATCAAACGAAACAACGAAACTCAAACTGCGAAAGAAACAAGATCCATTTACTAGATTGTTCTCACGTTAAATTTTACAGTAACAAAACCTTGTTCAAGTTGCTTAAACGAAAAGAGGGCATCGAGACGAAGATCTGGGATTTTGAATCACCTGATTCCGACTCTCGAGCAAAAAAAACAAAAAACAAGATCAGGGCAGAAATCGCAATCGAAATAATCGCGGATAAAAGCCCCGAAAAAGAAAACTGACGAACATGATAACGACCGAACGTTTGCTGTCTGTAACTAATGGGCGGACAACGTTCGTTAAAACGAATGTACGGACGTACGCCCGCTAAATAACTAAACCGAAAAAAACCGAACCGATCTGAAAAAACAGATCTAGGGTTCCGAAAGAAAAACCGATCGGTTTTTAAAAAAACTGACGGTGACGGCGATGAGATCGGCGGCGGCGGCTACCTCGGCGAACGGGTCCGACGGCGGCGGCTCCGGCAACGGCAGCTCCGACGATGGTGGCGGGGCGGCGGTGGCGGCACGGCGGCGGCACGACGACGCGACGGCGCGGGGCGGCGGCGGCTGCTCGGTGGCGCTAGGGTTTCAGGGGGGTGGGGCGCGGGTGGGCTGAGGCGGCGGGGCGGGTTGCGCTTATAAAGGGTCCGGCTAGGAGAGTCCTAGTCGGTCACGACATAAAAGTCAGTATTTTTTAAAGAATCCTGACGCACGAAAACAGAAGAAAGAAATACTAAACGGACTCCAAAAATTCCGAAATAAATTTTCACCGTCCTGTAATAATATTTAGGACAAAGTGAACATTTTCCCTAGACCTAAATGATATTTTGAAAAACACGCATTTTCCTATGCAAATAAAATCGCAAATAAATCCGAATAAAAACCAAAAGTGATTTTAACATTTTTCCTCCAATATTTCTTTTATTTTGGAAAATTCATATTATCTCCGCTCATATATTTTATTTAGAAATATTTTTAGGGAGAGAAAAATAATTAAAACCAACGCGATCCTCGGACCGGTATTCGAGAAAACTCAAATACGAAAACGGTATAATTCCCAACTCTCTCCGTAGGTCCTTGAGTTTTTCGAGGGTCGCCACGCACAAAAAGCAATATATATGCAATGCAATATGATCTATGTATAACATTCCAAATTTAAAATTACATTTCATAATCATAAAATGCGGCTATTGCTAACATGATTCAGACAGACTTAAGCATCGCTACGGGTGAGAAGGTCTCATCGTAGCCAACTCCTTGAACTTGTCGAAAAACTTTCGCAACAAGTCGAGCTTTGTAGACAGTAACATTACCATCGACGTCCGTCTTCTTCAGAAAGATCCATTTATTTTCATTCTCTTGCTGATCATCGGGCAAGTCAACCAAAGTCCACACTTTGTTCTCATACATGGATCCCATCTTAGATTTCATGGCCTCAAGCCATTTTGTGGAATCTGGGCTCATCACCGCTTCCTCATAGTTCATAGATTCATCATGGTCTAGTAACATGACTTCCAAAATAGGATTACCATACCACTCTGGTGCGACACGTACTCTGGTTGACCTACGAGGTTCTGTAGAAACTTGTTCTGAAGTTTCATGATCATCATCATTAGCTTACACACTAACTGGTGTAGGCATCACGGGAACTATTTGCTGTGATGAGCCATTTTCCAATTCGAGAGAAGGTACTATTACCTCATCAATATCTATTTTCCTCGCACACACTTCTTTCGAGAGAAACTCCTTCTCTAGAAAAGATCCATCTTAGCAACAACAGTCTTGCCTTCGGATCTGTGATAGAAGGTGTACCCAATAGTTTCTTTTGGGTATCTTATGAAGACACACTTCTTCGATTTGGGTTTGAGCTTATCAGGCTGAACTCTTTTCACATAAGCATCGCAACCCCAAACTTTAGGAAACGACAACTTAGGTTTCTTGCCAAACCACAATTCATATGGTGCCGTCTCAACGGATTTAGATGGTGCCCTATTCAGCGTGAATACAACTGTCTCTAATGTATAACCCCAAAACGATAGTGGTAAGTCGGTAAGAGACATCATAGATCATACCATATCTAATAAAGCACGGGAACGACGTTCGGACACACCATTACGCTGTGGTGTTCCAGGTGGCGTGAGCTGTGAAACTATTCCACATTGTTTTAAATGAAGACCAAACTTGTAACTCAAATATTCGCCTCTGCGATCAGATCGTAGAAACTTTATTTCCTTGTTACGACGATTCTCTACTTCACTACGAAATTCTTTGAACTTTTCAAATGTTTCGGACTTATGTTTCATTAAGTAGATATACCCATATATTCTCAAATCATTTGTGAAGGTCAGAAAATAACGATACCCGCCGCGTGCCTCAACACTCATCGGACCGCATACATCGGTATGTATTATTTCCAATAAGTCAGTTGCTCGCTCCATTGTTCTAGAGAACAGAGTTTTAGTCATCTTGCCCATGAGGCATGGTTCGCAAGTATCAAATGATTCATAATCAAGTGATTCCAAAAGTCCATGTGCATGGAGTTTCTTCATGCGCTTTACACCAATATGACCTAACGACAGTGCCACAAATATGTTGCACTATCATCATCAATTTGCATCTTTTGGCTTCAATATTATGAATATGTGTATTTCCACGATCGAGATTCAACAAAAATAGACCGCTCATCAAGGGTGCATGACCATAAAAGACATTACTCATATAAATTGAACAACCATTATTCTCTTATTCAAATGAATAACCGTCTCACAACAAACAAGATCCAGATATAATGTTCATGCTCAACGCTGGCACAAAATGACATTTATTTAGGTCTAAAACTAATCCCGAAGGTGGATGTAGAGGTAGTGTGCCGACGGCGATCACATCGACTTTGGAACCGTTTCCCACGCGCATCGTCACCTCGTCCTTAGCCAATCTTCGTTTAATCCGTAGCCCCTGCTTCGAGTTACTAATATTAGCAACGAAACCAGTATCAAATACCCAGGCACTACTACGAGAATTAGTAAGGTACACATCAATAACATGTATATCAAATATACCTTTGTTCACTTTGCCATCCTTCTTATCCGCAAAATACTTGGGGCAGTTCCGTTTCTAGTGACCAGTCCCTTTGCAGTAGAAGCACTCAGTTTGAGGCTTGGCTCCAGACTTGGGTTTCTTCCCGGGAGTAGCAACTGGCTTGCTATTCTTCTTGAAGTTTCCCTTCTTTCCCTTGCCCTTTTTCTTGAAACTAGAGGTTTTGTTAACCATCAACACTTGATGCTCCTTTGTGATTTTTACCTCTGCAGCTTTGAGCATTGCGAAGAGCTAGGGAATTATCTTCTCCATCCCTTGCATATTATAGTTCATCAGGAAGCCTTTATAGCTTGGTGGCAGTGATAGAAGAACTCTGTCAATAACACTATCATATGGAATATTAACTCCCAGCTGAGTCATGTGGTTATGGTACCCAGACATTCTGAGTATGTGTGCACTTACAGAACTGTTCTCCTCCATCTTGCAGCTATAAAACTTGTTAGAGACTTCATATCTCTCAACTCGGGCATTTGCTTGAAACATTAAATTCAACTCTTGGAACATCTCATATGCTCCATGACGTTCAAAACATCTTTGAAGTCCCGATTCTAAGCCGAAAAGCCAGGCATATTGAACTATAGAGTAGTCACCAGACCACGTGTGCCAGAGGTTCAAAGCATCCACGTTAGCGGGAGGGGGCTTATGACCTAGCAGTGCATCAAGGACATAATTCTTCTGTGCAGCAATGAGGATAATCCTCAAGTTATGGACCCAGTCTGTGTAGTTGCTGCCATCCTCTTTCAACTTAGCGTTCCCTAGGAACGCATTAAAATTCAAGGGAACGGCATCACGTGCCATTGATCTACAACATAGATATACAAAAACTATCAGGTCTAAGTTCATGATAAATTAAGTTCAATTAATCATATTACTAAAGAACGCCTACTTAGATAGACATCCCTCGAGTCATCTAATATGATCACGTGATCCAAATCAACTAAACCATGTCCGATCATAACATGAGATGGAGTAGTTTTCAATGGTGAACATCTTATGCTAATCATATCTGCTATATGATTCACGTTCGACCTTTCGGTCTCCAGCGTTCCGAGGCCATGTCTGTACATGCTAGGCTTGTCATGTTTAACCCAAGCATTCTGCATGTGCAAAACTCTCTTGCACCCATTGTATGTGAACGTAGAGCTTATCACACCCGATCATTAAATGGTGTCTCAGCACGATGAACTGTTGCAACGGTGCATACTCAGGGAGAACACTTGTACCTTGAATTTTTTAGTGAGGGATCATCTTATAATGCTACCGCCGCACTAAGCAAAGTAAGATGTATAAAAGATAAATGTCACATGCAATCAAAATATGTCACATGATATGGCCATCATCATCTTGTGCTTTTGATCTCCATCTCCAAAGCATCATCATGATCTCCATCGTCACCGGCTTGACAACAAGATCTTCATCGTAGCGTCGTGGTCGTCTCGCCAACTATTGCTTGTACTACAATCGCTAACTCATAGTGATAAAGTAAAGAAATTATATGGCGTTCGCAATTCATACAACAAAGAGACAACCATAAGGCCCCTGCCGGTTGCCGATAATTTACAAAACATGATCATCTCGTACAACAATGTATAATTAATCATGTCTTGACCATATCACATCACAACATGCCCTGCAAAAACAAGTTAGACGTCCTCTACTTTGTTGTTCCAAGTTTTACGTGGCTGCTACGGGCTTCTAGCAAGAACCATTCTTACCCACGACATAAAAACCACAACGGTGGTTTATCAAGTTTGTCGTTTTAACCTTCAACAAGGTCCGGTCGCAGTCAAATTCGATTAAACTAAATCAAGAGAGACAGACACCCGCCAGCCGCCTTTATGCAAACAGGTTGCACATAATGGTGGAACCGGTCTCATGAACGCGGTCATGTAATGTTCGTCTGGGATGTTTCATCTTACAATACCGCCGAATCAAAATAAGACGTTGGTGGTAAGCAGTAGGAACATCACCGCTCACAACTCCTTTGTGTTCTACTCGTGCAAATCATCTACGCATAGACCTGGCTCATGATACCACAGTTGGGAATGTAGCAAGTAATTTGAAAAAAATCTACAATCACGCAAGATCTATCTAGGAGATACATAGCAACGAGACGGGAAGAGTGTGTCTACGTACCATTGTAGACCGAAAGCGGAAGCATTAGATTAACACGGTTGATGTAGTCGAACATCTTCGTGATTCAATCGATCAAGCACCGAACGTACGTCACCTTCGAGTACAACACACGTTCAGCTTGATGATGTCCCTCGAGATCTTGATCCAGTAGAGGGTCAAGGGAGAGTTCCGGCAGCACGACGGTATGTTGACAGTGATGGTGAAGTAGATCGCGTAGGGCTTCGCCTAAGCAGTACGACAAAATGACCTGAGGTGTAAACTGTGGAGGGGGGCACCGCACATGGCTAAGAGAATAATTTATGTGTTCTAGGGTTCCCCTCCCCACGTATATAAAGGAGGGAGGGAGAGGAGGCCGGCCGGCCCCTAGGGCGTGCCAAGGAGAGGAGTCCTACTAGGATTCCTAGTCCTAGTAGGATTCGTCCTCAAGGAAGGGGGAAGAAGGGAGGAGAGGGAGAGGGAGAGGGAAAGGGGGGCGCCGCCCCTTTGTCTAGTCCAGTTCCGATGGCCATGGGGGTGGGGGGGGGGCACCCCTTGCGGCCTTCCTCTCTCTACACAAAGGCCGATGTAGGCCCATTAGTTCCCCCGGGGGGTTCCGTTAACCCTCCGGCACTCCGATATTTACCCGGTACCTCTCGGAACTCATCCGTTGTCCGAATAACATCGTCCAATATATCATTATTTATGTATCGACCATTTCGAGATTCCTAGTCATGTCTGTGATCTCATACGGGACTCTGAACAATCTTTGGTCACCAAAAACTCATAACTCATAATACAAATCGTCATCAAACGCTAAGCGTGAGGACCCTATGGGTTCGAGAACTATGTAGACATGACCGAGACACTTCTCCGGTCAATAACCAATAGCGGAACCTGGATGCTCATATTGGCTCCAACATATTCTATGAAGATCTTTATTGGTCAAACCGTAATGACAACATACGTTATTCCCTTTGTCATCGGTATGTTACTTGCCCGAGATTCGATCGTCGGTATCTTCATACCTAGTTCAATCTCGTTACTGGCAAGTCTCTTTACTTGTTCCGTAATACATCATCCCATGACTAACTCATTAGTCATTTGCTTGCAAGCCTTATTATGATGTGTATTACCGAGAGGGCCCAGAGATACCTCTCCGACACTCGGAGTGACAAATCCTATTCTCGATCTATACCAACTCAATAAACACCTTCAGAGATACCTGTAGAGCATCTTTATAATCACCCAGTTACGTTGTGACATTTGATAGCACACAAGGCATTCCTCCGTTATCCGGGAGTTGTATAATCTCATAGTCGGAGGAATATGTTTTCGACATGAAAAAAGGAGTAGCGATAAAACAAAACGATCAATACGCTAAGCTAACGGATGGGTCATGCCCATCACATCATTCTCCTAATGATGTGATCCCGTTAATCAAATGACAACACATGTCTATGGTTAGGAAACTCAACCATCTTTGATTAATGAGCTAGTCTAGTAGAGGCTTACTAGGGACACTATGTTTTATCTATTTATCCACACATGTATCAAGTTTCCCGTGAATAAACTTCTAGCATGAATAAAAGACATTTATCATGATATAAAGGAAATAAAAATAACAACTTTATTATTGCCTCTAGGGCATATTTCCTTCATACGGCACCACCGACGATAAATTGTGGAAGGTGATGTTTAAGCCCCAGAGGTCATTGCCGTCCAAGGAGGAAGACGTCGGCCTCGACGCTGCAAATCCCCCGAAGGTGGTAACTAAGTTTTTACCCGCTTTATGTTCGGATATACGCATTGTGAGAGATTCAGCCTAAGTTTTTGTTGTCTCCACAGGGTTGGCTTGAGAAGGCCTAGAAGATCAGCAGTCCAGCTCCGATGCCTGAAGATCCTCGATCGGCTCTGCTGGAGGAGATGCTGACCGTGGGACCTTACAAGGCTCCAGAGAAGAAAGAATAGAAGAAGAAAGACGTGCCGGAGGCCAGGGAAGGCCTCCGCACAAGAGGTCATCCAGATAGCAAACACGCAGACACCACGACCCCCTCTGTCCAAGACGGGGAGGAAGACGAGGACAAAGAGGAGACTGACTGCTCTCACTCCAAGAAGAGGGCGGCGTCCAAGGATGTTGAGGAGGAGTAGCCTTCCCAGGCTCCGAAGAGGCAGTGCAGACCCAAATTGATCCTGCCTGACAGCTCGGACTCCGATGAGGAGTCCATGGCGTCGGAAAAGGTTCCGGAGCGGAACCCCAGGATCATGTCCCCCGCTGAGAGGTATGTAATTAATAATTTCTCGGATATTTACCTTGCCAGAATTTTTGCTAAAAACATATGTATCTCGTATTGCAGCCCATCGCGCGTCCCCGTGCCGACGAAACCTCAGAGGGGAATTCTCCGCCAGCCGAACTGGCAGAGAGCGGGTCCGCCTCGCGGTCCACACCTCCAGAGGTCATCGGAGAAATTGGGGAGGTGCTGTCCAGAAGGACCCCTCCCCACCCAAGCATGGGGGGAGGTGGTGACGAAGTTATGGTTGAGGCTAATACCTCGATCGCCAAAGACTAGGAGGATGGATCCCTCCTGGCGAAAAAGGGGAGAGTTCGGCCAATCCGAGCCCTCCCAACATGTCATGCCGGAGCCCCCGAAGTCCTGAGAGGCGCCGATCCCGCCTCCACCGAGGTGGGGGGGGGGGGCAGGTCCCCGCCACCTACACCAAACACCGACGATCGTGCTGCGCAAGGGTGGCCGGATGTGATGGAGGAGGTGGTGAACAACTCCTCCATAGTTGCTGAACACCGCGCCCTGATGGACGTGGTTTTACAAGGTATTTGGTCCGTTAATAGTGGACTAAAGGAAGCCTTCATCGGCCTCCTGACGGGCTTTGAGGTGAACCATGTAATACTTTCGTCATAACACATACGTAGCCACCAAAGATCTTATATGTAGCAGTCCCCCGAGACTTGGTTAGGGTTGAAATACTGACTAAGGATCGAAAGTCAGGAGGTTTAAATGATCTGAATGTTTTGTATTACGTGCCTCCTCCTTTCCAGCGGCTGCTAATGCCACAACATTAGAAGAGATGAATCAGAAGCTCAAGAGCGCCGACGAGGACCTCGACCTCATCAACAGGCGGTTCGATGAAGCGCAAGGTAAGCCCGATCAAAATAGTATAGCCCGTATATCTAGTAAAGTATACAGAATTGTTCCTCAGCGGGTGCTGATCAATCGCAGCAGCCGCCGATGAGGTTGAGGGCTGATACATCTCCAACGCATCTATATTTTTTGATTGTTCCATGCTCTTATATTAACATTCTTGGATGTTTTACAATCATTTTATATCATTTCTTGGTACTAACCTATTGACATAGTGCCAAGTGCCAGTTGTTGTTTTCTGCATGTTTTTTACATCGCAGGAAATCAATATCAAACGGAGTTCAAACACCGCGAAACTGTTTAGAGAATTTTTATGGTCTAGAAGACACCCAATGGGCGAGAGCTGCACCTGGGTGGGGGTGCCCTGAGGGGGGCACAACCCACCAGGGCGCGCCAGGCCCCCCAGGCGTGCCAAGGTGGGTTGTGCCCACCTCGGTGGCCTCCTGCACCGCCTCTTTGCTCAATAAATACTCAGATATTCCAAAAACCCTAGAGGAGTTTACAAAATTCTATTCCAGCCGCCGCAAAGTCTAGAACCACCAGATCCAATCAAGACACCATCACGGAGGGGTTCACCATCTCCATTGGTGCCTCTCGGATGATGTGTGAGTAGTTCCTTGTAGACCTACGGGTCCGTAGTTAGTAGCTAGATGGATTCCTCTCTCTCTCTCTCTCTCTCTCTCTCTCTCTCTCTCTCTCTCTCTCTTTTGATTATCAATAGAATTGTCTCTTGGAGATCCATATGTTTTAACTCTTTTGCGGTGTGTTTGTTGGGATCCGATGAACGTTGAGTTTATGATCAGACCTATCTTTTTATATCCATGAAAGTTGTTTGAGTCTTCTTTGATCTCTTATATGTATGATTTCTTATAGCCTTGTATTTCTTCTCCAATATTTGTTTTTTTGGCCAACTTGATCTATTTATCTTCCAATGGGAAGAGGTGCTTTGTAGTGGGTTTGATCTTACGGTGCTTGATCCCAGTGATAGAAAGGGAACCGACACATATGTATCGTTGCTACTAAGGATAAAACGATGGGGTGTATTTCTACATAAATAGATCTTGTCTACATCATGTCATCGTTCTTATTGCATTACTCCGTTTCTCCATGAACTTAATACACTAGATGCATGCTAGATAGTGGCCAATGTGTGGAGTAATAGTAGTAGATGCAGGCATGAGTCGGTCTACTAATCTTGGACGTGATGCCTATATAATGATTATTGCCTGGATATCGTCATGATTATTTGAAGTTCTATCAATTATCCAACAATAATTGTTTTCCCACTGTTTGCTATTTTCTCGAGAGAAGCCACTAGTGAAATCTACGGCCCCCGGGTCTCTTTCGCATATTATTTACCTTTGCAATCTATTTTCCTTTGCTTTTATTTTCAGATCTATTAAACCAAAAACCCAAAAAACACCTTGCTGCAATTTATCTTATTTGGCGTTCGATCTATCAATATTTACAAGTCTATCTCGTCCGTTACCGGAAAGGGATTGACAACCCCTTTTACACGTCGGGTTGCGAGTATTTGTTATTTGTGTGCAGGTGTTGTCTATGTTGTGTTGCATGGTTCTCCTACTGGTTCGATAACCTTGGTTTCATCACCGAGGGAAATACCTACCACTGCTATACTATATCATCCCTTCCTCTTTGGGGAAAGCTGACGTAGTCCTAGCAGTCATCAAAAGGAAATTTCTGGTGCCGTGGCCAGTGAGCACCTTCAACATATACCAGGTTCCTAATCACAAATCTCATCTCCTAGTAGTTTACATTATTTTCCATTTGCCTCTCATTTTTATCTCCCCACTTCGCAAACTGTCGGTGTACAAAAAGGGGGGTACACTTTTTGTACCCCTATGACTGTGCACGGGCAGTCTGAGCCACGGGCACCGCCGCACCAAGCAAGGCCAGGGAGGTAAGCCAGGGTAAGACTGAAGCTCAACGCCAAGACCACAAAGAGCAAAGGGACAAAGCGGGTTCCCCTGGCAAGATCCTTACCGGGAGCTAGTTTTAGCAGCCCTGGCAAGACCCTTGCCGCGGCAACTCGCCCCATGCCTACGGAGTGAATCACCCTTGAGTCTACTGCCCCAATGGGGCAAGGATTCGGGAGATATCCCCGTAGTGGCATGCAGATCTTTGTGAAGATGTTCAAGACCAGATACGCACTAAGAAGACGACGACCCTTGTCGGGATCCCAGCCAAGGAAGACCACAAGACCTCCGGCAAGCACCTTGCCGGGGATGGCAGTAGGCGCCGCGGCAAGACCCTTGCCGGGGCCCCGACAAGGCCCTTGTCGAGGACATTCGGAGGGCCACCATCAGACCCACACCAACTAAACTTCCACCGCCTTATGCAGCTGCCGACCCAACCAGCTGGGCAGGCACCTACGTGGCGGTATGCAGATCTTCATGAAGACCCACCATTGCGCCACCTCAGCTGCTGCCTGCCTACATGGCACCTCAGGCATCGATGGCCAGGGCGCGTGTCGACACAAGAAGGAGCGGCGACGGACGAGACAGATCCCTCCCCCGCCCTCGATAAAGCAAGGACACCTAAGCAAGACGCATTAAATGCGCCTTGTCATGTAATGCGGGGGATAACCTCGCATCACTGTACCCTTTCCACCTCGTGTGTGCCACTGTGGCGACCCCTTTTTCTATAAAAGGAGGCCCGAGGCGACCAGGAGGAGGATTCGGCTTTTTGGAGCTCCTCACGCCCCATAGCTAGCTGAAGAACACAAATATACAATCCACCAAAGCAGCAGTAGGGTTTTACGCATCCTCGCGGCCCGAACCTGGATAAATGAACCATGTGCTATCTGTTTGGTCCGCTCTTCTCTCAACCCCGCGCCCCGCAACCGTAGTAGGTATTCTTGTGATCCCATAGGTGTCGATCCAATACACCGACATCTTTGGCGCGCCAGGTAGGGGCGGCAGTTGTGAGAATCGGCTCCAGCAGTTAGCCCAGCACTCCTTCGTCTTCGTGGCTCTTTGAGGAGGAAGGAGGCCGGAAGATCAGCACTCGAGCGGCTACAAACAGGAGCTAAGTTACATTGAACCCCGGATATTTCCATTCTATTATTTAATGTTATTATCCTCAGAGATGTCATTCTTTGTACAAAAAGAAACCTGTACGCAAATGGGGCCCTTCCCGACCGGCGATGCCTTTGTTCTATTTCGAGTCTGCTCAACAGTTCAAATGGCTGCGTTGGAAACGATAGGGTAGCCTTCCGCAATTTGCAAAGCTCTCGACTCTGACTCGAGTCAAACTCGACAGTTCGAGCGGCTGCATTAAGGGTGGTAAGGTGGCTCACCCGGCAGCACGCTCGCCCGGCAGGCCAATGGGGACTCGTCCCCAAAACACCGCCTTGGGTTTCCGCGCCGGCAAGCCTACCCAGCTAGTGTAGGGTGGATGTACAAAGAGGCAACAAACAGGGAAATAGCATGCATAATCCCAAAAATATTTCAAAGTTATATTACATCACTCATTGCTACAGTTCTAACTAAAGATAAAACTTGTCTTGGTCATGAACGCGCAGTGGCGAAGAAGAACGGGATTTCTAATCCCGGCGCTGGCCTTCCACCCTCTTGATTTTGTCGATGCAGCTAGTGACGGGCTTGATGCGCTCCTTGAGCACCATGAGGTCAGTACCCTCCGACAAGCTATCCATCGTAGCATCGAAGTCAAGGTCGGGATTCCAGTACGCCATCTTGGTGAGGACCTTGGTCATGACCCCCCGACAGAGTCGCTGGGCCTCCCCGACCAACGTGGCCGCTCTGTTGGAGTGAAGATCAGCCAAGGCTTCAAGGACGTCCTCGAAGAACTGGGTCAGCTTGGCGTTGACGGTCCCGCTCCACTCAGGGGCATACCTCATGTTTGCCATCCCCATGAGGGCCAACTGCGAGGTGACCCTGCCGGCGACGTCCTCTAGCCAGCTGATCCATTTGTTCTCGCCCACCACATATTCCTGGTGGGAGGCGGCCTCGTCCACCCGCAACTGCTTCTCCTTCTCCAGGCTCCTGGTCGAGGTCTCCTCCCGAGCCGAGCTCTCCGACAACATCTTCTCGAGATTCTCCAGCTTCAGCATGAGATCTTTGATGGAGTTTTGCACTTCGGAGAGATCCCCAGCTCTGCTGATGACCACTCCTTGCGCCTCTACCAAGGCGCAGTTGAGCGTGTTCTTCTCGTCGGACAGCTTGAGGGCCTGTTCCTTCAGCTCGTCCCGCTCTATCTCCAGCTCCTTCACCTTGCCGGCATGGACCAGAGCCTGGGCATCGAGTGCCTCTTTGTGCCTCTGCTCCAGCTCGCGAGTCCGCCACTCGACAAGGACCTCGAGCTCCTCATCCTTGCCGTGGAGCGTTGCGGCAAGCTTCGCCTCACGCGCAGAGAGGTCTTCTTCCTGGGAATCCAACGCGGCTTGATGCTGGTTCCGGGCGGCCTCGGCCGCGACAGCCAAGTTCGCTGCCTCTTCCTGGGCCTTCTCGATGTCAGCCATCTTCATGGTGAGCTCTGCATTGCGCTTGGCCAATTCCTCCTGAAAGGTTCTCTCCTCCTCGCGAGCCTGGTGAAACCAAGTCTGCATCTGAGCAACGCGCGCCTTGAAGTCCACCTCCGCCTTGTCCACCGCTGCCATCCTGTACTTAACCTTGTCTAGACGGGCACGGTAGAGCACTTGGAGCTTTCGAAAATTGGCCCCCATAGTGCAAAAACGCTGCCCCTCTGAAGAACCATCGCCACCAACACACGGTTCATCGACCACCTCGAGCCCGGTGGCGGCGAGCACCTCGCCGTCGAAGACTTCCCCTCCGGCGGGCGCTCGAGAACTTGACGCCCCTGGAAGATAGACGAAAAGATCGTCGCCCACCTTTAGATATCTGCCGGGGCCCGAGATTGTGGAGGAAGAAGGCTGCTCATCAACCTCCTCTTCCTCGGCTGTGGCCTTGCCGGCCTCCCCGGCAGGCCCACCGCTGGCACCCTTGGCAGCATCCTTGGCGGCCTCATCGGCGGCGGCCTCGTCAGCATCCTTGGCGGCCTCCTCGGCGGCAATCCTGTCGGCCTTCGCCGCGGCTTCCTCAGCAATATTCCCAACAACGGCGTCCACGTCCTCCATATCTGAAGGAGGGCCTGGGCAATAATGGGAGCAATGAAGCCAAGAAAAAGAATAAGGGAAAAACAGAGACAGAGGACAGGCGACTCACCAGTGCCAGGCTTTGAAGCAGAAGTCCCCTCCCCGCCAGTATTCGGCACCGTGGTAGAGCCACCAGCGCCCAAGTTCCCCTCCTCCTCCATGGGTGTGGGCTCCATGCTTGGTGCCCTTGCCGGGGACGCCCCTCGCGGCAGCGTAGTCGATGGGGGTGGTGTGTTGGGGGTAGCCCCCTGCGGCTCCTCCTGCTGCCACTCCCGTCCTACAAAACCGACAAGGTCAGCACCATAGCATCGAACACCTACCACATGTCGAGCAAGAGGAGGGTGACGAACTTACGCTGAGGGCTGTGCCGGGGGCTGCTGTCCGGGCTGCTCAACACCACCAGTGGCGTCTCTGAAGCCCCAGCCAAGTGCTGGCTGCTCGCCGAGGCCTTCGCCCTCTTCATACTCTGGGCCAACGTCTTTGCATCCCTGCAAAAGCAAAAACGGATCAAGATGAGTGGCTTAGTTCAGGGGAATGGAAATGGCAGTAAGGACCGGAGTACTTACTCGTCGTCCATCTCCTCCTCCTCCACGTCGACATCCGAGTCGATGTCTGCCGGGGGAGGCGAAGAAGGCAGAGTTTGTGCACGCCCAGATGGAGAAGGGGCTGTTGCCTTCTTCTTCTCAGCGCCCTTCATCAGCCTCCTCGCTGCCGTGGCCCTCGTGTGGCGCCCGGACCCCTCCAGGGTCAATTGAGGCCGCGTAGCCTTGTCGGGCCATACCGGCTCGCCGGAACTAGCCCGCCGCAGGACTCGCCCTCTTCCCCTGGCAGGCGTCGAGCCCGCCGCCACGTCCTCCTCCGACGACGACTCGTCGGCCGCGTCGTCGACCAGCGGAGCTCCGGTGCCGGCGCTGCTCGCCTCCCCGGTGGCCGCCGCCCACTGGGTGAGCTCCTCCTCCTCCGCAGCCGTCGCGGCCTTGTCCTCCACACCCCCGGCACTGCCGGCCTCCATGGCAAGCTGCGCCTCCCTCGCCCTAGTGGCGATGTAGTCCAGCTCTGCCTGGGTGGTGTCCATGACATGCCACCGCTCGGCGTCAGCATTGACATACACCTCAACCAGGGTGTCAAAGAACCGCTGCACATCCGCGTCCGTCGGCACCTTCCAGCTCGGGATAGGGCCGTGCGCGTTACAGTCTGGCATCATGGCGATGATCTCGGACCGGCGTGAATTATTACACAACGGGACCAGCCCCGCTGTCAACTTGAAGAACGGTCCCTTGAGGGCCTTTCCGGCCTTTGCGGCAACCCTCGTGGCCTTGCCGGTCCGTTCGACCTCGCCATCATGGCCCACATCAAGCTGGAAAAGCCGCTGGCAGAAGTGGGCATGTGCCATCACCGTGAAGTTGTGGTCGAGGCCAGGGCGGAGTCGCATAACGTCAGCCGGATTCCTAAAGAGCCAGGCGGGCTTCCCCTTGTTGTGCAACGGGGCGATCCGACGGCGAATGAAGTCCACCCTGATCATCTCAAGGGTGAGTCCAACCTGGGTGAGCCGGAGAATCCTGGTAGTGGCGACAGTGAGCCTCCCGTCGGCAACATCGACGTCGCTCCAATCACTACCACGGACCGGCGGCGCTCGGCGGAACTTGTAGAATCTTGGCGGGTCTTCGTCTTCAATCCAGCACCACCGGCCACGCCATTCATCCCACCTCTCCTTCACGGCACCGTCCGGGTACACCCCCTTGGATCTTGGGATCCAGGTGATGCACCCAGAGACAGCACCTCCCGGCTGGATCCGAGGGGAGAAATAATGGCGGAAAAGCGCCGTGTTGGGCTGCACCCCGATGAAGCCTTTGCAAAGGTGCGCAAAGAAAGCCATGCACGCCACCGCGTTCGGAGTAAAATCCAAGAGGCGGAAGCCGAAGGTATGCATGATATCGCAGAAGAAATCAGAGAAAGGGGGACATAACCCGCAAGAAAGGTAATCGACGAAGAATGGATACCGATTTGCGGCAGGACCGGCGCAAGCGGCAGGAATGACTCGCGTCGCCGGATGTCCCGAATTCTCTCCCCCCCCCCCGTCTTCACTCCCAATAGAGGCTTGAAGGCCGCCCGGAGCTCGTGGACGTCAACCGTCGAGGGGAAGAAGAAGGCGGACTTTGTCCGGTCCCCCAATAGCGCGTTCTCCGGCGGCTCCACAGTCCCGACGCCCTTGGCCACCCCTTTGCCCTTGATAGACTTGGACGCCATGGCGGCTAAGAAAGTTAGCAGACTGAGAGAGGGGGAGGGCGAAGCAACGGAGGCAGGTGACGGCGGAAGCTTCGGAAGGAAGGAAGAGAGGAAACGGCGGCTCTGAGATTGGAAAAGGCGCGAGGAAAGAGGGGGAAGTGAGCAGCGCGCCCGCGGTTACTCCTTCTTATGGGGGGAAAACGCGGGCCACCTCCTTTCACATTAACTGTGATGTGACGCATGTGTGCAACTGACCCCACGCATGCCGCCCACATCACGCACGCCCCTCCACACCGCGCCATGCGCGCGGATCATGGGAGGCGCAGCGCGTGAAAAATCTTACCACGGTAAAAACCGTCCCGCCTGCCCGCTCACCGTTCTGGGCCTAGCCCAACAGCGCGTCGCGCTTATGTGTGGCCCAGGTCCGGGGGCTCCTGTCGGTGTACAAAAAGGGGGGTACACTTTTTGTACCCCTATGACTGTGCACGGGAAGTCTGAGCCACGGGCACCGCCACACCAAGCAAGGTCAGGGAGGTAAGCCTTGGTAAGACTGAAGCTCAACGCCAAGACCACAAAGAACAAAGGGACAAAGCGGGTTCCCCCGGCAAGATCTTTGCCGGGAGCTAGTTTTAGCAGCCCCGGCAAGATCCTTGCCGGGGCCGGCTTTAGCAGCCCCGGCAAGACCCTTGCCGCGGCAACTCGCCCCACGCCTATGGAGCGAATTACCCTTGAGTCCACTGCCCCCATGGGGCAAGGATTCGGGAGATATCCCCGTAGTGGCATGCATATCTTTGTGAAGACGTTCAAGACCAGATACGCACTAAGAAGACGACGACCCTTGGCGGGATCCCAGCCAAGGAAGACCACAAGACCTCCGGCAAGCACCTTGCCGGGGATGGCAGCAGGCGCCGCGGCAAGACCCTTGTCGGGGCCCCGGCAAGGCCCTTGCTGAGGACATCCGCAGGGCCACCATCAGGCCCACACCAACTAAACTTCCACCGCCTTATGCAGCTGCCGACCCAACCAGCTGGGCAGGCACCTGCGTGGCGGTATGCAGATCTTCGTGAAGACCCACCATTGTGCCACCTCAGCTGCCTGCCTGCCTACATGGCACCTCAGGCATCACTGGTCAGGGCGCGTGTCAACACAAGAAGGAGCGGCGACGGACGAGACTGATCCCTCCCCCGTCCCCGATAAAGCAAGGACACCTAAGCAAGACGCATTAAATGCGCCTTGTCATGTAATGCGGGGAATAACCTCACATCACTGTACCCTTTCCACCTCCTGTGTGCCACTGCGGCGACCCCTTTTTCTATAAAAAGAGGCCCGAGGCGACCAGGAGGAGGATTCGGCTTTTTGGAGCTCCTCACGCCCCATAGCTAGCTGAAGAACACAAATATACAATCCACCAAAGCAGGAGTAGGGTTTTACGCATCCTCGCGGCCCGAACCTGGATAAACGAACCGTGTGCTATCTGTTTGAGCTGCTCTTCTCTCAACCCCGCGCCCCGCAACCGTAGTAGGGATTCTTGTGATCCCATAGGTGTCGATCCAATACACCGACACAAACATTTGCCGTTTTTATTCGCCCTCTTTTTTACGTTCGCTATTTTCTAGTCGGATCTATCGCCCACTTGTGTTCTTGTTTACAATTGCTCAAAAATGACGCAAGAGAACACTAAGTTGTGTGATTTTTCCAACAACAACAACAATGATTTATTGGCAATCCGATTGCTCCTCCCGCCACTAGTGAGTAGACTTGTGATATTAATACTGCTTTGCTGAACCTTGTCATGAAAGATCAATTTTCGCGCACTCCTAATGAGGATGTCGCGTCCCATCTTAGTACCTTCGTGGAATATGCGATATGCAAAAGAAAAAAGATGTGGACAATGATGTTGTGAAATTGAAATTATTCCCGTTTTCTTTGTGAGATCATGCAAAAATTTGGTTTTCTTCTTTGCCTCGCAATAGCATTGATTCTTGGAACAAATGCAAAGACGCTTTCATCACTAAACATTTTCGGCCCGCAAAAATTATATCCCTTAGAACCCAGATCATGAATTTCAAGCAACTTGAACATGAGCATGTTGCACAATATTGGGAAAGGATGAAAATGATGCTAAGGAATTGCCCAACTCATGGGTTAAATCTTTGGATGATTATACAAATTTTATATGCGGGGTTGAATTTTGTTTCTTGAAACCTTTTGGATTCCGCCGTGGGTGGTACTTTTATGGAAATTTCTTTGGGTGAAGCCACCAAATTGCTTGATAATATTATGGCGAATTATTCGCAATGGCATACCGAAAGGGCGTCTATGAGCAAAAAGGTTAATTCGGTTGAGATTGATTCTTTAAATGAAAAAGTTGATGCTCTTATGAAAATGTTGCTAGTAAAAGTGCTCCTATTGATCTTAATGATATGCCTTTGTCTACTTTGATTGAGAAAATTAGTGATGCTATAGATGTGAACTTTATTTCTAGAATTTTTTTTAACAATAATGCTTATAGAGGCAATTTTAATCCTAGGCCTTTTCCTAGTAATTCCTCTACCAATTATGGTAATTCCTATGGAAATCAATCTTACAATAATAATAGGAACACCTCTGATCTAGAAATAACATTAAAGAGTTTATCAATACTTAAAAACTTTTCAATTCTTCCATAGAAGAAAAATTGAATAAGATTGATGATATGTCTAGGTGTATTGATAGAATTTCTCATGATGTTGAAAATCTCAAGTTGAAATTGTTTGTGCCTAAAGTTGAGGAATCAATTAAAGCTCTTTATGTTTCTATAGATGAAAGTAAGAAAAGAATCGCCATGCTTAGAGCTAAATGAGAATTTTTAGAAAAGGCATTTTCTAGTGATTGCTTTCATAAAAATGATGAAGACATTAAAATGATTGGTGTTTCTTATATTGATTATTTTTTTAGTAAATTTCAACTTGATGATAAAAGGACTGGAGAAGAGTCAACTTTAGGTAGAAGGTGTCCCAATATTTCGAAGATTAAAAATCTTGTAGAGAAAATTGGTAAAAGTGGGTTTGTAGAGGTCAAGACTTTAACTAGTGATGTGCCTAGTATCTTGGATTACAAATTCTTTAATTATGATAGTTGCTCCTTGATTGATTGTATTTATTTTTGCAATCCATGATTAATTCACCTCATGCCTATGAACAAAATAAAGCTTTTACTAAACATATTGTTGATGCTATGATGAAAGATTTAGATGATAAGTTCGAATTAGAAGTTCCAATTCCTAGAAAGTTGCATGATGAATGGGAACCTACCATAAAAATCAAAATTAAAAATTATGAGTGTTTTCCCTTGTGTGATTTGGGTGCCGGTGTTTCCACAATTCCGAAATCTCTTTGCGATGTTCTTGGTCTTACCAATATTGAAGATTGCTCTCCTAATTTGCATTTGGTGGATTCCACTATTAAGAAGCCTTTGGGAAGGATCAATGATGTTCTTATTCTTGCAAATAGGAACTATTTACCCATAGACTTTATTGTTCTTGACATCGACTGCAATCCGTCTTGCCCTATTATACTTGGTAGACCGTTTTTGCGCACTATTGGCGCGGTGATTGACATGAAAGCATGGAATATTAAATTCCAATTTCCCTTGTGAAAGGGCATGGAACATTTCCTATAACAAAGATAAAATTGCCTTATGAATCTGTAATGAGGAAAACTTATGGAACATCCAACAAGTATGACCACACTTAAAATCTTGGTATCATGCCTAGCTAAGGGCGTAAAACGATAGCGCTTGTTAGGAGGCAACCCAACTTGTACCTTTTTGCTTTTTGATTTCCTTGCTATTTTCAATAAAATACCCTTTAATACCTCTGTTGAGATGTGTTTTTGTGGTTTGAATAAAGGTTTTTGCCAAGCAAAGCCTTAGGATCATGATGGGTGTTAATAGATTTGATCTTGCTGAAAAAATAAAAACTTTTGCGCTCACGAGAAAAAATCTCATTTTTAACAGAAGAGTGCTTTTAGGTTGATTCTTTCTTCAGAAGATTAATATACAAATTGCCCACATGGCACTATTTTTTTCATGCATTTTAGAATTACAGAAGTATTCGAAACATCCGGATTACTACAGACTGTTCTGTTTTTGACAAATTCTATTTTTATTGTGTTATGTGCTTGTTTTGATGATTCTATGGTTTTATTTGATGAGTTTTTGCCATAGAAATGTTGGAATACAGTAGATATAATACAAATACAAAATACAAATTGGTTTACTATAGTACTTATAGTATTGATGTTCTTTCTTATACTAACGGGTCTCACGAAAATTTTGTTGAGTTTTGTGTGATTGAAGTTTTTGTTTATCTTATGATGGATTAAGGAATAAGGAGTAAGAAGATCCTAAGCTTGGAGATTCCCTGGCATCCCAAGCCATTATCTAAAAAGAGAAGCAAGCAACTTAGCTTGGGGATGCCCCTGAGAGGCATCCCCTCTTTCTTCTAACGATCATCGGTATTTTACTCAAAATTATATTTTTATTTTTCACATGATATGTGTTTTGCTTGGAGCATCTTGTATGATATGAGTATTTTCTTATTTTGTTTTGCTTTTTAAGTCATCAATCCTTACTGTACACACCTATTAGAGAGAGCCATAATTATGCCATGACTTGTTACAATAGCTCTCTATGCTTCACTTAAATTTTTATGAGCTATGGATTTGCTCTAGTCCTTCACTTATATCTTTTTGAGCATGGTGTGCTTTAGCATTTTTGAAGAAATACTCTCTTGCTTCACTTAGATTTATTTGAGAGTTAGTAATTTTTTAAGAAATTCTCTCTTACTTCACTTAAATTATTTTGAGAGAAAGAAAATAATTATGCTCATGATCTTCACTTATATTTGTTTCAGCTTATCAAAAGAAACACATGAAAATTAGTTCCAAAGTGATAGTTATCCAAGAAGGGTATAATAAAAGCTTTCATCAAGATCATTGGACAAAATAAACTTGATTCCTTGTAATGTTTTGAGACATGATGATTTCATACGTGAGTCATGTTAATGAGTAATTATGCTTTAGTAAGAATATTAGTGTTAAAGTTTCTGATTACTTATGCAAGCACGAAAGTCAATAATCATGCAATGAAATTACATCCTACTTGTGGTGCATTATTCGGAGTTATTTATGCTCAATGCTCGCTTATGAGATTATTCGTTTCATGGTTGGTCGCTTCCCAGTCTTTTGCTAGCCGGCATTTTGCACTATGTATGATCACTAGTTGTGCATCCAAAATCCTTTATCCCGGTTTTGCCACATGAGTCCACCATACCTACCTATATGTGGTATTTCCTTGCCATTCTATGCAAATTTGTATGTGCCATCTCTAATTTTCAAATTTAATTTCCCTTTTGTGCGCCCATACCGCTCGCGAGGCGGTGAGGGGTGGCCAATATTTTCCATGCTAGATGTGTTATTCTCATGATGAGTGTTTATTCACTTCTCATTGCACGAGAGTAAGGCAAAGGTATTAGGGGATGCCCAGCCCCGAAATGAAAAGTAAATCTACTTTATGTTGTCAAATAATAAATTCCTTGGAAATTGTTGGTATGGAAGGCAACCGTGGATTCGGCTAGCCATGGCTTGTGAAAGTTTGGTGGAAAAGTGATAAACTTTATTTTATGTTTGGGAACCACCTATGATATATCTAGCATGGAAAGTGTTGGGAACCTCAAGTCGTTTTCGTTGGTGGGAAAAGTACACATCCCAAAATATTTTTTATCTCTCAATTTAAGCTTTGAGCTCTGGCACCTCTACAAATCCCTACTTCCCTCTGCGAAGGGCCCTTCTTTTACTTATACAATTTTTATTTTGATTTTAAGTCTCCATCTTCTCTTATAAAGCACCAACTAGGAAACACTATGATCGTACTTGAGCATTGGGTGTAACTAATATGCGAGTGTGTTTCATGAATCGATCAATGTTTGAGCATGATGGGCTAGGAATAACTTATTTTAGCATTGATATTTTGAAAGACATGGTTGCATGTTGATATGTTTGAGTATTTAATCTCATGTCAAAACTAGACTATTGCTTTGACACATATAAAAGTCCAACTGTCCATGCTATAAAAAAAAGAATATGATATGACATGATAGGCAGCATTCCACATCCAAAATTCTGTTTTTATTATTTACCTACTCGAGGACGAGCAGGAATTATTTTATTGTTCCATGTTGTTATATTATCACTTTTGGATGTTTTACAATCATTTTATAGTCATTTTTTGGTACTAACCTATTAAAATAGTGCCAAGTGCCAGTTGCTATTTTCTGCATGTTTTTTACATCGCAGGAAATCAATATCAAATGGAGTCCAAACACCGTGAAACTTTGTGGAGAATCTTTATGAGCCAGAAGACACCCAATGGGCCAGAGCTGCACCTGGGGTGGTGCCCCGATGGGGCACAACCCACCAGGGCACGCCAGGCCCCCTTGGTGGCCTCCCGCACCGCCTCTTAGTTCTATAAATACTCAAATATTCCGGAAACCCTAGAGGAGTCGACTGAATTCTATTCCAGCCGCCGCAAAGTTCAGAACCACCAGATCCAATCTACACACCATTGTAGAGGGTTTCACCATCTCCATTTGTGCCTCTCCGATGATGTGTGAGTAGTTCCTTGTAGACCTACGGGTCCGTAGTTAGTAGCTAGATGGCTTTCTCTCTCTCTTTTTATTATCAATACAGTGGTCTCTTGGAGATCCATATGATATAACTCTTTTGTGGTGTGTTTGTTGGGATCCGATGAACTTTGAGTTTATGATCAGATCTATCGTTTTATATCCATGAAAGTTATTTGAGTCTTCTTTGATCTCTTATATGCATGATTTCTTATAGCCTCGTATTTCTTCTCCCATATTTGGGTTTTGTTTGGCCAACTTGATCTATTTATCTTGCAACGGGAAGAGGTGCTTTGTAGTTGGTTCGATCTTACTGTGCTTGATCCTAGTGACAGAAAGGGAACCGACACGTATGCATCGTTGCTACTAAGGATAAAATGATGGGGGTCTATTTCTACATAAATAGATCTTGTCTACATCATGTCATCGTTCTTATTGCATTACTCTGTTTCTCCATGAACTTAAGACACTAGATGCATTCTAGATAGCGGTCGATGTGTGGAGTAATAGTAGTAGATGCAGGAAGGAGTCGGTCTACTAATCTTGGACGTGATGCCTATATAATGATCTCTGCCTGGATATGATCATGATTATTTGAAGTTCTATCAATTGCCCGGCAATAATTGTTTTCCCACCGTTTGCTATTTTCTCGAGATAAGCCACTAGTGAAATCTACGCCCCCGGGTCTCTTTCTCATCTTATTTGCCTTTGCGATCTATTTTCCTTTGCTTTTATTTTAGATCTATTAAACCATAAACCCAAAAATACCTTGTTGCAATTTATCTTATGGGATTTTTATTTCTGTGCCCGTGGTTCCTTAGCTCTACTCATTCATCCACATTTTATTAACTTTTGCTCACTTTTCCCCACTCCCTTGCCCGAAACCCTCAGAACAGGTTATAACGTACGTTGCCATCGGGTCAATGCCTTTGACCGTTAACTCTGGCGAGTGGGGCCGCGTTCGGGGTGGGCGCATGCAAGAGGGCAGTCGTGCGCGGTCGTGGGGTAGCACGTGTCAATGGACATGCTCGAAACTTCCCATCATATAAAGAAGGGCAACCACCTCCATCACCCTTACCATTTCCCCTAAATCCCCTCCCTGCCGCATCGTCTTCCTCTCCCCCACCGGCGTCGTCTCACTCTCCTCCGCTGCCTCCACCGCACCGTCTCGCTCTCCCCCACTGCTTCCTCATCCTCACCTTCATCGCGTCCATCTATCCGATGGACAAAGCTCGTGGCGACGCCGGAGCAACGGCCGGAGAAGTGGTGAAGCAGCAGGGCGCGGTGACCGCGGATCTCAGTGGTGTCCACGGCGGTGCGGGGAAACTCGCAACCGCTGTAGATGTGGGGAAGGAGGTGGCGGGATCTGCCTTAGCGCAGAAGGTGACGATGACGAGCGGCGCAGTCCATCCCGATGCCCCCCATGCGTAGTCCGGCGAGGAGCAGGAGGTATTTGCACTTGCTTTCCTTTAGGATATTAGCTTGTAGAGTTAGTTGCATTGGTTAGATTGTGGATTCATATGGCAGTTCAGATGGTTAGAGTAGTTGGTTTGACGGATGGGCTGGGGTTTTTTGTATGGGTTGGGGGGTGGGGGTTTTTGGAGTAGGGTTTGTTGGATAAATGCTACCTAGATGTTGTGAACTATGATTTTAGGTGCTGCAATGATTAGGGTTTTTATATTTGTTTTTAGATTTGGATAAATTTGTTGCAAAAATACTAGATGTTGTGAACAGATTGGGGTTTTTAATGCTATGATGCTTATTAGATTTGTTTTTAGTGCTCACAGATTGGTTTTTTTAATGATATCATGCTTATTAGACTTGTTTTTTATGCTTATTAGATTCATTGCAAAAATGCTAGATGTTGTGAACATATTGGGGCTTATTAGATTGATTAAGAAGTTATTTGATTCAAGTTATATTAGCTCTGTTGTTCACAATATGTAGTTATATTAGCTCTGTTGTTCAATGTGTGTGCATGACAATGGAAAATGCAAATAGGATCATAGTATATTAGCCCTATGATCAAGTGTGCATATCTAAATTTCAATATGTAGTTATATTAGCTCTGTTGTTCAATGTGTGTGCATGACAATGGAAAATGGAAATAGGATCATAGTATATTAGCCCTATGTATTTACTAGTGATGGATGTAATTGTATATTTAGGAGGATGATGGTTGGGGGAAGAAGAGGAAGATAACCTATACTTTCGACGACCCGTACGATCCAGCGTATGGTGACGACGAAGAGTATGAGGTAAGCATACTTGAAATTTAGATTGTTCATTTAGTTCGTTGACATGGTGTATTCCCATGAATCTATAATGTACTAATTTAATTCATTCGTGTGTGCAGTATGTCTCTAGGGAAGATGTGGATGTGGACCATGGCAACTTCACCTCCTTCAAAGAGAAGGAAGAGGAGAAGATCAGGGTCAAGGGCATGGGTTACTACTACAAGAGCATTACCAAAACTTGGCGCTGCCCCTACTATACCACCAAGACAAATCCAAAGTCCGGCCGAGAATTCGCTCACCTTCTAGCTCATGCAGAAGATGTGGCCATCCACAGCGAGGACTACAAGATCATGGGGCGGCATGCTACCCTAGCTAAAGTCTAGTCTCCCCTTCCCCGATGTTTTGTTATGATGTGTTTTAAGTACTTTAGGTTGTGTTGAACTATGTTGGTGAACTATGTTCGTAGGGCCCCATGTTTGTGAACAGGATGTGGGTTAACTTTTGGTGGTTTGATTTTATATGCATGTGGATATCTATGTTGGGTATTTTTGCGTTTTTAAATTTATCAGCTATGATTTGTTTCATTGTTTTGAAAGTTCAGGTGCTCCAATGATCACACATATGCTGCAAATATGCTGCAATCCATCATTTTATCAAGGGTTCCTTTTATCAAATATTCCAATAATAGAGCAAAAAACGACATTTTAATGAAGATGTATTATCATCTATCTATGTTTGTGTAGGAGATCATATGTGCAAAATTTGAGGTGGTTTAGAGGAGGTCAAAGAAATTTGAATTTGAGAAATGTGCTCCAAATAAGCTCCCAGGCTAGGGTAAACAGCCCATATGTAATCAAGTTTTTTTGGACCTACTCTAAATGAGCCAAATGTTTTTATTAACACCTATTCAATCTATATAGTGTAGATTCAAAGTCTCACTATTTTTTTAATTAATCTTCATATTTTTACATTTTCTTTTGCAAAAAATGCTTTAATATAAAAATTATTAAAAAAACACGTTTAAAATATGAAAATGGAAAACTAACTTCAGATCATTCTTATTCACTTTAAAACAACGGTTTAGTGATTTTTTGACTTTAAAAAATCAAAAATAGAAGGTAACATCACCTCCTCTCCTTGAACTCTATGAAATCATGTAGGTGATAGCTCATATGTGTGAAGGTTTTCTCATGAAAATGACCATAGACCAAGTTTATGATTTTTGGTTGGTAGCATGTCACATAAGAAAACATTGTGCGCATGTTTTATATTTTTTTGATTTTTTAAATTAATGGTGGTCATTTGACCTCGATCGTGCCAGCTAGGTTTTTTCATGAAAATAACCATAGACCAAGTTTAGTATTTTTCCTCGTTAGTCTGTCTTATAAAACGACGAACGGCGAAGGTTTCATATTTTTTCGAATTTTTTAAATTAGTTATGCTCAGTCAAAGCTTTCAAAACCCCGTTGACCAGCTCAAAACCCCTCTGAACCCCATGAGGTTTCGCCTAACCCTAGCTCCCAACGTCAGCCGTCCGATCATACCCTTGCGCCAAGCGACATCTCTCAGATCTGGCCTTCTAGAAGGAACTAGGTGGGCTGGCTGTGTGCAAGCTCCGCGCCGTTGGATCACAAGGACGGCTCCGCATCGTTGGATCGTGGGGCAATCCGCGAGAGGCGATCCTATTCGTTGTGATCGGCTGCTCGCCCACCACTGACTCCGTGAAAAAAAAATGTTGTTATTGTGCCCAAAAGGAAAGCAAGCTCTGGTTGGGCCGTCGATTTGCGTCGCTTTTTTGGATCATTTGCTCTGTTTTTTGTGAACGTGCTGGCTCTGTATTTTTGCATCGTTTGCTCTGTTTTTTGTGAACATGCTGGCTCTGTATTTTTGCATCGTTTGAAATCAATTGACATTGCGTAGAAAACGACCTATTTTAAAGGGGAAAATTTATTTTTATCATGCAAAATGGCCACAAACTATTCAAAATTTGTTTCTTTCCTATAATATATATGACTACGAATTCCGACGCGTGCAATTAGCTTCTTTTACTTCTTCTTTTTCAAACCACCATTTCCCACGCGTGTACACTCCAGATGTTGCGGTGGGTTTGAAAATGGGTTACTTCACATTTGACCCCGTTATTGCCACGACCAAATAACACGTAGCACCACAGCTATTTAAGCCACCCTCCGCCTCTGCCATCCCTCATCCATCTCCCATCCTCTCCGCCATCTGCCCTTCTTGCTCTTTGACCACTTCTCCTTCTTCTAGCACATCCTCAGCCATGAAGTACACCGGAACAACCTACCACTACCCACCCACCGTGCCAGAGAGGCTCTACCCTCCTGGCGTGTACGTTGAGCGCACACTACGTGTGTGGGCAATATTAAGGTGGAGGACCACAAGGAACTTCACCAAGTTCTTCCTTGCATCCGGCTACCACCACCTACCGTGGGGATCTCCAAGGATGTTCCGTGTCGAGGAGGTCATCCAAAACAGGGTGGTGGTTGCTCTCCTTGCCCACTTCACCAACACATTCGACGCCTTCTACCTCCTCGGCCGGGTGTATTGGTGTGGCTGCGAGTTCATCGCTTTCACCACCCACAACATGTTCACGGAGTACACCAACATCTTCCCCACCACGTCTCACATGCACACTCTTCCATACCCTATCGACAACGCCCCGGAGGAGCAGTGAAGGGCGCCCTGAGAAGGAGCGAGGTGGAGAAGGCGGCGTCTAGGGTTCTAAACCCTCTATCTATTTTTTTGAGTCTATGTTATGTTAAGTTGTAATCCCATTGAACTATGCGAGAGATGCTATGGGCTTGTTGGCCCTTTTATCAAGTTCTATTATTAAGTTTTCTATCTATTCTATTATGATGTTCCTCCTAGTTTCAACTATGCGATCGTGCTATGGGCTTGATGGCCCTATCTACATGTATGTTGATTGTTTTCTTAGAGGGCTCGCTTTGTTAATAACCACCTAGTGCATGCAGCCACAACGAACCCTTCTTTTCTTACAGAAGCCATAAATATGTAGCCACCTAGCTAGTGCATGCAGCCACAACATATTTGTTCAATTTATTTGTCTTGGCAAAACGGGTTCTAAATCGAGGAGACAAGTGTGTGAGAAGAGAGGAACCAGCGGCAGCGACCGTCGCTGCATCCGTGGCGGCTGGCGTGCACGAAAGCGGCTCGGTCAGTGCATCGGGGTGGCACGCATCAGCGCATGCAGGCTCGGTCGACACATGCAGGCTCGGTCGACGCATCGATGCAGGCAGGCATGCTTCTGTCGTGGTGGCGCATGCAAGCGTTTAAAGCAAGGGATGGCCCGACGAAACCACGGCCCAACGGTCGAACAGCTACACCCCGAATGCGGCCCCACTTGTCAGAGTTAACGGTAAAAGCACTGACCCGACGACGACGTCCGTTATGACCTCTTCTAAGGGTTTCGGGCAAGGGAGTGGGGAAAACTGAGCAAAAGTTAAGAGTATGGGGATGGATGAGTAGCTAAGGAACCAGGGGCACGGATGTAAAAAACCCTTATCTTATTTGGCGTTCGATCTATCAAAATTTACAACTCTATCTCGTCCGTTACCCGAAAGGGATTGACAACCCCTTTTACACGTCGGGTTGAGAGTATTTGTTATTCGTGTGCAGGTATTGTTTATGTTGTGTTGCTTGGTTCTCCTACTGGTTCGATAACCTTGGTTTCATCATTGAGGGAAATACCTACCGCTGCTATACTGCATCATCCCTTCCTCTTTGGGGAAAAAACTAATGTAGTGCTAGTAGTCATCAAGGGCTTCAAGGCCGAATTGAAGGAGGCCAAGGCGGAAGCGGTGAAGCAGAAGTCAACGGCTAAGAAGGGGGCTGCCGAACTCACCACGGTGAAATCATGAGTGAGAAGCATGAGGCCTGAGTGGCCAAAGTGTAGCAGGAGCTCAAGGATGCCGTCACGAAATGTGAGGATCTTGAGCAAAAGTGTAAGGACCAGTCCTCCGAGTTATCCAAGGTGAAGCAGGAGTTGCAAGAGGCGAGGATGGAGGTGCGAGGTGTCTGGGAAGAGCTCCGCCAAGTGAGGAAAATTGCCGATGGTAAGCCGTACTTACTGCAGAGTGTCTTTTGGGGGAACAGATTCGCGTTGCCTACCCAGATCTGGCGTTCTGCAAGCGCTTTCGTGGATCTTCCGAGGAGTACGCGGATGCGGCCAAGCACTATGCGATGCGGGAGAATGACACTAATCAAAGGCTTTTCTGGGAACAGCTCCAGGTGCCCGAACACCCTCCCCTCCTGACCAACCAGATGAAGCAGTTGATGGAGCTGCATCGGATGGCAGAGCCAGCCATGAAGGACCTTTGTGTCTGGCTATGGCCCACAGAGTCAGTACCGAGCAGCTACTTTGTCTTGGTGCGGAGGCTACGCGAGGCATCACCCCGGATTGATGCCATGAAGCGCTCTATGTGCATTGAAGGAGCGTGGATGGTCTTCGCGAGGACCATGGTGCACTGGTCGAATATCAAGCCACTAGAGATGGCCACCGCCCCCTCCTCCTGGGAAGGAGCATCGTCGTCTCAAGCAGTATTTCTCAGTCGTTATGGATGGTGTCGGTGTACTAAAGTAGGGGTACCTTAGTATCCCGAACTTGTGCACGGGCAGTTGCAGCGTCCCGCGGCAAAGCTTGCCAGGCGACCACCAAGACCCCTCGTGGTTCCACTGGAGCCATTCAAGAACAAAGTATCCAAGTCTAGAAGACAAGACCCCGCAAGAGGAGCTTGCCGGGAAGGCCACTCAAGGCGCAAAATCACTCAAGACACGAGACCCCGGCGAGAGGAGCTTGCCGGGAAGGCCAACCAAGACACCTCAAGAGAGTTTGCCGCGACGCGCGACGCGTCCCGTCAAGGCCCGGTGAGCGACAAGCTCCCAGGCGCGACAAGCTAACCACCGCGGCAAGACACTTGCCGCGGCAAGCTTCCACTCAGTTCCCGCGCTCCAGCTCATCCACCCACGTGTCGCCCTGGGACCCTTGCAAGCGCACGTGGCGGAAGGCTGTGCAGCCAGGGGAACACGGTGGCAAGCGGCGATGACTAGGCTACCGTCGTGGCGGACGGTGGCGCCCCCGACAGCCACTTTTTGCACTGTTTGGGGCGACGGCGACGGGCATTCAATGCCCTTGTCCCCTGCCGTCAGAGTTAGGTACGGGGCACTGTGCATACACTGTTCCAGCTACCACTATTTTTACTTTTTACCCTCATCTGTGTTGCCACCTGTCGGAGACCCCTTTGACCTATAAAAGGAGGCAAATGCGCAACGTAGAGGGGGTTCCGAACATCGATCACTCTCATGCTCGGTCTAGCTAGCGGTTAGAGCATACTGCAGCTCTCCTCGCTCCCGAGCCAAGAACTCAATAACAAACCAAAGCAGGAGTAGGGTTTTACGCATCCGTGCGGCCCGAACCTGGGTAAACTGCTCGTGTGTGCGCCTCGATCCGCTCTTTGTGCTTCCTCCGCCCCCTTGCCGTACCAAGAAGGGGCTCCGGTCCCATAGGTGTTCGTGGGCGATCAGTTTCCCCGACATCTTTGGCGCGCCAGGTAGGGGGGTGCGTCGAGGTTGTGTGAACCCGATCCGGCGTCCACGCGAGCTAGATCTTCACCAACTTCATCAACTTCAACATCTTCATCAGCATGCCGCCGAAGAAGAAGGCTTCGGAGGCAGCAGGCCCGTCCGCCTCAATCCCGCCACCGCTGGAGCCAACGGCTGGTGGGGTAGACGCCGGCGGAAGGACGGACGCCAGCGAGGGAACTCACGGTGCCGCCAAGTCCAAGGACAAGACGTACGACCGAGCACAATCCAAGACATCGGCGTCCGTGCACGCACCGCATCCATCTCAGGAGGCGCGGGACCGGCAGCGTCGTGGTACACAAGGTACCATACGCTTGCTGGGCCAAGGTCAAGCTGGTGGTTCTCGGGACACTCAAGGCCAGCATGCGCACCAGCATGCGGGCACGAGCAAGGCGCGGTCGCTGGGACGGGAGACTGCTCCTTCTAACGTAGTTAGAAGTCCGAGCATATCTCGCTCCTCGCACCGCTCGCCACCGCTCCCCGCCACTCCGGCAGAAGCTCTAGCTCGAGCTCAACTGCTCCTCGACTTCCCTCCAGCGGCAGACAAGGCCGACGACTGGAGGGCCATCATCCAAAGCCTCATCGCCTTCGCCAACGGCGACACTCCGCAGCAGCCGAGCGCGTCACGGCCGCGGCAAGTTAGCCAGGCGCGAGCTGATGGCGACAAGACTGTTGGGGGTGCAACCACCATGCACTCCCCACCACGAAGGCCAAGATCGCCGACGACTCCACGGCGTCATCGGATCCGCGAGCTCGCCGCGATCAGCGCCAAGTCCTTGACGACCGACGACAAGAGGACGCTCGAACCCGCATCAAGCGCCAAAGAGAAGCGCGGCGATAATCTGACCAGCGCGCTGGGCCCGCTGTTGACATGCAAGCGCCAGGGGAACCAGGTGACCTACCGTACGCGGCAGGTTGCCCTGCGTTCACCCGTGAGCTGCGGCAAGTCCAGTGGCCCAGCATGAAAAACTTCAAGCCCGACGTACCCGAGAAGTACGACGGCAAGACTCATCCATCGGAGTTCCTCAGCATCTACACCATCGCGGTGCAGGCTGCTGGGGGACGAGACGAGAAGATACTCGCCAATTACTTTCCTCTCGTGCTCAAGCCAAACGTCAGATCTTGGCTCATGCACTTGCCGGAGAACTCCATTTCTTCTTGGGCCGACCTGTGCCATCAGTTTGTCGGCGCCTTCACAGGCGGCCACAAGCCTCATGGCCAGGAGAGTGATCTTCACATACTTGCCCAGAAGGAAGGAGAGTCCCTGCGTAAATATATCCAGAGGTTCAGCCGTGTCCAGCACAACATCCCAGACGTCCACCCTGCCGCGGTTATTAGCGCGTTCCATCAGAACGTGCGTAACCGCCGGATGAGGGAGGAGATGGCGATGTGTAAGATCCGAGACGTCAGTGAGCTTTACGCCCTGGCCGACAAGTGCGCACGCGCTGAAGAGGGGAGGAAACTCCCTGGAGAGGATACTGGAGCAGGGGGATCAGATAGTGAGGATGCCACTCCGGCAAAGAAGAACCGGCGGCGGAACAACAGGAAGAAGAAGAACAAGGAAGTGCTAGTCGTTGAGCAGTCCGGCAAGGAGGCTGGCGCCAAGAAAGCCCAAGTTGGTAGCTCCGGCAAGGAGACTGCCGCATGCACCAACTGCCAGGCTGTGGCGGCCACCGACAAGCAGGACGGCACCGACAAGCAATACTGCAAGATCCACCGCACCAAGGGCCACGATCTCCAAAACTGCAAGAAAGTCGAGTACCTCGTCGAGCAGCAGAAAGCTGAGTACGAGCGACGTGACAAGGAGAAGGCCCAGGGAGGTGATGGAGGGTCCGGCATGAAGCGGCTATTCAACAGTCGGGGAGGACGCCGCGGCAAGGCCAAGCAGCGGCAAGGAGACAGACCCCCCCGCGGCCACGACAAGGATGAAGACGAAGACGAAGACGAAAATATGGATGATGGAGAGAACAACGAGCAGGAGTTCCAGAAGGCCACAGAAGTTCTGTGCGTTGGCGGTGGTGCTTCTCTGCATACTTCCCACCGCCAACTCAAACAATGGGTGCGGGAAGTTAATGCAGCAGAACCGCCCGTCGAGTCGCGCAAACTTCTGAAGTGGTCCAGCATGCCTATCATCTTCGACATTGAGGACCACCCTGACCGCACAACTGCGGTCGGGTGTTTGCTGATGTTGGTTTCACCAACCATCCGCAACCTCAAGGTCACCAAGATGCTAGTCGACGGCGGGGCCGGCCTGAACTTGATCTCCTCCGTTGTGGTCCGGAAACTCCAAATCCCCGACAGCGAGCTCGAAGAAACCGGCACGTTCCAAGGAATAAACCCGGGAAGGAGCAAGCCGAAGGGGAAGATCACACTTCCAGTGACATTTGGCGGAGAGCTAAACTTCAGAACTGAGAGAATCACTTTCGACGTTGCCGATATTCCATTGCCTTACAATGGAATACTTGGTCGTCCAGCTCTCGCCAAGTTCATGGCAGCCTCTCACTACACCTACAACATGCTCAAGATGCCAGGCCCGATAAGCGTCATCTCTGTCCCCGGCGACAAGAAAGATGCCCTTATCTGCGCCGACAAGATTTATCGGGATGCAGCAGCCGCAACAGATAGCAAGACACTTGCCGCTGAAGCTCCCGGGGAGAAGAAGAAGACCAATTCCGGCAAGAGTTCTGGAGCCCACTCCGGCAAACGCACCTCTTCGGAGTGCTGCGCTGCCGTCGAGGACGCACCATCGAGCTCCACCGGCAAGTGTAAGAAGACGATGGCAGCTCCACCAGAGACAAAGAAGGTGTCCGCCAAGGAGGACGGCACTGGTCGTACTTTCACCATCAGTGCCACGCTCGATACCAAATAGGAAAGCGCGCTCGTTGCTTTCCTGCGGGCGAACATCGGCGTGTTTGCACGGCAACCGTCCGACATCCCCGGTGTTCCCAGGAAAGTGATTGAGCACAAGCTTGCCGTTTTTCCTCACGCGCGGCCCGTCAAGCAGAAGGTTAGGAAGCAAGCAGTGGAGCGCCAAGAGTTTATAGCAGAAGAAATCAAGAAGTTGGAAGCAGCGGGCCTTGTCAGAGGAGTGCTCCATCCCACGTGGCTGGCCAATCCTGTAGTCGTGCGCAAGGCGAACGGGAAGTGGAGGCTTTGTATTGACTTCACTGATGTGAATAAAGCTTGTCCTAAAGATCCATTTCCCTTGCCGCGCATCGACCAGATTGTTGACTCCACGGCCGGATGTGAGTTGCTTTCATTTCTTGATGCATACTCCGGGTACCATCAAATCTTCATGGCAGAAGAAGATGAGGAAAAGACATCATTCATTACTCCATGTGGCACTTATTGCTTTATACGCATGCCTTTTGGTTTGAAGAATGCTGGTTCAACGTTCGCAAGGGTGGTCCATACAGCTTTTGAGCCACAGATTCACAGGAATGTGGAAGCATACATGGATGACGTAGTGGTTAAGAGCAAGGACAGGACTACCCTAGTGCAAGATCTAGAAGAAACCTTTGCAAATCTGCGCAAGATTCAACTCAAGCTCAACCCCGAGAAGTGCGTGTTTGGAGTCCCCTCCGGCAAGCTTCTCGGGTTCTTTGTGTCTCAGAGGGGGGTTGAAGCCAATCCCGACAAGATCAAGGCCATCGAGCAAATCGAAGCACCGAAGCGCGTCAAGGATGTGCGAAGACTTGCCGGCTGCGTGGCTGCTCTCAGCAGGTTCATCTCTAAGTCTGCAGAACGCGCCCTGCCGTTTTTCAAGATTTTGAAAAAGGCAGGTCCAATGAAATGGACTCCTGAAGCGGAGGCAGCGCTGTAGGACTTGAAGAGGTACCTGTCCTCCACTCCAGTACTTGTCGCACCTAAGCCACAAGAAAAGTTGCTGCTGTACCTAGCAGCAACCAATCAAGTGGTTAGTGCTGCGTTAGTAGCGGAGAGGGAGGCGGATGATGAGCCAGCGGCCGCGGCAAACACATCCAGCGACAAGCAGGGGGCTTCCCGACAAGCTCTGGTCCCGACAAGGATGGGTCTGCGCGGATGCAAGAAGAGGTGCAGAAGAAGATGGTGCAGCGCCCAGTTTATTTTGTCAGTTCCCTCTTGCAGGGGGCTAGATCAAGGTACTATGGGGTGCAGAAGTTGCTTTTCGGCCTCCTCATGGCCTCGAGAAAGCTGCACCATAACTTCCAGGCACATGAGATAAAAGTGGTCACTCGCTTTCCGCTGAAAAGGATATTGCAAAATCCAGAAACAACAGGCAGGATCGTCGAGTGGGCACTAGAACTGTCAAGCTTTGGCCTCAAGTTTGAAAGCACTTCAACTATCCAGAGTAGAGCATTGGCAGAGTTTATAGCAGAGTGGACGCCAACGCCAGATGAGGAAATCTCAGAGATGAGCATCCCCATCAAAGAAGCAAGCAAAGAATGGATAATGTACTTGGATGGTGCCTTCTTGCTGCAAGGCGCCGGTGCCGGCGTGCTGCTTGTCGCGCCCACCGGGGAGCACCTCAAGTACGTAGTACAGATGCACTTTCCCAAGGAGCAAACAACAAACAATACTGCAGAGTATGAGGGTTTGCTTGCTGGTCTCAGGATCGCGGCAGACCTTGGGATCAAGAAGCTGATTGTAAGGGGTGACTCACAGCTTGTCGTCCGCCAAGTAAACAAGAACTACCAGAGTCCATTGATGGAAGCTTACGTCGATGAAGTGAGAAAGCTTGAAGAACACTTTGACGGCCTGCAGATGGAACACGTTCCAAGAGCTCAGAACGACATCGCAGATGGCCTGTCAAAGTGCGCCGCACTTAAGTTACCTGTGGAACCAGGGATCTTCGTGCTCAAGCTGACTCAACCATCCGTAGCACCGTCAACTGGACAAAACAAGAAGAGGAAGTTGATCTCCAGCGACTACTTTCCGGCAGAGCTTCCAGAAGCCGCCGCCAAGAAGGTCCTCAAGATCAACGCCAAGGATGCTGAGGAGCAATCCGCTCCGGCAAGTCCCAGGACTTGTTCCGTTGAAGCGAAGGCTCTCGACAAGTTTTGCTTCGGCAAGCTTGCAGGGGATTGTCACGCTCCGGCTGAGACACAAGTTCTCATCATAGAAGCGGATGTTCCCGCAGCAGCAGCTGTGCCTTTAGTCCTTGTTGTCGAGCCACAAGCTCCAGCATGGGCGCAACTAATTGTCCATTTTCTTCAGACAGGAGAACTTCCTGAAGAGCAAGAAGAAGCTGAAAAAGTAGCCCGGCAGTCAAGTATGTACCAGTTTGTCGGCAACGAACTTTACAAAAGAAGACTCAACGGTGTGAAATTGAAGTGTATTCCCCGGGAAGATGGACAGAAGCTGTTGGCAGAGATACACGGAGCCATATGCGGCCACCACATTGGCGCGAGAGCACTTGCCGGCAAGGCGTTCCGGCAAGGTTTCTTTTGGCCAGAAGCCCTCCAGGATGCAACTGCAAAAGTAACCAAGTGTGAAGCGTGCCAGTTCCATTCCAAGCAGATACACCAACCAGCTCAAGCTCTCCAGACGATCCCTTTATCCTAGCCATTTTCGGTCTGGGGGCTCGACATCCTCGGTCCTTTTCCCCGTGCAGCCGGGGGCTTTGAGTACTTGTACGTTGCCATCGACAAGTTCACAAAGTGGCCGGAAGTAGAACCAGTGAGAAAGGTGACCGCACAGTCAGCAGTCAAGTTCTTCAGGTCGATTGTTTGCCGTTTCGGGATCCCTAACAGGATCATCACCGACAACGGCACGCAATTCACAAGTCGCACCTTCATGCAGTATGTTCAAGACCTTGGCGCCAAGGTCTGCTTCGCTTCTATTGCTCACCCGAGAAGCAACGGTCAAGCGGAGAGGGCAAATGCTGAAGTGCTGCGCGGCCTCAAGACAAGGACTTTCGACAGGCTGCACAAGTGCGGAAGAAACTGGATCGAGGAGTTGCCGGCGGCTCTTTGGTCTATCAGGGCGACACCAAATCGAGCCACTGGACAGACACCCTTTGCTCTAGTCTATGGAGCAGAGGCAGTTCTCCCCACGGAACTCGTATACGGGTCGCCTCGAGTGCTCGCTTATGATGAGCTCCAGCAAGAGCAGCTGCGACAAGATGACGCTCTGGTCCTTGAGGAGGACCGTCTTCAGGCCGTTGTGCGAGCTGCTCGCTACCAGCAAGCTTTGCGCTGCTACCATAGCCGCAAAGTCAATGCCAGAAGTCTTGAGGAAAGCGACCTTGTTCTTCGGCGCGTTCAGTCCGCCAAGAATTCCAACAAGTTGATGCCGAAGTGGGAAGGCCCTTATCGGGTGAAACGAGTCACTAGGCCCGGCGCTGTCCGCCTAGAGACCGAAGATGGCTTTCCGGTGAGCAACTCCTGGAACATTGAGCATCTTCGCAAGTTTTATCCATAAGGCGCGGTTTCCGTGATCCGCTCCGGCAACCACCTTTTGTACAAGTCTTGCCGCTGTTGTATGTAATCCTTTGTACAAAGCCGAGCGCAGACCCCGTGCATCAGTAAAGTTTATGTGCCCCGCACATGTTGTCATTTTCGTGCTTTCTACCTATTGCATGTATTAGCTGACACTTTGTGCAGCACCAAACCCGGTAAGCAATAACAAGCCGCAAGGTTCCATACCTGCGCTTTCTCTTTTTTTCTTTTTTCTCAAGGAGAAGAAGGTTCTCTCGCGCACAAGTTTGCCGGGGGGGGGGGGGAGGAGAAGATAGTGGTGTGGACCAAGTGCCGTTCAAGAAAGCCTTGCCTTGCCGGGAAGCGAACAACACAAAAGCTAAGTTGCCAAAGTTTGAGCAATCAAATTTTTAAATTTTTTAGTTATCTTCCTTGAACGGCCGCGCTTTGTATGGAAAACCTGTGCGCGGAGGAACCAACTCGTGGCAAGCCGCGCCCTTACTTTGTTTCGAGCACGCTCAACGGCTTAAGTGTGCTGCGACAAGTGTCACGCCCTTGCTTCGTTTTCGAGTTCGCTCAACAGTTTAAGTGCGCTCCGACTAGTTGCGACAAGGTTTCTTCTCGGTAACGGCACTGCCAGCAGGCTACTGAAGTTCCGCACTCAGCGCCCGCGGCAAAGGTGCCTATGCCGACAAGTTCCCTAAAAGCGTAGGGTAAAAACATACAAAGCAAGAAAGTCAAGTAAAGGAAATAACGTTGCATTAACCACCTAAGATAGAGTTATATTACAAAATGACTTGCCGCAATTCTAATAGACTATTGTTCATAACATGGTTGACAGCGGCAAGGAAAGAAGAAAGTGAAAAGCCTAGTCTGCGCGATCGCCTTCGACTCTCTTGATCCCGACCACCTTGTCCACGATGGGTGCGACAAGGGCCTTGAGCGCCTCCAGGTCGGCGTCGGGCGGCAGAGTCCTGAGGACGTTGGTGAGGTTGAGCCCTGGGTTGCGGTACGCTATCTTCATCAGCACCTTCTGGAGGGCCCCCACGCAGAGCCTGCGCGATTCGTCCGCCAGCTGCTTCGGGATCTTCTCCCGGAGTTGCTGGAGGGCCGTCGCCACGCCCTTGAAGAACAGAGTGAGCTTGGCACTGGCGTGGAGGTTCTCGTCGGTGGAGTACCCGAGATACTCCGCCCCCAGCTCCGCCAGCTCCTTGTCGATGTCCGCGGCGGTGTTGACAAGTCCTTCCGTCCATATCTCGACGTTCCGCCTAAAGTTGTTCTGGGAAATGGCAGCACTGTCCAGCAATACCTTCTCGGCCCTGAGCTCCTCCTTCAGGGCCGTCTCCCGCTCCCTGGCGCCGTCCAGCGTCATGGTGAGAGTGGACAGCTTCAGCTCCAGGGCGGCGATGGAGTCCTTGGCGACGGCGAGCTCCTTGCCCTTGTTGGAGAGGCGAACCTGCAGCTCGGAGTGGCTGTGGGCGTCCTTCTCCCTCTCAAGCTTGAGGGAGGCAACTTCCTCACCGCTCGTCTTCAGGTTGGCCTCCAGCTGCGCCACCCTCTGCTCCAACTCCCTCTTCGCGGTCTCGGCGGTCGCGGCAGCATCCTTCGCCTCTTGGAGAGCTCCGCCAAGCGACCACTCGCGCGCGGCAAGCTCGTCCTCGTGGCTGTCGAGGTCGACTTTCCACTGCGTCAACTCGCCTTCTCGCTTGGACAGCTCCTCGGCGGCAAGCCGTTGTTGCTCCTCCGCTTCAGACTTCTCCAAGATGAAAGCCTGATGCACCTCGGCAAGCTGCTCCCGCTCCTCCGCCAAGGATCGGAGAGCTGCTTGGTTGGCGGCTCGGAGCTCTTCTGCGCGCTTCTCCAAGTCAGCACCCGCCTTGGCGGCCAGAGCCTCTCGGGACTCCAGCTTGGCCTGCCGGGCGCGGTACAAGGACAGAAGCTTGCGCAGCAGCCGCTCCTCCTCGGGCTCGCCGCTGCTGCTTGGCGCGTCGACAAACCTCAGTCCGGCGGAGGCAAGGACCTCCCCGCCGAAGACCTCGCCCTCGACTGGCGCCCTGGACGTGGACGCCCACGGGAGCTGGATGAAGACACCGTTGCCGGCCTCCAGATAGGTGCCTGGCTCGGCGGCGGCAGCGGAGGGATCGGCAGTCGGCGCAGTGCCGGACGCTCCTGCGGCCTCAGGGCCGTCAGTACGACTGCCGGACCCCTCCTCAGCTGCCGCACCAGCGGCCTTGGCTGCCCCGTCGGCGGCGGGCTCGTCAGCACCGGCCGCCTCTTCAGTAGCGGCGGCGTCGCCGGTGTTGCCACGCGCCCTCCTCAACGGCGACCTCCGTCTCCATTGGCTCTGTGGCGGATGGGTCTGACAGAAAGAAAAGAAAAGGCAAACAAGTCAAGCAAATATCCAAAAAAAAGAAGAATTCAGAAGAAGAAAAGTCCAAGAGTTTACCTGCGCGGGCCGGCTCCTCGGTGAGGTTCCTCGCCGGGGAGCTCTCCCTCGACCGCGTGGTGGTAGCCCCCGCCGGCGGAGGGCCGCCAGCGCCATCCCTTGGTGGAGTACTCGCCCTTGGCGGGGTGCTCGCCCTTGGTGGAGTGCTCACCCTTGCCGGAGAGCCTCCCCTCGGAGGAGTGGACGAGGCGTGCGGCGCGTCGGGGGCGGTCTCCCGGCGCTCCTGATGCTGCTGCTCCGCTCCTGCGCGAATCAACAAACAAGGCGTTAGAAAAGAAGAAGCACCCACGCGCGCCCAACAAGCGGAAAGTGAACCACACTTACGCTGGGGGCTGCGCCGAAGATCAGTTGCCGGGTCCGGCAAGCTTGTCTCAAGCGCACTCCCTGCTGTTGCGGCAGGCTCGTCCTCGATGACGATCACTGGGACCTTGGCCCTCTTCGCTGCCCTTTGAGACAGGGTTCTGAAAAGGGCAAGTTCAGAGTTAGGCGAAAGAGATGCAAGACAGGAAACAATAGAAAATCAAAGGAGCACAAGGATTGCGAAGACTTACTCTTCTTCCTCCTCGTCGGAGCTCAACGCGGAGAAGTCAAAATCTGGCTCGCGCGTCCCTGCGCAAGGCGGCGGAGGAGTGAGTCCCCTCGGCCGCTTGGCGGGAGCCGGGATGGTGGTCTGGGAAGACCCCGCTCCGGTTGCCGCCGAAGCACGAGGAACAGCGGCAGCAGGGGCCCCAGTACGGGAAGATCCCCCTCCTGTTGCCGCTGAAGCACGAGGCACTCCCTTGGCGGCCTTGTTGGGGAACGTAGTATTTTAAAATTTTCCTACGATCACGCAGGATCTATCTACCAGATGCATAGCAACGAGAGGGAAGAGTGTGTCTACGTACCCTCGTAGACCGGAAGCGGAAGCGTCAAGTGACGCGGTTGATGTAGTCGAACTTCTTCGCGATTCAACCGATCAAGCACCGAACGTACGGCACCTCCGCGTTCAGCACACGTTCAGCTTGATGACGTCCCACGAGCTCTTGATCCAGTTCAGCTTCACGGGAGAGTTTCGTCAGCACGACGGCGTGGTGACGGATATGATGTATTCACCGGCGCAGGGCTTCGCCTAAGCACCGCGACGGTATGACCGAGGTGTGTTTCTGTGGAGGGGGGCACCGCACACGGCTGGAACAATTCAACTTGTGTGTCTTTGGGTGTCCCCCTGCCCCCGTATATAAAGGAGCAAGGGGGGAGGCCGGCCGGCCCTTGTTTGGTGCGGCTAGGAGTGCAATCCTACTAGGAATAGGATTGCAATCCTATTCCTAGTAGGAACTACCAAAGAAGGAAGAGAGGGAAAGGAAAAGAAGGAGAGGTGGCGCCCCCCAATCCTAGTCCAACTAGGAACCCTAGGTGGGGCGCCGGCCAGCCCCTATGGGCTTCTTCTCTCTTTTCCATAAGGCCCACTATGGACCATCCCCCCTCGTAGGGGGTTCCGGTAACCCCCTCCGGCAATCCCGTTAAATCCGAAACTTTTCCGGAACACTTCCGGTGTCCGAATATAGTCGTCCAATATATCAATCTTTATGTCTCGGACATTCCGAGACTCCTCGTCATGTCCGTGATCTCATCCGGGACTCCGAACTACCTTCGGTACATCAAAACTCATAAACTCATAATACCGATCGTCATCAAACGTTAAGCGTGCGGACCCTACGGGTTCGAGAACTATGTAGACATGACCGAGACTCATCTCCGGTCAATAACCAATAGCGGAACCTGGATGTTCATATTGGCTCCTACATATTCTACGAAGATCTTTATCGGTCAAACCGCATAACAACATACGTTGTTCCTTTTGTCATCGGTATGTTACTTGCCCGAGATTCGATCGTCGGTATCTCCATACCTAGTTCAATCTCGTTACCGACAAGTCTCTTTACTCGTTCCGTAACACATCATCTCGTGACTAACTCATTAGTCTTTTGCTTGCAAGGCTTATTGTGATGTGTGTTACCGAGAGGGCCCAGAGATACCTCTCCGACACTCGGAGTGACAAATCCTAATCTTGATCTATGCCAACACCACGAATACTTTCGGAGACACCTGTAGAGCATCTTTATGATCACCCAGTTACGTTGTGACGTTTGATAGCACACAAGGTGTTCCTACGGTATTCGGGAGTTGCATAATCTCATAGTCATAGGAACATGTATAAGTCATGAAGAAAGCAATAGCAGTAAAACTAAACGATCAAAGTGCTATGCTAACGGATGGGTCTTGTGTTGGGGAACGTAGTATTTTCAAAATTTTCCTACGATCACGCAAGATCTATCTACTAGATGCATAGCAAAGAGAGGGGAGAGTGTGTCTACGTACCCTCGTAGACCGAAAGCGGAAGCGTTTATCAACGCGGTTGATGTAGTCGTGCACCTTCACGATCCGTCCCGATCTAGTACCGAACGTACGGCACCTCCGCGTTCAGCACACGTTCAGCTCGATGACGTCCTCGCCTTCTTGATCCAGCAAGACGGGCGAAGTAGTAGATGAGTTCCGGCAGCACGACGGCGTGGTGACGGTTGTTGATGAAGAACAATCTCTGCAGGGCTTCGCCAAGCACTACAGAAACTAGACGGAGGATAAACTAGAGGGTCGGGGTAGCCGGCACACGGCTTGGTGTATCTTGATGTGTCTTGGGTGCTAGCCCTACCCCTCTATTTATATGTTGAGCCTTGGGGTCGAAACTTGGAGTAAAAGCCTTCACAAAGTCGGTTTCACCCGAAAGGCAAGAGTCCTTCTCGGACTCCACGGCCAGACGCCAGGGTTCCCGGCGTCTGGACCCTGGCGTCTGGCCCCTGGACTCCGCAAAACTTCCTTTTGCGCTTTCCAAAAACCTTGTGTGCTTTCCCTTTTGGCCCAAATAACGTGTTCTCGTACCCAAACACTTCGGGAAACATCCGGAACCTCTTCCGGTGAATTCCGGAACCCTTCCGGAGGTCAAACACTATTATCTCATATATTAATCTTTATCTCCGGACCATTCCGGAGTTCCTCGTCATGTCCGTGATCACATCCTGGACTCCGAATAACATTCGGTCACCAACATACCTAACTCATTAAATACTATATCGTCAACGAACGTTTAAGCGTGCGGACCCTACGGGTTCGAGAACTATGTAGACATGACCGAGACATCTCTCCGGTCAATAACCAATAGCGGAACCTGGATGCCCATATTGGCTCCTACATATTCTACGAAGATCTTTATCGGTCGAACCGCATAACAACATACGTTGTTCCTTTTGTCAAACGGTATGTTACTTGCCCGAGATTCGATCGTCGGTATCACTATACCTAGTTCAATCTCGTTACCGGCAAGTCTCTTTACTCGTTCCGTAACACATCATCTCGTGACTAACTCATTAGTCTTTTGCTTGCAAGGCTTATTATGATGTGTGTTACCGAGAGGGCCCAGAGATACCTCTCCGACACTCGGAGTGACAAATCCTAATCTTGATCTATGCCAACACCACGAATACTTTTGGAGACACCTGTAGAGCATCTTTATGATCACCCAGTTACGTTGTGACGTTTGATAGCACACAAGGTGTTCCTACGGTATTCGGGAGTTGCATAATCTCATAGTCATAGGAACATGTATAAGTCATGAAGAAAGCAATAGCAGTAAAACTAAACGATCATAGTGCCATGCTAACGGATGGGTCTTGTCCATCACATCATTCTCCCAATGATGTGATCCCGTTGATCAAATCACAACTCATGTCTATGGTTAGGAAACATAACCATCTTTGATCAATGAGCTAGTCTAGTAGAGGCATACTAGGGACACTTTGTTTTGTCTATGTATTCACACATGTACTAAGTTTCCGGTTAATACAATTCTAGCATGAATAAAAGACATTTATCATGATATAAGGAAATACAAATAACATCTTTATTATTGCCTCTAGGGCATATTTCCTTCAGTCTCCCACTTGCACTAGAGTCAATAATCTAGCTCACATCGCCATGTGATTTAATACCGATAGTTCACATCGTTATGTGAATAACACCCATAGTTCACATCGCCATGTGACCAACACCCAAAGGGTTTACTAGAGTCAATAATCTAGTTCACATCGCTATGTGATTAATACCCAAGAGTAATAAGGTGTGATCATGTTTTGCTTGTGAGAGAAGTTTAGTCAACTGGTCTGTCACATTCAGATCCGTGTGTATTTCGCAAATTTCTATGTCTACAATGCTCTGCATGGAGCTACTCTAGCTAATTGCTCCCACTTTCAATACGCATCCAGATTGATACTTAGAGTCATCTGAATTTAGCGTCAAAGCTTGCATCAGCGTAACCCTTTACGACGAACTCTTTATCACCTCCATAATCGAGAAATATTTCCTTAGTCATCCAATTACTAAGGATAATTTTGACCGTTGTACAGTGATCTACTCCTGGATCACTATTGTACCTCCCTGTCAAACTCATGGCAAGGTACACAATGTGTTTTGTACACAGCATGGCATACTTTATAGAACCTATGGCTGAGGCATAGGGAATGACTTTCATTCTCTCTATATTTTTCTGCCGTGGTCTGGCTTTGAGTCTTACTCAACTTCACACCTTACAAGTCAGGCAAGAACTCCTTCTTTGACTGATCCATTTTGAACTACTTCAAAATCTTATCAAGGTATGTACTCATCGAAAGTCTTATCAAGCGTCTTGATCTATCTCTATATATCTTGATGCCCAATATGTAAGCAGCTTCACCAAGGTCTTTCTTTGAAAAACTCCTTTCAAACACTCCTTTATGCTTTCCAGAAAATTCTACATCATTTCCGATCGACGATATGTCATTCACGTATACTTATCAGAAAGGTTGTAGTGCTCCCACTCACTTCTTGTAAATACAGGCTTCACCGTAAGTCCGTATAAATCTATATGCTTTGATCAACTTATCAAAGCGTATATTCCAACTCCGAGATGCTTGCACCAGTCCATAGATGGATCGCTGGAGCTTGCACATTTTGTTAGCACCTTTAGGATTGACAAAACCTTCGGATTGCATCATATACAATCTTTCTTTAATAAATCCATTAAAGAATGCAGTTTTGTTATCCATTTGCCAGATTTCATAAAATGCGGAAATTGCTAACATGATTCGGACAGACTTAAGCATCGCTACGGGTGAGAAAGTCTCATCGTAGTCAACTCCTTGAACTTGTCGAAAACCTTTCGCAACAAGTCGAGCTTTGTAAACAGTAACATTACCGTCAGCGTCGGTCTTCCTCTTGAAGATCCATTTATTTTCGATGGCTTGCCGATCATCGGACAAGTCAACCTAATTCCACACTTTGTTCTCATACATGGATCCCATCTCAGATTTCATGGCCTCAAGCCATTTTGTGGAATCTGGGCTCATCATCGCTTCCTCATAGTTCGTAGGTTCATCATGGTCTAGTAACATGATTTCCAGAACTGGGTTGCCGTACCACTCTGGTGCGGAACGTACTCTGGTTGATCTACGACGTTCAGCAGAAACTTGATCCGAAGTTTCATGATCATCATCATTGACTTCCTCACTGATTGGTGTAGGAATCACTGGAACAATTTTCTGTGATGTACTACTTTCCAATCCGGGAGAAGGTACAATTACCTCATCAAGTTCTACTTTCCTCCCACTCACTTCTTTCGAGAGAAACTCCTTCTCTAGAAAGGATCCATTCTTAGCAACGAATATCTTGCCTTCGGATCTGTGATAGAAGGTGTACCCAACAGTCTCTTTTGGGTATCCTATGAAGACACATTTCTCCGACTTGGGTTCGAGCTTATCAGGTTGAAGTTTTTTCACATAAGCATCGCAGCCCCAAACTTTAAGAAACGACAACTTTGGTTTCTTGCCAAACCATAGTTCATAAGGTGTCGTATCAACGGATTTAGATGGTGCCCTATTTAACGTGAATGCAGCTGTCTCTAAAGCATAACCCCAAAACGATAGTGGTAAATCGGTAAGAGACATCATAGATCACACCATATCCAATAAAGTACGGTTACGACGTTCGGACACACCATTACGCTATGGTGTTCCGGGTGGCGTGAGTTGTGAAACTATTCCACATTGTTTCAAATGAAGACCAAACTCGTAACTCAAAAATTCTCCTCCACGATCAGATCGTAGAAACTTTATTTTCTTGTTACGATGATTCTCTACTTCACTCTGAAATTCTTTGAACTTTTCAAATGTTTCAGACTTGTGCTTCATTTAATAGATATACCCATATCTGCTCAAATCATCAGTGAAGGTAAGAAAATAACGATACCTGCCGCGAGCTTCAACACTCATTGGCCCACATACATCAGTATGTATGATTTCCAACAAATCTGTTGCTCGCTCCATAGTTCCGGAGAACGGAGTTTTAGTCATCTTGCCCATGAGGCATGGTTCGCAAGCACCAAGTGATTTATAATCAAGTGATTCCGAAAGTCCATCACTATGGAGTTTCTTCATGCGTTTTACACCAATATGACCTAAACGGCAGTGCCACAAATAAGTTGCACTATCATTATTAACCTTGCATCTTTTGGCTTCAATATTATGAATATGTGTATCACACGATCGGGATCCAACAAACTATTTTCATTGGGTGTATGACCATAGAAGGTTTTATTCATGTAAACAGAACAACAATTATTCTCTAACTTACATGAATAACCGTATTGCAATAAACATGATCAAATCATTTTCATGCTCAACACAAACACCAAATAACACTTATTTAGATTCAACACTAATCCCGAAAGTATAGGGAGATTGCGATGATGATCATATCAATCTTGGAACAGCTTCCAATACACATCGTCACTTCATCCTTTAACTAGTTTATGTTCATAATGCAACTCCCACTTCGAGTTACTACTCTTTAGCAACTAAACCAGTATCAAATACCGAGGGGTTGCTATGAACACTAGTAAAATACACATCAATAATCTGTATATCAAATATACCTTTGTTCACTTTGCCATCCTTCTTATCCGCCAAGTATCTAGGGTAGTTCCACTTCCGGTGACCATTTCCTTTGCAGTAGAAGCACTTAGTTTCAGGCTTGAGTTTAGCTTTGGGTTTCTTCATGGGAGTGACAACTTGCTTGTCATTCTTCTTGAAGTTCCCCTTCTATCCCTTTGCCCTTTACTTGAAACAAGTGGTCTTGTTAACCATCAACACTTGATGCTCTTTCTTGATTTCTACCTTCGCAGATTTCAGCATCGCGAAGAGCTCGGGAATTACTTTTGTCATCCCTTGCATATTATAGTTCATCACGGAGTTCTACTAACTTGGTGATAGTGACTAGAGAACTTTGTCAATTACTATCTTATGTGGAAGATTAACTCCCACTTGATTCAAGTAATTGTAGTACCCAGACAATCTGAGCACATGCTCACTGGTTGAGCTATTCTCCTCCATCTTGTAGGCAAAGTACTGTCAGAGGTCTTATACCTCTCGACACGGGTATGAGTATGAAATACTAATTTCAACTCTTGGAACATCTTATATGCTCCGTGACGTTCAAAACGTTTTTGAAGTCCCGGTTCTAAGCCGTAAAGCATGGTGCACTAAACTATCAAGTAGTCATCATACCGAGCTTCTGTCAAAACGTTCATAACGTCTACATCTGCTCCTGCAATAGGTCTGTCACCTAGCGGTGCATCAAGGACATAATTCTTCTGTGCAGCAATGAGGATAATCCTCAGATCACGAAACAATTCCGCATCATTGCTACTAACATCTTTCAACTTAGTTTTCTCTAGGAACATATAAAAAATAAACGGGGAGCAACATCCCGAGCTATTGATCCACAACATAGATATGCTAATACTACCAGGACTAAGTTCATGATAAATTAAAGTTCAATTAATCATATTACTTAAGAACTCCCACTTAGATAGACATCCCTCTAGTCATCTAAATGATCATGTGATCCAAATAAACTAAACCATGTCCGATCATCACGTGAGATGGAGTAGTTTCAATGGTGAACATCTTATGTTGATCATAGCTACTATATGATTCACGCTCGACCTTTCGGTCTCCAGTGTTCCGAGGCCATATCTGCATATGCTAGGCTCGTCAAGTTTAACCCAAGTATTCTGCGTGTGCAAAACTGGCTTACACCCGTTGTATTTGAACGTAGAGCTTATCACACCCGATCATCACGTGGTGTCTCGGCACGACGAGCTTTCACTACGGTGCATACTCAGAGAGAACACTTATACCTTGAAATTTAGTAAGGGATCATCTTATAATGCTACCGTCGTCCTAAGCAAAATAAGAAGCATAATAAGATAAACATCACATGCAATCAAAATATGTGACATGATATGGCCATCATCATCTTGTGCTTTTGATCTCCATCTCCAAAGCACCTTCATGATCACCTTCGTCACCGGCGCGACACCTTGATCTCCATCTTAGCATCGTTGTCGTCTCGCCAACTATTGCTTCTACGACTATCGCTACCGCTTAGTGATAAATTAAAGCAATTACATGGCGATTGCATTTCATACAATAAAGCGACAACCATATGGCTCCTGCCAGTTGCCGATAACATTACAGAACATGATCATCTCATACAAAACCGTATAACTCATCATCTCTTGACCATATCACATCACAACATGCCCTGCAAAAACAAGTTAGACGTTCTCTACTTTGTTGTTGCAAGTTTTACATGGCTGCTACGGGCTTATCACGAACCGTTCTTACCTACGCATACAAAACCACAACGATGTTTCGTCAAGTATGTGCTGTTTTAACCTTCACAAGGACCGGGCGTAGCCAAACTTGATTCAGCTAAAGTGAGAGAGACAGACACCCGCCAGTCACCTTTAAGCAATGAGTGCTCGTAACGGTGAAACCAGTCTCGTGTAAGCGTACGCGTAATGTCGGTCCGGGCCGCTTCATCTCACAATACCGCCGAAGCAAAGTATGACATGCTGGTAAGCAGTATGACTAGTATCGCCCACAACTCATTGTGTTCTACTCGTGCATATCATCTATGCATAGACCTGGCTCATGATGCCACTGTTGGGGAACGTAGTATTTTAAAATTTTCCTACGATCACGCAGGATCTATCTACCAGATGCATAGCAACGAGAGGGAAGAGTGTGTCTACGTACCCTCGTAGACCGGAAGCGGAAGCGTCAAGTGACGCGGTTGATGTAGTCGAACTTCTTCGCGATTCAACCGATCAAGCACCGAACGTACGGCACCTCCGCGTTCAGCACACGTTCAACTTGATGACGTCCCACGAGCTCTTGATCCAGTTGAGCTTCACGGGAGAGTTTCGTTAGCACGACGGCGTGGTGATGGATATGATGTATTCACCGGCGTAGGGCTTCGCCTAAGCACCGCGACGGTATGACCGAGGTGTGTTTCTGTGGAGGGGGGCACCGCACACGGCTGGAACAATTCAACTTGTGTGTCTTTGGGTGCCCCCCTGCCCCCGTATATAAAGGAGCAAGGGGGGAGGCCGGCCGGCCCTTGTTTGGTGCGGCTAGGAGTGCAATCCTACTAGGAATAGGATTGCAATCCTATTCCTAGTAGGAACTACCAAAGAAGGAAGAGAGGGAAAGGAAAAGAAGGAGAGGTGGCGCCCCCCAATCCTAGTCCAACTAGGAACCCTAGGTGGGGCGCCGGCCAGCCCCTATGGGCTGCTTCTCTCTTTTCCATAAGACCCACTATGGACCATCCCCCCTCGTAGGGGGTTCCAGTAACCCCCTCCGGCAATCCCGTTAAATCCGAAACTTTTCCGGAACACTTCCGGTGTCCGAATATAGTCGTCCAATATATCAATCTTTATGTCTCGGACATTCCGAGACTCCTCATCATGTCCGTGATCTCATCCGGGACTCCGAACTACCTTCGGTACATCAAAACTCATAAACTCATAATACCGATCGTCATCAAACGTTAAGCGTGCGGACCCTACGGGTTCGAGAACTATGTAAACATGACCGAGACTCATCTCCGGTCAATAACCAATAGCGGAACCTGGATGTTCATATTGGCTCCTACATATTCTACGAAGATCTTTATCGGTCAAACCGCATAACAACATGCGTTGTTCCTTTTGTCATCGGTATGTTACTTGCCCGAGATTCGATCGTCGGTATCACTATACCTAGTTCAATCTCGTTACCGGCAAGTCTCTTTACTCGTTCCGTAACACATCATCTCGTGACTAACTCATTAGTCTTTTGCTTGCAAGGCTTATTATGATGTGTGTTACCGAGAGGCCCCAGAGATACCTCTCCGACACTCGGAGTGACAAATCCTAATCTTGATCTATGCCAACACCACGAATACTTTTGGAGACACCTGTAGAGCATCTTTATGATCACCCAGTTACGTTGTGACGTTTGATAGCACACAAGGTGTTCCTACGGTATTCGGGAGTTGCATAATCTCATAGTCATAGGAACATGTATAAATCGTGAAGAAAGCAATAGCAGTAAAACTAAACGATCATAGTGCCATGCTAACGGATGCGTCTTGTCCATCACATCATTATCCTAATGATGTGATCCCGTTGATGAAATGACAACTCATGTCTATGGTTAGGAAACATAACCATCTTTGATCAATGAGCTAGTCTAGTAGAGGCATACTAGGGACACTCTGTTTTGTCTATGTATTCACACATGTACTAAGTTTCCGGTTAATACAATTCTAGCATGAATAAAAGACATTTATCATGATATAAGGAAATACAAATAACATCTTTATTATTGCCTCTAGGGCATATTTCCTTCAGGCCTTGCTTGTCGTGGTGGCGCGTGGCGCGCGGCGCTGCGGCTGTTGGCCCGCCTACCGCCCCGTCGCGTCTGCTGCCTTGCGGAGGCGCCTCCTTGTCGGAGCTGCAGGACTTGCTGGTGGTGGCGAGCTGCCCAAGGAGGAAGAAGAGGAGCCAATCTCCAATGAGCCGCTCGAGTCCTCGGCAGGCTCACTGGACCCGGCACCCTGCTCGACGGTCCCGCTCGACTCGACACCCTGCGTGGTGGCCTCGCTTGTCCCGGCGATCGGCCCGGGAAGCATCCCCGCTTTACGGAGCTCTTCCTCCTCGGCGAGGCTTGTCGCCTCCGCTGCCTCCGCCTCCTCCACTGTATACCCGAACTCACCCGCGGCCGCGGCTACCGCTGCCTCCTCCAGCCTGGTGGCAATATACGCCATCTCCTGGTCGGTGGTGTCGCGGGTGAGACCTCTCTTATCGTCGAGATCGACTGGCTGTTCCACCAAGTTGTCGAATAATGTCTGCACAGCCTCGTCGGAAGGTTCTTGCCAAGTGGGATCGATCCCGTGGGAATCGCACATCGGCATCACCGCACGGATGGCGCTGAGCGCGGACCTGTTGCACAGCGGGACGACACCTTGCGGCAAAGTGAACCATTCAGGGTGGGCAGAGTCATACTTGAATAGCGCCTGGAGCGTCGCGTTGAGCTCCAGGACAGTAAAGTTCCAATTGAGGCCCGGGCGCAGCCTCATGATGTCTGATGCGTTCTCGAACTCCCAAGCAGCCCTCTTCCTCTCCTGCAAGGGAGCGATGCGGCGGTGAAGGAAGTCTGCTCCTACTGCGCCTACGGTGAGCCCGGCGTGCCGGAGGCGAAGAATCCGGGTGGTGGCGATCTTCAGTCTACTGTCCTCCGGGGCCAGGTCCCTCCAATCGTTGCCGCGTACTACTGTGGCTTGGCGCCGGGAAGTGAATGGATGCGGGTCATCCTCTACAATCCAACACCAGTTGGCTCTCCACTCATCCCACTTGCCGCGGAGCTCCCCCTCCAAGTAGGCCTCTTTCTTGTGGGTCCTAGAGATCCAAGAGATTCCGCCAGATAGAGGCGACCCTGCCTCGACTCGGGGTGTGAAGTAATGGCGGAAGAGAGCTACATTGGGGTAGACTCCGACAAAGTTTTCGCACAGATGTGCGAAAACGGCCATGGTCAAGACGGCGTTGGGGGTGAAGTCGAGGAGATGAAACCCGTAGGTATTCATGATGTCGCAGAAGAACTCAGAAAAGGGTGGGCAGAGCCCGCAGTAGAAGAGCAGGCCAAAAAAGGCATAGCCGGTCGGGAACATCTCACAGGCTACGGCGGGGAGTACCTTGGTGCGCGGATGCGCCTTCGTCTCCCTCGCCCAGAAGAGGTAGAAGGTATCCCTCAGCTCCTCCGCGTCAAGCTTTGGCGGGAAAACCGCCATCTTCCTCCGCATTGCTGCTAGCCGCAGCGCCTCGGCGGACTTCGCGGCCTTCGCCTTCTCGCCTTTCGGAGCCATGGCGGGGGCGGCGGGGTCGACGGCACTGGCGGTACTGGTGGCGGCGGAGGGGGCGGAGCGCTGCTCTCTTTCGACCTTCGGGGAGGAGGGGAGCGGCGGGGGTTTCTGAAGGATGAAGAAGCAACGGGCGAATGGCAGGAACTGCCCCTGTTTCCCCTGCTTTTAAGGGGGAGGAGGGGGACGTTCCACATTTCCCATTAAAGAATCAGGCCACGATCTCTCCCACGACGCCGCGATCGACGCGTGCCGTTAGGGGAGGGCGCGGTGGATACGGAGTGGGATACGGCGTGCCGCAGGCCGCGCGTGCCCGTGCACTGTTTTGGGCCTAGCCCAACAGCGCTCAGCACCATGTATGGCCCAGGCCCGGGGCTCCTGTCGGTGTACTAAAGTAGGGGTACCTTAGTATCCCGAACTTGTGCACGGGCAGTTGCAGCGTCCCGCGGCAAAGCTTGCCAGGCGACCGCCAAGACCCCTCGTGGTTCCACTGGAGCCATTCAAGAACAAAGTATCCAAGTCCAGAAGACAAAACCCGGCAAGAGGAGCTTGCCGGGAAGGCCACTCAAGGCGCAAAATCACTCAAGACACGAGACCCCGGCGAGAGGAGCTTGCCGTGAAGGCCAACCAAGACACCTCAAGAGAGTTTGCCGCGACACGCCACGCGTCCCGGCAAGGCCCGGTGAGCGAAAGGATCCCAGGCGCGACAAGCTAACCACTGCGGCAAGACACTTGCCGCGGCAAGCTTCCACTCAGTTCCCGCGCTCCAGCTCATCCACCCACGTGTCGCCCTGGGACCCTTCCAGGCGCACGTGGCGGAAGGCTGTGCAGCCAGGGGAACACGGTGGCAAGCGGCGATGACTAGGCTACCGTCGTGGCGGACGGTGGCGCCCCTGACGGCCACTTTTTGCACTGTTTGGGGCGACAGCAACGGGCATTCAATGCCCTTGTCCCCTGCCGTCAGAGTTAGGTACGGGGCACTGTGCATACACTGTTCCAACTACCACTATTTTTACTTTTTTACCCTCATCTGTGTTGCCACCTGTCAGAGACCCCTTTGACCTATAAAAGGAGGCCCATGCGCAACGTAGAGGGGGTTCCAAACATCGATCACTCTCATGCTCGGTCTAGCTAGCGGTTAGAGCATACTGCAGCTCTCCTCGCTCCCGAGCCAAGAACTCAATAACAAACCAAACCAGGAGTTGGGTTTTACGCATCCGTGCGGCCCGAACCTGGGTAAACTGCTCGTTTGTGCGCCTCGATCCGCTCTTTGTGCTTCCTCCGCCCCCTTGCCGTACCAAGAAGGGGCTCCGGTCCCATAGGTGTTCGTGGGCGATCAGTTTCCCCGACAGATGGTGCTCAGGTGATAGAGGGCTAGTGCTCCAAAGATGTAATCCTTGACTGTATTACCTTCTATTTGAGTGACAGTTTAGACCCTTTACTTATATAATGCAGTCCTTTGTGTGGTTTATCAGACATAAATCTGTGTTAGTGTTCTTTTCACTTATGTATGGTCGTTTTGAGTCTGAAAGTTGCTAGTCGTCGGCTTCAACCCCAGGTAGATTTTATGAGGCTTCATCCCTGCACTATTTCCCTTAGATGACGTCTCGGTGCCTGGAGGCGGTAGTGCGTGGGAGAAACTAGGCAATCGGACTATGCGGCTTTATTGCTTTCACTTGGCCATAGGAGCTTGACTGCGGGGGCCAATGATGAGCTCCCAGTGTTTTGTGATGTTTGGGAAATCCAAGGCATATCATTTTGATCACATGGTTTGTGCAAGGACAAACTCTTCATGTAACACGGGGTAATCACTATCAATCTGTAGTTTAACTTTGTCATTGGATCGCCGACAAGTTCTTGCTCATTATGACAATCAGTTTTCCACCTTGTCCACTGAGGTGCTTTACAAGGACAGCCAGAAGCACAATTGCAGTGGTTCTCCATTTACCCTCTTAGCCGAACGTGCGAAACGTAAGGGGGTAAATACAGGATCTGGGCAACCCAAATATTGACCCAAGACATAATTCAGACCTTGTTCACATAATTTAATATCTGTGACGCCGGACACACATCAAAAATGTAATGTCGGACTTTGTACATGGGGCGGGTGGTGAAATTGCGCCCTCGGTTTATTAGCCGATTGTTTTTTGTACGAAATGCATGTGTGCCGAGCAAGTCGAAGAGACAAGAAGAAACAAAAAGGGCGATAAAGATGTTTGCCAGAATACCGTAAGAGGTGATTTTTATTTCCAGTAAGCTCAGGACGTCTATTCGTACAATTCGGACTAATAAGGCATCTATTACAGCTACTAAAAAAGGAAAAAGTTTTAACAGATCAAAGGTTTATGCAGGGCCTTGATGCATAGGTTGAAGCCTCTAATGTGCCCTGCTACACGTGTGCACCTTTTCTTCTACTGGGGAGAAAAAAGGATCGACTGGTGGGCCCTTGAATAGGAGCCTTAAGAAGTAGCCGCGCCGTTAGAGCTTGATGCTGAATGGGTCCGATATTGCGCGTGATGTCGCTCGAACTATGTCGGTATTTCCCCAAAGAGGAAGGGATGATGTAGCACAGCTATGGCAGGTATTTCCCTCAACAATGAGACCAAGGTTATTGAACTAGTAGGAGGAACAAGCAACACTATGTCAACGGTACCTGCACACAAATAACAAATACTTGCAACCCGACGTGTAAGAGGGGCTGTCAATCCCTCCCGGGTAATTGATTGGTAACAGGTTAGATGAGTAATGGCAAATGGATCAACGACAAATAAAACCCAGCAATATAGATCTGAAATTATATGATTGGAAAATAGACCCGAGGGCCATGGATTTCACTAGTGGTTTCTCTCGAGAAATAGCGAATGGTGGGTAGACAATTTATTATTGGGCAATTGATAGAAAAGCAAATTGTTATGACGATATCCAAGACAATGATCATGTATATAGGCATCACGTCCAAGATTAGTAGACCGACTCCCGCATGCATCTACTAGAATTACTCCACACATCTATCTCTATCCAGCAAGCATCTAGTGTATTATTCATGGAGAAACGGAGTAAGGCAATAAGAACGATGACATGATGCAGACAAGATCTATTCATGTAGGAATAGACGCCATATTTATATCCTTAATAGCGACGATACATGCCTGCCCTACTGCGCCTTCTGTTACTGCGAAAGGACACCGCAAGATCGAACCTATCACAAAGCACCTCTTCCCATTGCAAGATAAATAGATCAAGTTAGGCAAACCAAACCCAAATATTGGAGAAGAAATACGAGGCTATAATAATCAAGTATGGATATTAAAACAAGGCAAATCTAATCATAAACTCACAATTCATCGGATCCCAACAAACACACATCACAAAGTCATTACATCAAATAGAACTCCAAGAGAACTTTGTATTGCGAAACAAAGAGAGAAGAAGCCATCTAGCTACTGCCTACGGACCCATAGGTCTGAGGTGAACTACTCACGCATCATCGGAGAGGCACTAATGAGGATGATGAACCCCTTTGTGATCGTGTTCCCCTCCGGCGAAGTGCCAGAAAAGGGATCTAGATTGGATCTCGTGGTTGTGGAACTTGCGGCGGTTGGAACAAAATTTCGTCTACTCCCCTAGGGTTTCTCGAATATTGGGGTATTTATGGAGAAAAGAGGTGGTGCGAGAGGCCATCGAGGTGGGCACAAGCCCCCAGGGCACGCCTTGGGGCTTGGGCGCGCCCTGGTGGGTTGTGCTCCCCTCGAAGCACCCCCAGGTATTACTTTGGCCCATCCCGTGTCTTCTAGCCCAGAAAAATTCTCCAAAAAGTTTCGCTGCGCTTGGACTCCGTTTGATATTGATTTTCTGCGAAGTTAAAAACAAGCAAAAAATAGCAACTAGCACCGGGCACTATGTTAATAGGTTAGTCCCAAAAAATGATATAAAGTTGCTATGAAATGGTTGTAAAACATCTAAGAATGATAATATAACAGCATGGAACAATAAAAAAAATTTATAGATACGTTCGAGACGTATCATCATCCCCAAGCTTAATTCCCGCTCGTCCTCGAGTAGGTAAATGATAAAAACAATTTTTTTGATGTGGAATGTTGCCTAACATGTTCATCACATATTCTTTTCTTTTGTTGCATGGACATTTGGACTTTTATATGGTTCAAAGCAATACCCTAGTTTTGACATGAAGACTTCAATACTCAAGCATATCAACAAGCAACCATGTATTTCAAAATATCAATACAAAAGCAAGTTATCCCTAGCCCATCATGCTCAATCAGTGATCCATTCAAGAAACACACTCGTATATTAGCTACATCCTATGCTCAAGTACGATCATAGTGCCCCTTAGTTGGTGCTTTATAAGAGAAGATGGAGACTCAAATAAAAATAAAAGTTGCATAAAGTAAATAGAAAAGCCCTTCACAGAGGGAAGTAAGGATTTGTAGAGGTGCTATAGCTCAAAGCTTAAATTGAGAGATAAAAAAATTTAGGAGGCATACTTTTCCCATCAATGAAAACGACTAAGAGTTTCCAATACTTTCCATGGTAGATACATCATAGGCGGTTCCCAAATAGAATATAATGTTTATGCCTTTTCCACCATTCTTTTATAATCCATGGCTAGCTATATCCACGGGTGCCCTCCATACCAACACTTCCCAAGGAATTTATTATTTGACAACATGAAGTAAATTTCTTTATTCATTTCGGGACATGGCATCCCTATCACCGCGGCACTCTCGTGCAATGACAAGTGAATAAACACTCATCTTGAGAATAACACATCTAGCATGGGAAAATGTCGGCCACCCCTCACCGCCCCATGAGCGGTACATGCACGCAAAAGAGAAGTTTATATTGAAATTTAGAGATGGCACATACAAATTTTCTTAGAACGGCAAGGAAATACCACATATAGGTAGGTATGGTGGACTCATATGGCAAAACTGGGTTTAAAGATTTTGGATGCACAAGTACTATTTCTACTTAGTAGAAGTGGAGGCTAGCAAATAGATTGAGAGGCAACCAACCAAGAAACGAAAAATCACATAAGCGAGCATTGAGCATAAGTAACACTGATTAATGCACCACAAGTAGGATGTAATTTCATTGCATAACTATTGACTTCCGTTCTTGCATAGGGAATCACAAACCTTAACATCAATATTCTTACTAAAACATAATCATTCATTAACATGACTCACATATCACTATCATCATATCTCAAAACTATTACAAAGAATCAAGTTTATTTTGTCCAATGATCTTCATGGAAGTTTATATTATATCACACTTGAATATCTATTACTTTGGGACTAGTTTCATATGTTGCTTTTGATAAGCTCAAACAAATCTAAGTGAAGAACATGAGCATAAAATTTTATTTCTCTCAAAATAGTTTAAGTGAAGCATCAGAGAATTTATTCAAAAACTTGGCAACTCTCAAATAAATCTGAGTGAAGCATGAGAGCATTTCTTCAAAAATATAATAAGACACCGTGCTAAAAAAGATATAAGTGAAGCACTAGAGCAATTCCATAGCTCCCAAAAAACATTAAGTGAAGCACAAGGAACAAAATAGCATAACTTGGCTTTCTCAAGTAGGTGTGTTCAGCAAGGATAGATGACACAAACTAAAAATCAAAACAAGTAGACTCATATCATACAAGGCGCCCCAAGAAAAACTCATGATACGTGATGAATAAAAATATAGCTCCAAGTAAAATACCGATGGTCGTTAGAAGAAAGAGGGGATGTCACTCGGGGCATCCCCAAGCTTAGTTGCTTGATACTTCTTGAATATTATCTTTGCGTGCCTTGGGAATCCCCAATCTTAGGCTTTTTCTACTCCATATTCCTTCATCCATCGTGATCTCACCCAAAACTTGAAAACTTCAATCACACAAAACTCAACAAAACTTCTAGAGATACGTTAGTATAACAAAACCAATCTTTACTTTAAGTACTATAGAAAACCAATTCATATTTTGTTATTTCATTATATCTACAGTATTCAACTTTTCCATGGCTTAAAATCTTCAAAACAAACCATAGATTCATCAAAACAAGCATATAACACAACGAAAACATAATCTGTCAAAAACAAAGCAGTATGTAAATATGCGAATTTTAGTCATACTTATGTAACTGTAAAAATTCTGAAAAATTAGGACAACGTGGGAAATTTGTATATTGGTAACGTGTAAACATTTCAAGAATTGATCACATTCAGTAGCCATCAACAATTCTGGCACTGGCGCAAAAAGTTTCTGATTTTCAACGCAATCAAATCAACAACCAACCAAATCACCCCGAAGGCTTTGATTGGCACAAACACTAATTTAGACCACAAAAACACATCTAACCAGAGGCATAATTGTGTATTTATTGGAAAAAAAGCAAAAGGATAAATATTGGCCTGCCTCCCAACAAGCGCTATGGTTTTATGCCCCTAGATCTCATGTATTGTCATCTTTGGTTTCCCATTCCTCAAACAATTCTTAAAAGGTTTGGCATGCATGCTTTAAATAACAATATTTATAGGAATAAGATTGAAAAAATCATTCTTTCTAGTAGGGCCTCTTATCATTCCAACAAAATAGGGATGAATACTAATCATTTTAAGAGCCTCTTTGTTGCTACTAGAAGTGGCACCCTTGTTCTTAGTGACTTGGGTAGTCTTGCAAATTATTACGTTTTTTTTCAATAGTTTTAACAAAGCAGTGCTTAAGTTACTAAAAATTTCTTCCAACTTATCAATCCAAGAAGGACTTTTTTCAATCCTTTCATTGATTACGGTGTCCTTCTACCTTAATAATTAAAAAAATTCTGGCACAAAAAAATCTCCAAAAAGTTTTGCGGTGTTTGGGTTTCATTTGATAATGATTTCCTGCGATGTACAAAACATGCACAAAACAACAACTGGAACTTGGCACTATGTCAATAGGTTAGTACCAAAAAATGATATAAATTGACTATAAAATGATTATAAAACATCCAAGATTGATATTAAAACAACATGGAACAATAAAAAATTATAGATACATTGGAGACGTATCATTGGTCGGCGACGGCAGGGTCGTCCCTATTGTTTGGCATGTTATATTCTCCGGTACCCGTGTCACTTTGTTTGCCTTGATGTCCCTTGGGTCGTCGTCGCTGTATTCGGTGTTTGGAAGGCTCTTCGCCGGGTTTGCCGCCTTCTCTCGTGGGGGTGCCGTCCCATACCGCTAACGGGGATGTCGTCCCCATTATCGGTACCATCATTGTCGTTCTTGGGGGTGTCCACCATATAACATCGTATGTTGAGGTGGCCGTCCAACAGACGGTGATGGGAGCAGTCAGATTTCTGGTGTCTTCGTCCATATCTTCGGCCTCTTCCGAGGCATAGTCAAACATGTTGGTTAACTCTTCGACAGTGGCTACCAGGTGGGTGGTGGGTGGGTCGTAAAATTTCCTATATACTGCCTCGAGGCCTAGCCGAGCACGGGCCGAGGATGTGTCATCTCGGATAGTCATCATTTGGATCCGATCAAGCATCTCATTTAACATGACGACGCTAATTGGACAGACGTGAGAGGTTCGTTCGGAGCTGACCTCCATTGTGATGGTGAGGCGATCGGTGGGTCCTGCCAAGGCCTGCTCCGAGTCCTTGCGCACCGAATCCGCCTCATGGTCCGGGATCGCTTTTGAGAGAGAGAAGGCAAGTTCGGCTGAGGACGACCCCTGGTCGTCGGATGCCGCTCCCGTGTTGAGGCGCCGAACTGTATCCGTGGTGAGAAGATGGATCTCGGCCATGGGCAATTCCTGATCTTCGTGAGCCGCTCTAATATCGGGGCTCGACGCCAGATCCATAGTGAAAGGAGTGGGTACGGTTAAGGATGACTCCCAGTCTTCGGATGTGATGGTTGTGTCTGAGCTCGAAGGTGAGCGTGAGGTAGGGGGTGATCTAGAGGTCGGATCAGGGAGAAGCTCCAGAGTTAAGGCTCCGGAGTCCGCGGGCGTCTCAGGTGATGCGGAGAATCCCAGAAAGACCAAGTTGCCCCGAGCGTCGGCAACGTACTCAAGGTTACCGAACATGGTCTGGTACTCAGGGGAAAAACTGTCAACTTGGTCAAGATGATCGGTCGGGTCGGTGTGCAGAACAATGCTGCTGAACGCAAAAACCTGACCCGGGACAAAGATGTCCCCAGTGTTGATGCCATCTCCGATGATCAAGAGAGTCATCATTACCTTGATGATCCAACATCAGAACTCTCAATGAAAGCACCACTGTTGGTGTCAAAACCGGCAGATCTCGGGTAGGAGGTGCGGAGCTGTGGATCTTGGATCAATGGGGAACAGGAGACGAAGGACACGGTGTTTACCCAGGTTTAGGCCCTCTCTACACTACAAAAGAAATACACTCCCGTGATGATACGTGTTTGTCACAGTAGGTCACGTTTTCTATGATGCATGTACATACATGACAAATTTATGACAGAATCAAGATAGTCATACATGTGCTGTCGTAGAAGTGTTCCATGACATTACCAAAATTATCATCACGGAAGTGTCCACTTCCATGACAATAAATCGCGCGTCAGAGAAGTGCTTTTGTCAAGGGTGACCGACATGTGGCATCCACCGTAACGGAACACCGTTAAGCTATCGGGTCCAGTTTTGGATCCGATAACCCGTTAACAGCCCCGACCAATGGTGATTTTCCACGTGTAAAATCATCATTGGCTGGAGGGAACACGTGTCAGCTCGCCGTTTGGACGGATGTCATCCTCTCATTGGACCCAAAGAGCCTATGATACATCGACACGTGGCACGGCCCAATAGAGGCCCATTCCTGTGAAAAGGCCGGCCCATTTGACTTGGTCAAAAGGTGGCGGGCCGGCCCAGGGCAAGCTTGTTAATGGCATGTTCGCATATAGCCCATTTACAGCCCGCTAACCCAGGGCCCGTTTATGGCCTATCCGAATTAGCCCTAGTAGTGTCATCTTGGCCGTCCAATATAATTCCAGCCCGTTTTAACTTCCGGCCCATGTATGGCCCATGACGTCTTTCAGCCCATATGAGGCCCTTAGTAACCCTCGGCCCATTAACGGCCCGTGGTAAAACTGGCCCGTATTGAACAGCGCCCAACAGAGACCCATTCATGTGAAAAGGCCGGCCCGTTTGACTTGGTAAAAAGGTGATGGGCCGGCCCATGGCAAGCCTGTTAACGGCCTGTTCGCATATAGCCCATTTATAGCCAGCAAACCCACGGCCCGTTTACGGCCTATCCGAATTAGGCCCAGTAGCGTCATCTCTGCCCTCCAATATAATTCCTGCCCATTTCAACATCCGGCCCATGTATGGCCCATGAAGTCTTTCGACCCATATGATGTCCTTAGTAACCCTCGGCCAATTAACGGCCCGTGGTAAAACTGGCCCGTAATGAATAGGAGAGGAGGGGGTTGGTGCCGGATCGTCGACTACCATGTTCTCCATTGAGACGTCATCGTCCTCCTGCTGCCTACCGGCCAGCCAGACGGCAGCAATGGCTGCCATCTCCTTGTGGTCCGTCGTCCGCCCGTCCCGAAGAGCGCTGGAAGCGCGAGGAACCCATGGTGGGCAGTAGTGGTGTCGACAGGAGAATAGGAACGAATGCGGATGACTGCGGCTATCGCCGGCACATCAGTTTATGTAGCAATGGTGGGTGGCAGAGGGACAGACGTGTGGCGCCGGAGTAGCCGCCATGGGAACAGCGTATCATTAATGTGGGCGGCAGAAGGATGGATGGACGACACTTGTGTCGTTTGAAGGCGGAGCAATCGCATGCACCGGGAAGCGGGGCGGGCGGCGCTGACCGTTTCAGGCGGAAAGCGCGAGCGGGCGAGGGAGGAGGTTTGGGTGGGCTAGGGCAGTCAGAGTCGTGCTTGGCAGCGGGTCGGTCCAGCAGCCGGACATGGTGGCTGGCAAGATACCTCACCGAGCTGAGCAACGACAATCAGACGATGGACGTAGCTTCCGACCAGGAGCCGACACTAATGTCCAAGCCGGTTCATGCCGTGTTCACTATAGAGCAGGTGCGGCCGCACTTCGACGCCCTAATGGCGGAAGAGCTACCAGCACAGGAGGACCTGTGCTGCAACCTCCATCTCCTCAACGAGCATCGATGAACAAGCGAACGACAATGCCTTTGCAGACATGTGGCCCTATGATCCTGGCTTCCCGAATGAGCAGCGGGCGCTGTATCAGACCATCCATAGGGCCCGCGGGGCCCTTTCTGTCGTCCTTCGTGTTGTTTAGCTTGCCGTGGCGCCGCCGTCTTGCGTTGTCAACATGGTCAACGGACATGAGGATGAGGAGATGACTTTACTTGGAGAGGATGACAGTGGGGACCCACCATGGCCATAGCCGCACATACGCAAGTGCCTCCTTATTAGTATATAAAACTATAAAAAATTTGCTTCCTCCTGGTTTCCTGACAGCACGGTCCCACACCATTGTCATCCAATGTAGTCAATAAATGAGAGAATTGCACAAGAAGTGGCCGACAACTAGGACCAAGCAGCTCGAGCAGTATTTGTGTTTTTGAGGAGTGAGCACTGCAGAGTTTTTCTTGAGCGATGTTTAGCCCAGATATTATTTTTTCTCCTCTGAACAACAACGAAAACATCGTTGCAACTATTAACTGGGCGGGCTGTGGCCCGTCTAGCCTAGGCCAGATATCCAGCCCAAATATTTTTTTTTCAAGCTGAAAATGGCTAGCTCAACTATACTTTTTTTAGGAATACCCAGGCATGGTCAAGTTGTTCTTCTTCGCCCCGCTGGGCTGCAAATCTTTCCTAGGAGGGATGCATTAGGCTTAACAAGAAAATGGGCTTTAAGAAATAATTAATGGGACGTAATTATAAAAACTGGGCAGCAACTATAAAAAATGCACCAAACACGTAAGTACTTTATAAAATATTATTTTTGGATACTGAAAATTTTAATCATTAATTGTTGCGAGCGCAATGTTTCGTTGGATTTTTATGTAATATAAATTTGTATTGAAATTGTATTTAATCTCACTAGAAATTTCGGGATAAAAATATTTCGGATCCCATCAAAATGTGGGAAATTTTATTGAATTCTATTTTGAACAGTTGGTTGAAATGGGTTGTACTTTTAACAAACTGTAAATGGGTTATAGTAAATTCCATTAGAATTCAAAAATTGGCTGCACATTCTTACAAATCTCAAATGGGCGATAAGTTCTCTGCCACACACTTGTGGCCTTACTAAGTTGACGCGTCCCCTAAAAAAAGAGAGTTGACGCGTATGCAAGGCTTTGTCAACTTATAGTCAACACACAGTTCTAGCAGCAGTAGCCGTTGGATGTCCATCCAACGGATGCTGTGCTTCTTAATCAATCTCGGATATTCTAGCTTCACCCGCCCAAGAAATAATTCCTCCCCCTGACATCTGGGCGCACCGTTTCGGAAGCTGACCTATGGGCCTACTAAGTTGACGCGTACCAAGGGCTTTGTCAACTTAATCAATAAACGATTCTAGCTGTAGTAACCGTACGATGTCCATTCAACGGTCATCATCCTTCTTCAACCTCTGGTCTTCTTGCTCCAGCCGCCCAAAGTAGCGCCAGTCGTGCCGCCTGCTCCTGCCTCCCATGGCCGGCTGTGCTGCCGCGTAGGCCTCACCGCCCCTACTACTTCCACCACTGGCCAGGCCATCCCTCTACTCACCCACACCCCCCTGTTATTCCGTGGCGACGGTAGCCTCACACCGTAGCCGAACCAGTGAGCCCTCGTACTCCTCTCCGCGTGGGCTTCCACTGCCGCGTCTTCCCCGGCTCCGCGTCGTCCCCTTCCTCGGCCTCACTGTCGTCCATCGCCCTGGTGCTCTCGGTGCGGCGTGGTCAACGTGGTCAAGGAACGGATTCCATTAGACGTGGAATGTACGTGGAGAGGCTGACAGATGGGTCCACGACGGCAGCAAGGAAGTGCCTCCTTATTACGCAGAAAATAATGATTCCTCCACCTGACAACAGGGTCCCCCCGGACGGGCCACCGTATTTCGCAAAAAAATGTTTCCCCCCTGACTGCTGGGGCCCATCGGACGGGCCACCGTATTGTGCGAAAAAACGTCCCCCCTGCTGTCAGCTCGGACCCACCAGAAGTGCCTCCTTATTACGGACAAAAAATGAATATTCCCCCTGCTGGTTGGGACCCACCTTGGTGGGAGGCTGACTTGTGGGCCTACTAAGTTGACGGGGATGGTGTGCTTTGTCAACTTAGTCAATATGAACGATTCTAGCTCTAGTGACCGTACGATGTCCATCCAACGGCCATAGTGCTTCTTCAACCTCTGGTCTTGTTGCTCCAGCCGCCCAAAGCAGCGCCGATCGTGCCGCCTGCTCCTGCCTCCCGTGGCCGGCTATGCTACCACGGACGCCTCACCGCCCCTACTATTCCCAACGCTGGCCAGGCCATCCCTCTACTCACCCACACCCCCTGTTATTCTGCGGCGACGACAGCCTCACACCGCAGTGAACCCTCGTACTCCTCTACGCGTGGGCATCCACTGCCGTGTCTTCCCCGTCTCCGTGTCATACCCTTCCTAGGCCTCGCCGTCGTCCACCGCCTTGGTGCTCTCGGCGCGGCGTGGTAAATGTGGTCAAGGAAAGGCTTCCATGGGACGTCGACTGTACGTGGAGAGGCTGACAGCTGGGTCCACGGCCGCAGCAAGGAAGTGCCTACTTATTACGCGCAAAATAATTATTCCTCCACCTGACAGCGGGGACCCACCGGACGAGCCACCATATTTCGCAAAAAAATGTTTCCTCCTAACTATTGGGACCCACCTGCTACATCTTCGCACGCAAGGAAGTGCGTCCGAAAAAAACGATTCACCCCCTGACTGCTGGGACCCACCGGCTACATCTTCGCACGCAAGGAAGTGCCTGACAGTCGGGACCCACCTGGTCGAAGCGTAGCGTTGTCATTCTAGTCACGAATTTGTACGTACAGACTGGTCGATGTAGAGGCGCACACGTGTCGTAGCAGAGGCGCGCACGTAGCATGTACACGTACGTACAGCGGCCAGGGTGCAAGAAAGTAAATACGGCCACGTACATACATACGGGCCGGGTCTCGAACGCCTACTCGCGCGTATGTACGGCCAGGGCTCGTGTACATGGCTTGGTCGGAACGGAGAAACAACGTCGTGGTCGTGTTCATGGGGAGCGAATCGGCTGGGTCAGAATGGAATGCGTCGTCGTGTTCATCGGAAGGGCTTGGATGGAACAACTGATGGAAACGAGGCCTAGCGTACCGCAGAACGGACGAAACGGCCTTGTGTTCGACCGGCCACGATCGAAACGGGATCCTATTCATCGGGAGGGGTCTGGCGTACCGCAAAATGAAGGAAATGGACCTCCTATGGTTGAAACGGGGGTCCTGTTTATCGGGAGGGGTGTGGCGTACCGCAAAACGGAGGAAACAGACTTGTGTTAGAGTGCTACGGTCGAAACAGGGGTCCTGTTCATCGGGAGGGTGCGACGTACCGCAAAACGGAGGAAACGGACTTGTGATGGAGCGCTACGGTAGAAACGGGGGTCATGTTCATCGGGAGGGGTGTGGCGTACCGCAAACAGGGACTCCACGTGATACTGTTCATCTCCACCGTCGACCCCCTCCAGCCTCCACGGGCTACCATTCATCCCCGTCGACCTCCTCCTTCCTCCACCCGCGACTGTTCAGCCTCCACCGCGCGCTACTCCACCGGCTACTGTTCAACCAGCCCTCTCCATGGTCTCCTATTCAACCACCCCTCCACGGGCTACTGTTCATCGAGCCCTCCACCATCTACTGTTCATCCAGCCCTCCACGGGGTGGTCCTGTTCATCCAGCCCTCCATGGGGTCTTGGTCATGCAGCCCCAACCGGCTTGATCGATTGGGGTCCTGTTAATCTAGAGGCAACACCACGGGGTCCTATTCAGCCACCCCCACCGGGAACTGTTCATCCAAAACCCCCAGCAACGCTCACTATTCATGCAGAGGCAGCATCGATCGGCTTCATTTAGCAGGAGTAGCGAAGGAATCGCTCGATCGGGTTCAGTTAACAGCCATCGATCGATCGCTCGGGTTCAGTAACACGTAGCCTGCAGTGCAATCGCTCGGGTTCAGTTAGAGCCCAACGCCTCGCTCGGGTTCAGTTAGAGCCCAATGCCTCGCACCCACGCGCGTGCATGTACGAGATAAACGCGCATCGCTCGGCTCCGACCCTCCACCGTAACCAGGAACACCCCGATATTTTCCTCGCCCTCGCTTCTACCACGGTTTTTTACATCATGGACGGCACAAAGAATGTCATGCAGCTGCGTCTCCGGCCCACCCAGGACTAAAAGCCCATTTTCTATCATGATTTTTTGTCATAGAAGTACGACCCCACCACATCAATGATGGTACCTGGTTTTGTCACAATTATCGTCATAGAAGTGTCAAAAGTATGACAGAAAAAAGTGCCGTTCAGCTCAAAATGTCACGGATGTGTCTTTTTTTGTAGTGCTAAGCGGTAAAACCCTAAATCCTGCTTGATTATATTAAAGTATGTAGGATGATTACAGAGTTGATCTACCTCGAGATCAGATGAACTAAACCCAAGGCTAGTAAGGCAATGGTTGTTGTTCTATCCTCTACGGACCTAAACCTTCTTGTTTATATAGGCACAAGTGGTACTAGGGTTACACATGGTCGGTTACAACAAAGGAAATAACACGCCGAATCTTCCGTCTTGACTTGGAGGATACACCAAGCCTCCGAGAGTTTCCTGTCTGGTCACGTGGTAATCTGATAGTTCACCCCCGTAGTAGTCACCAAGTAGCCCATCTATCCAGCCCACGAGAGGTAGGCCGACGGCCTAATGATCCCTTAGTCTAGGACTCGCTCACTCGGTTTTCTCGGTTTCGTGTTGCTCGAGTCAGTCATGCATGACTTACATCGGGTTTGGGAAGAATATCATGTGCCGATAGCGGCTCACTGGTGCAACGATGTGCTATACAAATGATTTTTAACCCCTTTACATGACAGAGTTTTAAACCATCGCCTTGCATGTGTGTGCGATAGGGGTGTCCTTCCCACACGACCTAGAAACTGACGGCTATAGGTCCTCGGGTGACACTCGTTGGGCAGAAAGCACATGTGTGGTTGGGCGAGCCATCCTAGACAATTATACATGCCTAATCACTTTCATTCGTATGTACACCCCACATAGTTAATCCCAGATAAACGTTTATGTTCGTATGTACATCTGATGGCTTCTCGCCCCTCGTTGGTTACCCCAAGTGGAAGGTGTGAGATGTAGCGTAGCGGTAGTTTTCCCTTGGCAAAGATACCAAGGATCGAATCCCGTGAGACTCCGAGGGTCAACAAGAAGGTGTCAACTTCTAACGGCGCCAGATACTTAGCGACTGACAGGACCTGCACACAGATACAAATAACTTTGTTCCCAATGAGTACAGAGAGGTTGTCAATCCCTCCAGCCTTGTCGTTTACAAAGGATCAAACGCAAGAGATAATAGTGATAGGTATGACTGCAAATAGTAAATAAGAACAGGAAGTAAATAGCCGATGTGATCAGTGATGGTAATATGGACCGGGGTCCCATGATGTTCACTAGTGATGTCTCTCTCCCAAAAGACGATAAAACAGCTAAGCGGGGTAAACAAATTACAGCTGGGCAATTGACAGGATTATGTGCGCAAACAAATGCTAACTATGCTGCAAAGAAAGGTAGAGGCTCAAAAGCATGGGCGGTACGCCAAGGCAAGTAGACCGAAATCCATCTGCATCTACTACTAATCATCCACCTTGAGATATCTATCCAGAACATCTCGCTGGTATTAAGTTGCGAGTCCCACCCATAGTGCAAACTCAAAGCAACAGACAACTGCATTAAAAGAACTTTGCGTAAAGTAAACAATCCTTGCACCCGCAAGTACAAGCACCGTTGTTTTCCCCCTTGTGGCAATAGCACATCCCCTAGACTCATGTTTCTGTCACTCAAGCTAGTCATCGAGGGGCATGAACCCACAATCAAGCATAACGTTCCCTCTTGGAGTTACTACCTACTACTTGGCCAAAGCAATAAACAGCAACGGAGAACATGCAAGAATTACTCAAGAACATAAATATAAAAGAGGTGAATCAAATATATTTCTCACACACAATCTGGACATAGTCTCATAATCCATCGGATCCCAGCAAACTCATCATAGCAATAGCATAAGGATTACATATGTGCCTCGATCATGTAGGGCAGCTCACGAGGTCTAATCGGTGAAGAACAAAGAGGGGAGGAGAACATCACATAGCTACTGGTCATGGACCCATGGTCCAAGGGGGACTACTCACAACTCATCCGGGAGGCGTCCATGGTGGTGGAGAAGCTCCCGGTGGTGGTTCTCCCCTCCGGCAGGGTGCCGGAAAGAGTTCTCCTGGTGCTCCCGATCTTGGAAGCGCGGCGGCGGCGGAAAAGAGATGAGATCGCGAAAAAGGGTTCCGTCCTCGAGGGTTTCGGGACGCGGTGTAAATATATGCCAAAGGGGGTCGCCAGAGGAGCTAAGGGGGGCCCAGGCGGCCTGGCGCGGCGGCCAGGAGGGGGGCCGCCCCCTCTGGGCGCCTGGAGCCCCTGCGGCCCCCCTCTGGCCCTACTTCTGCCGCCTGGAAGCTTCTGGAGCGCTGATTTTTTATATATTTTTCTCGGAATTTTTCTGGCAATTTAAGTAATGGGAAAACCTGAAATACAAAAACAGCAGAAAACAGAAACTGGCACTGGGGTGCACTGAGTTAATAGGTTAGTCCAAATATGATCAAAAGTGTATGGAAGTGCATAAATATCATAGCAATATCACACAAAAGAGGCATGGAGCAAGCAGAAATTATAGATACGTTTTGGACGTATGAACATCCCCAAGCTTAATTCCTGCTCGTCCTCGAGTAGGTAAATGATAACAAGCATAATTTCTGTGCTGACATGCTACCAACCATATAAGAACTTTTCAGAGTCACATGACAAATGCTTACTGAGATAATGAATCTTTAGTAATTAAGTTGCCTCATGAGAATATCACAAAGAACTGAAAGTTTTACAATATGATACTGAAATACTCAATAGATTTGTAGTGAGCATGGTGTGCAAACATGACAAAGTGATACCTCGCTTGCCCCCTTTAGTGAAGCAAAACATAAATGCAGGAGCACCTCCAAAGTTTAAGTGACGACTAGATACAATGATTTCAGAATAAGCGATATCATAATCATGCAGAAGACAATGGTACTTTGGGACAATGCACATTACACTCAGAATGACAATCATGCTCTCAATAGTTGGTGCTTTGAAGAAAGAAGGTGGAGACTCTCAAACCGTGGCTTTTGATGGCAAGGTTGAAAACCCGTATTTGGAAGCAAAGACTAAACATGTACCAGAGCTCTTGGTTTTTAAAAGGTAAAAATGATTTTTGGGAGATGCATATTTCGTCAACGAATGCTAGTACATAACTCAATTACTTCTCGAGCTGGACAAGTTTCAAGGAATGGCTCCCGCACGGGGACGATCACATCCCCTTAATCTCCTTTGTTTATCACTGCCAAAAGTTTTCTGATTTCTCATGAACAAAGCATGAAGGAGGGTTTGTTTGTTGTATATTTTATTATGAGCCGTGCGCACTCTTTGCCAGTTCCTTCTCGTATTAGGGGTTTGCAGATTAGACATGCAACCCCGGGGTGAAACTTGTCCAACTTAAAAAGATCATGAATTAACTACTACTTCCTCATGAGCTAAAACAGAGGCACACAATAGAAATGCTTTTGAATAATTTTGAGATGGTACAAGATAGTCTTCGTTAGGAATGGCAAGTAAATACCATGTATAGGAAGGTATGGTGGACTCATATGGCATAACTGGTTTCAAGGATTTTGGATGCACAAGCAGTCAGTCCGCTTAGTACAGGTGAAGGCTAGCAAAAGACTGGGAGCGACCAACTAAGAGAGCAATGACGGCCATAATCATGCAGAGCGACAAAGCAACATTGAATCAGGCATGGAAGTTATATCACTACTTAGAAATTAAAGATCATCAAGGCTTGATAGACTTTCTTTACAGTCTTAAATATGCGTGAGCATATGCCAAGTCAATCAAAATAAATTCTTGGAGGAAGATATCACTAAACCATACCACATCATAGGCAAACAAATCATGTTGGTACTTCAATAACACATTAAAAACCCCTCAGCTATTTGAGACTAACCATAAGAAAACATGAACTACTAAGCACCATTATGCACATAGCATTTTTATCATAGACATATCAATGAGTGCCACAGACAAACTCTCTTAACAAGATAAGCATGATAACTCAAGAGAGTTCAGCAACCAACTAAACAAAGCTCTTTAAAAAGAAAAGCATGAAAACTAAGAGCTAAACATGACAGTAGCTATTGAAAGACAAAGAACATACACAACAAAGATAAGCATGAAAAATCCTATGTTGTGTTCTAGGTTGAAGTGGAGCGTGTTTCTCTCCCACACAAAGAAAGCTGGGTTCTAACTCGTTATGAAAAGCAAGCAAAGCTAAAGAAAACTAAAAAGGAAACTAAAAGCAAGACGCTCCAAGCATAGCACATAACACATGAAGTGATTAAAATATAGTGGAACGAAAGACGAACTGATAATTGTTGATGGAGAAGGGGATGCACGGGGGCATCCCCAAGCTTAGACGCTTGAGTCTTCTAGAATATTTCTTGGGGGTGCACGGGGGCATCCCCAAGCTTGAGCGTTTGACCCTCCTGAATCTTTTTATCATCTTCCCTCGCACACTTGAAAACTCCCTTCATACATAACTCATCATAATCTGATTAGCGAGGTTATTACCCATAATAAAATAATTTTTCCTTGCTGGAAATAAGGATAATCTTGAAGGTCTACTGTTTCTCAAGATTGCCAAAAGGTTTTTGCAAAGAAAAAGCAAGCTCAAGGTTTGCAAAACGAAGGAAAGGCAAAACAGGACAGAATCTGTGAAAAACAGACCAGCAGGTAGTAAATAATTTTTTCGGGGCACTTCTGCAACTCAAATCAAAAAACTCAGAACAGACGCCCGAAAGCCAATTGTATAGAGCACGCTGTCGAAAAAATTCAGACCAAAAAGATGATCTGGTGATTTTATATGAAGTTTTCTGTCCAAGGACAGAATCTGTTTCCTGGACAGCACGTCACAACTTTTGAACTTTCTTGCAATCAGAGGCTAAACTTGGCACAAAGCTGAAAAGTAAAGATACAATGATGATGCTATTGTAGTAAAAAACATCAAGACACAAAAAAAGCAAAATAAAACTTTATTCATTTTGTGCTGCCTCCCAAAAGCGCTTTCTTTTATGCCTTTAAGCTAGGCATAATGCAAAGAGATCAAGTTTTATCAAGAGTAAAGGAATAGTTAGCCCGTATAACAGACTCAAAAGGTAACTTAATCTCCTTTCTAGGGAAGTGTTCCATCCCTTTCTTGAGAGGAAATTGGAATTTTATATTCCCCTCTTTCATGTCAATGATAGCACCAACGGTGCGAAGAAAAGGACGTCCCAAAATAATTGGACAAGAAGGTTCACATTCAATATCCATAATAGTAAAATCAACGGGAACATAATTGTCATTGACAATGATAAGAACATCGTCGATCCTCCCGAAAGGTTTGTTTATGGAAGAATCAACAAGACGAACACCAAAAGAACAAGAATCAAAAGGTTTCAATTTAATCATATCATATATTCTTTTGGGCATAACGGAGGTACTAGCTCCAACATCACATAAAGCATAGCAAGAGAAGTTATTCAACTTAATTTTAATCATAGGATCCCAACCATCTTCTAGCTTTCTAGGTATGGAGGCTTCTACCCTAAGTTTCTCCTCCCTAGCTTTGGTAAGAGCATTAGTGATATGCTCTGTGAAGGCAAGGTTAAGCGTGCTAGTGTGGGTATCTCTAGACATCTTGTGAAGAAAATCAATAACTTCAGAAAAGGGTGCAATTATCAAAATCAAGGTCACTATTATCAAGTAAGGTGGTAGTGGTGTCCTTTAGGCTCACTTGTTTGGTAGCTTCTATGGTCATAGGAGTTTCTACGGTTGAGGTCATAGCATCACCATTAATAGGTCCAATAGGACCAGGAGTGCATTGGGTGCTAAGAGTTTGGACATCCTCAACAACTTGGATAGTAGCAACAGTGTGGTGGGTAGGAATGCTCTTAATTCTATCTTCTTCCTCCTTTTCTCTAGCCCATCTCTCTTTAAGTTTAGCCAACATCCTAATGTTTTCATTAATTTGCACTTGAATGGCATTCATAGGAGTGGTCTTCCTCTCCTCAAGAGGGGAAGTTCTAATTTTAAGCAACTCTACCTCATGGGCTAAATTGTCTACCTTCAAAGAGAGATCATCTAGTTTGTTTAGTTTTTCTTCTACATTCTTATTGAAGGCTTTTTGGGTAGTGATGAAATCTTTAAGCATAATCTCTAGTTCAGAAGTGGAGTTCTTGGTACTAGGATAAGCATTGTTGTTCCCATAAGAATTAGAGGGGAACAGTCTAGGGTTGCTACCAAAATTACTCCTATTGTTATTGAAATTGTTTCTAGAGATAAAGTTCACATCTACTTGATCTTGAGCAATCAAAGAATTTAAAGGAACATCACGAGGATCAATAGGAGATTGCTTGGAAAGTAGAGACATGATCAAGTCAACTTTTTCATTTAGGGAGGAAATCTCCTCGACAGAGTTTACCTTCCTACCTGTTGGAGCGCGTTCGTTGTGCCATTGGGAATAATTGTTCATCATCTCATCGAGAAGCTTCGTGGCAGCACCAAGTGTAGTTGACATAAAGGTTCCTCCCGCGGCCGAATCTAACAAGTTCCGCGAGGTAAAGTTCAAGCCTGCATAAAAAGTTTGGATAACCATCCAAGTAGTCAAACCATGAGTAGGGCAGTTCTTGACAAGAGATTTCATGCGTTCCCAAGCTTGGGCAACATGTTCATTATCCAATTGTTTAAAATTCATTATGTTACTCCTTAGTTGGATAATTTTAGCAGGTGGATAGTACTTCCTAATAAAGGCATCCTTGCACTTGTCCCAAGAATCTATGCTATTCCTAGGCAAAGATTGAAACCAAATTTTAGCTCCTCCTGTCAAGGAGAAAGGAAAAGGCTTAAGCTTAACAATATTACCATCTATTTCTTGGTACTTTTGCATATCACAGAGTTCAACAAAATTATTTTAGTGTAAAGCAGCATCATCTCCAGCACCGGAGAATTGATCTTTCATAACTAGGTTCAGTAAAGCAGGTTTAATTTCATAAGAAGGTGCTGAAGTGGCAGGTGTAGTAATAGGCGTGCAGATAAAGTCATCGTTGTTATGACTAGTAAAGTCACACAACTTGGTGTTCTCGGTGGAACCCATAGCAGCAACAAGCAAGATAACTATTTTTGTGATTTTTGATAGAGGGAACTAAAGCAAAAACTGAAAGGTAAACTAACAAGACTAAAAAGCAAAGATAAAAGATAGCGTGCAACTCCCCTATCTTGAAGAGTGGAGTCCCCGGCAACGGCGCCAGAAAACTTTGCTTGATGGCTTCTCGCCCCTCGTTGGTTACCCCAAGTGGAAGGTGTGAGATGTAGCGTAGCGGTAGTTTTCCCTTGGCAAAGATACCGAGGATCGAATCCCGTGAGACTCCGAGGGTCAAAGAGAAGGTGTCAACTGCTAACGGCACCAGATACTTAGCGATTGACAGGACCTGCACACAGATACAAATAACTTTGCTCCCAACGAGTACAGAGAGGTTGTCAATCCGTCCGGCCTTGTCGTTTACAAAGGATCAAACGCAAGAGATAATAGTGATAGGTATGACTGCAAATAGTAAATAAGAACAGGAAGTAAATAGCGGATGTGATCAGTGATGGTAATATGGACCGGGGTCCCATGATGTTCACTAGTGATGTCTCTCTCCCAAAAGACGATAAAACAGCTAAGCGAGGTAAACAAATTACAGCTGGGCAATTGACAGGATTATGTGCGCAAACCAATGCTAACTATGCTGCAAAGAAAGGTAGAGGCTCAAAAGCATGGGAGGTACGCCAAGGCAAGTAGACCGAAATCCATCTGCATCTACTACGAATCATCCACCTTGAGATATCTATCCAGAACATCTCGCTGGTATTAAGTTGCGAGTCCCACCCATAGTGTAAACTCAAAGCAACAGACAACTACATTAAAAGAACTTTGCGTAAAGTAAACAATCCTTGCACCCGCAAGTACAAGCACCGTTGTTTTCCCCCTTGTGGCAACAGCACATCCCCTAGACTCATGTTTCTGTCACTCAAGCTAGTCATCAAGGGGCATGAACCCACAATCAAGCATAACGTTCCCTCTTGGAGTTACTACCTACTACTTGGCCAAAGCAATAAATAGCAACGGAGAACATGCAAGAATTACTAAAGAACATAAATATAAAAGAGGTGAATCAAATATATTACTCACACACAATCTGAACATAATCTCATAATCCATCGGATCCCAGCAAACTCATCATAGCAATAGCATAAGGATTACATATGTGCCTCGATCATGTAGGGCAGCTCACGAGGTCTAATCGGTGAAGAACAAAGAGGGGAGGAGAACATCACATAGCTACTGGTCATGGACCCATGGTCCAAGGGGGACCACTCACAACTCATCCGGGAGCCGTCCATGGTGGTGGAGAAGCTCCCGGTGGTGGTTCTCCCCTCCGGCAGGGTGTCGGGAGAGTTCTCCTGGTGCTCCCGATCTTGGAAGCGCGGCGGCGGCGGAACAGAGATGAGATCGCGAAAAAGGGTTCCGTCCTCGAGGGTTTCGGGACGCGGTGTAAATATATGCCAAAGGGGGTCGCCAGAGGAGCTAAGCGGGGCCCAGGTGGCCTGGCGCGGCGGCCAGGAGGGGGCCCGCCCCCTCTGGGCACCTAGAGCCCCTGTGGCCCCCCTCTGGCCCTACTTCTGCCGCCTGGAAGCTTCTGGAGCGCTGATTTTTTATATATTTTTCCCGGAATTTTTCTGGCAATTTAAGTAATGGGAAAACCTGAAATACAAAAACAGCAGAAAACAGAAACTGGCACTGGGGTGCACTGAGTTAATAGGTTAGTCCAAATATGATCAAAAGTGTATGGAAGTGCATAAATATCATAGCAATATCACACAAAAGAGGCATGGAGCAAGGAGAAATTATAGATACGTTTTGGACGTATCAATATCCCACACAGTGAATCCCCGACAAACGTTTCCATTTGTATGTACATCACCCACAATTTTATGTTCATGTGTGATCAGGGGAGATAACACAGATGCTTTTGTAGGACAAGCCGTGGGAGATTGTCTTGCCATCCCACATACCATATCACACATAATTTTATGTATAGCCTCATCTGTGATAGGTTTAGTGATCACAAGCACTTTGCCTCAATTAACCGTTTGCGTTGTCAAAGTATATCACACACGATTCCATGAAGAAAACAATATGACATTGGGCTATCCTTCTCACACGCTATTAATGCTAAAGATGTTTGTAAAGTGCCATGACCCATTTAGCAGGTTCATTAGTTTACTATTAATACCTCTATTATTAAGAAAATTCACATTTCATATCGAACAACTGTCACTCTCATATCAGGCACAAAATTTATTTTAACATCATAGTACGATAGCTACGAGAATGCAACATTGTACAACATATATCCTATAATCATTTCCCTAATCAACTGACGCATGATCAACCAAATTCATCTTCTTCACGTCTGCTTTTGAGTTTAGTAAGAGCCTATTTTGAACTGACCAACTAGAAAAGTGCCTCCTCCTTCGCAAGCACCATCTTAGCAAAGTTTATTTTTTTAAACTAAGCTCATTATCCATCTTCCTATTATATTTTTCTCATATCTTGAAATTCTTCATCGCTGACAACATTTTCTCTAAGCCTATCTCTATTCTCTTCCTCATACCTGCTCTAGAGCGTTTCTAGGCACATCTTCAAAGACTATGGCCACACTTGATCAACCTGCTCTAGGTAAGAACACTTTCGTTCATCCTATAATATTTAAAACTAAACCAGTTAAAATTGTAGGGAAAATGGGGATCTAGCAACATAGAAAATCACCACATACATATTTTGAAAAACTGTAGAAACACGTTAATTATGACATATCTTCTCAAAAAGATAAATGTGCAAATGAATTAATTGCTACTGAGACAACAACCAAATTCAAGAACACCACAAGCTACAATTAAATACAATAATGCTACAAGTTCTTAGTCACGTACTAGATTAAAAAATTGACCATTTTATGAGGAAGCTAAATATAACTGCAACAACATAGCAACAATGTCTTAGTCACATCCATATTAACATAGCACAGTGTCTGAATCACATCTAACAAGTGATTGTTTTTGCGTGGGAGATCTAACAAATGATTTTTAATAGCAAAAGTGGGGATAACCTTTGCTGCACATGTCAGAAACTGCCTACCACTGTCCACGGATTCAAAAGCCACTAACTTCACGCATGAAGATTGATGGTGGAAACGAGCAGGTAAATCTTCAGCTACCCCGCTCCATTCATTGCAAGTGATGGTCCTAGGGAGCTACAAGTGGAGGAAATGCCTCAAATTGGCCGCCGGGTTAATATACTTTATTCCAAATCATAACCCTCAGTCTGCGGGGCGAGGGTGAGAAGAGAGGCATACCTGACTGGTGACAAAGTCGTCATCAGAGGAGGAACCGATGGAAGGGTCATTGAAGAAGGCCATGGCATCCTCCATAGTCGGATGTGAGACGACGAGAGCGAGGAAGCGAGTATAGCTTATGAAGGAAGGAAGGAGCAAATAGGTGAAATGTGGCTTGTTGTTGGGAATAAAAGGCGGTGGGTATGGCGCGTGGTGTCATCGGATACCATTCACTTTGAACAAATGTGTGCATCTCAAAGGATTCTTCTGCCTTGCGCGCACGTGATGAGTTTGAGCACTCAAATTTCCATTGAAATTTCCCTAGGTACAGTGCTCATTGACGTCATTGCATAATTTAACATCACTTGCTAATTTGGGTACACAAAAGAGCGTACAACACATAGACAGACCATCCTTACTAAATCGAGCAATTTTAGTATTTAGACATAGGCGGTTGACCTAAACATAGCTCTATCCAAGGACTAGAATTATAAACAAAGGCTAAGTATGCATAATTTTAACAAGGTCACCGCCGTGCCGTCCTATGCCTCGCCGGTGCAAGATGAGATGTCGATGACTTGTCTTGGCTACTTGCCATCGTTGGTGGACTCTACGCCCCAGGATGAAGTCGACCGTGTCGTTGTCCTCATCCTCGACGCTGCCCTCAAGGTTGTAGTGCTCATGGTAGTGGCGGCACAAGAGCTCGTGGTGGTACTCCAGTGCCAATTCCTCGACGGACAAGCGCTTCTCTACCTCCTCCTTAGCCACATGCAACTCCTCCTCCCGGCGCTACTTGATATACGCCTCCTCCTGCATCTTTATCTCCCGCTCGGTGATCTCATGAGGAAGCAAGGACTCCATGGCCTCCGTCGCCGCATCATCGGCAATCATTTCCGCAGCCTTTTCGGATGTCGGTGCATGCTGGATTCCGAGGAGGCATAGAATATCTTGGCGTGGTCGTCATCAATCTGCGCATGGATTGCCTCGACCCAGGCCAAGGCGACCTCTGCGGCACGGATGGCTGCTTGAGCGCTCTTGGTGTTTGCAGCCGCCGTGACAATAGCTGAAGCAACCGTCTCAGCTGCTGGAGCTGCCCCGTCGGCCGTCGCAGATGCCATCTCGATGGATGTAGCTGCTCTCAATGCGGATGCGGCCACGCTCTCAGCATAGGAGGCCACCCTCTCGTCGGAGGTGGAGCCGCTCGGGCCGGACCAGATGACCCTACGGGCCCTCACGAAGTGTCTCCATGGCATGATTCTTTGCAAGAAGGGGTTGGGATGTGTATCGGTGACTCGAGGACTCGGGAGTTAAATGCGCTTGAGCAGATGAATCCGACGAAGCTTATGGAGGAAGACATAAAAAGACCCACGAATTTCCCTCGCAAGTGGTTCTTTTAACTAATTGTATGTGATGTTGTTTATTTTTATTAGCTGCGAAAGACTAATTGGGAGTACAATGGCAAAGGATGGTGATGGAAACTGTATGATTTTTTCTACCTTTAACATGCACTAATACGACAGTCATGTTAAATTTTGGAAAGATTCAGGGTTCATTTGTCCTTTTTAAGACATTAAGGTAGTTTCTAGCCATAGAACGTTTCTAATACAAATTTGAACTACATGTACATGCAACAACAAATCATCATCAGTTGGAAAATAATATTTGCGTCCTTGTGTGCATGTTAATGCCCTGTGTTGGAAGGAATTTTCAAATATATTGAGGTCATGGCTTGGACACAAAACATTGAGAACCATGACTTTTAGATTCCAAAAAATTCAAAAATGATCAGAAATACGTGAAACCTTGCCTAATGTCATGGCATGGCACCAAGATGATGTGGTAAAAGAATTGGTCTATTTGACAAAAGTTTGGACACATGCCTCTCACAAATCAGAACATCTCACAAGAAGACTTGTGGTTCCAAGGAGGAACAATGCATGTTTGATGAAGAACCGACACTCACTTCCTCGTGTTGCCCTGAAATGTTTTCTACCATTAATTAACATTCACTAATACAATGATCATGTTCAATTTCAGAAATTTTAAGGGTTCATTTGACCTTTTTTGACATTAAGTGAGTTTCTAGCCATATGATGACCGTAATTCAAATTTGAACTACATGTACATGCAACAACAAACCATCATAAGTGGGAAAATCATATTTGTGTCCATGTGTACAAGTTAATGCCATGTACAGTAAATTGGAATGAATTTTGAATCATATTGGTGTCACGGCTTGGACACAAACATTGAGAACCATGGATTCTAAATTCCCAAAAGACAAATTGATAAAAAAATATGAAACCTTGCTTGATTACATGGCAGACTAAGATGGTAAGAGAATTGGCATTTTGACAAAAACATTGACACACACCCTCACAAATCGTAACATCTCATGAGAAGACGTGTGGTTCCAAGAGGGAACAATGCATGTTTGAGACCCGACGCTCACTTCCTTGTATGACCCTAATTTTTTGCTCTACCGTTAACATGCACTAATACAATGGTCATGTTAAATTTTAGAAATTTTTATGGTTCATTTGACTTTTTAAGACATTAAGTGAGTTTCTAGCCATATAATGGTCGTAATCCAAATTTGAACTACATGTACATGCAACAACAAATCATCATGAGTTCGAAAATCATATTTGTGTCAATGTGTGCATGTTAATCTCCTGTGCAGTAAATTGGAAGGATTTTCAAGCATATTGGTGTAACGGCTTGGAGACAAACATTGAGAACCATGGATTTTAAATTCCAAACATTTCAAAAATGATCAGAAATACATGAAACATTGTTAGATGTCATGACATGGCACCAAGATGTTGTAGTTAAAGAATTGGCCTTTTTCACGGAAGTTTTGACACACATCTTTCAAAAATCAGAGCATCTCACGAGAAGACTCGTGGTTCCAAGAAAGAACAATGTGAATGTGTTCCTGCCATTAACATGCACTAATAAAACATGCATGTTGTTCGCACACGAACACGTCACCATGTACCTCCGACGCCGAGGGTGATGTACCATAGCTCACGTTGAAGGAGACCCATCTGGAAGCGCGGTACGCAAGCAATCCGGCGGGCGCTTTTGAGGACCCAAAACCCCACGCGTCCGAGAGGGACCCCGTCTGGAAGTGCAGCGGCTATGGGTTGCCCTAGGTCGACCTGATCGCCCCAAGGGCCTCGAGATTCGCCGCCCTGGAACAAGAAGAACAGACGAAGAATGAGTAGAAGAAGAAATAGTGTTAAGGAGAAAAGATAAAATGATAAAAGTGGTAGATGTGTTTGTTCGATTGTGTGTTGTTCAATCGGCCGTCACCCCTTAGGTATATAAGAGGCGGCTGGACTTCCCGTGCAAGGAAAAGGCTTGGATTCACGTCCAAAACCCTAGCCAAATTCAGATTGGTTTTGTCCGAACTTTCCAAAACTGTTCGGTTTAAACTGGTTGCACCTTGCGGGTAACTTTTGAGGTGGTAAACGACCTTGGATGGAAAAGAGCCCAAAAGCAATATTGACTGTTTCGACGTGACGAACAACTTTCATGTTGAACGTTTTTCGATTCGAAGCCACTTCTAGGACAAAACGGTCACGCAAAACAGGCTGTTATTCGCGCTACCCATCAGACACGTGCCTGGTGGGGTGCGCCACTTATGGCTCCGTGACAGGGCTGCATCCGGATGGATGTAACTTTTGCATACGAACTCGGATTGGAACAATGTTTATATGAAAATCGATCGATTCGATGAGACAAAGACAATTCATGTAGAAATTTTTCCATATGAGGCAGTCTTGGTGGTGTTATCAGCCGAATAGTGTTTTGAATACAAATTCTCAGTATTTCGAACACAACTTCGGCCTTCGAGATGAGATTGGATGGCGATGGCCCAAACTTCAAAGATGCTCATATGGACAATACAAAACTTTTTTTATGTAGATCACTTCTCCATTTGAGGTCATATTAATTAAGTTATTGACCGTGCCAAAATCTGGTGTCAACACATGCCCCCCTGTTTTTCGACAAAACTTGGATGCCGAAAAATAATTTGCACATAGCTTATTCTAAGGACGATGTCAGCACTCCATCGGCCATTTTGCTTGTTTTTAGGACGATAAGTATATATCGACCATTGCTTGTTTGAACCTCTTGATGCAAACTTGGGTGAAAACTTCTCAACTTCTATAAAAATGCGGTGATAAGGTTCCATAGACCAAAACCATCCTCCGAACCATATTGTTCACCCTTTTGCTAGGATTTTGGAGATAATCAATTATGAACTTCCTCCAATCCTTACTTCGCCTGCATAAAAATTTCATTAGTGGCCGAAGCTGTGGACTTTGGTTCGGCCATACCTATCTTGACAAGATGATGCATCGGCTATTGAGAGATATGCAATACACCATGATTAACATAGTAGCCGGATGCTTGCTGTGCCAACTCTTTCGAATTGTCATGTCTAAATATATGAACAAATTTAATGCAACCCAAGGCAAATTTTGCATCTAGACATACCCCAAGATAAACTATAAGTGATTCGTCAAAACATTGATAACCCTTGGATATTTGTTGCACTATTCATAACGAATCACTGAAAGCCTCAATATGTATAGCACCTATAGCAAGTAAAAGAGTCGATCCGAATAACAATGCATATTCGACTTTGATTAATCGTGCATAAAAATATTCTACACGAGATGAGGCTTCAAAAAATAGTACCACAAGGAGATATATAAACAACACCAACACTTTGGCCATTGCTATGAATTCAGCCATCAAAACATAATCTCCATAGTACTAGAAAGACAAGGCTAATATCAATATTATGCATGTTATAAATCCGATGGTTGATAATAAAACAACAATGATTTGGCCTCTCATAGACTTGAAATATTCATAGGCCAAATCATATATATTAAATCAAAGTATAAACTAACTCAATTTCTACGAATTGGTGTATGCAACATATTTTGAATGGCACCGTTCATGATGTCTCAACTCCATTCAATCATAATATAGGCATACATATAAATTTCCATGAGCAGGTAACTTGTCTTGCTCTCCAATCGAAGTAAGGACGATGTTAGAATACTACACCGTCCATGCATTGACATACTCTTACGACGATAGATAAATATCGGCCATTACCATGTAAACTTCATTCAAAGCACATATAGCCGAAAATGACAAATCAAGTATTTCGGCCCTTTGAATTAGAAACAAACTTGTAGCTAATCAAATGTATAGTGACTTGGTAATACCCTTTCATGATGTAAGAAATTATATGGCATCCATGGATTAAAATAAGCCCATTGAGGGTTACCAATCATACCTGATGACGAATTCCATGGCATAGGCGTTAATGGCATAGTTGAAGAATATGGATAATGTGTAGACCGAAGATGATGCAACCTTCGGCTTGGTCCTTCATAGTTTTCACTCTTTTCCTTCTTCACCTTTGCTGCACTTCTTGTAATGGAAGCTTGCACATAATTCTTATTTTGAGCACTTCCTTTGGGAACCCATGCCATGTTCCTTTCTTCAAGTTCTTGTGCACTAATCTTGGTAATTTCTTCTTTTGCCAATATGATAAGCCGAGTGGGCACCCCGGCTGCAATTTTGTCTGGAGTAATGGCAATTCTTGTTTTACCTTGTGCACTCTCAACTTCTTTTCTTCAGATTTGGCACTTTGACTATCAATAATTGGTTGCTTCGGCTTATTTCCTTTAGTAGCCAATGTCAACACTTTAATTTGCTCTTTTTCATTTGAGATCAAATCTGAAGTTGCACTCTTACGGCCATCTCTTTTAACACGGTAAACTTGCTTCACCACCTCTTTCTTCTTCCTTGAGTTCTGGACCAATTCCTTAAGGTTGAATTGGTCTTTAACATATGATTGTTCAAATGTTGATCGTCTTGAAGCTGCATAATGTTGGTGAGATATTCTAAAATAAGATGGAGAATGTGCTCTTGTATCATACCTGTCCCATGATGGATATGATTCTATATGAGCATAGGGAGGCATCCACGGCATTGGCATTGGCGGACCAAAATAAGGATACAAATATGTTGCATTAAAATTCTCATTTTGCCAATACCGATCGTTCGATTTGCGTTTAGGGGGTGATCTTGATGCTTTTACATGATTCGACCAATAAGCATTCTTCTCTTCACCCTTCTTTTGATATTTATCTAATAGTTCGGCGAAGGTGATTTTAGATCTCTCACACTTGCACTTATTTTGGCCTTTGTTCTCTTTCGGTTCGCCTTCATCGATCATTGGATTTGCTTGCTGGCCCCCGGTCCTTGGCGTCTTCATTGTAGCTTCAACAGAATTCTCGCTCTCAATATTATGTTCATTACGCTCTTCAACAACTTATGTAATTTCAAGCTTGATCCCATCACCTGCAACTTTTACCTTCTCTTTAAATGGATCGGCTTGAAGTAGCCGATGCAAAAACTTTTTTCCATCAGGACCAATCAAAATAGACTGGTCATCTCTTCGTGTTTCAACAAATTTTAATCGTCCATTTTCAGTGGCCGATTTAACCATTTGACAAAACATGTTGCAATCCTCAAAATTATGCTTGAACGAAGCATGCAACTTACAATACATTCGTCCTTGAATAGATGGCTTGACATGGTGATCAAGAATTCTAATATAATTATTTCTCAACAACAAATCAAAGATTTGATCACACATGTTTGAATTGAAGGTAATGTCGTTGTTTTCTAGCCGATCTTGCTATGAGAACGGCTTTGGAGTTAAGCATACAAATGGTTCGGATTTTTATCACTCCATTCAGCTATGAATTTTATTTTGCATTCTTTTCCCGATGTCTTTGGATAAGTTATTATACTAGCATCGGTTCTCTGAAAAGAATCTAACATTGGCTTTAAGTTTCTGAAAGAAAAATAGTTAAAACATACATGCCCCAATTGAGACTAAGTGCAAGCCAAGTACGAAATAAGCAAAGCTACCCAATTATATATGAACTTTAGGTAAGGCAATGGGGAAAGCTTTGGTTGCAACAATAAGTCATTATCACTCTTGATAAATGGCGCAATGGGTTGACCGATATGTTCTATAACAATTTAATTGCTAACAAGTAAATTACCCTTCTTTATTGGTCTTTCAAAATTACTTATGATGATTTTTATAATAGATGCATCAACAATATAGTTTTGACCAAATCTGAAAATAGGTAAATCACTTGCTAAGCATACATCTTCAAATATGTTGGGAGAGCATGATGGTGGTGTGACTTGAACAATATCTTGCTTCGTCTTTGGATGGCTCCCCAACACTTTGTCATGTTCTTTTTCTTTATTCCGCGCATCATTGCCTTGAAGATCCTTGTCAACCGACCTTTGTCCAGATACTTGTTCTTGTCCTTGAGACTTGTCAATTTCTGTGGCACGAAACTCATAGGGCAGGAAGTAGGTCCAATTAACTTCAGAAAAATCAAGGACCATTGTTTTCCTATGCTTGCCATGCCCTTTCTCAGTGATGCTTGCCTCATTGGATTTGATGTATTGGAAATATGTACTACTTGATTCAGCTTTTTGAACCAAAACACTTTTAGTTTCCGAATCATCATTTTTTTCACTGGTTCTACCAATTGGCAATGCTTCTTTTACTTGAGCCAATTCTATTTCTTTTTGTTTCTGGCGGCGAGCAGCAAAATTGGCTTTAATCTTTTTCTCAATTTCAGCCCACTCCGGATATGATTGCCCCCCAATGCTTCTAGATTCTTTCGGCAATGGCACATGGGTGTTGCCGAAACTTTCCAATTGTGTAGGGGGTGCATAATATGATGTAGTACTAGGTGAAGGCACATGCATTGTTGTAAAACCATATCTTTGCTCGCCAATTTTATCAATTGACAAAGATTCATCTTCTTGCAAAACTCTAGCTTTTGTTGCATTATAATCAGGAAATAGCCCCTTTTCATGTTGTTCAAGGCAAAGAGCACTAATCCTCTTATTTTGGGCTAAACTCTTTAATGCAGCCACCACTACCTCATCTTCTACAATATTGGGCACAACTTCTCCTGTAAAATTTACATTTATTCGGCTATGACCAAGAAGGTGTGAAGCCAAATTATGAACGTCTACAGTTGTGTACGGTGCTGAAAAATTACTGACATGAGGTGTAGCATATGACGGTTGAGAGTAACTGGCCGAATAGCTAGTAGTAGCATGGCTAATTCTCCCATCCATCGACATGGTTGAACTAGTATATTGCAAATTAGTTGTCGATGAATAAAAGGGTGAAACACTTTCTTGCATGGCATTGGAAATTCTAACATGAGGTGTTTCAAATTTATTAACCGAACTCAACATGTTGTTCATCGGCATAACGATTTGTGGGGTTGCCGATGCAAGAGAGTTGTGATACATATGGTGCATGTTACTAGTATCATAAGAAGTTGAAACATGTAAATTATTTTGAATCGGCCTATGCACGTAATTAGATGCATGATTGAACAAACTAGGGCTGGCCGATAGAGCATACTCATTGAAGGATCTAGTAACACCATATGAATTATTTGCACCTACAGTAGGGGATTGGGTATTCATATTACCTTTGTAGATTCCAAACCCTAGACGACGATCCCCTCGTAGCAAGAACGGGCAGGAGACAGTTCAAAACTTCGTCTCGAGCGGAGTCACCAAAAAGTGTGTTCCCACATGAACACATCACTGTGTACCTCCGACGACGAGGGTGATGCACCGCAGCTCACGTCGAAGGAGACCCGTCCGGAAGTGTGGTACACAAGCAATTCGGCGGGCGCTTTTGAAGACCCAAAACCCCACGCATCCGAGAGGGACCCTATCTGGACGCGCGGCGGCTATGGGCTTCCCTAGGTCGACCTGATCACCCCTAGGGCCTCGAGGTTCGCCGCCCTGCAACAAGAAGAACAGACGAAGAACGAGTAGAAGAAGAAATAGGGTTAAGGAGAAAAGATAAAAAGATAAAAGTGGTAGATGTGTTTGTTCGATTGTGTGTTGTTCAACCGGCCATCACCCCTTAGGTATATAAGAGGCAGCTGTACTTCCCATGGAAGGAAAAGGCTTGGATTCACATCCAAAACCATAGCCAAATTCAGATTGGTTTTGTCCGAACTTATCAAAACTGTTCGGTTTAATCTGGTTGCACCATGCGGGTAATTTTTGAGGTGGTAAACGACCTTCGATGGAAAAGAGCCCAAATACAATATTGACTGTTTCGATGAGACAAACAACTTTCATGTTGAATGTTTTTCCAAAACGGTCATGCAAAACCGACTGTTATTCGCGCTACCCATCGGACACGTAGCTGGTGGGGCGTGCCACTTATGGCTCCGTGACAGGGCTGCATCTGGATGGCCGTAACTTTTTCATACGAACTTGGATTGGGACGATTTTTATATCAAAATCGACCATTTCGACGAGACGCAGACAACTAATGTAGAATTTGTTTCCATATGAGGCAGTCTTGGTGGTGTTATCAGCCAAATAGTGTTCTGAATACAAAATCTCAGTATTTCGAACACAACTTCGGCCTTCGAGATGAGATTGGATGGCGATGGCCCAAACTTCAAAGAAGCTCATATGGACAATACGAAACCTTTTTATGCATATCACTTCTCCATTTGAGGTCATATTAATTATGTTATTGACCGTGCCAAAATCTAGTGTCAACACATGTTAAATTTTGGAAATTTTTAGGTTTCATTTGCTTTTTTAAAAACATTAAGTGAGTTTCTAGCCATATAATCGCCGTGATTCAAATTTGAACTACATGTACATACAACAAAAAACCTTCATTGGTAGGGAAATCATATTTGTGTCCTTGTGTGCAAGTTAATCCATTATGCAATAAACTGGAAGGAATTTTAAAACAAATGGTGGCACTGCTTGGACACAAGAAACCTTGCTTGATGTCATGGCATGGCATGAAGATGTGGTAAAAGAATTGGCCTGTTTGATGGAAGTTTTGACACACACACCTCTCACAAATCGGAGCATCTCATGAGAATACCTGTGGTTCCGAGAGGGAACAATGCATGTTTGATGATGAACAGGTGCTCGCTTCCTCGTATGGCCTTTTTTACCGTTAACACACACTAATATGATGGTCATGTTAAATTTTGGGAATTTTCAGAGTTCGTTTAACCTTTTAAGACATTAAGTGAGTTTCTAGCCGTAATTCAAATTTGAACTACATGTACATGCAACAGGAAACCATCATGGGTTGGAAAAATCATTTGTGTATTTAAATTTACAATAATATCATGGTCAACACGAAATAAGTATTCATGCAAAACATTTGTAAAGAAAATGTAAATATCTAGCAAGACACCTAGGCCCCACATGATTGGCACTTAGTTTCATGCCGCGAAGTTTGGAAGGTGAGTGGCGCAGGTTGTTAACCAGACACGGTTCGGTCATGGGAACTTTCAGCAATTTATTTCACACATGGCTTTTGCTTCGAGAATCTTATGGAATTCAAGCAATATTATTTGTAAATTCCAATGACCGGTGCATGTACTGCTCCCATCGATCTACATACCGACTACCAATATATACTGCCCCGCTCACATCATTCCGCATGCATTCTCATCTACATTCTCTCCTCGCTCGCCCCCTCTCTCACAAAACTCTACCATGGCGCCGCTGATCTGCACACGTGCCGAGGAGAGTAGGCGCCACCCTACGAGAATGACTAGGCGGATAGCGGTGACGAGGAGGACCCCTACGTGACACCAGACGAGGTTGCATCGGACCCCAACTTGGGACTAGTTTTGGGGGCAGTACCATGTTTTTCTGTGGAAGGCGCTACCGTTGGCTGATAAAACCAGGCAAGTGGAGTTCAAGAAAGAGATGGCGGAGGAAGAAGCCAGGTACGAGGCGACCCATGAAGCCCGTGAGGCCAGCTGGGAAAGGAGGCGCTGGAGCTTTGGCGATGGGGGCGCCGACATGTGGAGGAGGTATACGAAGATGGATGATACATCACCAGGAAGCCCAAAGGAGATAGTTGCCTCATCACTGTGTTTAGGTGGGCCAATAAGCTCCAACGTCTTATCGGCAAGGAGCTTCGGTGGGCACCCACCAAAAGGGCAAGATCGTCTGTGGGCGTCCGCCAGCAAGAGGCAGATCGGCACATTGAGTGCTGCAAGGAGGAGGAGGCGGAGAAGTCCCTCCGCGCTGGGAAGCCGCCACACACCATGGAGCTTCAGCGAGGGTCTGGCGGAATACTGCCCCCGTAAGGAGATATTATTAGTTTTTAGTATCGTTCGCTTTTGATTTTATACATTGTACGTAGTAGTTAAGTATCATCACGTATATGTGATGATATTACATAAATATATATATATATATATATATATATATATATATATATATATATATATATATATATATATATAT
>LR738712.1:191540857-191678347 GCA_902687465.1 Secale cereale | reverse complement strand
GATGAACTACTTAACAATTAATATATATTATTATTTTATATTTCTATCTGTTTTCGTACTAATTTCTATTGAGCTGTTTACCATCCACGTGTACAAAACGGAAAGTATAGACACATTGAAACAAAACAAGGTATAAGAACGGAAAATAGAGTATACACATTGAAACAGAGCAATATTATGATTGTTGTGAATACTTATCGATCAATTTTGGAACCACTCAACAAAGTAAAACGCGTCGAAAATCACCACCCTTGCATATGGTAGTTGTTGGCTTTGCCTGAACTACTGCAGGCGTTCATCCAAGTGGTAAACACGCTCGCGATACATCTGGAGCGCGATCTCGAGCTCCAAGTTGGCTATTTCATCAGAGATCCCAGCTCCAAGATGCGACGACCATGTTCCTCTACTGCACCTAATTGTACACCTGGGCCAAGTAGGCGTTCGAGCCTAGCGACCAGTGCGTTGGCATCTAGCGCGGACAAGGCAAACAACGCGATCTATGCGAACAGTGTGGTCGGCGTCTGGTACAAGTACGACATGGCCGGCCTCTGGTGTACGGTGCCAAAGGCCTCTGCCCACTCCTTCCAAGTAATGGAGCTACTGACGGGTCGTGTATCCAGCTGCAACTCCATGTCGCTAGCAGGCAAGCGCCGATGGATCCACTCTTGCTATGTTGCACGCCGCACCTCTCGCTGTGCAGCGAGCCACAGGCTATCAGCATGGACACGCCTGTCTTGCTCTACAGCGCACCACCGACCAAGTTATGCGGCGAGCTGCAACCTCTCTACATTGACATGCCTATCTTGATTCATGGCATTCAACGCCATACGCCAAGGGTCTCCTCAACCCTAGTGATGACGCACAACACTGCGTCATCCATCGCATTGTCGGGGACGCCATCGTCCTCAACGGGCCGTGGTGCCTACTTGTTTCCCTCGTCGAGGAGGTTTATGGCAAAGGTGGGGCTTCAATGGGTTGGCATGCTTGGAAAAGGTAGAGGGGCTATAGGCTCCGCTTGTGCCTCGGTGTGTCGCACACCGCCTAGTAGGCTTATGCGCAATTACTTGGTGGCGGCGGGAAATTGATGAGGAAGTGGTTGGAAACGGTGGCATGTTAATAAAACACCATCAATTAATGGAAACTTAGCATAGAAGGAAGCGCAAGCTAGCATGATGCGTGCGCGCACATTGCTCGCCCAAGGGTGTGATCCATATACTTGTGTGTCCAACGGAGCACCATATTCTCACGACAGAATATTCTTCTGTATACAGAGAGCGTAAATGCTGTGAAGATTGAGGTAACTACATGGCGGTTAAACTGTGGAACATGTCAGTGATGATTTCAAGAATGCAGACAATTATTTACCAACAAGCATTTGCCTAGAAAACACACAGCTTATTAGCAGGAAATGTCTGTGTTATTGTCGGTCTTGCCACACAATTAGCCGGTGCACCCGTGTCAGTTGCCCGGGTTCACCTCGCAGTGCCGACCTCTGCTCGCATCCGTCGGCGTGCTGTGCTCGTGTTCCTTCATGCACTCTGCACTCTCCCTCCGCGCGTGCTCTGTGAGCGGTTGGGGTCGGTGCACGATCATGTTGGCGCCCCACATGCATGTGGTTGCGCCGAGCATGTCGCCTTATGCAGTTACGTGTGGTACGATGGAGTTACGCATTATGAAAAATTCCATCCGGACATGCTGATATTCCAACCTGACATGCCAGTCATTTCAACCTTTCAATCGTGCCCCACAACACAACAAGCATACCCACAAGGACACATCGAAAGAGGGTATCTAGCGGAGCTCTAATGGAGTTCCGCGAGCATCACGTGAACACCCACATGAGGGAGAAGGACCTCTCAGTGGTGTACAACATCGACTCGGCCGTGGTGGAGGACGTCATCAACACCATGGAACATTTGCTTGCTCAGGATAAGTACAAAGTGGTCAAAATTGACATTAAGTACACTGACTGTCATCCGGGGATAGATCAGAAGGTTGTCGTTGCCAAGTTGTGCGTGCACTAGCACATCCTTGTCTACCACTACCGCCTGGCCACAAGGCCTTGCAACCGTTTTGCTAGGTTGTCAACAACCCCGACTATAAGTTTGCAATGGTGGGCACCATCAACGATGTAAAAGTGCTCAAGATTTTGAGCTTCACCTGCGAGAACCTTGTCTACAGGGACTGGGGTAGCAAGAAGGACAAGGACTCCCTGGTTGACCTCGCCCTGGCCATCATCAACCCCTACTATGAATATTTGAAGGTTGATGCCAAGAAAAATCCTGTAGCCTGGCACGGGGACTGGATGCAGACTAGATGAAGCTCACCTCAAGTTCATGGCCTAGAACGTGTAAACATGCTATGAGATGCAGGGCCAGACCATTGACATGAGGGAGTGCTTCTTTCCTGTAATCGATGATGGATCAAGCCACCAGCAGAGCAGTGGCGGCAAGCATCACTACAAGAAGTAGATGATGAATAGATGGTGATCATTTATTCTAGTTTATTATGCATGTAATTGTTTACTTTGGTGTGTGCAAATGTTATGTTTGTAGGTTTAATTTGGTTATGCAATCATGTCTTGATAAGTATATATGTTGTTGTTTTGTAGACAGAGCGTAGATGTTGTGTAGAGTGAGCAAATCACATCGCATATGGATTAAACTATGAAACCCGGTCGTAATTATTTCAGCAATCGCTGACAATTGTTTACCATCAACCGTTTGCCCACAACACACACAAATTATTTGGAGCAATTGTCAATGTTATTATCGGTCTTTCCACCCAATTTTGATTACTGGCCTATTTGCCGTGTATCACACACATCTTGTTAAGCTGAATTGTTTCTGTTTATTTTGGCTCATCGCAAATAGTTCATTCAAGTGAAATGTATGTCGTCCATCGCATGATCTGACCGATTTTTTCTGTTTGTTGGCTAATCGCAAATAGTTCATCCGAGTGAACTATATGCCGTATATCGCAAACATCTTGATCTGACTGACCATTTATATTGTTTTGACTGATCGCAAATAGTTCGTACGGATCAAATGTATGCCAAGTATCACACATGCAACTCTAATCTAAATCATGCGTGATGTCTCCACCACCACACACATTTCGTCTTATTGGTGATGGTGTTATTACGATACTATCTGCGATTCATGCATCGCACACAACTTTGCCGTAGGGACCCTGATTCATGTGTCGCGTTACCAACATCCTGCAGTAGTGGCTGGTACTCCCAACATAGGCAAAAAGGCACATAGGTGGGCTCACATTAGTACATGTATGGTCAGTGACCCACCACTCCTTCTTTTGCAAAATTTAGTAGTGGCGGGTAAAAGAAAACTCCACGCCACTACTCTATGCACAGTAGTGGCAGGCAATATTTAGTACCCGCCACTTGTGAACTCTTCCTAGTTGCCCGCAGGATGAAAGCAGCAGCGGCGGGCATGCTAGAAGTGCATGCCACTGGTTTTTCATGCGCTACTGGTCGGTGAAAGACATGCCCGCCGCAGAAATATTTCCGCAACCCGTGCCGATTTGTTTTTCAATTTGTTTAAAAGTTTGCAGTGGCAGGTAGTTTCAGCCACCTACGACACATATCTTAAGTTTGAAACATGTTTGAAATATCATATTTACTTAACCCAGAATAGTCTATAATTTGAGCATGGGGCTTCCAGTGGTGTGTATTAATCATGGAACAATTTGAAGTTTAAATGATGTATATAAAAACATATTTGTGTGTAGCAGGGGACGGTTTCCATTCGAAACGTTGATACTTCGCCAAAGTGTGTTCTGTTTGTACACGAAGTGTGTCAACCCTCAAAATTTTACCACACCATATATGGGTATTATAAAGACACCATGCTAAGTCCGTCCCTTTCCGAGCTCATTTGAACGCTCAAAGCCTTTTGCCCTTTTTAGTGTCATGAAAATTAATTAATGCTTTGAAAATAGCAAATCAACTCAAATGTGGATAAATTTGAGCATGGGCTTCCAGTAGTGTGTATTAATCATGGAAAAGTTTGAAGTTTAAATGATGTATAAAAATTGATTTGTGTGTGGCACCCGGCGTTTCTGTTCGAAACGACGACACTTCATCAGAGTGTTTTCCTTTTGTACATGAAGTACATCAAGTTTTTTCGGCAACACCCTCAAATTTTTACTACAATATATAGGGGTATTATAAAGACATCATGCCAAATTTCATCCTTTTCTGAGCTTGTTTGAATGCTCAAACGCCTTTTCACATTTTAGTGGCAAGAAAATCAGTTGGTGATTAAAAAAAATAGCAAAACAACTAAAAAACAGGACGAATTTGAGCATTGGATTCCAATAGTGTGCATTAATCATGGAAAAGATTTGAAGCTTAAATGACGTATGAAAATTTATTTGTGTGTGGCGGGCGACAGTTTCCATTTGAATTGCTGACATTTTATCGCAGGGTGTTCAGTTTGTACATGAAATGCGACAACTTTTTGCCATAACATCCTCACCTTTTACCACACCATATAGGGGTATTATGATGCCATGTTTCTTCTCTTTCAAAACTTGTTGGAAAGCTCAAAGCTTTTTGCTCTTTTTAGTGGCCGGAAAAGTAGTTATTGCTTCAAAAATAATAAACCAACTCAAAAATTGAAAATTTGGGCATGGGGCTTCCAATAATTTGTGTTAATCATGCAAAAAAATTGAAGTTTAAATGATGTATAAAATTTTTTTTGTGCGTGGCAAGCAGTAGTTTCTGTTTGAATCACAGACACTTCGTCGGAGTGTGTTCTGTTTGTACACGAAGTGCGTCAAGTTTTTGCTGTAATGCACTCAAATTTTTACCACACCTTATAGGGATATTGTAAATACACCATTCCAAGTTACATCCCTTTTAAATATCGTTTTAATGTTTAATACTTTGTTTACCTTTTTTCGTGGATGGAAAATCCGTTAATGCTTCGAAAATAGCAAACCAAGTCATAAAGTGGACAAATTTAAGCATGAAACTTTGGATGGTGTCAGGGATATTACTAGCAGGTATAAACTGGCCAGGAAGATCCGGATTACACTGATATAGTTGTATTATTACAGGCCCAGTAGAATATGTACCGGAGGTTACGGCCCGTAAGGGCTTAGGGCCCGTGTGTAAGGCCTACGGTTTGTAAACCGTCATATCATGTAACTTGGGATGTAAGATAGAAAGAGTAGAGACCGAGGCGGACATTTTATGAGCCGGCCTCAGGACTCTGTAAACCGGACCGGGCGTCGCCTCCTATATAAAGGGACGACCCGGCGACGGTTCAAGGACAAGAAACAACAGCTCGAGACACAGGCAAGCGATTCGCTCCCTGTTCATCGACGCCCAAGCAATACCACACCGAACTAGACGTAGGCTTTTACCTTCATCGAAGGGGCCGAACTAGTATAAACCCTCTGTGTCCTTTGTGTGCTTTTAACCTCTTCAAGCTAACCCGCGCGATGGCCTCACACCTAAGTCCTCTAAACCGGACATCTGCCGTGCTAATTCCCGACAGTTGGCGCCCACCGTGGGGCTATCGCACGATGGTTTCGAGTTCTTGAAGGGCGGCTTTGAAGGACTCAAGGGTTACGCGGTTGGCCGGATGACCAAGAGTCGCCGCGGCCGGATCTACATTGACGACGCAGGCTGGGGCCCCGAGACCGATTCAATCGAATACGGGTACCGGGTCCCCTTCGGCGGCATCCACGTCTTCATCGGCAAGATCGGTGAACCGGGACCTGAGCCGAACATCTTCCCCAACATCGTCGAGCCGGCTCAGCGTGCGAGATCGGCCCGGATTCAGCCCGTCGTGAAGCGTGTTTTGGTTGGAGCAGTACATGGAGTCCAAGCCGAGGACGGATCGGATTCTGGTGGCGAGACAGTCGTCTACTCTGACGATGAATCTTCATCCGGAGAGACCGAATCTTTGTATCTGTTGCAGGACGGCCGGTCTGAGGGCGTATCCGATGAGGATAGTATTCCGGACGCCTTTGACCCGCCAAACCGGGTGGCCGTTTTCATGGCCGGATCACAGTCTATGCAGCAGCCCTCGGTGACCAGGGCGTTCACCTCAGAGGTAGCGGGTGCTGTGGCAGGCAACCAAACCCCGTCGCCCTCTGACGTACTATCCATCTTGGTTGGAGAATTGACGGCACTTGCAACAGCAGAAGTGGCCCCTGCCAACAAGGCGCAACATGATGCGGAGATCCTTCAGCTGCAGGTCCGGATTGAGCAGGCTAAATGGGATTTGGACGCGGAGAAAGCCAGGCTGGCTACGAGGCAAGCAGAGCTAGACTCCCAAGCTTTCTGGCTCAGGGTAGATCATACTTCTGCACAGGAGGTTATGAACAGAACACAGCAAACTCGTCTACCGCCGGTTTACGAGGCGAGGATTCTCTTTGGTACACCAGGAGCGGGAGCCAGCAATCGCCCAGAGTTAAACCGGGGGGGAGCCCCGGGGACTGGCGCGTCGGTTCAGCCGCCGGCCCCAGAGCGAAACCATCAAATTGTGCCAACGCCGCACGTTCCAACCCCTCCTGGCCACTATTATAACCTGTTGGACAACATTGTCGCCGCTGCTTCACGGCTGGCCGCTTTACCCATTGAGGGGACATTCCCCATGGCGATGGAAGCACGCCGGGCTAAGGAATTGCTAGATACGGCGCTGACACAACAGCAGGCGTACTCTTACAGCAGGGAGAGGATTCATTCAACCCCCCGCCCAAGCCGGAGTTACACTAGGCACTGGGATGAACCGGCCGTGTCTAGCAGCGAGCGGAGACGTCACCGTCACAGGCAGGATAATCCGGTGGGAGCAGAAGCACACGCCCAAGAGGCGGTAAACCGGGCTAGGCATGCTGCCCGCGAGGACACCCGTCAAGCGACGCCGGTTCACACAGCCATAGCAGAAACGGGGGCCATGACCAGTTCCTTTGGAGTACAGTGTCTCATCCCCGCTTTACCAAGCGTGAAATTGCCAAGGACTTCAAAGGCCCGCGCAAGGTACCCAACTACACATCGGATCTGGCTGCCGAGGCGTGGGTTGAAAGTTATGAGATGGCTATGGAGATGCTTGATGTGGATGAGGCAGCATGTGCCAAGTACTTTACCATGATGCTTCAGGGTACAGCTCGGACATGGTTAAAAGACCTACCACCTAACTCTATCGGATCATGGGGTGAGTTGCGTCGCCAGTTTATCAAGACACGTGCAAGCAGCCGATGTCAGTGGTAGACTTAGTGTCATGTGTTCAAGGAGAGCAGGAGCCCACAAGCAGCTGGGTGCAGCGAGTATCACAGATCCTGCACTCTTCCAATAGCATCAACCCTAGTACAGCGATAGTGACATTGGAAAACAATTGCCGGTTTGATTCTCTGAAACCGAAGTTAGGACGGCTCAAACGCGATTGCAATGACATGGGCACGCTCATGAATGCTCTGGTAAAATACGGGGATTCTGATAACACCAAGTACCCAGATGCAGACGGAGACAAGTCCGGAAAGGTGAACAAGGCTGGTAAACCGGCGCAAGCTAATCCGGCAGGAACGAGTTACAATGGTAAATGAAAAGCAGAGGGAGGTTCTGATTTTGTGGCCAATACCAACGTTCAGGAAAACGGGCAGCGCCGGAAGGGTAAACCACCTCCTCGTGGTGAAGGGCAATTCCTCAATCTAGGTTAAACGCGCCTTGCCCTAAACACATCACAGAGGGAAACCCGTCTAAACATTCATGGAGGGAATGCCGGATCATGGTAGAGGCCATGAGACAAGCCAAATATAACAACGGACCCCCGGGCGGCGGCTCGAGTTCCGGTTTTCAGGGTCTGGGTTACCAGGGTAATGGTTCCGGATCAAGATATCACGGCGGTAACAACAACTATCCCAGGAACAACAGCAACGGTCAGCATCAACAGAACCAACAGCATGGTCAGGGTGGTTCCAATAACCAAGGCAATCAGCAGCGTCAATAGCAGCAGCAATCCGGATATCAGAGTAATCCGAAGGAACTGAGTAGTGGACAGTATCATGTTTTCACCACAAGTTTGTGCAAGCGAGATCAAAAGGTTCTAAAACGGGTTGTGCACGCAGTTGAACCGGCGACGCCACATTTTCTATGTTGGTCGGAACAACCTATTGTGTGGAGCAGAGAAGATCACCCGCCACAGGTTGATAATCCGGGCCAGTTGGCCCTAGTGGTAGCACCACAGGTGGGTGGCTACAAGTTCACTAAGGTACTCGTGGACGGCGGCAGCAGTATCAACATCTTATACTATGAGACTTTCCGGCGTATGGGGTTGACAGATAAGAAGTTGAGCCAGTCCAACATAGTATTCCATGGAGTAGTGCCAGGTAAATCGGCCTACCCAGTTGGGAAAATTGATCTGGAAGTCACCTTTGGGGATGAGCAACATTCTAGGTCAGAGACAGTGAACTTTGAGGTTGTAAAGATTAGGAGCCTGTATCACGCTCTGTTTGGGAGACCGGCTTACGCCAAGTTCATGGCTAGACCGTGCTATGTTTATCTACAGCTCAAGATGCCGGGTCACAAGGGAACCATCACGGTTCACGGAAGTCGCAAAATCGCATTGGAATGCGAGGAAGGAGACACCGCCTATGCAGAGGCAGTGTGTGCTACGGAGGAGTTGAAGTTCTACAAAGACAACGTTGATCCGGCAGATATGTCCCCATTAAAAAAGTTAACTACAGAGCATGATCCGGCGTTGAAGTTTAAATCGGCGGAGGAAACCAAGCAAGTTGACCTTGTTCCAGGCGATTCTTCCAAACAATTCACTATCAGCGCTAACCTAGACACCAAATAGGAAAGCGCGCTCATCGAGTTCATCTGTGAGAACCGGGATATCTTTGCATGGAAACCTTCTGACATGCCAGGTATACCGAGGGAACTCGCTGAGCACAGTCTTAATATTGATCCATAGTTTAAACCGGTCAAATAGTATTTGCGCCGCTTCAATGAGGAGAGACGCAAAGCTATAGGAGAAGAAGTGGCCAGGCTTTTGGCCGCAGGATGCATAGTAGAGGTGTTCCATCCGGAGTGGTTGGCTAATCCGGTGCTGGTGTTGAAGAAAAATGGAACGTGGAGGATGTGTGTAGATTACACAGACTTAAACAAGGCTTGCCCAACGGATCCCTTTGCTCTCCCCCGTATTGATCAGATTATTGATGCTACGACAGGATGTGAGCGGCTAAGTTTTTTGGATGCATATTCAGGGTATCATCAAATCAAGATGGAGGTTAAGGACCAAGAGAAGACAGCTTTCATAACTCCCTTTGGTTCTGCTATGTATCTATGCCCTTTGGGCTCAAGAGTGCCCAAGCAACTTACTAGCGTTGCGTACAGAACTGTCTCAAAGGACAAATCGAAAAAAATGTCCATGCTTATGTTGATGACATTGTGGTGAAGTCAAGAAAGGAGGAGACAGTGATAGAGGACCTAAAGGAAACCTTTGACAACCTCCGGGTTTATAAGATGATGCTTAATCCGGAGAAGTGCGTTTTTGGTGTTCCGGCAGGCAAACTCCTTGGATTCTTAGTATCAAATAGAGGAATAGAGGCTAATCCGGAGAAGATCAAGGCGATCACATCCTTGACTAAACCGGCATGTATCAATGATGTCCAGCGCATAGCAGGCCGGATTACGACATTGAGCCGATTCATCAGCCGTTTGGGAGAGAAGGCAATTCCGCTTTATCAGATGCTGAAAAAGACATATTAGTTTATATGGAGCGATGTTGCAAACGTTGCGTTTGAGAATTTGAAGCGCCAATTAGCAGAACTGCCAGTTCTTGCTGCCCCTGTTGACAACGAGCTACTGCTATTAAACATGGCTGCCAATGCCCGTGCAGTTAGCGTGGCAATTATGGTGGAACGCAAGGAAGCAGGCAAGGAATATCTGGTTCAGCGCCCGGTTTACTACATCAGTGAGGTTCTCATTGAGTCAAAGCAAAGATATCCGCACTGGCAGAAGCTGGTATACAGCGTGTTCATGGCAAACCGGAAGCTAAAGCACTATTTCCAGGGCCACCCAATCACTGTTGTCAGCTCAGCTCCATTGGGAGATATAATCCAGAACAGAGAAGCTACTAGCAGAGTAGCAAAGTGGGCCATTAAGCTTAGCCCACACGGATTGAAGTATGTACCCCGTACTGCTATTAAATCTCAAGCACTGGTAGATTTCATCAATGATTGGACGGAATTGCAAGCACCAGAGGAGAAGCCGGATCACACATACTGGACTATTCACTTTGACGGTTCAAGGTAATTAGAGGGCTCGGGGGCTGGAGTCGTGTTAACTTCCCCACGAGGTGATAAGTTTTGTTATGTTCTCCGACTAATGTTCCCTTGCACTAACAATGCTGTTGAGTATGAAGCTCTCCTTCACGGCCTACGGATGGCTAAGGAGATGAACTTGAGCCGGGTCAAGTGCTTTGGCGATTCAGATCTAGTGGCGCAATAGGTGTCTGGCAAGTGGGATTCTAAATATCCGCTCATGGCAGCTTACAGGCGAGAAGTTGAAGCGGTGGCAGGATTTTTGAAAGGATATCAGGTGGATCACATAGACCGGCGAAAAAATGAAGCGGCCGATGCATTAAGCCGGCTAGGCTCTCAGCGTAAACCGGTTCCACCCAATACCTTCTTGGATGAATTGCACAGTCCATTGGTGCAGGTACCATCAGAGGAGGATTTGGCTGTTCCTGATCTAGAAGCACAACTAGTTGCAGCACTTCATGTTATTCTGGATTGGACACTCCCTTACTTGGCATACCTGAGTCGAGGAGAGTTGCCGGATGATGAGGTTGAAGCTCGGCAGATAATCCGGCGATCCAAATCTATGACCATAGTCAACGGAGAACTTCATCACCGCAGCGTTTCTGGGGCATTTCAGCGGTGTGTATCTTCAGAGGAAGGCTGCGATATTCTTCGAGAGATACACGAAGGAGATTGTGGTCATCACGCCGGTTCAAAGTCATTGGTAGCCAAGGCCTTTCGTCATGGGTTCTACGGGTTAACGGCTCACGCTGATGCGGAGGATCTAGTCCGGAGATGTGATGCTTGTCAGAAATTTTCACGGCATGCTCATGTTCCAGCGCAGGAGCTGCAGATGATTCCAATAACTTGGCCGTTTGCAACTTGGGGGCTTGATATGGTTGGACCTTTTAAACGATCCCAAGATCAGAAAACCCACATGTTGGTAGCAGTGGACAAGTTTACAAAGTGGATTGAGGCAGAGCCTGTCAGTAAGTGTGATGCGGCAACAGGGGTTAAATTCATCAAAAAGGTAATTTTCCGGTTTGGCTTTCCACACAGCATCATCACTGATAATGGCACCAACCTATCTAAAGGAGAGATGGAAGAGTTTTGCCAAAGGGAGCATATTCGCCTGGATGTGTCTTCAGTCGCTCACCCTCAATTCAATGGTCAAGCTGAAAGGGCCAACCAAGAGATCTTGCGAGGCATCAAGCCCCGGCTTATGATTCCTTTGCAAAGAACACCAGGTTGCTGGGTTGAGGAGTTACCTTCTGTCCTCTGGAGCATCAACACTACGCCTAACAGGTCTACATGTTATACGCCTTTCTTCATGGTATATGGTACTGAAGCAGTTCTCCCTAGTGACATCCGACACGACTCACCACGGGTGGCAGCTTATGTTGAAGCGACCAATGAGCAAGCAAGACATGACAGCTTAGATCGGCAGGATGAGGAACGGGACACGGCAGCAGCACGATCAGCAATTTATCAACAAGACCTGCGCCGATATCACAGCCGCCGGGTTAAGACCAGGACGTTCCAGGAAGGGGATCTGGTGCTCCGGCTCATCCAAGACCAGACAGATATGCACAAGTTATCCCCACCTTGGGAAGGACCCTTTGTGGTCAGCAAGAACCTACACAATGGTTCATACTACCTGATTGACGTTCGAGAGCATAAAGACTCACGTACAGCAGATGAAGAGACGAAGCGGCCATGGAACATTGCTCTTCTGCGGCCTTACTACACTTGAGCCATGGGCTCCGCTTCATGTATCCTGTACATATTATGATTAATAAATAAACCGGCACCCCCGGTAAACCGGGGGATCAGCCATCTTCTTCAAATATAAGTGTCATATGGGAATTCACTCAGGTGATATCCATCTAAGGTTTATTTCTCTTGATATATATCATTTTCATCAAGAAAACAAGATGCTTTGATCTATCTATGTTGATATGCAGGACAATTATTTATTAAGGGACCAAAGAGGGTTTGCCGCGCAGCGCAACTCCCATATAGATACCCTGCCTCAACGGTTACTTGGGGGCTTCCTGTTCAAACATAGGTCGCATTCGAACCAAAGAGAACATAGCCAAACTCACTAGGGGGCTTCTTGATCGTATTCGAATCATAGCTTAACCCCTTTTGGGTCCGACTTGGACCGTATTCGAATCAGGGTCGTTAAAAACCTCTCAAGGCCACTGGGGGCTACATGATCGCATTTGAATCCTAGCTTAACCCGTTTGGTCCAGTTTACTGATCGTTTTCGAATCAGAAACCTCTTAAAAACTTCTCAGAGCCACTGGGGGCTACATGATCGCATTCGAATCCTAGCTTAACCCCTTTGGTTCGGTTTACTGATCGTATTCGAATCAGAAACCTCTTAAAATATTCTCAAAGCCACTAGGGGCTACATGATCGCATTCGAATCCTAGCTTAACCCCTTTGGTCTGGTTTACTGATCATATTCGAATCAGAAACCTCTTAAAGACTTCTCAAAGCCACTGGGGGCCACATGATCGCATTCGAATCCTAGCTTAACCCCTTTGGTCCGGTTTACTGATCGTATTCGAATCAGAAACCTCTTAAAAACTTCTCAAGGCTACTGGGGGCTACATGATCGTATTCGAATCCTAGCTTAACCCCTTTGGTCCGGTTTACTGATCGTATTCGAATCAGAAACCTCGATTTAGAGCCTGGCAGCTCATAAAAAGCCTCGATTTGGAGCCTGGCAGCTCGTAAAAGCCTCGACTACATGGTCTTCTTTGCCAAAAAGTTTTGTTTCTCTGATTTTACAAGTTTTTATTGTTAACCAAGTCTATTGATCCGGGATTGGGAAACTTCAAAGTTGTCCATATATCTGCAAAATTAAAAGTCTGGGTCATGAACACCAGCATGAGTTGAACCGGCGTTCATCATAACCCGGCAAACGCCAAGAGAGCCAAGAGCCTCATCAGTATTTACACTTTCAATTATGCCTACCGGATTAAGGACGTCAGGCACACTTAATCAGAGGTATGAGGTATTTTTGGTATAAAACAGATACTCTTTCGATATGTCAATGGGAACAATGTAATAGGTCCGGTGGTAAACCGCCAAGACATCTTTTTAGCATTGTTTATGCAGGCGCAGATAACATAAACGGATCAACCATAGCAAAACAAGGGATTAAATTGGCAGACGCCAAGTCAAGCTGTGACATCCACATTGGAACAAAGACAATGTTTCAAACTATCCTATTACAAGGCACCTGCAGGCCCGAACGGATTAAAGTTTTTGCAAAAGTGTTCAGTAGATATGAATTAAACCGGACGGTTTACGACCCCTCTTCACGCTGAGAAGGCTGAGGGTCGACTTGTTCCGGGTCTTCTTCGTCTTCAGGAAATGGCTGGAAATCAGGAATGCGCCAATCAATCTTGGAGAATGCACGGAAGTACATGTCCTCATTAATAAGATCTGACGGTTCAATATCTGGAGCGAAAGTATGGCCACGCACTGGTCGGATCAGATTCTTGATGTCGTAAACCGGCCGATCTTCCTGCTCATTTTCTAAGTCATAGGCCGGATGATACCTTGTCAAGTCCGCTTCATCGGCAAGCTTACTGGCAAGTGGGCGCATGTCCTTACTCAGAACACGAAGATCTTCGGCAGCAAATCTGACCCGTCCTCTTTGTTGCTGGGATATCCATTCATTGCCTCAGCCGGATCAAAGTCTGGGACCCATGCCTTGGCCCGGGTCAGTGCTAGAAGAGAACCAGCCCATGCAGCAGATTTCTTCACTTCCACCAGACGTACAGGCAGGACAGATAGCTTCTCCAAAGTACCTTGGATGGTAGTTGGGGCCGGTTTGTGATGGGACATAGTACTAATAACCCTTTGAGCGCCAGAATAAAGTTGCTCTACCAGGGTATAAGAGGCCTTGAGCTTCTTCCGGACATCATCTCCAAGATGAGTTATGCGCCTCCCTGAAAAACGTTGGCCAAGTTAAACCAGAGCGGAACAAAAGATTGCAAAAATGAAAAATATATGCAGACGGGTGCTCACCGAAGATAGCAGAAGTCATGAGTTCTATTTGCTGTCTTAAACCGGCCACCTCCTGTGTAACCGGATTAAGCGCAGCTTCAGCATCTTTTGCCCTTTTCTCAAGAGCATTCCGCTTCACTTCCCATGTGGACCGCTCCGCTTCAAAGTCCTTTTTCAATTTTTCCATGTTGGTTAAAGTAACCACAAGCTCTTCCTTGGCTTTGGCAGAAGCAGTTTCAGTAACAGCCAAGGTATTTCGGAGCTGAGTTACCTCTAAAGCCCTCCGGGTCAAGTCAGCCTACAAGGAAATCAAACGGATTAAGTAGACAGATCAATCAAGTATCAAGCATATAACAAGTTATACACTTGACACTTGGGGGCTAATGTACAATTGAAGTACCAAAAGAGAATTTCGGACAATTCCCAAGCGCATAAAACAAGTTATACCCCTGGCACTTTGGGGCTAATGTAAGTTCATTTTCAGATACACTGATGGCAAGCATCGTGACTTGGCTTTCGACATTGGAGATCATGTCTATCTCCGTGTTTCTCCCATGAAGGGCACTCAGAGGTTCGGTATCAAGGGCAAGCTTGCTCCAAGATACGTGGGTCCTTTCAAGATTCTTGGCAAGCAAGGCGATCTATCCTACCAACTCAAGCTTCCCTCCAACTTTGCAAATGTGCACGATGTGTTTCACGTGTCACAACTCCACAAGTGCTTCAAGACACCTGAACGCACCATTCCTTTTGAACAGATTGATCTTCAGCAAGATTTGTCTTATCGTGAGCACCCTGTTGCTATCCTGGAAGAAACTGAGCGCAAGACCCGCAACAAGTCCATCAAATTCTTGAAAGTGAAGTGGTCACACCATACTGGCCGAGCAGCTACATGGGAACGAGAAGATCATCTCGTTCCGAGTATCCCGCTTTCTTTCAGTCCTAGATCTCGGGACAAGATCTTTTTGTAGTGGAGGATAGTTTGTAACGCCCCGCATGTACGATTCCATTTATGGCAATATATACATCATCGACTTAAATCAATTCCATTCTGGGCTCTTCCTTCATTTCGGGTTTCTTCGTTTTTGCCTTGTGCGTGTGTTGCATGTCACCATGTCATTTTTATTATGTGCATTGCATTGGCATAGTTTCACTTGCATCTGTGTGTAGTTGCATCGTCTCCGTTCTCTCTGTTGTCCGTTTTGAGTTCCAACACTCACACACGTGCCCGTCGCACCTCTCAAGCCTTTGTTTCGTGAGTTGGTTAAAAACATCCTTGGAATGGGCCAAGAGTTTTCATGTGGTCTTGGTATATCACCGGTAGACCGCCTGTCAAGTTTCGTCTCGTTTGGAGGTCGTTTGATACTCCAACGGTTAACCACATGGGCCGAAAACCGCTATCTCTTTTGGACCAACACCCCTGCACAACAACCCACTGGCCCAGCACAACCACCACCATGCACTCGATCGTTGGATCGTGATCGTGTGGGCGAAAACCGCACCCCATTTGGACACTCCTAGCTCCCTCTACCTATAAAAAGGCACCTCTCCCTCCATTTTCGGGTAAAAACTCTAATCCCGAGCTCCCCGCGTCGTCGGACACATCTGTCCGCTGCCGGACGCATCCACCGCCACCACTCACGTCGCTCCGGCCAACCAGGTGATGACACATCAGCGCCACCGCTCCCTCCAACGAATCCCACCACGCCACGTCACCCTACCTCCTCCTCCTCCAGCCGCGGCCTGCTCGAGCCCGTGGCAGGCCCGCCCGGCCCGGCCGCCGACGCCGCACAGGCCCGAGCGCCCAAGCCACGCGCCTCCGCCCAGCCGCCGGCTCGGCCCCACGCCGAACCTGACCCCGCCTGCCGCCGCGCCCTCCGGCCATCGGCGCCATCACGTCCGACGCCGCCAAGCTCCGCCGTCCCCGCCGCTACCCCGTGCCAAGCTCCACCGCCGGCCGGATCTCCCGCCGCCCGCCGCCTCCCACTAGCAACTGCTCCACCGGCCGGCCGCGCCACCACGCCACCTCTCCTCCGGCGTCAGGCCCCGCCGACGCCTGCCGCGCCCTCTGGCGCTTCGCCCCGCCCTCGTGATGCTCTACATGTTAGTTGCATTTGCATGCATGTTATTGTTCATCTTGATGCCTTAATCTTCGTTGCAAAACTTCTATGTGATGTCAATGTCAAGTCCTTGCTGCGTGTCAACAATATGTTAGCATGTTTGAGAGGTTGTAACTTTGTGCATTTTAGTCCAAATGGAGTGTATGATATGTCAAAATGTTCATTGTGAAGTGCTTTAAATGATGTTGGTTGTTGCATTCATGTTAGGTGCCATATTGCCATGTTTATCTCTGTTGCAAAAGTGCATGTGGCTGTTAAGTGCTAAAACTAGTTATGAGATGCCGATTTGTCTTTTTCATATCTTTATGTGTGATTTTTGTTTGACCTACTTGTCAATATGTTTTAGAAGCACAATCATTTCATCTTCGCTGTGGTGCAATCCAGTTTTCATGATATGTCTTGTGGTGTTTGCAACAAGCTTGTAATGTGACCTACTCGCTGTTGGCTGATTTCTTACACTTGTTGAAAACTGCTAAGTCTGAAACTGTTATATCCGGATGCCATGTTTGCTTGATTCCCACCTCAAATCCATGAATCACTACTGGAATCTGAGTCTTTGCCATCTGCCAGCTCTTTGCCGTCTGCCAGCTGATGGCAAAGAGGCTGTTTGCCGTCTGTCTTGTCAAAGCAGACGGCAAAGAACCAGCTGATGATAAAGAGGGTCTTTGCCATCTGCCAGATCTTTGCCGTCTGCTGGCAGACGGCAAAGAGGTCTTTGCCATCTGCCAGCAGACGGCAAAGACCAAAGTGGGCCCCATGGGGGTACTGCACTGGCTAGGTCACACCAGCCACTTCTTTGCCGTCTGCTGGCAGACGGCAAAGATTTCTTTGCCATCTGTCAGCAGACAGCAAAGAGGTAAGAGGGGCCCACAGTGTCACGGCGTGGGCGGGCTAACGGTGAGCCTCTTTGCCGTCTGCTGGCAGACGGCAAAGAATTTTTTGCCGTCTGCCCGCAGACGGCAAAGAGAAAAAAAAAGAAGAAAAAAGCAGACGGCAAAGAGAAAAAAAAATGATTGGCGCACACCCTCCACGCACGGGTCGCATACAGAACCGAGCCAGCCCACTCGACCAGTTCTTGCTCCTCTGCTCCCTCCTCGAACCCTCGCCGCCGCCGCCCGTCGCGCCGCCGCCGCCCGCTGCACCCCGTCGCCGGCCGGATCCCCTCCTCCGCGTATAGATCCGCCCACCCCGGCCTCCTTCTCGCCGGATCCCCTGCTCAGGGGCGCTCGTCCCCGCGCGCCCAACGACCGCCGCCCCGGCGGCCCTGCACCGCGGCTCGACCGGAGCCCCGTCGCTCCCCTCGCCCGTCTCCGTCGCCGGCCCCCTTCGCCGGAGGCCGCGCCCGGCAACCTCACCTCGCCGGCCACCTCCCCAACGCCTCCACGCGCCGGCAGCCACTCCCCTTCAGCCGCTGTAAGCTCGCACACCCGCCTCGCCCCGTCTGCCCCGCCACGGTCACCATGCCCTTTGTTACCGCAGCAAGGACATGCAAAAGCTGCTTGGAGACGCAGACAAGATCCATGGTGAATTAATGACCCAATTTGATGCTGTCGTTGCCATCTTAGCTTGGATGATACAATATAATATGCAGAATTCTAGTTCCTCTGTTCTACATTTCTCCTGTAGTTTAGTTACATTTTTTGGAATCTACAAGTGCAATAAATTCACTCTGCAATAAGACTGATGTTTTGTTGCAGATAATTAGAACATTTTGGATGCTCATTGTTTAGGTTCTGCGTCCAGGTTTGGTAGTAGTGCTGGTGTGTGGTGTAGTTTCTGATGTTTTGAGGTTACCCATAGAGGGAGACGAACCCTAGACATGTGGTTGTGTTTTATCAGTTTTCAGTAGTGGAGATTGGGAGCTATGCTCCTAAGTAGAAAAAAAAATGGAAGAAATGGGTCATGAGGCTAGCTGAGTACCGTGCGCTTTCTCCTATATGTAATTCTTACAAACTGTTCTCTAATTTTCACTTTGTGCTTTCACTGAAATATTTTTTTGGGGATTTTTTGTTCTGTGAGCAGCTTGCATCTTCTTTGTCTTCTCCACCAAGCAGCATCGACTACGCCATCTCCCCCGGGTAGTGCCTTGCCTACGTCCTCGGCCCAAAGCAGTGTCGCCACGCCTGTACGAACTATTAACAGCTAGGTATTTGGCTTATGATCTTATGATTATATATTTGCCAATGACTTGTGGTTTATTGCTTAAAAGTCTCCGCTTTTATTTATGCAGCTGGGAGTGAATTCTAAGTTCATGGAAAAAGCAGCAATGCGGGTACGCGACCACAAGAAAGCTGTGGAGGTAATAGTCTTGGTAGTTAAGTCTAGGATACTTGCTTGCTGCTATGAGAACATTGAAACTTATTTAGCATTTCGTTTCTTATATGCTTCATGCAAATGAAACTGCAGTAAACATACATACTAAGATTTTACTTGGCCTATGTATGCATGTCCTGAATGTGAGTCTTTTTATGCATACAATTACTGGAAGCTTTTACATGTCCTGGAACTGAGCTTTTGCATGCCCTTTGTATTCTGAAGCTTAGTCTTTTGTTATTGGGCAATACTTGAGACAGAGTCATTGGTCTTCCTGCCATAGAACCATTTATGAAGAGCATAGGTGCTGCCTTCTCTTGTATTATTTTTTCTGTGTAAAAAATGGTTGACCGAGCATTACACTGTTTAGTACTTTGTAAACAGTAGGAATCTTGCTATAGATACACACTGAAAGTTGAAAATTATGCTAGTAGAAATAGGTGTTCTGTCAGCTATGTATCTATTTTGAAACATGGTATGCCTACTTGCTTTGGAATAGTTATTTCTTGATATTATCTGATCCTATCTCCTCATTCTGGTTCATGCCGCTACTGTGTTAAGGTATTCCTTTATGAGCTTCTGCCTTGTGCAAATGATATGATTATTGAGCAGCTTGGTTTCATGCCTTCAGATCTTATGTGAATAAACTATATTTCGAATTGTTTGCTGTTCTTTGCTTTGGAATAGTTACTAGTATTCACATTTATGTTGCATCATGCTAACGAGACATTGGAAATGATCTTTGGTGTAGAATACTTCCCGACAAGCATCAACCGATCCTTCTCGGTCTGCCCTTGGTGGAACCCCGACCGGCCCTTCACCTCAGTCTGGCACTGACGTAGCCTCGACCGGTCCTTCACCTCCGTGATAACGGTATTTTTCTTCTTATTTAGCCTAGTTAGTCCATTTATGACATAATTTAGACTATTTAGTCCACAAATGACATAATAAGATGAAGAAAATCAAGGAATAGGAAGAAAAGAAGGAATAGGAAGAGAAGAAGAAGAAGAAGAAGAAGAATAAGAAAAGAACTTCTTCTTCTTTTCTTATTCTTCTTCTTCTTCTTCTTTTCCTCCTCTTATTTAGCCTTTTTAGTCCATTTATGACATAATTTAGCCTATTTAGTCCACAAATGACATAATAAGATGAAGAAAATCAAGGAATAGGAAGAAAAGAAGGAATAGGAAGAGAAGAAGAAGAAGAAGAAGAAGAAGAAGAATAAGAAAAGAAGAAGAACAACAAGAAGAAGAAGAACAAGAAGAAGAATAAGAAAAGAAGAAGAACAACAAGAAGAAGAAGAACAAGAAGAAGAATAAGAAAAGAATAAGAAAAGAAGATTCTTCTTCTTCTTCTTTTCTTATTCTTCTTCTTCTTCTTCTTCTTCTTCTTCTTCTTCTTCTTCTTCTTCTTCTTCTTTTCCTCCTCTTATTTAGCCTATTTAGTCCATTTATGACATAATTTAGCCTATTTAGTCCACAAATGACATGATAAGATGAAGAAAATCAAGGAATAGGAAGAAAAGAAGGAATAGGAAGAGAAGAAGAAGAAGAAGAAGAAGAAGAAGAGGAATAAGAAAAGAAGAAGAAGAAGAAGAACATTTCTTCTTCTTTTCTTATTCTTCTTCTTTTCTTCTTCTTCTTCTTCTTCTTCTTCTTCTTCTTCTTTTCCTCCTCTTATTTAGCCTATTTAGTCCATTTATGACATAATTTAGCCTATTTAGTCCACAAATGACATAATAAGATGAAGAAAATCAAGGAATAGGAAGAAAAGAAGGAATAGGAAGAGAAGAAGAAGAAGAAGAAGAAGAATAAGAAAAGAAGAAGAAGAAGAAGAACATTTCTTCTTCTTTTCTTATTCTTCTTTTCTTATTCTTCTTCTTCTTCTTCTTCTTCTTCTTTTCCTCCTCTTATTTAGCCTATTTAGTCCATTTATGACATAATTTAGCCTATTTAGTCCACAAATGACATAATAAGATGAAGAAAATCAAGGAATAGGAAGAAAAGAAGGAATAGGAAGAGAAGAAGAAGAAGAAGAAGAAGAAGAAGAAGAAGAAGAAGAAAAGAAGAAGAAGAAGAAGAACTTTTCTTCTTCTTTTCTTATTCTTCTTCTTTTCTTATTCTTCTTCTTCTTCTTCTTCTTCTTCTTCTTCTTTTCCTCCTCTTATTTAGTCTATTTAGTCCATTTATAACATAATTTAGCCTATTTAGTCCACAAATGACACAATAAGCTTAGTTATGTCAAAAATGGCCTAATTAGCCAGGTTAGCTCCAAAATGACCAAGTTTACCTATGTTAGCTCCAATATGATCCATTTAACCTACGTTAGCTCCAAAAAGACCAAGTTTACCTAAGTTAGCTACAATATGATCCATTTTACCCGCGTTAGCTCCAAAATGACCTATTTACCTAAGCTAGCTCTAAATTGACCTACACACTTAGCATTTTTACCTAGCTTAGCAAAAAATGACATTTTTACCTAGGTTAGCTAAAAAATGACCAAGTTTACCTAGGTTAGCTTCAATATTATCCATTTAACTTAGCTTAGCTCCAAAATGACCAAGTTTACCTAGGTTAGCTCCAATATGATACATTGAACTTATCTTATCTCCAAAATGACCTATTTACCTAGCTTAGCTCTAAATTGGCTTTTTTAACTACATTTGTTGGAAAAGAAGAAGATAAAGAAGAGGGGGAGGAGAGAAAGAAAGAGAAGATAAAATCTTCTTCTTATTTTCCTCTTCTTCTTCTTCTTCTTTTCCTCTTCTAGCTATTCTTCTTCTTCTAACTTTCATCTTTCCCAATTTGCAGATTTGCTTGAGATGAGGAAGCTTGCATTGATGGACTCATATATTCTCCTTGTGCTTCCTTTTTGTTTATGAAAACATGTTTGGGAACTTCTTATTGTTGGATATGTTGTTGGAAACTTCTTATGTCATATGGATATATGTTGGACTTGAGGAAATATATTGTTGGAAACTTCTTATGTCATATGGATATATGTTGGACTTGAGGAAATATATTGTTGGAAACTTCTTATGCCATATGGATATATGTTGGACTTGAGGAAATATATTGTTGGAAACTTCTTATGTCATATGGATATATGTTGGACTTGAGTAAATATATTGTTGGATATGCTTGTTGAGTATATATGTATTATCTGTGTATATCTATGAATTTCTGTCAAATTGAATGAATTCAATTAAAAACAGGGGTTATATAGGCTCTTTGCCGTCTGCCAGCAGTCGGCAAAGCTCTTTGCCGACAGCAAGCAGTCGGCAAAGAATGCCACGTGGCAGCTCCCTGTTCAACCTGGGAACACTGGTTGCCTATTTGGGCATTTTGCCGACTGCCGGCAGACGGCAAAGAGGCTCAGCTCTTTGCCGACTGCCGGCAGTCGGCAAAGAGGCTAAGGTCTTTGCCGACTGCCGGCAGTCGGCAAAGAGGCTAAGATCTTTGCCGACGGCCAGCAGACGGCAAAAAAGGCCATGTGGCAGCTTCCCAGTGACTCCTATTTGGCCTATTTGCCGTCTGCCAGCAGACGGCAAAGACCTTAGCCTCTTTGCCGTCTGCCGGCTGACGGCAAACCACGCCGTTAACCCCTAACGGCTCCCACCTCACCTCACTGCCGTCTACGCTCTTTGCCGTCTGCTGGCCGCAAACGGCTGATGGCAAAGAGCTTTGCCGACTGCTTCTATGAAGCAGACGGCAAAGAAGGCCTTTACCGGCGTTAATTCAGCCGGACTGTTTGCCGACTGCTAGCAGTCGGCAAAGAGCTTTGCCGACTGCCATTCATGCCTTTGCCGACTGCCATGGCAGTCGGCAAAGAAGCTGATTCCTGTAGTGAATGTTTTGGGTTGTCCAATGATCATGTCTTGTTGTCCATGTTATGCTCTATCCATCCATGCCCTTGTTTGCATATATGGCCTATTGCAGCTTGTTGTTTTCATACTCTCAAGTTGCTATAAAATGTTTCTATCAGCCTGTTATCAGTAAGTTTAGCTTTGCCATGTGAATAGCTAGTGTTCTATGCATCCTATGACCATGTTCATGCCATGAGTACCTTCGTAAACATATCTTCTTGCTGTTGGTTATATTCACTTGCCATGATATGCTCTGAGATGAGTTGCACAAGCTTGCAAACATGCCTACTTGCTGTTGTTGCTGCCATGTCTACTTTATTTCACTAAGTCTGTGAATCTGTTATCTTTTACAATCTTGCCATGATGTTTTGAGCATGTTCTAGTGGTGTTTTGTAGTAGCTCAGTGATCATGCTTATAGTGCTTGACATGTACATGCTTGCCATGCCCTTCGATGCCATGAAATGTTATTGTATCATGTTGTTTTGTTGTCAACTATATGCATACTTGATGTTCTAGGCTGTTTGTTGTTATATCTTGTTTCATGTGTATGTGATGAACCGTTGCTCCGTTTTGAGCGCGTTCTATATGACACTTGTGTGTTTTGCATGTAGATGCATAATAACATGTTGTATACCTGTTTGGAGTGTGTTTTCTTGATGTTTGAATGCATCTTGCATCTATGCCATGCTTGACTTGTTTTGCTCATGTCTTCTAGGCTGTAGCTCCGAATTAAATGAACTTGATATGTAACTTGAGTAGAATTTCGAGTAGATCATCATGGTGCATGTTAACTTGCTGTTTAAAAACTTGAACTTAAGGTTTGTTCAGATCTGTACCAATTTAGATATTTGCATATGAGGACTTACCGGAGTTGTTATATGTTGTTTCCGACCTCATTTAAACTTGCTTTGTGTGATGTTCTTGCATGCTTCATTCCTTGCCATGTTTTGCATCATATAGACTTGTCTTGCATCATACTTGGTTGGGAACTATGTAATGTTTTTGTGTGGTGTGTTTACCGTGTTGCTTGCTTCTTCTCGTTAGTGCTTGTTTCGTTGCAATCGTGAGGATTCGTTCGACTACACTTGGGTCGTCTTCGTGGATTCTTCTTCGTTTTCTTCATGGACTCATTCTTATTCCTTGTGGGATCTCATGCAAGATGACCGTAACCTAGCATCTCATTACTATCATTGCCATGCTAGTTGTCTTGATTCTATCCCTATTTGTCGTGCTACCTATCTATTTGTCAACCTCTCCTTGTTGCCATGAAACACCCTCTAACCTTTGACACCATCCCAGCAAACCGTTGTGTGGCTATGTTACCGCTCGCTCAGCCCCTTTTATAGCGTTCTTAGTTGCAGGTGAAGATGAAGATTGCTCCATGTCGGATCTTGGTTGTTGGAATATCACAATATCTATTATTATAATTAACACACCTATATACTTGGCAATGGGTGGAAGGCTTGGCCTTTTGCTTGTTGTTTTGTTCCACTCATTCCGCCTAAGAACCGATAAACGGGTGTTATGTTCCTTGATTTTTGCGTTCCTAACGTTGTTGGGTATATGGGGACCCCTTGATAGTTTGCTTTGAATAAAACTCCTCCAGCAAGGCCCAACATTGGTTATACCATTTTCCATAACTAAATAACTTGCATAGGGACTTTCCGGACCCCGAGGACTTAATTTACAACCCGGTCCAGTGCTCCTCATGAGTGTTGGTCCAAACCTATCAACTGCAGGTGACCGCCAGGGGCAACTCTGGTATTTGGCCTACCGGAAGTTTGGACAATCCGGACGTGGCCCGAGACGAGATACGCGCGCCTCCTATCAGGGTGTCGGCACGCCGGGAGGTCTTCCTGGACTTCTTTTACCATTGTCGAAATGTCTTGTGCACCGGGATTCCGAGTCTGATCGGGTTGTCCCTAAGATAAGGGGTATTATTATTTTTACCTCTGCTGATCGTGAGAGTTTGTGATGGGCAAAGTTGGGACACCCCTGCAGGGTTATAATCTTTCGAAAGCCGTGCCCGTGGTTATGTGGCAGATTGGAATTTGTTAATGTCCGGTTGTAGAAAACATGACAGAGGATCCGAAATAAAACACACAACCGCGTGAGTAACCGTGACCGTCTCTTTTCACTTTGAGAAGAGAACACGGTGGGGTTATGTTTGACTCGTAGGTAGTTCAGGATCTTTAGCGATCATTACTAGTTTGCAACCGTTTGCGTAGATGCTCATCTTATTCTTGTACTCGTAAGTTAGCCACCATATTCTGCTTCGCCGCTACTGCAACCTCACCACTTAACCTCTCCTTACCCATAAAGCTTTGATAGTCTTGATACCCATGGTTATGGTATTGTTGATTCCTCGCGGCTCACAGATACTACAACAATATTTGCAGGTGTAGGTTTCCGATGACTTGACGTGAGAGCGATGTCCCTTGAGTTGGAGTTCTTTCTTCTTCTTCTTCGTCAGTCTTAGGTTAGGTTCCTAATCGGCAGCCTGGGATAGTAGATGGATGTCGTTGTGCTTTTCATGTTTGCATCCGTAATTGGATGTTTTTTATTTGATGTTGTTGTATTCATGTGACTTGTATGAATTGTTGTATCCCCATGTATTTATGTAATGGTACGATGTAATGATATCCATCTTGCTAAGCGCTTGAAATGCGGTTGTGCCCCAATCACGAGTGTATCACGTGATCGGGACAGAATCGCATCTTGGGCGTGACACGAGGACCGACTTGAAGAGTTTGAGCTGATGTGTAAATCAAAACTCTTGATGAATTGTACCTTGATGCTAGGCTGTTCGAAGAGCGAGCCGGGGGGGGGGGAGTCCGGCAAAAACTAAGGGACCGTCTTACCATCCCACCAATGACTTACCAGTCAAGATGACCGTTCCCCGATATCATCTCTATCTTTGCCTTGCAAGTTTTCTCGCTCTTTAGCTATGCCTCGATGCCTATTCCTGTTTTGTCGGCCTCCTATGTTGCCATGAGAGACTCTAACCGCCTTCCTAGCAAACCGTTGGTCAGCCCCTCTTATAGCGTTGTTAGTTGCGGGTGAAGTTTCGAAGATTGTTCCATGTTCGGACTTGTTAACACAATATATATCTTAATCAAATTATTGCACATATATATTGGTAATGGGTGGAAGGCTTGGCCTTCTTCTTGGTGTTTTATTCCACTCATGCCACCTTAGGACCCGATAAACCGGTGTTATGTTCCTTGATTTTGCGTTCCTAACATGGTTGGGATTTATGGGCCCCACTTGATAATTCGCTGTGTTTAAAGCTTTTCTAGCAAGACCCAACATTGGTACTACATTTGCCTAACAACTAAAACTTGCATAGGGAGTTATAAACCCGAGTTCTTAATCAACAACCCGGGCCAGTGCTCCTCACGAGTGTTGGTCCAACTAGGCAGACTGCAGGGCCGCCTTGGGGAAACCCGAGGTATCTGGTATTACCTGTAGGATGTCCCATCCGGTCGTGGCCTGAGACGAGATACGCGCGGCTCCTATCAGGGTGTCGGCACGCCGGGAGGTCTTGCTAGATTAGTTTTACCTTTGTCAAAATATCTTGAGCACGGGATTCCGAGAATACTCGGGTCTACCCAATTTGGAGTTGCGACTTCGCAGATCGTGAGCTTGTGATGGGCTAAGTTGGGACACCCCTACAGGGTTTTGAACTTTTAAAAGCCATGCCCGTGGTTATGTGGCAGATGGGAATTTGTTAAAATCTGGTTGCAGATAAATTGACACCATATCCTTAAGAATACACTACCTGTGTGAGTACCATGATGGTCTCTTTCCAAAGGGCTTCGGGAAGTGAACACGGTGGGGTTATGTATGAACGTGAGTAGCTAGGATCACTTCTTGATCAACTAGGCGACCGTTGGCACACATTCTCATCTCGCTCTGAACTCGTAAGCTAGTTGCTTAGTGCTTGCTGCAAACACTTTATTACCTCTCCACACCTAAGGCTTTGTTAGTTTTGATACCCGGGAATGGGATTGCTGATTCCTTGTGGCTCATAGATTACAACACACACCAGATGCAGGTACATCCGAGAATGATGCAGGAGATGGATCAGAACTTCTATGGGAGTTCGATGAAGAGCGTGGTCGTTTCCATGTTACGTATCCCGATGATCAGTAGTGGTTCCTACTAGGGGCGATCAGGACTTGTGATTCGTGGTGTCTTTTCTTGTTTGGATTTCGTCCGTAGTACGACCCTGTGTTATTTGGCCAAGGAAATCTGTTCAATCAACCTCACTTTGCGACTCTCAACCAATTCCTGGCAAACCAACCAAAGTCTTTCAGTTACTGCGTTGATCCACTCGACGCTGAAGATTGGATCACAGACATCAAGAAACACTTCGAGTGCAGTAACATCAGAACTAAGGATTATGTCAAGTTTGCCGCTTTCCAACTCAAAGATCAAGCTGCAGATTGGTGGCAACAGTACAAAGACTCCAGAGCTGGTCATGAGATCTCGTGGACTGACTTCTGCCGCGATTTCCGTTCTCATCACATTCCTACCAGTGTCATTGAAGGCATGCGTGAGCAATTCCGCAACCTAAAGCAAGGCAACATGTCTGTCTACCAATACAATGTCAAGTTCCAGAATCTTGCCCGTTATGCGAAGCAAGACATCCCCGATGCCAAGAGCAAAATCTAACAGTTTTGAGGTGGTCTGAAAGATGAGCTCCAACTTGCACTCACTATGTTCGAGCCAGATGAATTTGATCAATTCAACAACATGGCTCTCAAGCAAGAGGCAGCTCAGCTCAAATGTGAAGCTTCCAAGAAGAGGATAAAAGATGCTATTCACTCCTCCTCTTCCTCTCAAGCGGTCACCAAGCAGCAGAAGTTCTGGCTACCGCCTCCTGCAGTGCTCCGTCCTCCAAGCAACAACAAGCACTCAGGTGGTCGTGGATTTTCCCACCCACCCAACCCAAGCAACCAGTCCAAGCCTCAGTTCCAAGGTCCATGACCAAGCAGTCCTTATCATCAGCCACTTTCAGAGGTTACATGCAACAAGTGTGGTCAGAAGGGTCAATATGCAAACAAGTGTACTAAAAGGCGCCTTCCACCTCCTCCACCTCTCAGTAATGCTATTGTCAAGCACACTCACAAGTCTCCAAGAGTGAACCTGATGAATGCAGCTCAAGCAGAGAATTCTTTAGATGTGATAATTGGTAATCTTCCAGTTAACTCTATTCCTGCAAAAGTCTTGTTTGATTCTGGTGCATCACTTTCCTTCATGTCATGTCCAGTTGCATCTAAGCACAACATGGGCACATTGGCCTTACCAGAGAAGTTGCAAATTATCTCTCCGGGCAAGCACATTACTTCCAACTCAGTGGCTCCGGATATATCTATTCACATGGGAGATTTAAGTTTTCTGGTTTCCCCGGTTATTCTCGATAACTCAAACATTGATCTTATTCTTGGGATGGATTGGCACCCTAAGCACGATGCATATATTGATTGTGCAAACAAGGAGGTCAAGCTTACTCATCCTTCCGAAGACATGATTATCTTCTCAGCTCGAGATAACACAATCAGGCTATTCTCTCTCAATGACAAGGGCGAGATTAATGCCATTTCCCATATTCCGGTGGTTTTTGAATATGAGGATGCATTCCCTGAAGAGCTTCCAGGCATGCCTCCCAACCGTCCAGTTGAATTCGTCATTGAACTTGAACCTGGTACCGAGCCAGCCTGTCGGCGTCCGTACAAGCTTTCTCCAGATGAGTTGAAGGAGCTGAAGAAACAACTCGATGAGCAAGAACGAATGGGTCTAATCAGACCAAGTACTTCTCCTTGGGGCAGCGGTGTTCTTTTTGTCAAGAAGAAGGATGGTACGGAATGATTGTGCGTTGATTACCGGCCATTGAACAAGAAGACAATAAAGAATAAATACGCGCTCCCCAATATCAATGAATTATTGGAGCAGCTCAAAGGAGCCAAGGTTTTCTCGAAGCTCGATCTCCGGATGGGTTACCATCAGATTCGTATCCGTGAAGAGGATATTCCCAAGACCGCATTCAGAACAAGCTATGGCTCCTACGAGTACACAGTCATGTCCTTCGGGCTTGCAAATGCTCCACCCACCTTCTCTCGGATGATGCACTTCATATTCAACCCCTACACCAATGAATTCGTGCTCGTCTACCTCGATGATATCTTGGTATTCTCCAAGAATGAAGAAGACCACGCCAAGCACCTCCGTTTGGTCCACGACAGGCTCTGTGAGCACTGCTTTTATGCGAAGTTCTCCAAATGTCAATTCTGGCTTGATAAAGTCCTCTCTCTTGGCCATATTATCTCTGCTGAAGGCATTTCTGTTAACCCTGAGAAGGTTGAAGCTATTTTCAACTGGGAACCTCCTCAGAATGTCAAACAACTCTGAAGTTTCCTCGGTCTCACAAGCTATTGCAGAAGGTTCGTTGTGAACTTATCCAAGATTGCCAAGCCTCTTTCCAACTTGTTGTAGAAGAATGTCATGTACTCATGGACTCCTGATTGTGATGTGGCATTCAATACCCTCAAAGAGAAGCTTATTTCTGCTCCGGTACTTACTCCTCCGGATGAGTCCAACCTTATGAAGTGTTCTGTGATGCTTCATTGCAAGGTCTCGGCGGTGTTCTCATGCAAGACAAGAAGATCGTTGCATACACTTCACGTCAGCTTAAACCAAATGAGAAGAATTACCCCACACATGATCTTGAGCTAGCAGCAGTTGTTCATGCCTTGATCACGTGGAGACACCTTCTTTTGGGCAGAAGAGTGGACATCTTCACCGATCACAAGACCCAGAAGTACATCTTCACCCAGCCAAACCTTAACCTCCGCCAGACTCGTTGGGTTGAAATGATTCAAGCGTACGATCCAAGCATTAAGTACACTCTTGGCAAGGCCAATGTCAATGCAGATGCCTTGAGCAGAAAGGCTTATTGCAACAGTCTCCTCCTCAAACCATTCCAACCAGAACTTTGTGAGTCATTCAGGAAGCTCAACCTCCAAGTTGTTCCGCGAGGATTTCTTGCCAACCTTCAAGTCGCTCCTACCTTGGAAGATCAAATCCGTGAGGCCCAACTCAGTGATGCTATGGTGCAGAAAGTGAAACATGGTATTGCAAAGGGTACTCCCAAGTACAAGTGCTATCACATTAATGACATAGACACTTTGTTCTTTGAGGAAAGAATTGTGGTTCCTAAAGGTGATCTCAGAAAGCACATAATGAACGAAGCACATGACTCACTCCTCTCGATACATCCAGGAAGCTCCAAGATGTACAACGACCTCAAGCAATCATATTGGTGGACTCACATGAAAAGAGAAATTTCTCAATTCGTGAACGAGTGTGATGTCCGCAGAAGAGTGAAGGCAGAGCATCAACGTCCAGCCGGGCTCCTTCAAGCTCTACCTATTCCCGAGTGGAAATTCGATCACACTGAGATGGATTTCGTCATTAGTTTTCCCAAGTCCAAGCGAGGAAATGATGCTATCCTTGTGGTGATTGACAAGCTCACTAAAGTGGCTCATTTCCTTCCAGTCAAAGAATCCATCAACGCAGCACAACTGGCAGAGCTGTACACCTCCAGAATTGTCTCTTTGCATGGTATCCCTCAAGTTATCTCCTCAGATCGTGGAAGCTTATTCACTTCCAAATTCTGGGATTCCTTCCAGTCAGCTATGGGTACAAAGATTCGCTTCAGCACAACTTTTCACCCTCAGACTAGTGGTCAAGTCGAAAGAGTGAACCAAATTCTTGAAGATATGCTCAGGGCACGTGTAATCTCATCTGGTATGAAATGAGAAGATTGCCTTCCATTTGCCGAATTCTCCTACAACAACAACTTCCAAGCAAGTGCAAGCAAAGAACCGTTTAAAATTCTCTATTCCCAAGTCCAAGCAAGTCCGAGACTGGTGAACGTCAACTCCTTGGAAATGATTTGATCTCAGAGGCCGAAGAAATGTGCAAACTCATACATGAGAATCTCAAAGCCGCACAATCACGCCAAAAGAGTTACTATGACGGCAAGCATCATGACTTGGCTTTCGACATTGGAGATCATTTCTATCTCCGTGTTTCTCCCATGAAGGGCTCTCAGAGGTTTGGTATCAAGGGCAAGCTTGCTACAAGATACGTGGGTCCTTTCAAGATTCTTTGCAAGAGAGGCGATCTAGCCTACCAACTCGAGCTTCCCTCCAACTTGGCAATTGTGCATGATGTGTTTCATGTGTCACAACTCCGCAAGTGCTTCAAGACGCCTGAGCGCACCATTCCTTTCGAAGAGATTGATCTTTAGCAAGACTTGTCTTATCGTGAGCACCTCGTTGCTATCCTTGAAGAAACTGAGTGCAAGACCCGCAACAAGTTCATCATATTCTTTAAAGTGAAGTGGTCACACCATACCCACTGAGAAGCTACATGGGAACGAGAAGATCATCTCCGTTCCGAGTATCATGCTTTCTTTCAGTCCTAGATCTCGGGACGAGATCTTTGTGTAGTGGAGGAGAGTGTGTAACGCCCCGGATGTAACAATTCCATTTATGATAATATATACATCATCGACTTAAATCAATTCCATTATGGGCCCTTCCTTCATTTTGGGTTTCTTCCTTTTTGCCTTGTGCGTGTGTTGCATGTCACCATGTTATTTTCATTATGTGCATTGCATTGGCATAGTCTCACTTGCATCCGTGTGTAGTTGCATCGTCTCTGTTATCTCCGTTGTCCGTTTCGAGTTCCGACACTCACAAACGTGCATGTCGCACCTCTCAAGCCTTTGTTTCGTGAGTGGGTTTAAAACATCCTCAGAATGGGCCAAGAGTTGTCATGTGGTCTTGTTATATCACTGGTAGACCACCTGTCAAGTTTCGTCTCGTTTGGAGGTCGTTTGATACTCAAACGGTTAACCATGTGGGCCAAAAAACCCTATCTTGTTTGGCCCAACACCCCTCCACAACAGCCCACTAGCCCAGCACAACCACCACCATGCTCTCGGTTGTTGGATCCTGATAGTGTGGGCGAAAACCGCACCCCATTTCGACACTCCTAGCTCCCTCTACCTACAAAAAGGCACATCTCCCTCCATTTTCGGGTAAAAACCCTAATCCCGAGCTCCCCGCGCCACCGGACACGTCCGTCCGCCCCCGGACGCATCCACCGCCACCAGCCATGTCGCTCCGGCCAACCTGGCGACGACACATCAGCGCCACCGCTTCCTCCGACCAATCCCACCACGCCACGTCACCCTGCCTCCTCCTCCTCCAACCGTGGCCCGCTCGAGCCCGTGGTAGGCCCGCCCAGCCCGAGCGCCCAGTACAAGAAATATGTCAACTAGTGACCTTCTGTGAGTGACCCTGGAAGAATTGGTCATAGATCTATGACCATTTCAAACCAATTGGTCAAAAGCTGTTCGGGGCGCTCCAAACCCTAAACTATAACGACCATTTTGGTCAGAAAGGTCGTAATTTCCTTACACGAAATGGTCATAAAGCATATAGCACTGGTCTGCTGCCTTATTTCTAGCTGATCATGACCAATATAGATGGTCATAACCTTGTAAATTGTGGTGGGTTGCTACGATCAGGCGCCACCTCATCAGTTTTGCCTATGTGTCATGTCCATGTGGCAGTTTTTGCCCTAGGTTGTGAAGCAACCTATATTTCTGTCATTCCCAAAATTCCCCAAAAAATCTCATAAATTCTTTGGGTCATATCTTCATCAAATATTTAAAAAACCTTCCTTGCCTAGTTCAAAAATAATTTAAAAATATTTATTTTCCTATTCTGTTCAAAAAATACTTTGTGAATGAAGTACCACTTTGGCATGTCCAAATGGCATCCATTTTCTACAGTGCTTTCCTATTCCCAAATAACTATCCTCCACCAAAAGCCAGCTCAATCCATTCATTATTTTGAGCCCAGCTTCAACATTCGTATTTATGTCCAATGTGGTACTTTGCAAAGCAACTACCACCTAGACTCCTCCTTTTGAGCTAAAAATTTGTGAAGACGGTCTTCTTAGTAACTGATCATCCTCAACCAAAACTCACGCCCATTAGCCATGTGCATTTCCCGTACCGCTAATCAAACACTTGGCTGCTAATTCATGTTTGAGCATCGATCGGTCTCCTCGTGAGAATCTTATGTTGTAATTTTCTTCCTAGCACCTACCTGGGGAGTGCCCAACCCACTAGACATGCCTAGGCCTCCCAGAACACATGGCAACGCCTCAATCACGCGGTGATCACGCGACGGGCATGCGAGTTTACGCGCTCTAGAGTTGGGGCCCTCGATCACCGCCCAAACCTCGACGTATCGCCACCAAACCATGTATTTATGATTAAATAGGGACTTATGTAACAAGAAATGATTTTTGGAAAAAATAAATAGCAAACTATGAGGCAGCTGCAGTTCAAATTTGACTCGCTTCCATCTGAATCGGCGAAAATTTGTCTTTTTTCACGAGAGGTGGATCAAAACTTTTTAAACCCAAGCATTTTGTCAATTTTGCATTAAATATGTCCTAGTATTTTAGAAAATTGATTTGGTCCAATTTTGCATCAATTATTTGGGAGGTCCTTCACAAAAAAACCTCCTTTTGGGCACTCGAAAAATGGAAAATGATTTTTCGTCCATAGGAAATGAAAACTTCCTTAGGCGACATTGTTTGCCATTCCAAGATGCACCCTTGTGCACAATATGAGATCATTTGAACAAACTATGCCATGAATGTGGCCGTAGGATTGATCATTTGGCTTGAAAGCCATGAATATTCACGCATGATAGCTCATTTCTGAGAACACTTTTTTAAAAGAATTGCCGTATTACATGTTTATTATTTTTCCTGGTAACTTGGTCATATATAATGACACAATGCGAAGGTTTTCCAATTTTTTGATTTTTTTGAATTTTTTATGCCCGTTTCAAAATGCGGTCAAAACGGCGGAATGACCGTTCCTAGCTAGTGGTTGAATCTTGGTATTTTTTTTGGTGTTTCTATGATTAAATAGATACTTATATACCTAAAAATGATTTTTGTAAAAAATAAAGAGCAAACTCAAAGGCAGCTGGAGTTCAAATTTGACCCGCTTCCAACTGAATCGGCGGGAATTTGTCTTTTTCACGAGAGGTGGATCAAAACTTTTTACACCCAACCATTTTGTCAATTGTGCATTAAATATGTCCTAGTATTTTATAAAAATGATTTGGTCCAATTTTGCAACAATTATTTGCGATGTCCTTCACAAAAAAACCTCCTTTTGGGAACTCGAAAAATGGAAAATGATTTTTCCGTCCAAAGAAAGTGAAAACTCCCTTAGTTAACACTGTTTGCCATTCCAAGATGCACCCTTGTGCACAATATGAGATCATTTGAACAAACTATGCCATGAATGTGGCCATAGGATTGATCATTTGGCTTGAAAGCCATGAATCTTCACGCATGATAGCTCATTTCTGAGAACACTTTTTTAAAAGAATTTCCGTATTACATGTTTATTATTTTTCCTGGTAACTTGGTCATATATAATGACACAATGCGAAGGTTTTCCAATTTTTTGATTTTTTTTGAATTTTTTATGCCCGTTTCAAAATGCGGTCAAAGCGGCGGGAATGACCGTTCCTAGCTAGTATTTGAATCTTGGTATTTTTTTTGGTATTTCTCTGATTAAATAGATACTTATGTACCTAAAAATGATTTTTGTAAAAAATAAAGAGCAAACTTTAAGGCAGCTGGAGTTCAAATTTGACCCGCTTCCAACTGAATCGGCGGGAATTTGTCTTTTTCACGAGAGGTGGATCAAAACTTTTTACACCCAACCATTTTGTCAGTTTTGCATTAAATATGTCCTAGTATTTTATAAAAATGATTTGATCCAATTTTGCAACAATTATTTGGGAGGTCCTTCACAAAAAACCTCCTTTTGGGCACTCGAAAAATGGAAAATGAATTTTTCGTCCAAAGAAAGTGAAAACTCCCTTAGTCAACATTGTTTGCCATTCCAAGATGCACCCTTGTGCACAATATGATATCATTTGAACAAACTATGCCATGAATGTGGCCATAGGATTGATCATTTGGCTTGAAAGCCATGAATCTTCACACATGATAGCTCATTTCTGAGAACACTTTTTTAAAAGAATTGTCGTATTACATGTTTATTAATTTTCCTGGTAACTTGGTCATATATAAAGACACAATGCGAAGGTTTTCCAATTTTTTGATTTTTTTTGAATTTTTTATGCCCGTTTCGAAATGCGGTCAAAACGGCGGGAATGACCGTTCCTAGCTAGTGGTTGAATCTTGGTATTTTTTTGGTGTTTCTCTGATTAAATAGATACTTATGTACCTAGAAATTATTTTTGTAAAAAATAAAGAGCAAACTACAAGGCAGCTACAGTTCGAATTTGACCCGCTTCCAGCTGAATTGGCCGAAATTTGTCTTTTTCACGAGAGGTGGATGAAAACTTTTTACACCCAACCATTTGGTCAATTGTGCATTAAATATGGCCTAGTATTTTATAAAAATGATTTGGTCCAATTTTGCAACAATTATTTGGGAGGTCCTTCACAAAAAAACCTCCTTTTGGGCACTCGAAAAATGGAAAATGAATTTTTCGTCCAAAGAAAGTGAAAACTCCCTTGGGCAACATTGTTTGCCATTCCAAGATGCACCCTTGTGCACAATATGAGATCATTTGAACAAACTGTGCGATGAATGTGGCCATAGGATTGATCATTTGGCTTGAAAGCCATGAATCTTCACGCATGATAGCTCATTTCTGAGAACACTTTTTTTAAAAGAATTGCCGTATTACATGTTTATTAATTTTCCTGGTAACTTTGTCATATATAAGGACACAATGCCAAGGTTTTCCAATTTTTTATTTTTATTTTTATTTTTTATGCCCATTTCAAAATGCGGTCAAAACGACGGGATTGACCGTTCCTAGCTAGTGGTTGAATCTTGGTATTTTTTTGGTGTTTCTCTGATTAAATAGATACTTATGTACCTAGAAATGATTTTTGTAAAAAATAAAGAGCAAACTACAAGGCAGCTACAGTTCAAATTTGACTCACTTCCAACTAAATTGGCCGAAATTTGTCTTTTTCACGAGAGGTGGATCAAAACTTTTTACACCCAACCATTTTGTCAATTGTGCATTAAATATGGCCTAGTATTTTATAAAAATGATTTGGTACAATTTTGCAACAATTATTTGGGAGGTCCTTCACAAAAAAAATCTCCTTTTGGGCACTCGAAAAATGGAAAATGAATTTTTCGTCCAAAGAAAATGAAAACTTCCTTAGGCAACATTGTTTGCCATTCCAAGAGGCACCCTTGTGCACAATATGAGATCATTTTAACAAACAATGTCATGAATGTGGCCATAAGATTGATCATTTGGCTTGAAAGCCATGAGTCTTCACACATGATAGCTCGTTTCTGATAACACTTTTTAAAATAATTGCCGTATTACAAGTGTATAATTTTTGCTGGTAACTTGGCCACATATAATGACACAATGCGAAGGTTTTCCACTTTTTTGATTGTTTTTGAATTTTTTATGCCCGTTTCAAAATGCGGTCAAAACAGCGGGATTAACCGTTCCTAGCTAGTGGTTGAATCTTGGAAATTTTTTGGTGTTTCTCTCATTAAATAGATACTTATGTACCTAGAAATGATTTTTGGAAAAAATAAAGAGCAAACTACGAGGTAGCTACAGTTCAAATTTGACCCGCTTCCAACTGAATCGGCCGAAATTTGATTTTTTCACGAGAGGTGAATCAAAACTTTTGACACCCAACCATTTGGTCAATTGTGCATTAAATATGTCCTAATATTTTAGAAAATTGATTTGGTCCAATTTTGCAACAAATATATGGTAGGTCCTTCATAAAAAAACTCGTTTTGGGCACTCAAAAAATGGGAAATGGTTTTCCAATCAATTTGACGAAACGTGGATCAAAATCATTTTACATAAAATCATTTGGTCAATTATACATAAAATTTGGTCTAATACATAGAGTTGGTAGGTTCGTCACAACAAAACTATTTTTATACATCGAAAATGAAAAATGAATTTCTCATGCAAAAGAACTTATTTTTAATCAATTACGACCTATTTATATGGTCATAATGTCATCAAGGCCTTTATTGCATTCTGATTGGTCCACGAGCACCTCACGCAGATCATGCATCGACCACCATTGGATAGGCCCGGATCCGACGACAGCCCTCTTCCCCCACCCCCTTTACTCCTCATCCCTCTCATCCCCCTCCCGAATCAGCGCAGCTGCCTCTCACCCCCTCGTCCAAACCCTAGCCGTGCCCTCCTCCATGTGACGCCGCCCCCATCGGTTCCGCCCAACACCGCCGCCCCCTTCCACTTGCTCTCCTCTGTGAGCCGGATCCCCACCTCCTCCGGCTCCCCTTCTGCGACGCGCCCATCGATCTCGATCCCCTCTCGCCTCCTCGTGCTCTCCACGCTGCTCCCACCCACCGAACGGATCTCGATCTAGTCCAGATCGAGAGCTCGCCACCGCCACCTCCCTCTAGCGGAGCTCGTCACCGTCCAGGGCCTCCCCCACGCCCGAGGTCCTCCACTCCGCCAGATCCAGCCTCCTCCTCGGTCCTGCCCGACGCGCTCGACCTGGGCTTCGACGCCTACGCCCGCAACGCGGCCTTCGTCGGGGGCTTCCTCTCCGACCTGCGCTCCCCGTCTCCCTTCCTTGGCCCGACCCCTTCCGTCTCCTAATGAAATGGAAGGCGCTGCAAGTGCTGGGCGGCGGAGGCACAGGGGCGGTGAAGGGGAACGAGGGGCGGGGGAAGCTGCTTCCCAGGCGCTGCAGGTAAACTCCTCCCCCCCTCTCTCTCTCCCCCGCCCCGCCGTCGTCCTCCTCCTGTCCTCTAGATCCGCCGCGTCGTCAATCTTTCCATCGTGGGCTCGTGGTTGACATCTATTCGTAAGAAAATACATCTATGTTTTATCTCCCTGTACCATACACAATAAATTGTTCAGCACTTTACACTGAAACGGAAATAAGGGAGTTCTATTGTTGTGGTAGAGCTTAGTACAGGGGTTGGATGCATGTCATTCATGGTTACTGTCGATGTTCTCCCTTCAAGCTTCTCTAAAAGTGATGACCGTTATAAGATCTCACTCTTGCAATGTTACAATCCTATAATGACTACATATACTTGAGGTCCGTACGGTGATCTTCTAACCATGTGTGTCGGGTTATACTGCTGCATTGGTTCAAAGTTTTTTTGCATTACTATTTTGGCTTAATACTTATTTTCTTTGTCAGTATCACCTATTTTTAGTGGTGGTGTTTTTGTCAATTATTTGCAAAGTGTGAATCTGGCAACAGAAAAGGCATTCTTTACATATGTGGTTGTAACACATGGAGCTCTTTATTTAGATTCTACTGTTTTGTTTACGCAGATAACTATGGTGGCAACATTGATGATCCAGTTGAAGATCGTGATACTGTGCTTCACCTGGCATGCTCGTGGTTGACCCAGATGGTGGGTCGGGTGCTGCCGGCCGCCGGCGATGAGCAGCCAGAGATCTACCGCATGAAGCTCTGGGCCAAGAACGAGGTCCGCACCAAGTCCAAGTTCTAGTCAGTCTCCTCCCCCGACCCCGCAGCGCCATAGCCTCGATCTTCTTTGGCGGTTTCATGGGCCCTTATCTGCTTGCTTGCCTATTTGTTTACGGAGGTACTTCCTGAGGAAGCTCAAGAAGGTGAAGAAGGCCAACGGCCAGATGCTCGCCATCAACGAGGTATCACTTTCCTCTACCTGTCATGATTGGTGAATGCACTGTAATTGTGCTGGCTTGAACTAACTCTTGTAGTAGTGTGATAGATCAGATTTGTTACCACGCTGGTCTTATTTGCGGTGAAGATGCACTGCCCAAATCCCCTCTCTTTTTCCTCTCTTCATCTGTTGTGCTCCTCTACATCATCGTCAGATCCCCCTGTCTGCTTGCCTTAGGCTCTGTCGCCGATGCAGTGTTTGGTGTAGAGATTGTCACGAAGGTCACCGACACAACTTATATAGTTTCGTCTTCGTCCGATTTAGTTATTGCATGTTGTGCTCCTGTAGTATACTAACAAATGCCTCGCTGTGAGTTGTTGGCTGTTTTCATTCTAGTCAGCAAACAAATGCCTCTGTGTAAGTTGTTTATCTAGTCCCTGTAGTGAGAAACAGGTGGGGTGGTAAAAAAAAGCTAATTACATAAGACAAAGCTATGTACGCTGCTTAGAATTTCCCTATACAATCCTAATGGGATTAGGAAGAGTGACCTACGATTACTTTCGAGCGAGTAGCACATCTCTCAAGCAACTGTTGTATTCCTTTCCCTGAATTGCTCCCTTGTTTTGCTGTGTTCGTATGCTCTGTGGTCAATGATGTGTGCTGTATACATATTAAAACCAAAATTGGAGTAGTTTCAGTCGTGCATATTAGAACTGAATTACGCTCTATTTTGCTGTAGTTGTATGCTCTTATTGCTGAATTTTTTAGTGGGTTGTTCAAACTAAACTTGTCTAGTCGGTTTGCTATGATGTACTGTATATTACTGTACTTCAGACGTCTTGTAGAATTTGGGCCTGAGCACTATTCTTTCAATGAAATTAGTAGAATTACCTTGTGTTTCCTTTGTTTGCTTCATATTATGGTTGCTCTACTGCTAGTGTCTTACTAGCTTGTTCTGGCTTATCGTGTTCCTGCTTGTAGTTGATTTTCCAAGTGCCTAAGTATATGAGTAGTAAACATGCAAGCAAACATTTGAACTCAAACCCATCCATCCTCTATACTTTATTGTATTGAAGAAGTAATGTAGACGAATATACATCCAGTTTTATTAAGTGAATGCCATGCAAACAACTAACTAGCTCTTGTCCATGTAGATGGAGTAGAAGGATGAGCAGCAGCAACAAATGAGCCTGATGGTGAAGAAGCACCTGATGAACGAAACTCCTTCAAGAGAGGTCTTTAGTCCTTCCAAAACAAGGTCTTGATGCCCCCCATACAGAAAATGTTCATATATGTTCCTGCATGATGCGTGTGTGCATGTTGGATGGTCACGTTCTAGCTAGCTAGTAAGCTTGTTTTGCTACAGGATGATTGAATGTCATCCCGGTTTGTACCTCATCTAGCTCACCACCTAAAATTGCCACTGTTTTAGTTCTTCCCTTGGTTGGCTGAACATATCAGTTTGCTGTCGCTATTGCTCGCACTTTGTTCCTCATGTATTCCTTTGACTAATGAACCTAGCAGCATCAAAGTCCAGAATATATATCCACACCATAATGCATCGGCTTGCTAAGCCCTTGTGCTGGTTAGAAATGCAGAATTGTGATATTGTGCTGGGAGCACTCTTGCTACAGTCATCAATTAGATTTCAGCTTTGCGTCTTTTCAGGTTTAACTATTGGTTTACATTGAAACTGTTAAAGAAGTATCAAATTGAGTACATATTGTGCAATTTGTGTTTAGTAATCTAGTAGCTCATAAGCATCAGACCATATGTTTTCTTATAAGAAAACTATATTGATGGTTGCAAGATAAGTAAAAATATACTAGTGCTACCTTGATTTTTATACTGTTTACCATTTATTTCTTCGTTTCATGTTTTATATGCTTCTGATGCGTGATCCTTCTAATGCTAGGTGATTTGTTTCTTTGAATTTGGAAGAGGAAGACGATGAAGCGTGGTTGTTATCTATCAATATTTTTTGTGTTCTGGACCTTCTGGTTGTACTTCATAGCTAGCTACATTGTATTCTGTACTGGTCTGGTTGTATGAACACTATGTAAAGATTGTAATAGGCTAATTTTGGCTATCATTTCAACTATATAGTTCTGTTTCATTTGAAATATTTGTCATATGTGTACTGTGAAAATGTGAGAAATAGAAAGTTGATGAGTTGGACCTACTTATTGGTAGAGGCAAGGCCCAAAACGTAAATAGCCCGCAAAAAGATTCAGGCCCCAAAAAGAAGTCAACTGTAAGCTAAGGCCCAAAAAGAAATGGACCATAAAAGTTAAACTAAAAAGGCTAAATTGTTGGGCTTGGCCCATGTAGCTGATCAAAATGGATATGAAAATAAATAATAAATGGGCTGAATTGTTGGGCTCGGCCCATGTAAAGCATCGAATTGGACCGGGCTGAATCTTATCAATGACCTTTTTAATTGGTCGCAATTTTGCCACGTCAGATTGCCATGTCGGATCCGACGTGGCCAGGGCAGACAGCCAGCGACCAAAACAGAAGGTCATTGGTTCAACGACCTTTTTTTTTGTCATAAACGTCTTTGACCATTCCAGAAGAAAGGTCATTAATTTTAGTTTACGATGGCCAGCTTTTGACCATCTGTTTTTGGTCACAAAAAGGTCACACATGGAAAATAATGACCATTAAGTGACCAATAGTCAAGGTCACAAGTTGGCATATTTCTTGTAGTGGCCCGAGCCATGCGCCCGCTCCTCGCGCCTCCGCCCGGCCACCGTCTCGGCCCCGTGCCGGCCTCGACCCCGCCCGACGCCGCGCCCTCCAGCCGCCGGCGCCATCACGTCCGCCGCCGCCAAGCTCCGCCGTCCGCCGCAGCCAAGCTCCGCCGTTCCCGCCGCCAAGCTCCGCCGCCACCCTGTGCCAAGCTCCACCGCCTGCCAGATCTCCCGCCTCCTGCCGGCGACCGCTCCACCGGCCGGCCGCGCCACCGCGCCTTCTCGCCTCCGGCGTCAGGCCCCGCCGCCACTAGCCGCACCCTCCGGCGCTCTGCCCCGCCTCCGCGTCGGCTTCCGCCGTCCCGATAACCTCACCGGCCGCCTCCTCCGTCGTCTCCGGCGAGCCGCCGCGTCGCCGTCCCGATCTGGTCAGGTGGTCCAGATCCACCAAGCCCACGAAAAAACGCGCCTCCCCGAGCCCGGATCCCTCCGTCTCGCTTCGTCCCGTCCCTAGTTGACTTTTTCAGAGGGGTAAATTCCACCAAGTCCCAGGTCTGTTTAATTTTGTTGCCTCCTTCATTATGTGATAACTTTGTGCTCGGTGCTCCGTTTTGCATGTATGATATATCAAAATGTTCGTCTCGAAGTGCTCTACATGTTAGCATCAGTTTCATGCATGTTAGTGTTCATCTAGGTGTCTTAATATTCGTTGCAAGAGTGCTTCGTGATGTTAGTGTTTCACCACTAGTTGTTTGTTAACAATTTGTTGGCATGTTCGTGAGATCACAACTTGGTGCATGTTGGTCCTAATGGAGTGTATGATATGTCCATATGTTCGTCTTGTGATGCTCTTCGAGATGGATTCATTTGCATGCATGTTAGGCTGCATTATTCCATGTTAAACCCTATTGCAAAAGTGCATGTGGTTGATAAGTTTCTGAACTTGTTATGAGATGATGTTTTGTCTTGTTCATTTGTATTGATACATGTGTCATATGAGCTAGGTGTCAACATGAGTTTTTGTCATTGGATTGTGCTCTACATGATAGATTTATTTTCATGCCATGATATATCTTGAGATGAGTGCATCAAGCTTGTTAACATGCCATCGGGATGTTAAATTTCTGCTAAGGCTGAATCAATTAATTTTTATGTCATGTTTCCATGAGGCTACTGTCATTGTTGTGCATGTTTAGAGTTGTCCAGTGGGTGTTCCTTGATGTATATGTTATGCACTAGCTATCCATGCTCTTGTTTGCCATGAGGGCTTGTTGTAGATTGTTGTTTTCATGCTCCCAAGTTGCTATAAAATGTATCTGTCAGCCTGTTATCAGCAAGTTCAGTTTTGCCATCTGAATAGCTAGTGTTCTATGCATCCTATGACCATGTTCTTGCCATGAGTGGCTTCAGAAACATGTCTTCTTGCTGTCGGTTACTTTCACATGAAATTCTATGCTCTAAGATGAATTTTACAAGCTTGGAAACATGCCTACTTGTCGTAATTGCTACCATGCCCAGATTTCAAGAAGTCTGGATAAACTATTGCACTTATGCCATGTTGTTTGTGAGATGTTCTAGTATGTAGTAGATGTAGCCATGTGGTTATTCTTGAAGAGCATGTTATGTATGTTATTGCCATACCTTTTTCTTGCTTGTTGGAGTGCTCTAGCATGCTTAAACTTGGTCACTTAGTGGGCAACTTGCTGTTTTTGGCAGATTGCATCGTGTAGTGTTTTGCTTGTCATTTGCAAACCGTGCATCCGTTTCACATGATCTTTATATCGTTTTCGACCGAAATCTTTCCCTCTATACAGTGGCTTGCTTGGTTACCCAAGATGAAGCCATTTCCATCATCTTCTGCTTAGGCTCGAGAGCATCCTCATGCATACGCACATCATGCTTGCATCCCATGTCATGTCTCGCATCATGATGATTGTGCATTGCACCGTGATTGATCTTGTACCGTTGTTTTACTCCTTTGTTCGGAGAGTCGGGAGCTGATACCGAGTTCGAGGATCTTGTCGAGACTGAGTTTGAGGAGCCGTCTTACCATCCCACCGACTACTTACCAGGCAAGATGATCGTTCCCCGATATCACCTCTATCTTTGCCTTGCTAGTTGTCTCGCTCTTTAGCTATGCCTCGATGCCTATTCCTGTTTTGTCAGCCTCCTATGTTGCCATGAAACACTCTAATCGCCTTCCTAGAAAACCGTTGATTGGCTAAGTACGCTTTTGCTCAGCCCCTCTTATAGCGTTGTTAGTTGCAGGTGAAGTTTCCAAGATTGCTCCATGATCGGACTTGTTATTGGGATAACACAATATATTTCTTAATCAAATTAACGCACATATATATTGGTAATGGTTGGAAGGCTTTGCCCTCTGCTTGGTGTTTTGTTCCACTCATGCCACCTTAGGACCCGATAAACCGGTGTTATGTTCCTTGATTTTGTGTTCCTAACACGGTTGGGGTTTATGGGCGCGCCTTGATAATTCGCTCTGCTTAAAGCTTTTCTAGCAAGACCCAACATTGGTACTACATTTTCCTAACAGCTAAAACTTGTATAGGGAGTTATAAACCCGAATTCTTAATCAACAACCCGGGTTAGTGCTCCTCATGAGTGTTGGTCCAACTTGGCAGACTGCAGGGCCGCCTTGGGGAAACCCGAGGTATTTGGTATTACCTGTAGAATGTCCCATCCGGTCGTGGCCTGAGACGAGACATGCGCGACTACTATCAGGGTGTCGACATGCCGGGAGGTCTTGCTGGATTAGTTTTACCTTTGTCGAAATATCTTGAGCACGGGATTCCGAGAATACTTGGGTCTTCCCAATTTGGAGTTGTGACTTTGCAGATCGTGAGCTTGTGATGGGCTATGTTGGGACACCCCTGCAGGATTGTTAACTTTCGAAAGTCGTGCCCGCGGTTATGTGGCAGATGGGAAATTGTTAATATCCGGTTGTAGATAACTTGACACCATATCCTTAAGAATACACTACCTATGTGAGTACCGTGACGGTCTCTTTCCGAAGGGCTTCTGGAAGTGAACACGGTGGGGTTATGTATGAACATGAGTAGCTAGGATCAGTTCTTGATCAACTTGGCGACCAATGGCACACATTCTCATCTCGCTCTGAACTCGTAAGCTAATTGCTTGGTGCTTGATGCAAACACATTATTACCTCTCCACACCTAAGGCTTTGTTAGTTTTGATACCTGAGAATGGGATTGCTGAGTCCTTGTGGCTCACAGATTACAACACACACCAGATATAGGTACAACCGAGAATGATGCAGGATATGGATCAGAACTTCAATGGGAGTTCGATGAAGAGCGTGGTCATTTCTATGTTACATATCCCGACGATCAGTAGTGGTTCCTACTAGGGGCGATCAGGCCTTGTGATTCGTGGTATCTTTTCTCGTTTGGATTTCGTCCATAGTCGGACCCTGTGTTATTTGGATGAATGTATACTATTGTATTCATTGTGTGACGTGGCGAGTGTAAGCCAACTATTTTACCCTTTCATCCCTGATGTTTTACATGAGTGGTGAAAAGATACCACGCTGGCGATCATTCCAGAATGCGCTTATGTCTCTAAGTCGTGCCTCGACACGTAGGAGATATAGTCTCATCCCGGGCATTACAAGTTGGTATTAGAGCCTTCTCCGACCTAGGAGCCCCCTGATTGATCGAACCGCTGACGGTTGAGTCTAGGCACACACACAAAAATGTTTTGAGTCCTATATATATCGGAGAGTAGGATTTCTTTTTACTCCTCATCCCCTTCGTCGCTCTGGTGAGGACTCCTGACGTGTTTTATCTTCACTATTCTCAAAATTTCACCAAATTTTTTTTAGGATCACGTGGGTATTGTTTGGATTGTTCGGATATCTTTTTGATGAGAACATTGTTCTTGTTGCCTCCTGTAATTTAGGGGTTGTGGCAGTGTCCCGGGGAGTTGAGCTTCGAGGTGTTGTCGTCACAAATGTATCGTAGCGGTTCTAGAATACCAGGGGCGGCCGACATCGAAAATTCTTCTATGCATGTCTGGTGGTAAGATAACCCCGACGTCGCCCAGTACTGGGTAGATAGTTCAGGAGTTTGCCACAGCTAGTATAGCGGATGCGTTTCGAAGGTCCGAGGTAAACGGTTTCGAAGATGACTGGTTATGTGTTGACGGATGGATACAACTGGATGTAGGTTTAGAGTTGAGTGTGCGGTGCTTCCCCTGTATCTCCAACACCAGATTGCATAACCGAAAAGCTTTGGGAATTAATAGGTGGGTTTAAAGTAGATCTTAGGTAATCTTCCAACGGGTGTATGATATGAAGTTGGGGTTCAACATCTAGTGGAGAGGCTATCAAGGGTGTTGTTGCACTAGGTGGTTGCATCTTAAAGGATCATTGGCTATGCTGATCCGGGGATGACAATGCCCTTTGTAACACATGCCATGGGGCATTCGACATGAACATGTGGGACAAAACCTCTATTATGTATTTGTTCCATCTGTACCTTGTTGTTTATTTTGTCTTTTGTTCTCCCAAGTGGCTTCTCGACAAGTTGATGTACAATTAAGCTATAGAATTCATTCGTTCAATTTTGTTTGAATGTTCATTGTGAAGACTATATGTTGCAAATATCTAGCCGTTGATTCAGCTTATCTATTATTTGCATCAAAGGATAAATGTTGTCATCATCTTCAGGATGGCACCTAAGAAAGTTCCCAACCAGAACCCTGAGGGGGAAGAAGAGCGTCCACCTTCGCCTGCTCCTCTGTCTGAGGCATGGAGAGCGATTATGCAGGCAACCAATCAGAACACTCAGATGCTCATGCAAATGATGCAGAGTTTCCAAGAAAATCAAGTAAATCAAGGGAACCAAGGCCAAGGAAATCTGTTAAATCAACCTCACTTTGCGACTCTCAACCAATTCCTGGCGAACCAACCAAAGTCTTTCAGTTACTGTGTTAATCCGCTCGACGCTGAAGATTGGATCACAAACATCAAGAAACACTTCGAGTGCAGTAATGTCAGAACTGAGGATTATGTCAAGTGTGCCGCTTTCCAACTCAAAGATCAAGATGCAGATTGGTGGCAACAGTACAAAGACTCTAGAGAGGGTCATGAGATCTCGTGGACTGACTTCTGCCGCGATTTACGTTCTCATCAAATTCCTACCAGTGCCATTGAAGGCATGCGTGAGCAATTCCGCAACCTGAAGCAAGGCACCGTGTTTGTCTACCAATACAATGTCAAGTTCCAAAATCTTGCCCGTTATGCGAAGCAAGACATCCCCGATGCCAAGAGCAAAATCTACCAGTTGCGAGGTGGTCTGAAAGATGAACTCCAACTTGGACTCACTCTGTTCGAGCCAGATGAATTTGATCAATTCTACAACATGGATCTCAAGCAAGAGGCAGCTCAGCTCAAATGTAAAGCTTCCAAGAAGAGGATAAGAGATGCTATTCACTCCTCCTCTTCCTCTCAAGTAGTCACCAAGCAGCAGAAGTTCTGGCTACCGCCTCCTGCAGTGCTCCGTCCTCCAAGCAACAACAAGCACTCTTGTGGTCGTGGATTTTCCCACCCACCCAACCCAAGCAACCAGTCGAAGCCTCAGTTCCAAGCTCCAAGACCAAGCGGTCCTTATCATCGGCCAGTTTTCAGAGGTTACATGCAACAAGTGTGGTCAGAAGGGTCACTATGCAAACAAGTGTACTCAAAGGCGCCTTCCGCCTCCTCCACCTGTCAGCAATGCTATTGTCAAGCACAATCACAAGTCTGCAAGAGTGAACCTGATGAATGCAGGTCAAGCAGAGAATTCTTCAGACGTGATAATTGGTAATTTTCCAGTTAACTCTATCCCTGCAAAAGTCTTGTTTGATTCTGGTGCATCACTTTCCTTCATGTCATGTCCATTTGCATCTAAGCACAACGTGGGCACAGTGGCCTTACCCGAGAAGTTGCAAATTATTTCTCCGGGCAAACACATGACTTCCAACTCAGTGGCTCCGGATATATCTATTCACATGGGAGATTATAGTTTTCTGGTTTCCCCGGTTATTCTTGGTAACTCGGATATTGATCTTATTCTTGGGATGGATTGGCTCTCTAAGCATGATGCAAATATTAATTGTGCAAACATGGAGGTCAGGCTTACTCATCGTTCCGAAGACGTGATTATCTTTGCAGCTCGAGATAACAAAATCAGGCTATTCTCTCTCAATGACAAGGGCGAGATTAATGCCATTTCCCAGATTCCGGTGGTTTGTGAATATGAGGATGTATTCCCTGAAGATCTTCCAGGCATGCCTCCCAACCTTTTAGTTGAGTTCATCATTGAACTTGAACCTGGTACCGAGCCAGCATGTTGGCATCCGTACAAGCTTTCTCCTGATGAGTTGAAGGAGCTGAAGAAACAACTCGATGAGCAAGAACGAATGGGTCTAATGAGACCAAGTACTTCTCCTTGGGGCTGCGGTGTTCTTTTTGTCAAGAAGAAGGATGGTACGAAACGACTGTACCTTGATTACCATCCATTGAACAAGAAGACAATAAAGAATAAATACCCGCTCCCCAATATCAATGAATTGTTCGAGCAGCTCAAAGGAGCCAAGGTTTTATCGAAGCTCGATCTCCGAATGGGTTACCATCAGATTCATATCCGTGAAGAGGATATTCCCAAGACCGCATTCAGAACAAGCTATGGCTCCTACGAGTAAACAGTCATGTCCTTCGGGCTTGAAAATGCTCCACCCACCTTTTCTCAGATAATGCACTTCATATTCAACCCCTACACCAATGAATTCGTGCTCGTCTACCTCGATGATATCTTGGTATTCTCCAAGAATGAAGAAGACCACGCCGAGAACCTCCATTTGGTCCTCGACAGGCTCCGTGAGCACCGCTTTTATGCGAAGTTCTCCAAATGTGAATTCAGGCTTGATAAAGTCCTTTATCTTGGACATATTATCTCTGCTGAGGGCATTTATGTTAACCCCGAGAAGGTTGAAGCTATTGTCAATTGGGCACCTCCTCAGAATGTCAAATAACTCCGAAGTTTCCTCGGTCTTGCAAGCTATTGCAGAAGGTTCGTTGAGAACTTCTCCAAGATTGCCAAGCCTCTTTCCAACTTGTTGCAGAAGAATGTCAAGTACTCATGGACTCCTGATTGTGATGTGGCATTCAATACCCTCAAAGAGAAGCTCATTTCTGCTCCGGTACTTACTCCTCCGGATGAGTCCAAGCCTTATGAAGTGTTATGTGATGCTTCATTGCAAGGTCTCGGCGGTGTTCTCATGCAAGACAAGAAGATCGTTGCATACACGTCACGTCAGCTTAAACCAAATGAGAAGAATTACCGCACACATGATCTTGAGCTATCAGCAGTTGTTCATGCCTTGATCACGTGGAGACACCTTCTGTTTGGCAGAAAAGTGGACATCTTCACCGATCACAAGAGCCTGAAGTACATCTTCACCAGCCAAACCTTAACCTCCGCCAGACTCGTTGAGTTGAAATGATTCAAGAGTACGATCCAAGCATTGAGTACACTCCTGGCAAGGCCAATGTCATTGGAGATGCCTTGAGCAGAAAGACTTAGTGCAACAGTCTCCTCCTCAAACCGTTCCAACCTGTACTTTGTGAGTCATTCAGGAAGCTCAACCTCCAAGTTGTTCTGCAAGGATTTCTTGCCAACCTTCAAGTCGCTCCTACCTTGGAAGATCAAATCCGTGAGGCCCAACTCAGTGATGCTATGGTACAGAAAGTGAAACATGGTATTGCAAAGGGTACTCCCAATTACAAGTGCCATCGCATTGATGACAGAGACACTTTGTTCTTTGAGGACAGAATTGTGGTTCCTAAAGGTGATCTCAGAAAGCTCATAATGAACGAAGCACATGACTCACTCCTCTCGATATATCCAGGAAGCACCAAGATGTACCATGAACTCAACCAATCCTATTGGTGGACTCACATGAAAAGAGAAATTGCTCAATTCATGAACGAGTGTGATGTCTGCAGAAGAGTGAAGGCAGAGCATCAACGTCCAGCCAAACTCCTTCAGCCTCTACCTATTCCCGAGTGGAAATTCGATCACATTGAGATGGATTTTGTCACCGGTTTTCCCAAGTCCAATCGAGGAAAAGATGCTATCCTTGTGGTGATTGAGAAGCTCACTAAAGTGGCTCATTTCCTTCCAGTCAAAGAACCCATCAACGCATCATAACTGATAGAGCTGTACACCTCCAGAATTGTCTCTTTGCATGGTATCCCTCAAGTAATCTCCTCAGATAGTGGAAGCTTGTTCACTTCCAAATTCCAGTCAGCTATGGGTACCAAGATTCGCTTCAGCACAGCTTTTCACCCTTAGACTAGTGGTCAAGTCGAAAGAGTGAACCAAATTCTTGAACATATGCTCAGGGCATGTGTAATCTTATTCGGTATGAAATGGTAAGATTGCCTTACATTTGCCGAATTCTCCTACAACAACAGCTTCTAGGCAAGTGCAGGCAAAGCGCCGTTTGAAATTCTCTATGGCAGAAAGTGTCGTACCCCTCTCAACTGGTCCGAGACTGGTGAACGTCAACTCCTTGGAAATGATTTGATCTCAGAGGCCGAAGAAATGTGCAAAGTCATACGTGAGAATCTCAAAGCCACGCAATCACGCCAAAAGAGTTACTATGATGGCAAGCATCGTGACTTGGCTTTCGACATTGGAGATCATGTCTATCTCCGTATTTCTCCCTTGAAGGGCACTCAGAGGTTCGGTAGCAAGGGCAAGCTTCCTCCAAGATACGTGGGTCCTTTCAAGATTCTTGGCAAGAGAGGCGATCTAGCCTACCAACTCGAGCTTCCCTCCAACTTTGCAAATGTGCATGATGTGTTTCACGTGTCACAACTTCGCAAGTGCTTCAAGACGCCTGAACGCACCATTCCTTTCGAAGAGATTGATCTTCAGCAAGACTTGTCTTATCGTGAGCACCCCGTTGCTATCCTTGAAGAAACTGAGCGCAAGACCCGCAACAAGTCCATCAAATTCTTGAAAGTGAAGTGGTCCCACCATACCGACCGAGAAGCTACATCGGAACGAGAAGATCATCTCCATTCCGAGTATCCCGCTTTCTTTCAGTCCTAGATCTCGGGACGAGATCTTTTTGTAGTCGAGGAGAGTTTGTAACGCCCCGGATGTAACAATTCAATTTATGGCAATATATACATCGTTGACTTAAATCAATTCCATTCTGGGATCTTCCTTCATTTCGGTTTTCTTCGTTTTTGCCTTGTGGGTGTGTTGCATGTCAACACGTCATTTTCATGATGTGCATTTCATTGGCATAGTCTCACTTGCATCCGTGTGTAGTTGCATCGTCTCCATTCTCTCCGTTGTCCATTTCGAGTTCCGACACTCACACACGTGCCTGTCGCACCTCTCAAGCCTTTGTTTCGTGAGTGGGTTAAAAACATCCTCGGAATGGGCCGAGAGTTGTCATGTGGTCTTGGTATATCAACCGTAGACCGCCTGTCAAGTTTCGTCTCGTTTGGAGGTCATTTGATACTCCAACGGATAACCACGTGGGCCGAAAACCCCTATCTCTTTTGGCCCAACACCCCTCCACAACAGCCCACTAGCCCAGCATAACCACCACCATGTCCTCGGTCGTTGGATCGTGATCGTGTGGGTGAAAACCGCACCCCATTTGGACACTCCTAGCTCCATCTACCTATAAAAAGTCACCTCTCCCTCCATTTTCGGGTATAAACCCTAATCCCGAGCTTCCCACGCAGCCGGACACGTCGTGTAATGCCCAGGATGGAGTTATACCTCCTACGTGTCGAGGCACGACTTAAAGGCATAAATCCATCCTAGAATGATCTCAAGTTTGGTATCTTTGCACAACTCATGTAAAAGAGGGATTAAAATGCAAAAGGAGATAGTTGGCTTACACTCGCCACTTCACACAATACATTACATAAACAACCATCATACAAAACATCACAACCCGACTACGGGTAAGATCCAAAAGAAAGATACCAAAACAACATAAAGCCACAGGTCAGGATCGAATCCTAGTAGAAACCACTACTGAACATCGAAACGTCACAAGCAAACGGCCACACTCTTCATCGGACTCCTGGTGAAGAACTTGGACCAGCTCCTGCATCAAACTCGGCTGAACCTGCATATGGTGTGGTGAAGTAACTGTGAGCCACAGAGGACTCAGCAATCCCGTTCCCGGGTAACAAGACTATTTAAGCCTTGGGTGAGGATAAGGCTGAAGAAAGAACGAGAGGTGAAGGAACAAACAAGAGTCTGCAGCAGCAACTAGCACTAACTTACGTAAAAGAGAGCGAGAAGAGAAGGCATCGGTCGAAAGATGATCACGAAGTGATCCTAGCTAAAGCCGGTCAAACATAACCCCACCGTGTTCAACTCCCGAATCCCTATCCGGAAATTGACAGTCACGGTACACACGCTGGTAGTGTATTGAAACATTGTGTCAAGTTATCTACAACCGGAATTAACAAGCTCCCATCTGCCACATAACCGCGGGCACGGCTTTCGAAAGTTCAAACCCTGCAGGGGTGTTCCAACTTGGCCCATCACAAGCCCACGATCCGCGGAGTCGCAACTCCATAGGTGGGAAGACCCGAGTATTCTCGGAATCCCGTGCTCAAGTTAAACCGAACTAAGGTAAGGCTAATCCAGCAAATCCTCCTGGCGTGCCGACACCCTGATAGTAGCCGCGCGTATCTCGTCTCAGGCCACGACCGGATGGGTGATCCCACAGGTTTTTACCAAACCTTGAGTTTCCTCGAGGTGGCCCCGCGTAACCCCCGTTTCGGACCAACACTCATGTGGAGCACTGGCCCGGGGTTGTAGAATTAAGAATAAAAGAGGGTTTGCAAGGCCCTTATGCAAGTTTTATTAGTTGTTATTAGGCAAATAGTACCAATGTTGGGATTTGCTGGAAAAGACTTAGCACTTAGCGGTTTATCAAGGGGGTCCCATACACCCCAACCGTGTTAGGAACGCAAAATCAAGGAACATAACACCGGTTTATACGGTTCCTAACGGCATGAGTGGAACAAAACACCAAGCAAAAGGCTTAGCCTTCCACCCTTGCCAGTATATAGATGATTTCATTTTTAAGCATTTTTATAGTGTGATATAACCCAACCAAACTTCATCATGAAGCAAGCATCTTCGACCTTCACCTGCAACTAATAATGCTATAAGAAGGGCTGAGCGAAGCGTACTTAGCCAAGCAACGGTTTGCATAGGTAGGGTGGTTAAACATGGCAATTGGTTACAAGTACGAGGCTGACAAGAAGGCATGGGCATCGAGGCAAAACTATAGATCGTGACTTCTAGCAATAGGCAAAGATAGTAAAGGTATCCGGGTTCGGTCATCTTGCCTGGGATTCCACAGAGGAGAAGAACGGAACCACGAAGTAGACGGAGCAACAGTCGAGAGAATCCTCACAACTCCGGAACGAAACCGAAGCTATCAAGAGAAGCAAACCGGAAAGAAACAAACAACACGGTAAACACACATATCATAAACATGGCATACGATGCACATCCAAGTATGATGCATGTCCGGTTTAAATATGCAAGACATGGCAAAATGCACAAACAACACTACAAGTTAAGTGGAGATCAATATGCAACGAGTTGCATATTGACGAAACACCACATATTAATTATTTAGTTGACTCTCATTATTTACAAGACAAGATTAAATGTTTGTTAACATGGCAAGAGGTGAAGCATAAAGAAACTACACTAACTAGGCAATTTAAATGAGGCCGGAGAATAACAACAACAAGTCCGGAAAAAATCCTCATGAGCATGTTTAATAATTATAAAGCAACAACAATTAACATATATAATGTTGTTAATATGATGCGGATGACATGATCATGTTTATGCCATTATTAATTAAAGGTTGTCTTAAAAGAGATATGAAGTTTATGTCACCGTGGTGGATGGAAAGGGTGCCACGGCAACGATCCGAAATGATGCAAAGGCAGCAACTCGGTTCCGGTATCTCGGTGAGGGACCGGTGCAAAACAAAAGGTAGAGTGAACGAGTTGAACAAGATGATGGGGTGATCCCGTTGCCGGGTTCCCACGAGTCGGTGGCGAGGCAACCGATGAACATGACAAACGGACGAAACGGCACAACGGGCACGGAGCACACACGGGAGACATTTCATACAACACACAACAAGCCTCACACGGGTCACGTCTCGGGATTATACCTTTGAAGCGTGCGTTTCGAGGCGGTTCGAGCTCGTCGAGGGACGTAGTGGTAGTAGTTGTACACGGCCGGATCGTAGAGGAAGTAGACGTTCATGGGGTGTAGTGGAAGTAGACGTTCGGGCGTCGAGTTCGTAGATGTACTTCTCCGAAGGGGTACTTGTCATCGTCTTGTGTCGGCGTTTTTGTATCGTAGATGTTCATGCCGCGTGTAGAGGTACTTGTCGGGATCGTCGTCGACGTAGGGGTACACGTTCGTAGATGTACTTGTCACCGTAGCCGTTCGGTCGTCGTGGTACTTGGGGGGTCTCGGCGACGGTAGTGGTACTTGGTCGTGGAACTTGCGTTTCTCCTCGTAGTCGTACACGGTTCTTGCGTAGCAGTACTTGTCTCGTCGACGGTAGGGGTACATGTCCAAAAACAGATACACTTACAGCTTCAAGGTTACTTGAGATGAACAGATAGCAGCAAGAAAACAAAAACAAAAACAAAAAAAAGGAAAAAGAAGGGTGCGGGTCGGCGCTGGACTCGGGTGCTCGTCCCGGGGCTTGCTGGAGAGGGGAGCCGCGATGCTGGAGGTGCGGCCTCTGGCCGCGGCGAGGATGGCGAAACAGGGGCTGTCGCCGGCCGGGATGAAGAAGGGCGCTCGCTTGGGGGGCACCGGCTGCTGGCCGGCCGGAGGGAGGTGTAGGCTCGGGGACGGAGGCGAGGAGCGAGGGCTCTCGGGGAGCTGCTCTGCCGCGTCCTCGGCGAGGAGGCCAGGGAAGCGGGGCTCCTGGAGGCGAAGGTGAGGAGGGAGCCGCGGGCTCGGCGAGGCGGGACAAGGACGAAGGGAGGGCCTGCGGCGCTGCTGCCTGAGGACGACCGCTGGCAGAGGCGATCCTGGCCGCGGCGTCGCTCGGGGACGGACGAGGGCGCGGGACGCTCGTGCGCGAGGGCGAGCTCGCGAGGCCTCTGGTGCGGCCCCGGGCCGGCTTGGAGGAGAACGGAGGGAGGAGGCCCTGGCGCGGCGCTCCATGGCACAGCGACCAGAGACGAGCCGCACGCGCGCGGTGGCTCGGGCGCCAGGCGCTCTGGGGCGAGGGGGAGGGTCGCGCAGCTCCATAGGTGAGAGATCGAGATGGGGGCGAACGGAAGGAAGGGGATCGGGGGAGATAGGGAAAGGCTCGTGCGAGGGAAGCGGGTCGAGAGGGAAGAGAACGAGGCTGGGGCTCGATAGGATCGGGAGGGTGGCGGCGCTCGGTGGGAGGAGGAGAGAGCGAACGACAGGAGAGGAAGCATCGGGCTAGGGTTCGGGCGAAGGAGCCCTGGGAGGCCTAGTGTTGGGCCAAGGCGCAGGAGGAGATGGGCCGGCTGGGCCAAGAAGGGAGAGGGAGGTGGCCTGGAGGAGTGAGGGCTGCTGGCTGCTCCTCTGTTTTTGTTTCTTAGCAGAAATAAACAAATAAGGAGAGAGCCAAAATAAAAGAAAGAGGCAAAGAACAGAAAAAATAAAAGATGGGACATTTTTGTAAGGCTTTACGGATTAATTCCAACCTCACAAAAATAGTTCCAACAACAGGGAAGTGTAAAACTAAAACATTTAGCTTGCAATAAAGGAGTTTAGATAAAATGGAGGAGCCTCGAAACAACGGAAAGAAATTACCGGCAAGATTTTTGGAGGTGAAACTAGAATGAAGAGACAATGGGGAATTGTGCAAGTGTGTTACGGTGAATTCCAACAAATTGGAATATTTATTAATATAGCTCCATAATTATTAGGAGGCTTTTATATGTTATAAAGAGAAGACATCTTCCCTCGATTTAAATGGACCGAAGGTCCACACGATTTATTTAGGTTGAGATGCAAAGATTAAAATGACATGATGGCATGATGACATGATGCAATGCAAAAATAAATAACACAAGCACAAACGAAACACACGGGAGACCCCGGACCATCTGGAAGCTTCGAGAAGCTTCTGGAATCTTCTGGGACGTCGGTCTCGGGTGTCACAACTCTCCCACACTAACAGAGGATCTCGACCCGAGATCCTAGAGATATCACCGGGTAAAAACGAAGAGGAAGAGGTAAAACAAAGTTGCTTCTTCGACAAACGAGTGAAAACCAAAGAACCTTGAGAGGTTAAACAAGTTGAAAGAAGAATGCAACGGAGATGAACGAAGTTAAGAGCACTCCGTTAGAAAAAAGAGGAACAAGTAACATAATGAGAACCTTGAAGGTTGAAAGACATGAAACAAGAGCTCACGGATGACGAAAGAATAAGAACCGCAATGGTATAGCCAAGGACTAAGAATGACAGAATTTGGACAGCACTCCGTCTGAAAATGGAAGGAAATGAACAAAAACTTGAGGAGATGGAGTGATACTTGATGAAAACAACAACATATGGCCTCCGGAACAATTAAAAGAATGGCACAAAGGGGTAAGAAAGAATCAGACAGCACTCCGGTTGAAAAGAGAGGCAAACTAAATAAAATGAGAGAACTTGAATGAAGAATACAATACTCCGGTTAAATGGTAAGCAAGGGAAAGAACATGATCTCGATAAAACGATATGATGGTTTGGAGAGAGCAACATCACAAAGCCTCCGGAATGACAGAATAGCATATAAATCAACGAAAGAAAAGAATGAAGAAGAAAAACAACTTCTTCGACAAATGGATTGAAAAAGCATCCTTACGAAGAAGGGTTGAGCGGAGTTGTTGGAAAAAATCAACAACGAAAAGAATAAGCTCGATGTGGGCTTATGGAAACATCTCAAAATTAAGAGTTGACAACCAGCCACTAACGAAAACATTTAATTGATTGAGACCAACAAGGAGACGAAAGAGTTATTTCACCGGAATAATAAATGAAGAACTTGGGTCATTTATAAGCACCATAATATCAACAATCCTTAGGGAAGCTTTTAGGTGAAATACAACCCAAGATAACTCCAACGAATAAAATGAATGGTTGGAAAGATCTCCTGAACAAAGGAAAATGATGGGTTTAAATATCTCATTCTTGATAACTCGTGAATCATGAAACATGAAGGAATTGTGAAGAATGACATAACACCATCTCAAAGAATAAGGTAGAAAGAATTGCACTAGGAAAGCATGATGAAGAATGCTTGAGTTCCAACAAGAATCTTGATGAAGACTTCGAGGATGAATTAAAACATGATGAACCACCATGAAGAACTCCGGTAACAAAAGCATGAGAAGTGAAGATGAAAGAATAAGATTCAAGGTCTGCGATGAATTAGATGGAGGTTTGAAATGATGTAATAGAAATAACTTGGAGCTCCGGAAAACAAGATGAAGAATTTAGAACCAAGGATATGATATGATGAACAAGCTCCAGACAAAAGAATTAAAACACCTGGAAGGAACAAGAATAAGAATTATGTAATGCATCTCCTTCACCAATTTAAATTGATGACAACCAAAGGATTTGGCATACTACTTATTCTCATTGGAAAGAATTAAAGAGAGATCTAGCACAAGCTCGGATTCAACGAACCACCGGTAGGATTATGAAAAGAACGAGTGAATTAAAACGATAACAACGGAAGAGTAATCTTGAAAGAACCACCGTAAGAATTAGGAGACGAACGAAGAGACATCAATGAAGAATAGTTGGAGAACGAAGTTGAAAACTGAGAACGAAGAAATCTTCTGAAATGATGGCCTCCGGAGGATCACAAAGAAAGAATTCATGAAATGCTTCGGGTGGGTATAAAAGAATTCCTCACAATCGAAAACAATTATGAGGATGGCATGAAGCTAGAACCACAACTCTTGAAGAAGACGGGTCAAGATTTAAGAGAAACACCTCTCCGGTCTCCAAATGTTGAGAATGAAGACGACAAATGCCATGAAGAATTGTTAAGCACTCTGGAATGAAGAATTAAAAAGGTTGAACCGAAGATGAAAAAGAATTGAAAGCGATCTTGGAGAAGACATGTGACTGATGGAAATCATTCTTACGTCACACTTTGAAAAGAATTTGAGAATAACTCCGGAAAATAGAAGAGTCAGGTAAGATCCTGGGAAAGAACTGTGGATTAAGGCCCACTCAAAGAAATCACCGTTGAAAAGATTGTTTAAGAGATATAGCACCGGTTGAAATAAATGGCTTGAATAAGATAGCAATCTCAAAATAGCTTGAACGGATTAAGAATGGAATTATTAATCTTCAGCACTCCGGATATGAATACCGAGAGGAGAATGATTAATTGGTGCACCGGAATAAGAAAGCATTGTGAAATGAGGAAAAGGATAAGATCAACACCGAAATCCGAATTACATCCACCGGAGAATTAGAGAACAAAAGAATGATGAACTTGAAGCTCTCGAGCATCTTCACGATAAATCACCGGATAAGAACATTGAAGGAAAAGAAAGAAGAAACATCACATGAATAAAATGGATATTTCATTAAGAATTCTTGCTCTGAGAAGAAGAAGGGTGGGAGGGTGGGGAAAACAAAGACAACTTGGGATGAACAAAATGGACACCGGTTGAAAAGAATTTAATATGACCATCTTGATGATCAAGAAGGACCTGCATTCCCATAGAAATATGAGAATACCGATTAGTAAAGGTATGGAATCAACATTTGACATTGAAGCAACTCGAATACCAGAATCAAAACAAAAACAAAGGGTAGATGTGCAGCATGATCTTCACAATATCATTCGAACAGAGGATTGAACGAATGAATTCCGCAGATACATCAACTCGACGAGAAGCCACTTGGAAGAACAAAAAGATAAATAAAAAGGAACAAGGATCAGATAGAACAAATACAAGATAGAAGTTTCGTTCGACATCGTCGTGCTGAAAGCTCATGAAACGTGTTACAAAAGGGTTTTGCAATCCCCGGATCAGCATAGCCAAGGACCCTTTAAGATGCAACTCCCGATCAGAACAAGTCCATAAAACCACTTCACTCAATGTAGAACCCCGAACTTCATATCGAGCATCCGTTGGAAGAATGCCTAGAACTACTAGATGAACCCACCTATAGATTTCCGAAAGTTTCCAGTTATGCAATCAGGTGTTGGGGATACACGGGAAGCACCGCGCAATCAACTCTAAACCTACATCCAGGTGTATCCATCCTTCAACACATAACCAGTATTTCTCGGAAACTGTTTACCTCGGACCTTCGAAAAGCATCCACTATAACAAGCTATGGCAATACTCTCGAACTACCTCCCCAGTACTGGGTGATGTCGGGGTTATCTTGCCACTGGCCGTATAGGAGAGATTTTCGATGTCGGCCGTCTTAAGTATTTAGTACTGCCGCGATATGCTTGTTACAAAGATACCCCGAAGCTCAACTCCTCGGTAACAGGAGGCATCGGGAACAATAACCTTGTCACAAGAACATCGAAACAATCCCAGAATACTCGCGGGATCCTAAAAAAAATTTGGTGCAATTTTTGAAGTAGGAGAGAAAAGAGTAATCGTCAGGAGTCCTCACCAGAGTGAAAGGGGATGAGAAGCAAAGAAATCCTACTCTCCGATATAATATATAGGACTCAAAAAGTTTTCAGTGTGTGCCTAGACTCAACCGTCAACGATTCGATCAATCAGTGGGGGCTTCTAGGTCGGAGAAGGCTCTGAATACCAACTTGTAATGCCCAGGATGGAGTTATACCTCCTACGTGTCGAGGCACGACTTAAAGGCATAAATCCATCCTAGAATGATCTCAAGTTTGGTATCTTTGCACAACTCATGTAAAAGAGGGATTAAAATGCAAAGGAGATAGTTGGCTTACACTCGCCACTTCACACAATACATTACATAAACAACCATCATACAAAACATCACAACCCGACTACGGGTAAGATCCAAAAGAAAGATACCAAAACAACATAAAGCCACAGGTCAGGATCGAATCCTAGTAGAAACCACTACTGAACATCGAAACGTCACAAGCAAACGGCCACACTCTTCATCGGACTCCTGGTGAAGAACTTGGACCAGCTCCTGCATCAAACTCGGCTGAACCTGCATCTGGTGTGGTGAAGTAACTGTGAGCCACAGAGGACTCAGCAATCCCGTTCCCGGGTAACAAGACTATTTAAGCCTTGGGTGAGGATAAGGCTGAAGAAAGAACGAGAGGTGAAGGAACAAACAAGAGTCTGCAGCAGCAACTAGCACTAACTTACGTAAAAGAGAGCGAGAAGAGAAGGCATCGGTCGAAAGATGATCACGAAGTGATCCTAGCTAAAGCCGGTCAAACATAACCCCACCGTGTTCAACTCCCGAATCCCTATCCGGAAATTGACAGTCACGGTACACACGCTGGTAGTGTATTGAAACATTGTGTCAAGTTATCTACAACCGGAATTAACAAGCTCCCATCTGCCACATAACCGCGGGCACGGCTTTCGAAAGTTCAAACCCTGCAGGGGTGTTCCAACTTGGCCCATCACAAGCCCACGATCCGCGGAGTCGCAACTCCATAGGTGGGAAGACCCGAGTATTCTCGGAATCCCGTGCTCAAGTTAAACCGAACTAAGGTAAGGCTAATCCAGCAAATCCTCCCGGCGTGCCGACACCCTGATAGTAGCTGCGCGTATCTCGTCTCAGGCCACGACCGGATGGGTGATCCCACAGGTTTTTACCAAACCTTGAGTTTCCTCGAGGTGGCCCCGCGTAACCCCCGTTTCGGACCAACACTCATGTGGAGCACTGGCCCGGGGTTGTAGAATTAAGAATAAAAGAGGGTTTGCAAGGCCCTTATGCAAGTTTTATTAGTTGTTATTAGGCAAATAGTACCAATGTTGGGATTTGCTGGAAAAGACTTAGCACTTAGCGGTTTATCAAGGGGGTCCCATACACCCCAACCGTGTTAGGAACGCAAAATCAAGGAACATAACACCGGTTTATACGGTTCCTAACGGCATGAGTGGAACAAAACACCAAGCAAAAGGCTTAGCCTTCCACCCTTGCCAGTATATAGATGATTTCATTTTTAAGCATTTTTATAGTGTGATATAACCCAACCAAACTTCATCATGAAGCAAGCATCTTCGACCTTCACCTGCAACTAATAATGCTATAAGAAGGGCTGAGCGAAGCGTACTTAGCCAAGCAACGGTTTGCATAGGTAGGGTGGTTAAACATGGCAATTGGTTACAAGTAGGAGGCTGACAAGAAGGCATGGGCATCGAGGCAAAACTATAGATCGTGACTTCTAGCAATAGGCAAAGATAGTAAAGGTATCCGGGTTCGGTCATCTTGCCTGGGATTCCACAGAGGAGAAGAACGGAACCACGAAGTAGACGGAGCAACAGTTGAGAGAATCCTCACAACTCCGGAACGAAACCGAAGCTATCAAGAGAAGCAAACCGGAAAGAAACAAACAACACGGTAAACACACATATCATAAACATGGCATACGATGCACATCCAAGTATGATGCATGTCCGGTTTAAATATGCAAGACATGGCAAAATGCACAAACAACACTACAAGTTAAGTGGAGATCAATATGCAACGAGTTGCATATTGACGAAACACCACATATTAATTATTTAGTTGACTCTCATTATTTACAAGACAAGATTAAATGTTTGTTAACATGGAAAGAGGTGAAGCATAAAGAAACTACACTAACTAGGCAATTTAAATGAGGCCGGAGAATAACAACAACAAGTCCGGAAAAAATCCTCATGAGCATGTTTAATAATTATAAAGCAACAACAATTAACATATATAATGTTGTTAATATGATGCGGATGACATGATCAAGTTTATGCCATTATTAATTAAAGGTTGTCTTAAAAGAGATATGAAGTTTATGTCACCGTGGTGGATGGAAAGGGTGCCACGGCAACGATCCGAAATGATGCAAAGGCAGCAACTCGGTTCCGGTATCTCGGTGAGGGACCGGTGCAAAACAAAAGGTGGAGTGAACGAGTTGAACAAGATGATGGGGTGATCCCGTTGCCGGGTTCCCACGAGTCGGTGGCGAGGCAACCGATGAACATGACAAACGGACGAAACGGCACAACGGGCACGGAGCACACATGGGAGACATTTCATACAACACACAACAAGCCTCACACGGGTCACGTCTCGGGGTTATACCTTTGAAGCGTGCGTTTCGAGGCGGTTCGAGCTCGTCGAGGGACGTAGTGGTAGTAGTTGTACACGGCCGGATCGTAGAGGAAGTAGACGTTCACGGGGTGTAGTGGAAGTAGACGTTCGGGCGTCGAGTTCGTAGATGTACTTCTCCGAAGGGGTACTTGTCATCGTCTTGTGTCGGCGTTTTTGTATCGTAGATGTTCATGCCGCGTGTAGAGGTACTTGTCGGGATCGTCGTCGACGTAGGGGTACACGTTCGTAGATGTACTTGTCACCGTAGCCGTTCGGTCGTCGTGGTACTTGGGGGGTCTCGGCGACGGTAGTGGTACTTGGTCGTGGAACTTGCGTTTCTCCTCGTAGTCGTACACGGTTCTTGCGTAGCAGTACTTGTCTCGTCGACGGTAGGGGTACAGGTCCAAAAACAGATACACTTACAGCTTCAAGGTTACTTGAGATGAACAGATAGCAGCAAGAAAACAAAAACAAAAACAAAAAAAAGGAAAAAGAAGGGTGCGGGTCGGCGCTGGACTCGGGTGCTCGTCCCGGGGCTTGCTGGAGAGGGGAGCCGCGATGCTGGAGGTGCGGCCTCTGGCCGCGGCGAGGATGGCGAAACAGGGGCTGTCGCCGGCCGGGATGAAGAAGGGCGCTCGCTTGGGGGGCACCGGCTGCTGGCCGGCCGGAGGGAGGTGTAGGCTCGGGGACGGAGGCGAGGAGCGAGGGCTCTCGGGGAGCTGCTCTGCCGCGTCCTCGGCGAGGAGGCCAGGGAAGCGGGGCTCCTGGAGGCAAAGGTGAGGAGGGAGCCGCGGGCTCGGCGAGGCGGGATGAGGACGAAGGGAGGGCCTGCGGCGCTGCTGCCTGAGGACGACCGCTGGCAGAGGCGATCCTGGCCGCAGCGTCGCTCGGGGACGGACGAGGGCGCGGGACGCTCGTGCGCGAGGGCGAGCTCGCGAGGCCTCTGGTGCGGCCCCGGGCCGGCTTGGAGGAGAACGGAGGGAGGAGGCCCTGGCGCGGCGCTCCATGGCACAGCGACCAGAGACGAGCCGCACGCGCGCGGTGGCTCGGGCGCCAGGCGCTCTGGGGCGAGGGGGAGGGTCGCGCAGCTCCATAGGTGAGAGATCGAGATGGGGGCGAGCGGAAGGAAGGGGATCGGGGGAGATAGGGAAAGGCTCGTGCGAGGGAAGCGGGTCGAGAGGGAAGAGAACGAGGCTGGGGCTCGATAGGATCGGGAGGGTGGCGGCGCTCGGTGGGAGGAGGAGAGAGCGAACGACAGGAGAGGAAGCATCGGGCTAGGGTTCGGGCGAAGGAGCCCTGGGAGGCCTGGTGTTGGGCCAAGGCGCAGGAGGAGATGGGCCGGCTGGGCCAAGAAGGGAGAGGGAGGTGGCCTGGAGGAGTGAGGGCTGCTGGCTGCTCCTCTGTTTTTGTTTCTTAGCAGAAATAAACAAATAAGGAGAGAGCCAAAATAAAAGAAAGAGGCAAAGAACAGAAAAAATAAAAGATGGGACATTTTTGTAAGGCTTTACGGATTAATTCCAACCTCACAAAAATAGTTCCAACAACAGGGAAGTGTAAAACTAAAACATTTAGCTTGCAATAAAGGAGTTTAGATAAAAAGGAGGAGCCTCGAAACAACGGAAAGAAATTACCGGCAAGATTTTTGGAGGTGAAACTAGAATGAAGAGACAATGGGGAATTGTGCAAGTGTGTTACGGTGAATTCCAACAAATTGGAATATTTATTAATATAGCTCCATAATTATTAGGAGGCTTTTATATGTTATAAAGAGAAGACATCTTCCCTCGATTTAAATGGACCGAAGGTCCACACGATTTATTTAGGTTGAGATGCAAAGATTAAAATGACATGATGGCATGATGACATGATGCAATGCAAAAATAAATAACACAAGCACAAACGAAACACACGGGAGACCCCGGACCATCTGGAAGCTTCGAGAAGCTTCTGGAATCTTCTGGGACGTCGGTCTCGGGTGTCACACGTCGGTCCGCCGCCGGACGCGTCCACCGCCACCAGCCACATCGCTCCAGCCAACCACGCAACGACACATCAGTGCCACCGCTCCCTCCGAACAATCCCACCACGCCACGTCCCTGCTGATGTTCGTCAGATGTGGCTTCGGTGAGGTCATCTGTATTATCGGCAGTGCCGTTCTCCACGGAGTCCATGTTGCTTGCGTCGCTTCGGCGAGATTTGGATCGGCGGCGCTGCCTTGGACGCTTGGGCGGCTCATCTCCAAGCTTGTCTTGATCCTGTTTAGGAGTGTCTTCGCCGTCCTTAGGGGTGTCCACCATGTAGATATCATATGTGGACGTGGCCGACCAGCGGCCAGTGATGGGGGGGGGGCAACATCGGTATTGGTCGTGCCCCCACTATCCTCGCCATGTATTCGGTGTTTTCTGAATTATAGTCTAGCATGTTGGTTAAAAATTCCTCGATAGTGGCTACCACGTGGGTGGTGGTTGGGACGTAAAATTCCATGTCGAACGCCTCGAAGGGTTGGTGATCAAAAGCGCACTACTGCAGGATGCTGCTAACGTGACACTACGATCAAAGACCATTTGATGAAACTATGTGTGGTGCATTAATTGCAAACGGGGATGTTAAAAAACCGTCAAAAAAGATGCAAAACATTTGCGATGACAGAGACATCAAACACGGTTCAGATATTAGTTACGTGTGTGATGCAGGGCATATAGTTGATCCAGAAGAACTGTTTGCGATGAGTCAGAACAACATAAGCAAGCAGCCATATCAATGTGTGTGCAATATACGGCATACAGTTCATTCCAATGAACTGTGTGTTATTAGGGAATGCAATAGAAAGGACCATCCAGATCAAGGTGTGTGTGATATACGGCATACTGCTCACTCGGACGAACTGTGTTCGATTAGGGAAGAGAACAGAAATGGATCAACTTAACAAGATGTGTGTGATAGGCGGCCTACTGTTCACATAGATGAACTGTTTGCGATGACCCTAAAGAACACAAATGATTCATGTAAACAAGATGTGTGTGATACGCAACAAACATCCCACTCTGATGAACTGTTTGCGATGAGAAATTATAACACAAACGTTTACTATAGTTAATTCATGTGCGTTTCTGTTCGTACAAAAAACTTTGAAAAATGCAAACTGGTTGCTCGCGGTGGCTAGGAGTATCGCACACGATGCATCTGCGAGTACTCGTGTGTGATGATTAGTATGTTACACATTTGTTTCCTTATGTTAACACGTGTGTGATAAATAACACGTGGCACCGCATACGGTATTCGGGTTGTGTGTGTGCTCCACTTAGTCTTCCCGTGCTCCAATGAATGCTTCCCGCGCTCCACATGGGTGAATTGTAAATCCACGCCTCTTCCCTCATCGGTTTCCCGCCACCAGCTAATGGCTTGCTGCATATAACCTAGGCCGCAACGCTCGTCGCGACACTCTGTGCAGATCTAGTCCTCACCCATCTACCATTAGTTATTCCAAGCATGCCAGGAAACGACCAAAGCTTCGACGTCGAGCCCTACCTGCGTTACATCTTTGGCAAGGAGAACGAGCTGGAGCAGGTCGGGGAGCAAGAGCTTCATTGTCCGGTGCAGACACCATGGCCCATCAGAGCGATATCAGTGTGACAATCCTTGGGCGCACAATCGACATATTGTAGAGGAGGTGTGATGAGCAGTTTGCCATCCATCGTGCAAAAGATCCAGAGCTGCTCGATGGCATGATTGACGACCTACCCGAAGAGCCGCCATCACCAGTGCTCATGGAGAGCCTGATGCCTCGCAAGGAATGGGCAGTGGACCTCTGCGATTCAGTCAAGACACAGGCAGCCTGCGGCTTCATCATTGCCCACGGCAACTATGTCAACCTCGATCCCAATGATGTGGTGGCCAGGCTCGAGCGCATCCTTAGCGGAGTTGACGTCCCCGATGAAGTAGAACATCGCCAACGTGATATCTTGAGGATGCAGGTGATGGACGGAATTTGCTACTAGGCCAGAGACATGGAAATGGAGCTGTTCCGCGGAGATATCAAGCGCGCAATCGCATGCTGTCAAGTTCTTCTAGAAGAGGCCCAGCAGCCCCAAGAGCCTCCTAGTGCCAGCAGCTCCTTAGGAGGACGCGGGTAGGGACACTTGGAGTGAACGGCCGCAACGGTGCTATGCCGATCATGGAGCCCGAGAAGACTGTCGTCGGAAGGCCGCCAGCCCAGCCTTTTAGCCTATATTTTATTATAGGGCCATTTGCATTTATATCCCTAACATAAACCACCTAATCAGATTTGGCCCTAATTTCAAAGCCTGCTCAAATTTTCCCCTCTACCGTTAGGTGCTCTTACAGAAATGCCCTTCTGCGCCATTACCGTCCGGTCAACGGGCTTTGACCAAGTTAAAAAAATAGCACATAAGATCTCAATAATCTAAAATTTTGTGGGATTGAAGATACTCATGTGCGCAAAGTGCGCGCAAATTTTCGTCCTATTTGGACATTCCCGAAGCTCGTGGCGAGGAAAAGCAGTTAATCTGTATACTTTTGAATAGTAAATTTAAAATAAAATAGCAAGAAAATTCAAAAATATATGATTTTTTTGGCATCAAAGAGGCTTAGGTGCACAAGGTGCTCGCAAGTTTTTGTAATCAAAGAGGCTTGCTATGTTTTTTAATTTATTGTTCACGGGCGTACATATTTACTATTTTTTCATTGCCACGAGCTCCTGGAATGTCCAAATAGCACGAAAGTTTGTACGCATCTTGTGAACCTGAGTATCTTTGATACCACAAAATTTCAGATGTTTTTGAACTTTTTTGCTATTTTTTCAGGATGGTCAAAGCCCTTTGACCGACTTTGACTGGACGGTAACATCACAGAAGTGCATTTCTATAAATGCACATAACGGGAGAGGGGCAAATTTAAGCAGGCTTTGAAATTAGGGGTAAATCTGAGAGTGGGCACAAATTAGGGGCATAAATGTAAATAGGTCATGAGTGTTCTGGGCCTTGCCGCATGTGGCATTTTAAATTATCCTGAATACGTAAGATAATTATTAATCGTTGCCATTGTAAATTTGCCTCAACGACGAGTAGAGCGAGCAGGGACGCCAGAGCGGAGCGCGCCGCAACCCCCTCAATGGCGAGCAAAACGCGCGGACGGACACGAGAAGAGCGCGCTGCGGCTACCTCAACGAGGAGCAGAGTGCGTCGCGGCCGCCTCAACTGCGAGCAACCACGTGGTCAACCTTCTAGCACCTCGTGGGAGGCGCACGATGCATCCATACGGCACGATGGTGATATCTTGACCGTGTGTGATAGTGGGCAGACACGTACACGTACATCCGAGAACGCGGGCCCACGTTTCGGACTTTCAGTGTGTGGCATACGGTTGATCCGAAAGAACTATTTGTGATGAGCCAGAACAACAGACCGGGCTTTGTAGGCCCAGAAACATCAATAAATATTGACCTTGTTTCTCGTCACATTGCAGATTATAACACAATAAGTAATTGCAAATCTGTTCACACCTATCAAACTAATATGTGTTCACACTTAGCACCGGGCTATAAAAACTACCCACTCGAAAATTACATCACAGTTCCTCTCCTCATCACTGCTACTTCTCGAGCTTGCGTTGTATTCCCTCAAAGAGGAAAGGGTGATGCAGCACAGTAGCATGAGAATTTCCCTCAGTTTTTGAGAACCAAGGTATCAATTCAGCTGGAGACCACGCGCGAGTCCCTCGCACCTGCACAAACAAATAAGAACTTTGCAGCCATAGTGACAAGGGGTTGTCAATCTGATAGAGATGATAGTTTGATATTTTTGGTATTTTTAGATATAAGAACAAAAGTAAAAGCGGAAAAGTAAAGTAGATTGTAGATTGATATGTTGAGAATAGACCCGGGGGCCATAGTTTTCTCTAGTGGCTTCTCCCATGATAGCGATATTCTACGACGGTTAAACAAATTACTGTCGAGCAATTGATAGAAAAGCGAATAATTATGAGACTATCTAGGCATGATCATTATATATAGGCATCACGTCCAAGACAAGTACACCGAAACAATTCTGCGTCTACTACTATTACTCCACACATCAACCGCTATCCAGCATGCATCTAGAGTATTAAGTTCATAAGAACGGAGTAACACCTTAAGCAAGATGACATGATGTAGAGGGATAAACTCAAGCATAGTGATATAAACCCCATCTTATTATCCTCTATGGCAACAATACAATACGTGCCTTGCTGCCCCTATTGTCATTCGGAAAGGACAACGCAAGATTGAAACCAAAGCCAAGCACTTCTCCCATTGCAAGAACTATATATCTAGTAGGCCAAACCAAACCAATAATTCGAAGAGACTTGCAAGGATATTATAATCATACATAAAGAGTTCAGAAAAGAACCAAATATTTCTCATAGATAATCTTGATCATAAACCCACAATTCATCGGATCTCGACAAACACATCGCAAAAAGAGATTACATCGAATAGATCTCCTCGAAGACCGATGAGAACTTGGTATTGAGATCCAAAGAGAGAGAAGAAGCCATCTAGATACTAGCTATGGACCCGAAGGTCTGTGGTAAACTACTCACAACTCATGGTGAGGCGATGATGATGATGTAGAAGCACTCTGTGGAAAATCCCCCCCTCCGGCGGAGCTCCGGAACAGGCCCCAAGATGGGATCTCAAGGGAACAGAAGGTTGCACCGGTGGAACTAGGGTTTTCTCTGTTGTTCTGATAGTTTCGAGGTACGTAGGTATATATAGGAGATAGAAGGGCACCGGGGGCGAGACGGGGTGCCCACGAGGCAAGGGGCGCGCCCTATAGGGGGGGCGCCCCCCACCCTCATGGACGCCACGTCAGCCCTACTCTGTGGTTCTCAAGTCTCCCGTGCGTATTTTGCTCCAAAAATATCTCTCCCGAAGCTTTCATTTCGTTTGGACTCCGTTTGATATTCCTTTTCTGTAAAACCCTGAAATAGGCAAAAAACAGCAATCTGGACTGGGCCTTTGGGTTAGTAGGTTAGTCCCAAAAATGATGTAAAAGTGTATAAAAAAGCCCATAAAACATCCAAAACATCATAAATAATAGCATGGAACAATAAAAAATTATAGATACGTTGGAGACGTATCAAGCATCCCCAAGCTTAATTCATGCTCGTCCTCGAGTAGGTAAATGACAAAAACAGAATATTTGATGTGGAATGCTAGCCAACATAGTTTTTCAATGTATTCTCTTAATTGTGGCATGAATATTCAGATCTGAAAGATTCAAGACAAAAGTCTATATTGACATAAGAAATAATAATACTTCAAACATACTAACAAATCAATCATGTCTTCTCAAAATGCTATGGCTAAAGAAAGTTATCCCTACAAAATCATATAGTCTGGCTATGCTTCCTCTTCATCACACAAAATATTCATATCATGCACAAACCCGGTTTCAGCCAAGCACTTGTTTTCATACTCTATTCTTTCAAACCTTTCAACTTTCATGCAATACATGAGCGTGAGCCATGGACATAACACTATGGGTGGAATAGGGAGGTGGTTGTGGAGAAGACAAAAAGGAGGGAGATAGTCTCACATTGACTAGGCGTATCAACGGGCTATGGAGATGCCCATCAATAGATATCAATGTGAGTGAGTAGGGATTGCCATGCAACGGATGCACTAGAGCTAAGAATGTATGAAAGCTCAACAAAAGAAACTAAGTGGGTGTGCATCCAACTTGCTTGCTCATGAAGACCTAGGGCATTTGAGGAAGCCCATCATTGAAATATACAAGCCAAGTTCTATAATGAAAATTCCCACTAGTATATGAAAGTGACTAAACATGAGACTCTCTATCATGAAGAACATGGTGCTACTTTGAAGCACAAGTGTGGAAAAGGATAGTAGCAATTGTCCCTTCTCTCTTTTCTCTCATTTTTTTGGAGGGGCTTTCTCTCTTTTTGTTAGACCCTCTCTATTTTTTGGGCCATCTCTTTTTTTATTGGCCTTTCCTCACATGGGACAATGCTCTAATAATGATGGTCATCACACTTATATTGAATTACAACTCGATATTACAACTTGATACTAGAACAAAGTATGACTCTATATGAATGCCTCTGGCGGTGTACCGGGATGTGCAATGAGTCAAGAGTGACATGTATGAAAAATTATGCATGGTGGCTTTGCCACAAATACGATGTCCACTACATGATCATGCATGGCAATATGACAATATGAAGTGTGTCATATGAATGGAACAGTGGAAAGTTGCATGGGAATATATCTCGGAATGGCTATGGAAATGCCATGATAGGTAGGTCTGGTGGCTGTTTTGAGGAAGGATATATGGTGGCTTCTTTGAGGAAGGATATATAGTGGGTGTATGGTACCGGCGAAAGTTGCGCGGAACAAGAGAGGCTAGCAATGGTGGAAGGGTGAGAGTGTGTATAATCCATGGACTCAACATTAGTCATAAGAACTCATATACTTATTGCAAAAATCTACGAGTCATCAAAACAAAGCAATCAACGCATGCTCCTAGGGGGGAGGTTGGTAGGAGTTTACCATCGCGCGCTCCCGACCTCCACACAAAGGTTGACAATCTACAAATACCTCATGCTCTAACTTCGTCACATAGCGGTTCACCATATGTGCATGCTACGGGAATCACTAACTTTAACACAAGCATTTCTAAATTCCATAATATCTCCACTAGCATGACTCTAATATCACTATCCTAATATCTCAAAAAATTATCAAGCATCCAACTTCTCATCATATTCAATGCACTTAGTGTGAAAGTTTTTACTACATTGATATTGGATGTCTATCATGTGAAGGCTAGTTTTATATCCAAAGCACATTACCATGCTGTTTTAATAGGCTCTCAAATGGATATAAGTGAAGCATGAGAGATCAGCAATTTCTACAAAATATAATCACCACCGTGCTCTAAAAGATATAAGTGAAGCACTAGAGCAAAAACTATTCAACTCAAAAGATATAAGTGAAGCACATAGAGTGTTTTATAAATTCCTAGGCCATATTTAACTCTCTCAAATAGGTGTGTCCAGCAAGGATAATTGTGGCAAACTAACAAGAAAAGACTCAAATTATTCAAGACGCTCCAAGTAAAACACATATCATGTGGTGAGTAAAAATATAGCTCCGTGTATAGTTACCGATGGATGAAGACGAAAGAGGGGATGCCTTCCCGGGGCATCCCCAAGCTTAGGCTTTTGGTTGTCCTTGAATTTTAACTTGGGGTGCCTTGGGCATCCCCAAGCTTAGGCTCTTGCCACTCTTTGTTCCATAGTCCATCAAAGCAAAACTCAAAACTTGAAAACTTCACAACACAAAACTTAGACAAAAATCTCGTGAGCTCCGTTAGTATAAGAAATCAAACCACTACTCAAATTTACTGCAATTAATTCATTTTTGTTTATATTGGCGTTAAACCTACGGTATTCCAACTTCTCTATGATTCATACTTTCCAATACTACTCATAGATGCATTGAAACAAGCAAACAACACACGAAAAACAGAATCTTTCAAAAACCGAATAGTCTGTAGTAATCTGTAACTTTGGCATACTTCTGTAACTCCAACAAAATTGAAATAAATTGGTAAACATGAGGAATTTGTCTACTAATCATCTGCAAAAAGAATCAACTAAATAGCACACTCCAGTAAAATCTGGTGACCATTCTAGCGAGCACTAACGATTCTGGTTTTCACAGCAAGGTCATATAAACTTCACACAAGTCTTCCCAAAGTTTCTACTTGGCACACACACCAATTAAAACACAAAACCACATCTAAACAGAATCTAGATGCAATATTTATTCCTCAACAGAAGCAAAAACAAAAAATATAAAATTGGGTTGCCTCCCAACAAGCGCTATCGTTTTACGCCCCTAGCTAGTCAAGATGCATGGATAGATCTAGGTATTGCCATCTTTGGAAGGCAATCCATAAGTGGCTCTCATAATAGATTCATATGGTAATTCGATTTTCTTTCTAGGAAAGTGTTCCATCCCTTTCCTTAATGTAAATTGAAATTTAATATTTCTTTCCTTCATATCAATAATTGCACCAATCGTTCTAAGGAAAGGTCTACCAAGAATAATAGGACATGAAGGATTGCAATCTATATCAAGAACAATGAAATCTACGGGCACATAATTCCTATTGGCTACAACAAGAACATCATTAATCCTTCCCATAGGTTTCTTAATAGTTGAATCCGCAAGATGCAAATTTGAAGAACAATCATCAAGCTCATGGAACCCTAGCAAATCACACAAAGTTTTTGAGATAGTGGAAACACTTGCACCCAAATCACACAAAGCAAAGCATTCATGATCTTTAATTTTTATTTTAATAGTAGGTTCCCACTCATCATAAAACTTTCTAGGGATAGAAACTTCCAATTCAAGATTTTCTTCATAAGATTGCATCAAAGCATTAACTATGTGTTTGGTAAAAGCTTTATTTTCACTATAAGCATGCAGAGAGTTTAGCACGGATTGCTACAAGGAAATACAATCACTCAAAGAGCAATTATCATAATTGAATCCCTTGAAATCCAAAGTAGTGGGTTCATCACTATGCAAAGTTTTAATCTCTTCACTCCCACTTTTAACAATTTTAGCATCAAGATCTAAAAACTCCGAATCATTGGGACACCTTAAATTAGACTCATCTTCAATCCTATCTTTATCAAGATTCATACTAGAGAACAAGGATCTAATAGGAGACACATTAATAACTTTCAGATCTTCATCTTTATTTTCATGATAACTGGAAGAACACGCTTTTATATAATTCTCTCTTTTAGCACGCATCCTAGCGGTTCTTTCTTTACATTCATCAATGGAAATTCTCATGGCTTTGAGAGACTCATTGATATCATGCTTAGGTGGGATAGATCTAAGTTTCAAAAAAAACAACATCAAGAGTAATTCTATCCACACTTCTAACCAATTCATCAATCTTAAGTAATTTTTCCTCCAGCATAGCATTCAAATTCTTTTGCGAAATCATAAACTCCTTAAAACTAGTTTCAAATTCAGAAGGCATATTTCCATAAGAGTTGTTGTAGGAATTACCATAATTATTTGAGGAATTACTAGGAAAAGGCCTAGGATTAAAGTTTCCTCTATAAGCATTGTTACCAAAATTATTCCTACCAACAAAATTGACATCCAAAGATTCTTTATAATTTTCAATAAACGTGGATAAAGGCATATCATTAGGATCAGAAGAAGCACTCTTAGCAGCAAATAATTTCATAAATTCATCCATCTTTCCACTCAAGACACTAATCTCTTCAATAGCATGCACTTTTTTACTAGTAGATCTTTCGGTGTGCCATTGAGAATAATTAACCATAATATTATCTAGGAGTTTGGTAGCTTCTCCTAAGGTAGTTTCCATGAAAGTGCCTCCTGTGGCCAAATCTAAAAGATTTCTAAAAGCAAAATTCAAGCCAGCATAAAAGTTTTGCATAATTATCCATAAGTTCAAACCATGTGTAGGGCAATTACGTATCATTAATTTCATTCTCTCCCAAGCTTGTGCAACATGCTCATGATCTAGTTGCTTAAAATTCATAATATCATTTCTAAGAGAGATGATCAAAGCAGGAGGCAAATACTTAGAGATAAAAGCATCTTTGGACGTATTCCACGAATCAATACTATTTCTAGGCAAAGAGGAGAACCAAGTTTTAGCACGATCTCTAAGTGAAAACGGAAATAACTTCAACTTAACAATATCATTATCTGTATCCCTTTTCTTTTGCATATCACACAAATCAACAAAGTTGTTTAGATGGGTAGCGGCATCTTCACTAGGAAGGCCGGAAAATTGATCTTTCATGACAAGATTCAACAGAGCAGCATTGATCTCACAAGATTCAGCATCGGTGATAGGAGCAATCGGAGTGCTAATAAAATCATTATTGTTGGTATTGGAGAAGTCACACAATTTGGTATTGTTCTGAGACATAGTGACAAGCAAGTAATCCAACACACACAAGCAAACAAGAAGCAAGCGAACGATAAACACACGGCAGAAGAAGGGCGAATAAAACGGCCAGGGTGAAGTGGGGGAGAGGAAAACGAGAGGCAAAAATGTAATGCGAAGGATAAGGGTTTGTGATAGGTACTTGGTATATGACTTTTGCGTAAGCCTCCCCGGCAACGGTGCCATAAATTCTTCTTGCTACATCTCGAGCTTGCGTTGTATTCCCTCGAAGAGGAAAGGCTGATGTGGCACAGTAGCGTAAGTATTTCCTTTAGTTTTTGAGAACCAAGGTATCAATCTAGTAGGAGACCACGCGCGAGTCCCTCGCACCTGCACAAACAAATAAGAACTTCGCAGCCGAAGTGATAAGGGGTTGTCAATCCCTTTACGGTCACTTACAAAAGTGAGATCTGATAGAGCTGATAGTTTGATATTTTTGATATTTTTAGATATAAGAACAAAAAGTAAAAGCGGAAAAGTAAAGTAGATTGTAGATTGATATGTGGAGAATAGACCCGAGGGCCATAGTTTTCTCTAGGGGCTTCTCTCATGATAGCGATATTCTACGGCTGGTAAACAAATTACTATCAAGCAATTGATAGAAAAGCGAAAATTATGAGTACATCTAGGCATGATCATTATATATAGGAATCACGTCCGAGAGAAGTAGACCGAAACGATTCTGCATCTACTACTATTACTCCACACATCGACCACTATCCAGCATGCATCTAGAGTATTAAGTTCATAAGAACGGAGTAACGCCTTAAGCAAGATGACATGATGTAGAGGGATAAACTCAAACATAGTGATATAAACCACATCTTTTTATCCTCGATGGCAACAATAGAATACGTGCCATGCTGCCCCTACTGTCGCTGGGAAAGGACACCGCAAGATTGAACCCAAAGCCAAGCACTTCTCCCATTGCAAGAACTATAGATCTAGTAGGCCAAACCAAACCAATAATTCGAAGAGACTTGCAAGGATATTATAATCATACATAAAGAGTTCACAAAAGAACCAAATATTTCTCATAGATAATCTTGATCATAAACCCACAATTCATCGGATCTCGACAAACACACTACAAAAAGAGATTACATCGAAGAGATCTCCTCGAAGACCGAGGAGAACTTGGTATTGAGATCCAAAGAGAGAGAAGAAGCCATCTAGATACTAGCTATGGACCCGAAGGTCAGTGGTAAACTACTCACAACTCATGGTGAGGCGATGATGATGATGTAGAAGCACTCCATGGAAAATCCCCCCTCCGGCGGAGCTCCGAAACAGGCCCCAAGATGGGATCTCACGGGAACAGAAGGTTGCGGCGGTGGAACTAGGGTTTTCTCTGTTGTTCTGATAGTTTCGGGGTACGTAGGTATAGATAGGAGGAAGGAGGGCACCGGGGGCCAAACGGGGTGCCCACGAGGCAGGGGGCGCGCCCTATAGGGGGCCCGCCCACCCTCGTGGACGCCACGTCAGCCCTACTCCGTGGTTCTCAACTCTCCCGTGCGTATTTTGCTCCAAAAATATCTCTCCCGAAGGTTTCATTCCGTTTGGACTCCGTTTGATATTCCTTTTCTGTAAAACCCTGAAACAGGCAAAAAACAGCAATCTGGACTGGGCCTTAGGGTTAGTAGGTTAGTCCCAAAAATGATATAAAAGTGTATAACAAAGCCCATTAAACATCCCAAACATCATAAATAATAGCATGGAACAATAAAAAATTATAGATATGTTGTAGACGTATCAATCACCCACAAAACTGGTCTTTCCTGTCAAGTCGTTCCGCTATGACCGGTAGGAGGAGTTTCGGCTAGACATATAACCAGGCAGCAAAGATCAAGGCTGCGAAAGCACTAGAGAGGTCCCTCCGTGAAGCCGCAGCTGCAGCAGAGATGTCCCGGCGCGCCGTGGAGCTATCGAACGAGCTCTCATAGGCACGCGAGGGCTCTCACAAGCGCACTCGCCGTGTCGGCGATCGCGATGAGATGGTGTTGTGGAAGTTCATGGCCGGCGACGACGACATTCTCACTGGCCTCATTAAGCAGTAGGAGCTGGTCGAAGGCTTGATGAAGCTGCTCGAGATCAGCGATGACTCGGTTGACAAGGCGACCGCCTCGTCGAGCAACTCATGGGAGATAATGCGAAGCTCCTCAAGGCGCTCGCCAAGAAAGAGGAGGAGGTCATCGGCTAGATGAAGCTGCATGAGCAGAGCAGTGCCTCGAGGATGATGCTGAGAGTGGTCGTCGAGAAACTAATGGGTGAATTGAGGAAGCTCCGGATCGAGCGCAAGTAGGAGGCGGAGGAATCCATGGCTGCTTTCAAGCAAAGTCGTGAGGAATTGAAGAAAGAGCCGGAGGATGTCGTCGCCCGGCGATCCATCGTCGAGTAGAGATAGTAGCAACCCAGATCGTTGTCTGCGATTTCCTTCTTCACTTGCCCCCGTATCTTCTAGGCTTTGCCGCATGTGGCATTTTAAATTATTCAGAATATGTAAGACAATTATTATCTACGCCATTGTAAATTTGTCGTCGTATTATCCGTTGTCATTTTATTTGTCATCGTATTATCTGTTTCCCTATGTGGCAAATTTAAATTAGGCTGGAATACGAGTTGAAAACACAAACAAAGCAAATGCTGCCATGGGATTACAAGCAAACACCCTCCGTCTAGGTTCTTTAATTAACCCATTAATGGAGAAGTTTTGAGTGAGGCAGGCGGCGGCCGGTGCATGGAGGTCAAAGAGCTCGCTTCTCGGTGAGGATGGGCGGCCTTCCTGCTCGCACGTATCCCATCGAGCCTGCGAGGTGGACAGGATGCATGTGTCCCGTCGAGCCTGCACGGCGTACTGCTCGCACACGTCCCGTCGAGCTCGCACGATGGACTTCTCGCGCTCGTCCTGTCTAATCAAACAGTTGCACACAAGCCACCGAGTATGGTTAAATTTTGACATGGTTCATATAACACAACCGTTTGTGCTATTAACATGTCAGTTATTTGTTTCGAAAAGGAATTCGTTAGCTATTAATGTGTGCGCCTTGTCTCAAACTGGACAATTTTTTTACCACGGCATATATGTGGCATGTCATAAAACCATGCCAGGTTTCAAGTTTTTGGGTGAATTTTTTGGTTTACTGAGATTTAAAAACCGAGATTCTCAATGTTTCAGGATGACAAGAAGTTTGTAATTCATTTCCATTCCTTAAATCAAACCTAAACATGCACCCAATGACACATGTACGATTTCCCACCCATTTTGCTTCACTGGAGCATGTGCTTGTAGTTCAAATTTGAATTATGGACTACATTAAATGCCTAAAAGACTTAATTAATATATACAATAGCCAAACGAACCATGAATAGTTTCAAATTTCAGCACGAAACTCCTGTTATTCTATGTTCCCTGTAGAAAACAAAGTTCAAGGCGAGAAGAGGCAGGATTATCGTTTCGCCCACAAGAGGGGCATGTTTCCCTACCAGAACCACGAGGGTTGCAAGAAGCTTTGGTTTGTAAGAGGCTTGTAATATAGCTTCGCCCAAATTGGAAAATTATATGTACCATGTAGTGACACCATGCCAAGTTTCATGATTTCCTAGTGAGTTTTGGATTTAAAGAGATTTAAAAACCGAGATTCGCAATGTTTGTGGCCAAGCCAGGATGGCGAGACGGTTGAATTCATTACCATTTGTTCCACGAGACCTAAACAAGCACCCCAAGGACACATGTACGTTTTTTCTAGCCATTTTGGTGCACTGGAGCATGTATTTGTAGTTCGGATTTGAATTATGGACATTAAATGCCTAGAAAACTCAATTAATGAATAAAAAAGGTCAAACGAACCCTGAATAATTTTAAAGTTCTGCGCGAATCTCCCGTTGTTCCGTGTTGTGTGTAGAAGAAAATAAGAGGCTAGAAGAGGGAGCAATTATCGTTTGGCCCACAGGGAGACTCATTTCCCTATCAAAACCACGAGGGTTCTTGCGACAGGCTCCGGTTTGTAAGAGGTTTGTAATAAAGCTTGGCCCAAATTGGCAATGTTTTTACCACGACATATATGTGTCATGACGTGACACCATGCCACCTTTGATGACTTTCTAGTGAGTTTTGGATTTATGGGGATTAAAAAACCTAGATTCCAAATGTTTGAGGATGAGCCAGGACCCCGGTATGGTTATTGGATCGTGTTTATTGCAATACGATTATTCATTTCAGTCAGAGAATAATTGTTATTTTGTTTACATTAATAAAACCTTCTATGGTCATACACCCAAGATGAATGGTTTATTGAATCTCGATCGTAGTAATACACATATTCATAATATTGAAGCCAAAAGAAGAGTTGATAATGATAGTGCAACATACTAGTGGCACTACCGCTTAGGTTATATTGGTGTAAAGCGCATGAAGAAACTCCATGCTGATAAACTTTTGGAATCACTTGATTATGAATCATTTTCATGTTTGCGAACCATGCCTCATGGGCAAGATGACTAAAACTCTGTTCTCTAAAACAATGGAGCGAGCCAATGACTTATTGGAAATAATACATACAGATGTATGCGGTCCGATGAGTGTTGAGGCTCGCAGCGGGTATCATTATTTTTTTACCTTCATAGATGATTTGACCATATATGGGTATATCTACTTGATGAAACACAAGTCTGAAACATTTGAAAAGTTCAAAGAATTTCAGAGTGAAGTAGAGAATCATCGTAACAAGAAAATAAAGTTTCTATGATCTGATCGCGGAGGCGGATATTTGAGTAGTAGTTTGGTCTTCATTTAAAACAATGTGGAATAGTTTCGCAACTCACACCACCTGGAACACCATAGCGTAATGGTGTGTCTTAACGTCATAATCGTACTTTATTAGATATGGTGTGATCTATGATGTCTCTTACCAATTTACCACTATCATTTTGGGGTTAAGCATTAGAGACAGCTGCATTCACGTTAAATAGGGCACCATCTAAATCCATTGAGACGACACCGTATGAACTATGGTTTGATAAAAAAACCTAAGCCGTCGTTTCTTAAAGTTTGGGGTTGCTATGCTGATACGTCTCCAACGTATCTATAATTTTTTATTGTTCCATGCTATTATTTATGAAGTCTTGGATGTTTAATGGGCTTTATCATTCACTTTTATATCATTTTTGGGACTAACCTACTAACCCAAAGGCCCAGTCCAGATTGCTGTTTTTTTGCCTATTCTAGGGTTTTGCAGAAAAGGAATATCAAACGGAGTCCAAATGGAATGAAACCTTGGCGAGAGATATTTTGGGAGGAAATCACGCTCAGGAAACATCAGGACCAAGTCAGGGGGCAAAGAGCCAGCCCTCGAGGGTGGGGGGCGCACCCCCCTTCCCATGGCGCGCCCCCCTTCCTCGAGGTTGGCCACACGGCCCCCGGTGCCCTCCTTCTTCCTATATATACCTACGTACCCCAGAAACTCCATACATAGAGAGAAAACCCTAATTCCACCGCCGTAGCTTCGGTTCCCGTGGAGATCCCATCTTGGAGCCTATTCTTGGAGGGGGATCCATCACGGAGGCCTTCATCATCATCATCATCGCCCTCACCATGAGTTGTGAGTAGTTTGCCACATACCTTCGGGTCCATAGCTAGTACCTAGATGGCTTCTTCTCTCTCTCTGGATCTCAATACAAAGTTCTCCTCGGTCTTCGAGGAGAACTATTCGATGTAATCTCTTTTTGCGGTGTCTTTGTCGAGATCTGATGAATTGTGAGTTTATGATCAAGGTTATCTATGAAAGATATTTGGTTCTTCTCTGAACTTTTTATTTGTGCTCATAATATCCTTGCAAGTATCTTCGAATTATTGGTTTGGTTTGGCCTACTAGATCTATAGTTCTTGCAATGGGAGAAGTGCTTGGCTTTGGGTTCAATCTTGCGGTGTCTATTCCCAGTGACAGTAGGGGCAGCAAGGCACGTATTGTATTGTTGCCATCGAGGATAAAAAGATGGGGTTTTCATCATATTGCTTCAGTTTATCCCTCTACGTCATGTCATCTTGCTTAAGGCGTTACTCTATTCGTATGAACTCAATACACTAGATGCATGCTGGATAGCGGTCGATGTGTGGAGTAATAGTAGTAGATGCAGAATCGTTTCGGTCTACTTGTCTCGGACGTGATGCCTATATACAATGATCATGCCTAGATAGTCTCATAATTATTCGCTTTTCTATCAATTGCTCGACGGTAATTTCTTTACCCGCCGTAGAATACCGCTATCATGAGAGAAGCCACTAGAGAAAACTATGGCCCCCGGGTCTATTCTCAACATATCAATCTACATCTACTTAATTTTCTTGCTTTTATTTGCTGTTTTATTAAACCCAAAATACCAAAAATATAAGTATCATCTCTATCAGATCTCACTCTCGTAAGTGACCGTAAAGGGATTGACCACCCCTTCTCGCATTGGCTGCGAAGTTCATATTTGTTTGTGCAGGTGCGAGGTACTCGCGCGTGGTCTCCTACTGGATTGATGCCTTGGTTCTCAAAAACTGAGAGAAATACTTACGCTATTGTGCTGCATCTCCCTTTCCTCTTCGAGGGAATACAACGCAAGCTCAAGAGGTAGCAAGAAGAATTTCTGGCGCCGTTGCCGGGGAGTCTTACGCAAAAGTCATGTACCAAGTACCTATCACAAACCCTTATCCTTCGCATTACATTTATTTGCCTCTCGTTTTCCTCTCCCCCACTTCACCCTTGCCGTTTTATTTGCCCTTCTTCCGCCGTGAGTTTTTTGTTCGCTTGGTTTTTGTTTGCTTGTGTGTTGCTTGCTTGCTTGTCATCATGTCTAGCACACCTATCATTATCACCACTCCCAAGAGTGAGGTCCTCAACTTTAAACAAAGGGAGGGAGAAAATTTAGAAGATGCCTGGTATAGAATTTGCAATGCTCAAGATAGGTCTAATAGGAAGCTTTCCACTTCCGTGCTTCTTCGCAATTTTTATGTTGGCATAACTCCGTGGAATAGATTTATCTTAGATACCATTACCGGAGGGAATTTCTTGGGTAGCCACACCATTGATTCTTACAAAGCTATGACTGAATTATTTGGCTCACCACCTCTTATGGTTAATGGGACCATTTTAACTTTGGAGCCAAATAATTCATGCAAAGGTTAGAAATCATTGAAAACAAAGTTGCTACAGTAGAACTGGTGGAGAACTTGGATAGAAATATTCATAATGAAATCACCCAATATGGATCCAAGGTAGGAGTTGTTCTGAAAAATCTTAAGGAAAAAGAGCCCATAGTTAAAGAAAAGCTAGATCAGGATTCTACTAGAATCAATAATCTTGAGGATGTTATCTAAGTTCATGTATGTCCCTAAAGACAAGGGTGAAACATCTAGACTCGCGGATCTCAAATCCATAAGTGTTCACCCTAATTTTCTTACTTTTGAAAGAGACCCTTTTGACACTTTAGAATTTCTTGTTTTCTTTCCCAAGAGTTTGATTATTCAGAGGGACAAAGAAGTGCCCAAAAATCATAAGTGCTTAATCAAAGAATTGCCTTGCCAAGATGGCAATATCTAGATCTATCTTGTATAGTGCCTAGCTAGGGGCGTAAAACAATAGCGCTTGTTAGGAGGCAACCCAATTTTATGTTTTTTGCTTTTGTTGCTGTTAGTTAATAAATATTGCATCTAGCCTATGATTAGATGTGGTTTCATGTTTTGTATAGTGTTTGAGCCAAGTGGAACCATTGGTAAGACTTGTGTGAAGTTTATATGATCTTGCTGTGAAAAACAGAATCGTTAGCACTCGCTAAAGTAGACTTCAGATTTTACTGGAGCATGATTTTTAGTTGATTCTTATTGCTACTGATTGGTAGACAAATTGAGAAAATGTACCAATTTAGTTTGAATTTTTTGGAGTTCCAGAAGTAGACGAACCCAGCTGATTACTACAGACTGTTCTGTCTTTGACAGATTCTGTTTTTCGTGTGTTGTTTGCTTATAACGATGCATCTAGGAGTAATATTGGAGGATATGAATCATAGAGAACTTGGAGTAAATTAGGTTTAACACCAGTAAAAACAAATAATGAATTCCTTGCTGTACCTTTGAGTAGTGGTTTGCTTTCTCTTACTAACGGAGCTCACGAGAATTTTTGTCCAAGTTTTGTGTTGTGAAGTTTTCAAGTTTTGAGTATTGCTTTGATGGACTATGGAACAAGGAGTAGCAAAGGCCTAAGCTTGGGGATGCCCATGGCACCCCATGTAAATTGAAGATAATCAAAAGCCTAAGCTTGGCGATGCCCCGGGAAGGCATCCCCTCTTTCGTCTTCATCCATCGGTAACTATACTTGGAGCTATATTTTTATTCGCAACATGTTATGTGTTTTGCTTGGAGAGCCTTGTATAATTTGAGTCTTTGATTGTTAGTTTTCCACAATCATACTTGCTGGACACACCTATTTGAGAGAGTTAAATATGGCCTAGAAATTGTTAGAACACTCTATGTGCTTCACTTATATCTTTTGAGTTGATTAGTTTTTGCTGTAGTGCTTCACTTATATCTTTTAGAGAATGGTGGTGGTAATATTTTGTAGAAATTGTTGAACTCTCATGCTTCACTTATATCTATTTTGAGAGTCTATTAAAACAACATGGTAATGTGTTTAGGCTAAAGAAACTAGTCTTCACATGATAAACATCTAATGTCAATGTAGTAAAAAAATCACATCAAGTGCATTGAATAGAAAGAGACGTTGGATGCTTGATAATTGTTTTGAGACATGAGGATAGTAATATTAGAGTCATGCTAGTGGAGTTATTATGAAATTGAGAAATACTTGTGTTAAGGTTAGTGATTCCCGTAGCACGCACGTATGGTGAACCGTTGTATGACTAAGTTAAAGCATGAGGTATTTGTAGAGTGTCAACCTTTGTGTGGAGGTCGGGGACGCGCGATGGTTAACTCCTAACAACCTCCTCCCTAGGGGCATGCATTGATTGCTTTGTTTTGATGACTCGTAAATTTTTTCAATAAGTATATGAGTTATCATGACTAATGTTGAGTCCATGGATTATACGCACTCTCACCCTTCCACCATTGCTAGCCTCTCTTGTACCGCGCAACTTTCGACGGTGCCATAAGCCCACTATATATCCTTCCCCAAAACAGCCACCATATCGTTGCTCAAAACAACCACCATACCTACCTATCATGGCATTTCCATAGCCATTCCGAGATATATTGCCATGCAACTTTCCACCGTTCCGTTTATATGACACGCATCATATTGTCATATTGCCATTGCATGATCATGTAGTTGACATCGTATTCGTGGCAAGGCCATGTCGGTGTACTAAGGTATGGGTACCTCAGTACCCCAACTTGTGCACGGGCAGTAGCAGCTTCCCGCGGCAGGGCCTACCATACGCTTGCCGGAGACCTTCCTGCTCCATATGAAACCATTCAAAAACAAAGTATACAAGACAGAAGATCGAGACCCCGGCAAGTGGAGCTTGCCGGGAAGGCCGTTCCAGGCTCAAGACTACTTCACTCACGCAAGGCCCTGGCAAGAGGCGTTTGCCAGGAAAACCAGAGGATTACATTACTGAAGATATGCCTCGGCGCTATATGCGCCCCGGCAGGGCCCGGGGAGCGGCAAGCCTCAGAGCCCGGCAAGCTCCCGGGCCCGGCAAGGTCAAGACCCCGGCAAGGTGCTTGCCGGGGAGGGTTGCGCTGTGTGTCCGCGCTCCAGCTCATCGAACCACGCGTCGCCCTGGGGCCACTCCAGGGACGCGTGGCGGATGGCTGTGCAGCCTGGGGGACACGGTGGCACTCCACGGTGGTGAAGCCATTGCCGTGGCAGACGGAGACGCAAGGGCGAGCGCTTTTGGGGTCGACGGCGACGGGCATTAAATGCTCTTGTCCCCCACTGTCAAAGTAGGTAGCGACCACTGTTCATACACTGTAGCTCCACTGTTCCCGCACTGTTACAACTACCACCTCTTTTACATTTTTACCCTTTTTCTCCTACGTTGACACCTGTCGGTGACCCCTTGCACTATAAAAGGAGGCCCATGCGCAACGTAGAAAGGGTTCGGAACCTAGATCGCTCATACGCTCGGTGTAGCTAGTTCTTCAAGCTCCCGAGCTCTCCAACTCAATACAAACTAAGCAGGAGTAGGGTTTTACGCGTCCATCGCGGCCCGAACCTGGGTAAACTGCCCGCGTGTTCACTATGATCTGCTCTTCGTGCTCCCTCCGCCCTCTTACCGCACAAACAAGGGGCTCCGGTCCCATAGGTGCTCGTGGTGGACAGTTTCCCCCGACATCTTTGGCGCGCCAGGTAGGGGGGCGTCGAGGTTGTGCGAACCTGATCCGGCGTTCACGCGGGCGCATTCTTCATCAACCTCTCCAGTTTCATCAGCAACCTCATCAGCAACAGCGACATGGCCCCGAAGAAGAAGGCTTCGGAGGTCGCAGGCCCGTCTGCGTCTCATCCGCCGCCACCGGAGCCAACGGTGGGCGGGGGAGACGCCGTCGGGAGGGTGGTCGCCGGCGAGGACACTCGCGGCGCCACCAAATCCAAGGACAGGACGGACGACCGAGCCTCGGTCTCCGTGGACGCGCCGCGTCCATCTCAGCAAACGACAACCCAGCAGCGCCATGCCACAGGAGGTGGCATCCGCTTGCTGGGCCAAGGGCAAACGGGAGGCTCGCGAGACGCTCCGGGCCATCGTCCTGGCACAAGCAAGGCGCGGTCGCCGGGGCGGGACCCTGCTCCTTCTAACGCTGTTAGGAGTCCGAGCATATCCCGCTCCTCGCACCGCTCGCCCCCGCTCGCCTCCACTCCAGCAGAAGCGCTCGCAAGGGCGCAACTGCTCCTCGACTTCCCTCCAGCGGCAGACAAGGCCGAAGACTGGAGGGCAACCATCCAGAGCCTGATCGCCTTCGCCAATAACGATACGCCGCAGCAGCCGGCGACCTCGCGGCCACGGCAAGTCGAGAAGACGAAGGCCGACGGCGACAAGACCGCCGGGGGTGCAACCACTGTGCACTCCCCGCCACAGAAACAGAAGACGCCGCCCCGCCGGAACAACGCCGACGACGGCTCCACGGCATCGTCGGACCCGCGGGCTCGTCGGGACCAGCGCCAAGTCCTTGACGACCGGCGACAAGAAGACGCTCGAACAACGATTGAGCGCCGCCGAGAAGCTCGGCGACAATCAGACTAGAGAGCTGGGAACGCTGTCGACGCGCGCGCGCCCGGTGAACCAGGCGACTTGCCGTACGCGGCAGGTTGCCCTGCGTTTACCCGCGAGCTGCGGCGCGTCCAGTGGCCCAGCATGAAGAATTTCAAGCCCGACGTACCGGAGAAGTACGACGGCAAGACGCACCCCTCGGAATTCCTCAGCATTTACACCATCGCGGTGCAGGCTGCCGGGGGGCGCGACGAGAAGATTTTGGCAAATTACTTCCCGCTCGTGCTTAAGCCGAACGTTCGTTCGTGGCTTATGCACTTGCCGGAAGGCTCCATTTCTTCTTGGGCAGATCTTTGCCACCAGTTTTTTGGCGCCTTCACGGGCGGCCACAAACCCCACGGCCAGGAGAGCGATCTCCACATTCTGGCCCAGAAGGAAGGAGAATCCCTGCGCAAGTACATCCAACGCTTGAGTCGAGTGGAGCACAACATCCCCCACGTCCACCCTGCCGCGGTTATCAGCGCGTTCCACCAGAACGTGCGTAACCGCCGCATGCGTGAAGAAATGGCCATGACCAAGATACGGGATGTCAGCGAGCTCTACGCTCTGGCTGATAAGTGCGCACGCGCGGAAGAGGGGAGGAGACTCCCCGGGGAGGATGCGGGCGCAGGAGGAAGCGACAGCGACGACGCCACCCCGGCAAAGAAGAGCCGGCGGCGGAATAACAGAAGAAAGAATAAGAAGGAGGTGCTTGCCGTCGAGAAGTCCGGCAAGGAGGCTCCCGCCAAGCAAACACGGGCTGGCGGCTCCGGCAAGGAGCCTGCCCCTGTAGCGGCAGCCGACAAGCAGGACGGCTCCGACAAGCAATACTGCAAGATCCACCGCACCAAGGGCCACGACCTCTCCAACTGCAAGCGCGTCGAGTACCTCGTCGAGCAGCAAAAAGCTGAGTACGAGAGGCGCGACAAGGAGAAGGCCCAAGGTGGCGGGGGAGAACCAAGCAAGAAGCGGCCATTCAATGGCCGGGGAGGACGCTGCGGCAAGGCAAAGCAGCGGCAAGGTGACCGACCTCCCCGGGGCCGCGACAAGGATGAAGAAGACGACGACGAAGACATGGAGGATGAGGATAACAGCGAGCAGGAGTTCCAGAAGGCCACGGAGGTCCTGTGCGTCGACGGTGGCGCCTCTCTGCACACCTCCCACCGCCAGCTCAAGCAGTGGGTGCGCGAGGTGAATGCAGCAGAGCCGCCCGTGGAGTCGCGCAGGCTCCTCAAATGGTCCAGCACGCCCATCGTTTTTGATCTTGAGGATCACCCTGACCGCACCACTGCGGTCGGGTGCTTGCCGATGCTGGTCTCACCCACCATCCGCAACCTCAAGGTCACTAAAATGTTGGTTGACGGCGGGGCCGGGCTGAACTTGATCTCCTCTGCTGTGATCAAGAAACTCCAAATCCCAGATGGCGAGCTCGAAGAGACCGGTTCTTTCCAAGGAATCAACCCGGGAAGGAGCAAGCCCAAGGGGAAGATAACTCTGCCGGTGACCTTTGGCGGGGAGCTCAACTTCAGAACTGAACACATCACATTCGACGTCGCCGATATCCCATTGCCATACAATGGGATACTCGGCCGTCCCGCCCTCGCCAAGTTCATGGCAGCTTCCCACCACGCCTACAACGTACTCAAGATGTCGGGGCCGATAAGCGTCATCACTGTCCATGGCGACAAGAAGGATGCGCTTGTCTGCGCCGACAAGATCTACCGGGATGTAGCAGCTGCGGCAGAGAAGGACACACTTGCCACTGAAGCTCCCGGGGGGAAGAAGACCAAGACCAAGTCCGGCAAGTGCTCTGGGGCCCACTCCGGTAACCGCACCTCTTCGGAGTGCTGCGCTGCCGTCGAGGACGTTCCATCGAGCTCCACCGGCAAGTGTAAGAAGGGGATGGCCGCTCCTCCGGCAACCAAGAAGGTGTCCGCCAAGGAGGACGGCACTGGTGGTACCTTCACCATCAGTGCCACACTTGACAGCAAATAGGAAAGCGCGCTCGTTGCCTTCCTGCGGGCGAATGTCGATGTGTTTGCCTGGCAACCATCTGACATCCCCGGTGTTCCTAGGAAGGTAATTGAGCACAAGCTTGCTGTTTGTCCTCATGCGCGGCCCGTCAAGCAGAAAGTGAGGAAGCAAGCCGTGGAGCGCCAAGAATTCATTGCTGAAGAAATCAAGAAGCTAGAGGCAGCAGGCCTAGTTAGAGGTGTGATCCATCCAACGTGGTTAGCAAACCCAGTCGTCGTGCGCAAGGCCAATGGGAAGTGGAGACTATGTATAGACTTCACCGATGTGAATAAGGCATGTCCCAAGGATCCATTCCCTCTGCCGCGCATTGACCAGATCGTTGACTCCACTGCCGGATGTGAGCTACTCTCTTTTCTTGATGCATATTCAGGCTACCACCAGATCTTTATGGCCAAAGAAGATGAAGAGAAGACTGCATTTATCACTCCATGTGGCACTTATTGCTTCATACGCATGCCATTTGGACTGAAGAATGCAGGATCAACATTTGCAAGGGTAGTGCACACTGCTTTCGAGCCACAGATCCACAGAAATGTAGAGGCTTACATGGATGACATCGTGGTGAAGAGCAAGAGCAAGGATACCCTGGTCCAAGATTTGGAAGAGACATTTCAGAACCTGCGTAAGATACAGCTCAAGTTGAACCCCGAGAAGTGCGTCTTTGGAGTCCCCTCCGGCAAGCTTCTCGGGTTCTTTGTGTCACAAAGGGGGATTGAAGCTAACCCCGACAAGATTAAAGCCATTGAGCAGATCGGGGCCCCGAAGCGCGTCAAGGATGTCAGAAGGCTTGCAGGTTGTGTGGCTGCCCTCAGTAGGTTCATTTCGAAGTCCGCAGAACGCGCCCTACCTTTCTTCAAAATCTTGAAGAAGGCAGGTCCCATGAAGTGGACTCCGGAAGCGGAGGCAGCGCTGCAGGATTTGAAACGGTACCTATCCTCCACTCCAATACTTGTCGCACCTAGACCACAGGAAAAGTTGCTGCTATACCTAGCGGCAACCAACCAGGTGGTTAGTGCTGCGTTAGTAGCGGAGAGGGAGGCCGACGAGGAGTCTACGCCACCGGCAAGCGAATCCGGCGACAAGCAGAGGGCTGCTCCGACAAGCTCTGGCCCCGACAAGGACAACTCTGCGCAGGAACAGGAAGAAGTGCGGAAGAAGATGGTGCAGCGCCCAGTGTATTTTGTAAGTTCCCTTCTCCAAGGGGCTAGATCGAGATACTCTGGTGTGCAAAAGTTGCTTTTCGGCCTCCTCATGGCCTCGAGAAAGCTACGCCATTACTTCCAGGCACATGAGATAACAGTGGTCACTCGCTTTCCGCTGAAGAGGATATTGCATAATCCAGAAGCAACAGGCAGGATCGTTGAGTGGGCACTGGAGCTGTCGAGCTTTGGACTCAAGTTTGAAAGTACCTCAACCATACAGAGTCGAGCTTTGGCAGAATTCATAGCCGAATGGACCCCGACGCCTGATGAGGAAGTTCCAGAAACAAGTACACCCGTACAAGAAGCAACAAGTGAATGGGTGATGTATTTTGATGGTGCTTTCTCGCTGCAAGGCGCCGGTGCTGGCGTGGTACTCATCGCGCCCACCGGAGAACACCTCAAATATGTTATCCAGATGCACTTTCCAAGGGAGCAAGCGACAAACAACACTGCTGAATATGAAGGTTTGCTCGCCGGCCTCAGGATTGCGGCCGAACTTGGGATCAGGAAGCTGATTGTATGGGGAGATTCTCAGTTGGTGGTCCAGCAAGTTAACAAGAGCTACCAGAGCCCTTTGATGGAAGCTTATGTAGATGAAGTGAGAAAGCTTGAGGAGCACTTTGAAGGTCTGCAAATGGAGCACGTCCCGAGAGCTCAGAACGAAATTGCAGATGGCCTTTCAAAGTGTGCTTCGATGAAGTTACCTATGGAACCGGGGACCTTCTTGCTCAAGCTAACTCAACCATCCGTTACACCATCAATTGGGCAGTCCAAGAAGAGAAAGTTGGTCTCCGGCGACTACTTGCCGGTGGATCTTCCTGAAACCGCCGCCAAGGTCCCCAAGATCAACGACCAGAGCGCTGAGGAACAGTCTGCTCCTGCAGATCCGAGGATCTGTGCAGTTGAAGCAAGTGTTCCCGACAAGCCTCGCCCCGGCGAGCTTGCCGGGGGACCATCAGCTCCGGCGGAACCAGAGGTTCTTGCCGTAGAAGCTGAGGTTCCCGCAGCACCCCTTATGCCTTTAGTCCTTGCCGTTGAGCCTCGGGCTCCGGCGTGGGCGCAGCAAATCGTCCATTTTCTGCAAACTGGAGAACTTCCCGACGACCCAGAAGAAATAGAGAAGATAACCAGGCAGTCAAGTATGTACCAGTTCGTGGATAACGAGCTGTACAGAAGAAGACTCAATGGTGTCAGATTGAAGTGCATCTCCAGGGAAGATGGACAGAAGCTGTTGGCAGAAATACATGGAGGCATATGTGGCCACCACATTGGCGCAAGGGCGCTTGCCGGGAAAGCTTTCCGGCAAGGGTTCTTTTGGCAAGAAGCCCTCCAAGATGCAACTGCACTAGTAACCAAGTGTGAAGCGTGCCAGTTCCATGCAAAGCAGATCCATCAGCCAGCTCAAGCTCTCCAAACAATTCCTTTGTCCTGGCCCTTCTCGGTCTGGGGGCTCGATATCCTCGGCCCCTTCCCCCGAGCCGTCGGGGGCTTTGAGTACTTGTACGTTGCAATCGACAAGTTCATAAAGTGGCCAGAAGTGGAACCAGTGAGAAAGGTGACAGCACAGTCAGCAGTCAGGTTCTTTAGGTCGATTGTTTGCCGTTTCGGAATCCCTAACAGGATCATCACCGATAACGGTACGCAATTTACTAGTCGCACCTTCATGCAGTACGTCCAAGACCTTGGCGCCAAGGTCTGTTTCGCTTCTGTTGCTCACCCGAGGAGCAACGGTCAAGCGGAGAGGGCCAATGCTGAAGTGCTGCGCGGACTCAAGACAAGGACCTTTGACAGGCTGCGGAAGTGCGGAAGAAACTGGATAGAGGAGCTACCGGCGGCTCTTTGGTCAATCAGAACGACACCAAGTCGAGCCACCGGACAGACACCCTTTGCTCTAGTCTATGGAGCAGAGGCAGTTCTCCCCACGGAACTCGTATACGGATCTCCTCGAGTGCTCGCTTATGATGAGCTTGAGCAAGAGCAACAGCGGCAAGATGATGCATTGCTCCTCGAGGAGGAACGTCTCCAGGCTGCTGAACGAGCTGCTCGATACCAGCAAGCCTTGCGCCGCTATCATAGCCGCAAGGTCAAGGCCAGGAGTCTCGAGGAAGGCGACCTTGTTCTTCGGCGTGTTCAGTCCGCCAAGAATTCCAACAAGTTGACGCCGAAGTGGGAAGACCCTTATCGGGTGAGACAAGTCACGAGGCCCGGCGCTGTCCGCCTTGAGACCGAAGAAGGCTTACCGGTGAGCAACTCCTGGAACATAGAGCATCTTCGCAAGTTTCACCCATAAGGCGCGGTTGCCGTGATCCGCTCCGGCAACCACCTTTTGTACAAGCTTTGCCGCTGTTGCATGTAACCCTTTGTACAAAGCCGGGCGCAGACCCCGTGCATCAGTAAAGCTTTTGTGTTTTGCGCTATTTGCCTTTTGCATGCTCTTCTTTGCTATTTGCATGTATTATTTGGCATCTTGTGCAACGTACATATCCGGTAAGCATTAGCACGCCGAAAGGCCATATACTTGTTTCCCTCTTCTTTTTCCTTGCCTCTTAAGCAGAAGGAACGTTCCTCGCGCACAAGTTTGCCGTGGGGGAAGGAGATGGAAGGGGAACCAGGTGCTGTTCAAGAAAGAGAAGCCTTACCAAGAAGCAAACAATATATAAAAGCTAAGTTATTAGAATTTGAGCAGTTCAAATTTTTAAATTTTAGTTGTCTTCCTTGAACAATCACACTTTGTATGGAAAACCTGTGCGCGGAGGAACCTACCCGTAGCTAGCCGCACCCTTATCTTGTTTTCGAGTACGCTCAACGACTCAAGTGAGCTGCGACAAGTGTCGCGCCCTTGGTTCGTTTTCGAGTTCACTCAACAAGCTGAGTGCGTCGCGACTAGCCGCGGCAAGGTTGCTTGCCGGTGAGACCTTGGCCAGCAGGCTGCTCAGAGTCCAGCACTCAGCGCTCGCGGCAAGGGACCCTTGCCGGCAAGCTCCCTGGAAGCGTAGGGTGAAAAACATACAAAGTAGATGACCAAGACAAGGAAGATAACATTGCACTGATTGATTAAAATAAGATAAATATCTTACAAAGGATAACTTGTCGCAATGATTAATGAGTTCATAACACCCTATGCAGCAACAAAAGAGATAAAGAAAAAGGAGGCCTAATCCACGCGGTCGCCCTCGATCCTGGAGATCTTGTTCACTTTGGCGATGATATGGGCGACCTGCTCCTTCAGCGCCTCCGTGTTCGCGTCGGCCGGCAAGCTGCGGAGAACGTTGGTGAGGTTTATGCCGGGATTGCGGTATACAATCTTCGTCAGGACGCGCTCCAAGGTTCCCGCGCAGAGCTGGCGCGACTCCTCGGCCAGTTGCGCGGGGAGCTTCTTCCGAAGATCTGCAAGGGCCGGCGCGATCCCTCTGAAGAAGAGGCTGAGCTTGGCGCTGTGAGGGAGGTTTGGATCCGGAGAGTAGATGAGATGCTCAACTTTCAGCGCCAGCAGCTCTTGGTCGATGTTGGATGCAGAAGACACCAGGTCGTCGGTCCACACCTCGACGGTCCGGCGGAAGTTCTCAGCTGCCGTATTGGCGCTCTCCACCAAGCCTCGCTCCTTGTGGAGCTCTTCCTTCAGCTTGGTTTCCCGGTCCCAGACGGTGTCGAGCGAGTCCTTCAACGTGGAAACCTTCAGCTCCAGATCCTCAATGGAGTCCTTGGCGGCCTTCAGCTCGTCGCCCTGCTTGGAGAGGCGCACCTGGAGTTCAGAGTTGGTGTGGGCGTCCTTCTCGCGCTCTGTGTTGAGCGCGGCGACCCTCTCCACGCTCGCCTTCAACGACTCCTCCAGTTGCGCAACCTTGGCCGCGAGCTCCTCCTTGGCGGTCTCCGCGGCAGCCGCGGCGGCTTTCGCTTCCTTCAGCTCTCCGCCAAGGGCCTGCTCCCGAGCGGCAAGGTCTTCCTCGTGGGAGTCGAGGTTGACCTTCCGCTGGGTCAGCTCTCCTTCTCGCCGGGACAGCTCTTCCCCGGCGAGCCGCTGCTGCTCTTCGGCTTCAGCCTTCTCCAGGAGCCACTCCTGGTACTCCCCGGCGAGCCTCTCACGCTCCTCCGCCACGTCGCGGAGGGCAGCCTGGTTGGCGGCGCGGAGCTCCGCCGCGCGCTTCTCCATCTCGACGGCGGCCTTGGCGGCAAGGGCCTCCCGAGACGCTAGCTTCGCCTGCCTGGCCCGGTAAAGGGCCAGGAGCTGATGAAGCAGCTTCTCCTCCTCAGGCCCGTCGCTTCCGCCGGGCGCCTCGACAATCTTCAGTCCCGCGGAGGCGAGAACTTCTCCATCGAAGGCCTCGCCCTCCGCGGGGGCTCGCGACGAAGAACCCCACGGCACCTGGATGAAGACGCCGTTGGGAGCTTCAAGATAGTAGCCTGCCTGCTCCTTTTCGGCGGAGGGGTCGGCGGCCGGGGCAGCACTTGATGCTCCTGCCGCCTCTGGGCCGGCAGTGCGGTCGCCGTCCCCCTCTCCGGCCGCTGCGTCTGCGGCCGGAGCAGTCTCTTCCGCAGCCGGCTCGGCGGCCCCCGCCGTGTCCTCAGCGACCGGGGCGTCACCGCCGCCGCTCTGCGCGCCCTCCTCCTCGACGACGATGACTTCCGTCTCCATCTGCTCGGGGGGAGGAGGATCTAGAAGAAGAAGAAAAAGTAAAAGAAGTTCAAGCAAATATCCAAAAAGAGACGAATCCGAGAAGACAAAAGTACAGAACTTACCTTGGCGGACGTCGTCGGCGGCGGGCTCCCTCGCCGGGGAGCTCTGCCTTGGCCGAGTGGCCGCCCTCGCCGGGCTACTCGCCCTTGGCGGGGTACTCACCCTTGGCGGAGTACCCGCCCTTGGCGGACTGCTCTCCCTTGCCGGGGAGTTCGGCCTTGGCGGGGACGGCGGGGCCTGCGGCTCCTCGGGAGCGACCTCCGGATGCTCCTGCGGTTGTGGCTCCACCTCTGCACAAGACAATCAAGACAATCAAGACAAGACAAAATTCTCAAGCGCTTCTGACAAGTGGAAGTATAGAACCCAAACTTACGCTGGGGGCTGCGCTGGGGGCTGCTCCTCGGAGCAGCGCTGAGGTCCGGCAGGTTCGCCTCCGGCGCGTCTCCAGCCGCCGCGACGGGCGAGTCGTCCGCGACCTCGACCACGGGCACCTTGGCCTTCTTCGCCACTCGCTGGGCCAGGGTCCTGAGATCCAAACAAAAACAAAGTCAGCATCAACAAGAATCAAGATAATGTTAAAGAAGATGCAAGACCTCAAGTTCTTACTCCTGTTCCTCCTCGTCGTCGTCGTCGCTCAGGGCGGAGAAGTCAAACGCTACCTGAGACGCGTCCGCGCGGGGAGCAGGAGGCGAAGACTCCCTCGGGCGCTTGGCGGTCCCCTGGGCTGGGGGCTGCGAAGACCCGGCCCCTGTGGTAGCCGAGGCCCGGGGAGCAGGCGGAGCTGCCGCTCCGCTTTGCGAAGACCCTCTTCCGCTCGGCGCTGACGTGCGGGGCGCATCCGCCATGGCCTGCGTGCGGGTCGCCCCCGCCGTGGCCTCTGTGCGGGTCGCCCCCGCCGTGGTTGGTGCGCCGGGCGCCCCCGTCGCAGCTTGACTCCCCCGGGTAGCTCGCGCCGCCCGGCGAGCTGGTTGTTGCCGGGGCGCCTGCGCCCTTGTCCCTGTCGCCGTCTTGCGGAGACGCTTCAGCGGGGAACGCCTAGGGCTTGCCCGAGGCGGGGAAGTCTCCGATGACGAGGAGAGGTCATCGGCGTAGAGCCCCAGGGACCCGTCGGAGTCCTCGTCGGCCCCGACGTCCTCCTCCTCCTCCTCCTCCTCCTCGGCAGGCTTGCTGGGCCCCGCGCCCTGCACTGTGGCCGCTCTCCCTCCGACGCGTCCGCTCCCTCCGGCGCCTCCGCTCCCTGCGGCGCCTCTGTTTCCTCCGGCGGCGCTGCCTCTCGCCGCGGCCTCGGTCAGGATTCCGGGGATCCCGGAGTGCCTCAGGGAGGGGACCCCGGCGAGCTTGTCGGGAGGAAGCTTCAGCAGCCTGCGGATCTCCGCCTCCTCCGCTTGGCAGGACGCCTCCGCAGCCTCTGCCTCCTCGAGCGTAAAGCCAAATTCTCCTGCCGCTGCGGCTGCAGCGGCCTCTTCAACCCGAGAAGCTATATACGCTATCTCTTGGTCGGTGGTGTCCCGCGTGAGCTCCCTGATCTCGTCCTTGTTCTTCGCCACCTCCACCAAGTTGTCGAAGAAGTTCAAGATGACGTCTGGCTTGGGCGGAATCCATGTGCGGTCGATGCCGTGCGAGTCACACGCGGGCATCATGGCGCGAAGAGAATCCCGGGCCGTGCTGTTGCAGAGGGGCACCACTCCCCGGGGAGCTCTGAACCACTCTGGGTGGGCCGGGTCATGCTTAAATAGTTCCCGGACCATCCCCTTCAGCTCCAGCGACGTGAAGTTGAAGTTTAGCCCGGGGCGCAGCCTCATTATGTCCGCCGCGTTGCCATAATCCCAGGCTGGCCTCTTCCTATCTTGAAGAGGGGCGATGCGGCGGCGGAGGAAATCTGTGCCTACTTCTCCGACAGACAACTTTGCTATCCGGAGACGAAGAATCCTGATGAGGGCGACGTCGAGCTTGCCGTCGTCCGAATCCAACTCGCTCCAGTCCCTGCCGCGCACGATGGCTGTTGTGCGCGGCGCGGTGAAGGATTGCGGCTCGTCCTCGACTATCCAACACCAGTCTGCACGCCACTCCTCCCACTTGCCGCGGAGCTCCCCCGGCAAGTAGGACTCCTTCTTATTCAAGCGGAAAATCCAAGAAATCCCCCCGGAGAGGGGAGCGCCGGCTTCTACTCTAGGGGTGAAGAAGTGCCTAAACAGCGCTACGTTTGGGTATATCCCAATATAGTTTTCGCACATATGTGCGAAAACCGCCATCGTGAGGATGGCGTTGGGGGTGAAGTCCAGAAGATGGAGGCCGTAGGTGTGCATTATATCACAGAAAAAGTCGGAAAAAGGGGGACAGAGGCCGCAGTGGAAGAAAGCTGCGAAGAAGAAGTACCCGCCGGGGTAGTTGTCCTTGGCGGCGGCCGGATAGGCTCGGGTGCGGGGATGCGCCTTGGTTTTCTTGGCCCAGAACAAGTAGTACTTGTTCCAGAGCTCCCGCGCGCTGAGCCTCGGCGAGAAGACGACGTTCCGCTTCCGCAACGCGGTGAGCCTCGCCGCTTGCTCCGATTTCTCCTTCTTGGTCTTCTCCGCCTTCGCCTTCTCGGTCTTTGGGGCCATGGCGGGGGCGGCGAGAGAAGGGGGACGAAGAGTCCCGCAGCGCCGGAGATGCGGAAGACGGCGGAGGAGGTGTGGAGGCGGAGCGCAAAGGGGATCTCTCGAGATGGAAGAAGAGGCAATGAAGGCGTAGGAGGGGAACCGCTCCTGCTTCCTCTGCTTTTATGGGGAAGTGGGGGGCGTTTCGCTCTTTCCATTAAAAGAACGTGGCCACGTCCCATCCCACGACGCCGCAACCGACGCGTGCCGTTACGGGGGGACGCGGCGGATGCGGAAGTGGATTCGGCGTGCCGTGGGCCGCCCGTGCCCGTGCACTGTTTTGGGCCTGGCCCAACAGCGCTCGGCACCGTGTGTGGCCCAGGCCCGGGGGCTCCTGTCGGTGTACTAAGGTATGGGTACCTCAGTACCCCAACTTGTGAACGGGCAGTAGTAGCTTCCCGCGGTAGGGCCTACCACACGCTTGCCGGAGACCTTCCTGCTCCATATGAAACCATTCAAAAACAAAGTATACAAGACAGAAGATCGAGACCCCGGCAAGTGGAGCTTGCCGGGAAGGCCGTTCCAGGCTCAAGACTACTTCACTCACGCAAGGCCCTGGCAAGAGGAGTTTGCCAGGAAAACCAGAGGATTACATTACTGAAGATATGCCTCGGCGTTATATGCGCCCCGGCAGGGCCCGGGGAGCGGCAAGCCTCAGAGCCCGGCAAGGTCAAGACCCCGGCAAGGTGCTTGCCGGGGAGGGTTGCGCTGTGTGTCCGCGCTCCAGCTCATCGAACCACGCGTCGCCCTGGGGCCACTCCAGGGACGCGTGGCGGATGGCTGTGCAGCCTGGGGGACACGGTGGCACTCCACGGTGGTGAAGCCATCGCCGTGGCAGACGGAGACGCAAGGGCGGGCGCTTTTGGGGTCGACGGCGACGGGCATTAAATGCTCTTGTCCCCCACTGTCAAAGTAGGTAGCGACCACTGTTCATACACTGTAGCTCCACTGTTCCCGCACTGTTACAACTACCACCTCTTTTACATTTTTACCCTTTTTCTCCTACGTTGACACCTGTCGGTGACCCCTTGCACTATAAAAGGAGGCCCATGCGCAACGTAGAAAGGGTTCGGAACCTAGATCGCTCATACGCTCGGTGTAGCTAGTTCTTCAAGCTCCCGAGCTCTCCAACTCAATACAAACTAAGCAGGAGTAGGGTTTTACGCGTCCATCGCGGCCCGAACCTGGGTAAACTGCCCGCGTGTTCACTACGATCTGCTCTTCGTGCTCCCTCCGCCCTCTTACCGCACAAACAAGGGGCTCCGGTCCCATAGGTGCTCGTGGTGGACAGTTTCCCCCGACAGGCCACCATGCATAATCTCTTCATACATGTCACTTTTGTTTCATTGCACATACCGGTACATCGCCGGAGGCATTCACATAGAGTCATACTTTGTTGTTGTAGTATCGAGTTGTAATTTCGTATTGTAATGAAAGTGTGATGATCATCATTATTTGAGAATTGTCCCATGGGAGGAAATGCTAAATCTATAAAACCCCTCCGCAAAAAAAAGAAAAAAAAATAAAGGCCAAAGAGAAAAAAATAAAGGCCAAAAAAAGGAAAAAAAGAGAAAAAAAGAAACAAAAAGAAAGGAAAAAGAAAAAGGGACAATTGCTACTATCTTTTTCCACACTTGTGCTTCAAAGTAGCACCATGTTCTTTATTGTAGAGAGTCTCATGCTTAGTCACTTTCTTATACTAGTGGGAATTTTCGTTATAGAACTTGGCATGTATATTCCAACGATGGGCTTCCTCAAATGCCCTAGGTCTTCGTGAGCAAGCAAGTTGGATGCACACCCACTAGTTTCTTTTGTTGAGCTTTCATTCATATTTAGTTCTAGTGCATCCGTTGCATGGCAATCCCTACTCACTCACATTGATATTTATTGATGGGCATATCCATAGCCCGTTGATACGCCTAGTCGATGTGAGACTATCTCGCTCTTTTTGTCTTCTCCACAACCACCTCTATTCCACCCATAGTGCTATATCCATGGCTCACGCCCATGTATTGCGTGAAAGTTGAAAGGTTTGAAAAGATATAACATGAAAACAAATGCTTGGCTGAAATCGGGGTTGTGCATGATATGAATATTTTGTGTGATAACAAGGGAGCATAGCCAACACTATATGATTTTGTAGGGATAACTTTCTTTAGCCGTAGTATTTTGAGAAGACATGATTGCTTTGTTAGTATTGTTTGAAGTATTGTTATTTCTTATGTCAATATAGACTTTTGTCTTGAATCTTTCAGATCTGAACATTCATGCCACAATTAAGAGAATTACATTGAAAATTATATTGGTTAGCATTCCACATCAAAAAAATCTTTCTTTACCATTTACCTACTCGAGGACGAGCAGGAATTAAGCTTAGGGATGCTCGATACGTCTCCAACGTATCTATAATTTTTTATTGTTCCATGCTATTATTTATGAAGTCTTGGATGTTTAATGGGCTTTATCATACACTTTTATATCATTTTTGGGACTAACCTACTAACCCAAAGGCCCAGTCTAGATTGCTGTTTTTTGCCTATTTCAGGACTTTGCAGAAAAGGAATATCAAACGGAGTCCAAACGGAATGAAACCTTAGCGAGAGATATTTTTGGAGGAAATCACGCTCGGGAAACGTCAGGACCAAGTCAGGGGGCAAAGAGCCAGCCCTCGAGGGTGGGGTGCGCGCCCCCCTGCCTCGAGGCTGGCCCACATGCCCCCCGGTGCCCTCCTTCTTCCTGTATATACCTACGTACCCCAGAAACTCCATACACAAAGAGAAAACCCTAATTCCACCGCCGTAGTTTCGGTTCCCGTGGAGATCCCATCTTGGAGCCTGTTCCGGGAGGGGGATCCATCAGGGAGGCCTTCATCATCATCATCATCGCCCTCACCATGAGTTGTGAGTAGTTTATCACACACCTTCGGGTCCATAGCTAGTACCTAGATGGCTTCTACTCTCTCTCTGGATCTCAATACAAAGTTCTCCTCGGTCTTCGAGGAGATCTATTCGATGTAATCTCTTTTTGCGGTGTGTTTGTCGAGATCCGATGAATTATGAGTTTATGATCAAGGTCATCTATGAAAGATATTTGGTTCTTCTCTGAAGTTTTGATGTGTGCTCATAATATCCTTGCAAGTCTCTTAGAATTATTGGTTTGGTTTGGCCTACTAGATCTATAGTTCTTGCAATGGGAGAAGTGCTTGGCTTTGGGTTCAATCTTGCGGTGTCCTTTCCTAGTGACAGTAGGGGCAGCAAGGCACTTATTGTATTGTTGCCATCGAGGATAAAAAGATGGGGTTTTCATCATATTGCTTGAGTTTATCCCTCTACATTATGTCATCTTGCTTAAGGCGTTACTATGTTCGTATGAACTCAATACACTAGATGCATGCTGGATAGCGGTCGATGTGTGGAGTAATAGTAGTAGATGCAGAATCGTTTTGGTCTACTTGTCTCGGAAGTGATGCCTATATACAATGATCATGCCTAGATAGTCTCATAATTATTTGCTTTTCTCTCAATTGCTCGACAGTAATTTGTTTACCCGTCGTAGAATACCGCTATCATGAGAGAAGCCACTAGAGAAAACTATGGCCCCCGGGTCTATTCTCAACATATCAATCTACATCTACTTTACTTTTCTTGCTTTTATTTGTTGTTTTATTAAACCAAAAATACCAAAAATATAACTATCATCTCTATCAGATCTCACACTCGTAAGTGACCGTAAAGGGATTGACAACCGCTTATCGCGTTGGCTGCGAAGTTCTTATTTGTTTGTGCAGGTGCGAGGGACTCGCGCGTGGTCTCCTACTAGATTGATACCTTGGTTCTCAAAAACTGAGGGAAATACTTACGCTACTATGCTGCATCTCCCTTTCCTCTTCGAGGAATACAACGCAAGCTCAAGAGGTAGCAGATACTTATGTGAAAAAGCTTCAGCCTGATAAGCTCGAACCCAAATTGGAGAAAGACGACTTCATAGGATACCCAAAAGAAATACTTGGGTACACCTTCTATCACAGATCCAAAGGAAAGATCTTTGTTCCTAAGAATGGATCCTTTCTAGAGAAGGACTTTCTTTCGAAAGAAGAGAGTGGAAGGAAAGTAGAACTTGATGAGGTAATTGTACCTTCTCTCGAATTGGAAAGTAGCTCATCACACAAAATAGTTCTCGTGATGCCTACACAAATTAGTGAGGAAGCTAATGATGATGATCATTAAACTTCAGATCAAGTTACTACCGAACCTCATAGGCCAACCAAAGTATGTTCCCCACCAGAGTAGTACGCTAATCCTGTTCTGGAAGTCATGTTACTAGACCATGACGGACCTACGAACTATGAGGAAGCGATGATGAGCCTAGATTCCACGAAATGGCTTGAGGCCATGAAATCTAAGATGGGATCCATGTATAAGAACAGAGTGTGGACTTTGGTTGACTTTCCCGATGATCGGCAAGCCATAGAGAATAAATGGATCTTCAAGAGGAAGACAGATGTTGACGGTAATGTCATTGTTTACAAAGATCGACTTGTCGCAAAAGGTTTTCGACAAGTTCAAGGAATTGACTACGACGAGGCTTTCTCACCCGTAGCTATACTTAAGTCTGCTCGAATCATGTTAGCAATTGTCGCATTTTATGTAATCGGGAAAATGGATGTCAAAACTACATTCCTTAATGGATTTCTTAAAGAAGAGTTGTATATGATGCAATCAGAAGGTTCTATCGAGCCTAAAGGTGCTAATAAAGTGTGCAAGCTCCAGCGATCCACGTATGGATTGGTGCAAGCATCTTGAAGTTGGAATATATGCTTTGTTAAGGTGATCAAAGCATATGGTTTTATACAGACTTACGGTGAAGCCTGTATTTACAAGAAAGTGAGTGGGAGCACTACAACATTTCTGATAAGTATATTTGAATGACATATTGCTGATCGGAAATGATATAGCATTTTCTGGAAAGCATAAATAATTGTTGAAAAGGAGTTTTTTCAATAAAAGACCTCAGTGAAGCTGCTTACATATTAGGCATCAATATATATATAGATAGATCAAGACGGTTGATAAGACTCCCGATGAGTACATACCTTGATAAGATTTTTGAAGTAGTTCAAAATGGATTAGTCAAAGAAGGAGTTCTTGCCTCAGTTGTAAGGTATGAAGTTGAGTAAGACTCAAAGCCCGACCACATCAGACAAATAGTGAGAGAAGGAAAGTCATTCCCTACGCCTCAGCCATAGGTTCTATAAAGTATGTCATGTTGTGTACCAAACATGTTGTGTACCTTGCCATGAGTTTGTCAAGGAGGTACAATAGTGATCCAGGAGTAGATCACTGGACAACGGTCAAGATTATCCTTAGTAACTGGAGGACTAAGGAAATGTTTCTCGATTATGGAGGTGATAAAGAGTTCATCGTAAAGGGTTACGCTAATGCAAGCTTTGACACTAATCCAGATGACTCTAAGTATCAATCTGGATGTGTATTGAAATTGGGAGCAATTAGCTAGAGTAGCTCCATGCAGAGCATTATTGTAGACATAGAAATTTGGGAAATACATACGGATCTGAATGTGAGAGACCCGTTGACTAAACTTCTATCATAAAGCAAAACTTGATCACACCTTAGTACTCTTTGGGTATTAATCACGTGGCGATGTGAACTAGATTAATGACTCTAGTGCAAGTGGGAGACTGAAGGAAATTTGCCCTAGAGGCAATAATAAAGTTGTTATTTTATGTTTCCTTATATCATGATAAATGTTTATTATCCATGCTAAATTTGTATTAACCGAAAACTTGATACATGTGTGAATACATAGACAAAACATAGTGTCCCTAGTATGCCCCAATTAGACTATCCCGTTAATCAAAGATGGTTAATTTTCTTAACCATAGACATGTGTTGTCATTTGATGAACGAGATCACATCATTAGGAGAATGATGTGATGGACAAGACCCATCCGTTAGCTTAGCATTATGATCGTTTAGTTTTATTGGTATTGCTTTCTTCATGACTTATACATGTTCCTCTGACTATGAGATTATACAACTCCCGAATACCGGAGGAACACCTTGTGTGCTATCAAACGTCACAACGTAACTGGGTGATTATAAATATGCTCTACAGGTGTCTCCGAAGGTGTTTGTTGAGTTGGCATAGATCGAGAATAGGATTTGTCACTCTGAGTGTCGGAGAGGTATCTCTGGGCCCTCTCAGCAATACACATCATAATAAGCCTTGCAAGCAAATGACTAACGAGTTAGTCATGAGATGATGTATTACGGAACTAGGTATGATGATACCGACGATCTATTCTCGGGCAAGTAACATACCGATGACAAAGGGAACAACGTATGTCGTTATGCGGTATGACCGATAAAGATCTTCGTAGAATATGAAGGAGCCAATATTAGCATTCAGGTTCTACTATTGGTTATTGACCAGCAATGTGTCTTGGTCATGTCTACATAGTTCTCGAACCCGTAGGGTCCGCACGCTTAACGTTTGATGACGATTAGTATTATGAGTTATGTGTTTTTGATGGCCGGAGATTGTTCGGAGTCCCGGGTGAGATCACGGACATGACGAGGAGTCTTGAAATGGTCGAGATGTAAAGACCGATATATTGGAAGGCTATATTCAGACATTGGAAAGGTTCTGAGTGATTTGAGTATTATTTTGGTGTACCGAAGAGTTACGGGAAATCGCTGGAGGAAGTTAATGGGCCTTACTGGGCTTTAGTGGAGAGAGGGCAGTAGGGCCACAAGGTGGCGTGCGCCTCGCCCTGCCCAAACCGAATTGGAAAAGGGGTGGGAGAGAGACCCACCCTTTCCTTCTCCCTCTCCCTCCTTTCCTTCTTTCCTACTCCGAAAAGGAAAGGGAATCCTACTAGGACTCGGGAGTCCTAGTAGGACTCCCTACACTTGGCGCGCCCTAGGGGACCGGCCTCCTCCTCCCTCCATACTTTATCTACATGGCCAGGGGGCACCCGAAAACACAACAAGTCTTCTCTTAGCCGTGTGCGGTGCCCCCCTCCACAGTTACACACCTCAATCATATGGTCGTACTGCTTAGGCCAAGCCCTGCGCGGATCACATCATCAACACTGTCAACACGTCGTCATGTTGCCGGAACTCTCCCTAGAGCCACTGCTGGATCAAGAGCTCATGGGACATCATCGTGCTGAACGTGTGCTGAACACGGAGGTGCCGTACGGTACTTGGATCGGTTGGATCGTGAAGACGTTCGACTACATCAACCGCGTTAATAAACGCTTCCGCTTTCGGTCTACGAGCGTACGTGGACACACCCTCCCTGCTCGTTGCTATGCTTCTCCTAGATAAATCTTGCGTGATCGTAGGAATTTTTTTGAAATACTATGTTCCCCAACAGCATGCTGGATTCCGAGGTGGCCTGGAAAATCTTGGCGTGTACGCCCTCGATCTTGGTGTGGATGGCCTCGACCCGGGCTAAGGCTACATCGGCGTCACGGACGGTAGCTCGAGCGCCCTCAGCGTTTGCAGCCACCATTGCAGCAACTGTTGCAGCCGTCTCGGCTGCTGCAGGTTCCCTATCGGATGCCCTAGACGCCCTCTCACTGGATACGGTCACACTCAATGCGCAAGCGGTCGCACTCTCGGTGTAGGCAGCTGCGCTCTCAGCGCAGGCGGCGGCGCTCGGGAGGACGCGGCCACCCTACGGGACCTCATGAAGCATTTACATGGCGTCATTCTTTGCAAGAAGGGGTTGCAGGAATGGGGATCAGGGGTTTGTGGATTCCGGGGTGACGGACACTAGAGAGAAAAAGTCGGCAAAGCTTATGGAGGAAGACTTAAATAGACCCACAAATTTTCATTGCAAACGTTTCCTACAACAAACTGTGTGAGATGTTGTTGATATTTTGCATTAGTTGTGAAAGATGAATTTGGAGTGCAGTGGCAACGGATGGTGTTTAAATGTATGATACAATTTGGAGTACTAATACAGCTGCATGTCATAATTTGGAAAATTTCACGGGTCATTTGAACTTTTCAAGATATTTAAGTGATTTTGTAGCCATTTACTTACCGTAATTCAAATTCGAACTACATGTACATGCAACAGCTAACCATAACGGTTTGAACAATTATATTTGTATACTTGTGTGCGAGTTAATTCCATGTGTAGCAAATTGGGTGGAATTTCAAACATATTGTTGTCATGGCTTGGACACAAAGAATCGAGTGCCATGGCATTTAAATTTGAAAAAAATAAAAATTGATCAGAAACACATAAACCTTGCTTGACGTAACGGTATGGAACCAAGATGGTGCGGTAAAAAAGTTGGCCTGTTTGACAAAAGTTTTGACACACACCCCTCAGAAACCGGAGAAACTCACTAAAAGGCTCATGGTTCCTAGAGGGCACACAATGCTTGTTTGATAATGAACCGGCGATAGCTTCGTCATATGGCCTTCAAAAAAATTCTACAGTTAACATGCACTAATCCAACTGTCATGTCAAAATTTGAAAAAATTCAAGGATCATTTCACCTTCTAAGATATTAAAGTGATTTGTAGCCATTTAATGACCGTAATTCAAATTTTAACTACATGTACATCCAACAGCTAACCATAATGGTTTTTTAAAAAAATTGTGTACTTGTGTGCGAGTTAATTCCATGTGTAGTAAATTGGAAGGAATTTTCAAACATATTGGTGTCACGGCTTGGACACAAAGAATGGAGTGCCATGGCATTAAAGTTCCAAAAAATTAAAAAATGATCAGAAATACATGAAACCTTGCTTGACGTCATGGCATGCCACCAAGATGTTCTGATAACAAATTTGGCATGTTTGACGCAACTTTGGACACACGACCCTCACAAACTGGAGCTACTCAATAGAAGGCTCGTCGTTCTGAGAGGGCACAATGCATCTTTGATGACGAACCAGCGATAGCTTCCTCTTGTGGCCTTAAAAATGTTTCTAAAGTTAATGTGCACTAATGCAACTAGCATGCCAAAAATATAAAAAAAATCAGGGGTCATTGACCTTTTTAAGACATTTAAGTGATTTTCTAGCCATTTAATGACCGTAATTCCAAATTGAACAACATGTACACGCAACATCTAACCATAACGGTTTGAAAAATCATATTTTTGTACTTGTGTGCGAGTTAATTCCATGTGCAGTAAATTGGAAGGATTTTCAAACATATTGGTGCACTAGTAGAAAATGGGCCATTTGTCTCGGTTCATAAGGGCCTTTAGTCCCGATTTTGGAATCGAGACTAAAGGGTCGCTACTAATGCCTCCCCGCTTTTGTCCCGGTTCTTATACGAACCGGTACTAAAGGCCCTCCACGTGGCTGCTGGCTAGAGATCCACCTTTAGTCCCGGTTGGTAACACCAACCGGGACTAAAGGTAATTTTACGATTTTTATTTGAATTTTTTTAAACCCCTATTTTCAAATTTCTAAATTATTTTACAATGTATGCTCTAATCACCCACCCCTCATCACTTCTCAATTTAACCTCTAATCTCTATTCACCCCTCATCATTCCAAATCATCTAACTTCTAGGCCGGTCACCCATCCTCTCACTACTCCAGCCTGAGCACACTTAACTTTCGGGTTCTATTCCCCTCGTTTCCAAGTCTGCACTTGTTGTTTTCCTGACAATAGTAAGATGCCAATCCTATTAACCTTCAGGAGTTTAGCTTGAGCATGAAGTCACACATTTCACTGTTTGAGTTTGAAACAATTATTCTAAAAAATAGTAATAATTTAGTAACGCTAATATTTCTTAAATAAGTAGTTTGACCATAGTTTGACCATAGTTTGATCGCAGTTTGACCAGATTTGACCAAAATTCAAAAAAACTAAAATAATTATTTAGTAACACTAATATTCTTGAATAATTATTTAGTAACACTAGTACTTCTTGAATAAGTAGTTTGACCATACTTTGACCAGATTTAACGATATCTGATAAATTATACATTTTTTCCGACATCGTATGCAAAAGTTATAGCCGTTTTACTTTTTCATACCACTTTTTTGCCAAACATGTCCAAATTTATGTTTTAATTTCCATAACTAGTACATGTAGTAATATAACTACATATTGATGAACCACAAGTGTAGGGGATCTATCGTAGTCCTTTCGATAAGTAAGAGTGTCGAACCCACCGAGGAGCAGAAGGAAATGATAGGCAGTTTTCAGTAAGGTATTTCCTGCAAGCACTGAAATTATAGGTAACAGATAGTTTTGTGATAAGGTAACTGGTAGCAAGTGACAAAAGGTAAAGTAAATAAGGTGCAGCAAGGTGGTCCAATCCTTTTTGTAGCAAAGGACAAGCCTAGACAAACTCTTATATAAAGGAAAGCGCTCCCGAGGACACATGGGAATTATTGTCAAGCTAGTTTTCATCACGATCATCTGATTCGCGTTCGGTACTTTGATAATTTGGTATGTGGGTGGACCGGTGCTTGGGTGCTGCCCTTACTTGGACAAGCCTTCCACTTATGATTAAGCTCTATTGCAAGCATCCGCAAATACAAAAGAAGTATTAAGGTAAACCTAACCATAGCCTGAAACATATGGATCCAAATCAGCCCCTTACGAAGCAACACATAAACTAGGGTTTAAGCTTATGTCACTCTAGCAACCCATCATCTACTTATTACTTCCCAATGCCTTCCTCTAGGCCCAAATAATGGTGAAGTGTCATGTAGTCGACGTTCACATGACACCACTAGAGGAGAGACAACATACATCTCATCAAAATAGCGAACGAAGACCAAATTCACATGACTACTAATAGCAAGACTTCTCCCATGTCCCCAGGAACAAAAGTAACTACTCACAAGACATAATATTGTTCATGATCAGAGGGGTATTAATATGCATAATGGATCTGAACATATGATCTTCCATCAAATAAACCAACTCGCATCAACTACATGGAGTAATCAACACTACTAGCAACCCACAGGTACCAATCTGAGGTTTGGGTACAAAGATTGGATACAAGAGATGAACTAGGGTTTGAGAGGAGATGGTGCTGGTGAATATGTTGATGAAGATAGCCCTCCCCAAGATGGAAGAGTTGTTCGTGATGACAGCGGTGACGATTTCCCCCTCCCGGAGGGAAGTATCTCCGGCAGAATAGCTCTACTGGAGCCCTAGATTGGTTTCCGCCTCGAGATGGCGGCGTCTGATCCGAAAGCCTCCTTATGATTTCTTTTCTAGGTCAAAACACCTCATGTAGGAGAAGATGGGCATCGGGGGCCTTCCGGCTGGCCCACGAGGCAGGGGGCGTGCCCTGGGAAGGGGGGCGCGCCCCCACCCTTGTGGACAGCCAGTGGCCCCCCTCGTGGACTTCTTTCGCCAGATATTTTTTTTATTTTATGAAACGAAGTTCTGTTGAGTTTCAGGGCTTTTGGAGTTGTGCAGAATAGGTTTCCAGAGTTTGCTCCTTTTCCAGCCCAGAATTCCAGCTGCCGGCATTCTTCCTCTTCATGTAAACCTTGTAAAATAAGAGAGAAAAGGCATACGTAATGTGACAAAACATATAATAATAGCCCATAATGCAATAAATATCAACATATAAGCATGATGCAAAATGGACGTATCAACTCCCCCAAGCTTAGACCTCGCTTGTCCTCAAGTGAAAGCCGATATCGAAAAATATGCCCACATGTTTAGAGATAGAGGTGTCAATAAAAACAAAATACGGACATGAGGGCATATTATAGTCATATGATTCTTATGCTAAAGTAACAATCCATCCACAATATCAAGTATGAATCATAAACTTCATTGGAAACTAAAAAACTTTGATCCCGGTCATTGAAGCAATTGCAATTTATCGTAACATCAGAAAGAGTCAATATAAGAGCTTTTCAGCAAGCATACATACTCAACTATCATATAATCTTTCACAATTGCTCACACTCACGCAATACTTACGTTTATGGAGTTTTAATCGGACACGGAGAAAGATAGGGGCTTATGGTGTTGCCTCCCAACCTTTTACTTCAAGGGTAATGTCAACAGTAATAGATCATGAAAACTTACATCCAAGTGGGTATATATGTCAGGATCTTTCCAACACAACGTGCTTGCCAAAGGATAAAATGTAAAAAGGAAAGGTGGATTTCACATTGACACTTATAAGGCAAGAATAATAGATAGGCCCTTCGCAGAGGGAAGCAGAGGTTGTCATGTGTTTTTATGGCTGGATGCACAAAGTCTTAGCATAGAAGAACTTCACTTTATATTGGCACTTGTGATAAGGACCTTTATTATGCAGTCCGTCGCTTTTATTACTTCCATATCACAAGATCGTATAAAGCTAATTTCTCCACACTAATAAATCATACATATTTTAGCGATTTTGCAACATGACAACTTACTTGGAAGGATCTTCTCAATCCATAGGTAGGTATGGTGGACTCTCATAGCAAAACAGGGTTTAAGGATATATGGAAGCACAAGTAGTATCTCTACTTAGTATGAGGAGTTTTGGCTAGGATGAGGGGGAAAGGCAAGCTCAACATGTTGGATGATCCATGACAATATACTTTATTTTGGATATAAGAAGACATAACCCATTATGTTGTCTTCCTTGTCCAACATCAACTCTTTAGCATCTCATACTTTAATGAGTGCTCACAATCACAAAAGATGTCCAAGATAGTATATTTGTATGTGAAGCCTCTCTTCTTTTATTACTTCCTATTAATTGCAACGATGAGAAAAACTATGCTTGTCAACTCCCAACAACTTTTATTTATCATACTCTTATATGTGAAGTCATTACTTCCCATAAGATCGATGTGATCTCTTTGATATTCTTTATGTTTTCTTTCTTTTTATCGTGACCCAAGTGGGGAAATCAAGCCCTTGACTCAACACTAATCTTTATTATATAGCTCACGGACTCAATTACAAAGGGTAAAGCTCACAAAGCAAAAGCTCACAACTAGATCATGCTAACTTTATTCTACTAGAACAAGATACTACCAAAATGATCGAACTAAGTAAAGCGGTAAAGATAGGAGTGATGGTGATACGATACCGGGGTCACTCCCCCAAGCTTGGTAGTTGCCAAGGGGAGTGCCCATACCCATATGATTATGTCTCCTTCTTCGGGGGTGGTGAGGATGGCTTCTTCCTTAACTTGCGCTTAAGAGCAGAATTTTGCTCCTTTAGATCATTGATCTCTTGCTCAAGGTTTAATATCTTCTTGCATAATGCCTGCTTGTTTTCCTGCAAGAGGTTAAAAGGGATATATTCGATCTTAGGTTTCTTTACTCTATCGGGGAGGCTTGACTTTTTGAACTCCACATGCATGTCCCCTGGTTGAGGTAGTGGGAATTCGTCTTCATCTGAGCTGGTCCAATCCTTCCCCTTGGGATCATGGTCCTCTTCTTCCTCCGTAGTCCAGCCATAATGCTCCAAGTCACCATAGACCTTAGGGTCAGCAAGGGAATCAGCCACATAGCTTTCTCCCTCCGAATCCTGGGACGATATGTTGCCTTTATCTGCGACAGAAACAGCTTGAAACGAAAACAGATGATTTTTGCGTGATATAGAGATCAAAACCTTCGGGAGTATATATAATGAATTTTTACCGACTAAAAGGAGTTACCCACAAGAAAATGGAGTCCATGGGACACACGGGGTGCCCATGTGGTAGGGGTCGCGCCCTCCACCCTCATGGACGCCTCGTGTCTCCTCCGGACTGCTTCTTATTTTTCTATTTTTTTAAATATTCCAAAATGGAGAAAAATTGCCTTTAAAACTGTTTTGGAGTCGGTTTACTTACCGTATCACATACCTCTTCCTTTTCGGATGCTGAATCGTTCTGGAAAGTGTCCCTTATGTATACCTCCGGGGTTACGGTTTCAATAACATTTGTTTCAACATTTATAGGATTACCTGAGATATAATGTTTGATTATTTGACCATTGACCACCTTCGGATTTGTGCCTTCGAAGTTGTTGATTTTTATGGCACCGGAACGATAGACCTCCTCGATAACGTAAGGTCCTTCCCACTTGGAGAGAAGTTTTCCTGCAAAAAATCTTAAACAAGAGTTGTATAGCAAGACATAGTCACCTACATTAAACTCACGCTTTTGTATCCTTTTGTCATGCCATCTTAACTTTTTCTTTAAATAGCTTGGCATTCTCATAGGCCTGGGTTCTCCATTCATCGAGACAGCTAATGTCAAATAGCCTCTTCTCACCGGCAAGTTTGAAATCATAATTGAGCTCTTTAATAGCCCAATGTTCCTTATGTTCTAGTTCAAGAGTTAAGTGACAAGCTTTTCCGTAAACCATCTTATATGGAGACATACCCATAGGATTTTTGTATGCAGTTCTATAGGCCCATAATGCATCATCAAGTTTCTTGGACCAATTCTTCCTAGACCTATTAACTGTCTTTTGCAAAATTAATTCAATTCTCTATTACTTTGTTCTACGTGACCACTAGTCTGTGGGTGATAGGGGGATGCAATTCTATGGTTGACATCATACTTTGCAAGCATCTTACGGGAAGCATCATGAATAAAGTGTGAACCACCATCAGTCATTAGATATCTAGGGACTCCAAACCTCGGAAATATAACTTCCTTAAGCATCTTAATAGAGGGGTTATGATCAGCACTACTAGTTGGAATAGCTTCTACCCACTTAGTAACGCAATCAACAGCAACTAGAATGTGTGTATACCCATTAGAGGCAGGAAACGGTCCCATATAATCAAAGCCCCAAACATCAAATGGTTCAATAACAAGTGAATAAATCATAGGCATTTCTTGATGTCTACTACTATTACCAATTCTTTGACATTCATCACAAGATAAGACAAACTTACGGGCATCCTTGAAGAGAGTAGGCCAATAAAAACCGGATTGCAATACCTTATGTGCAGTTCTATCTCCCGCATGGTGTCCTCCATAAGCTTTGGAGTGGCACTTCCGTAGGATCTGTTCCTGTTCATGCTCAGGTACACAACATTTAATAATACCATCTACTCCTTCTTTACAAAGATGTGGGTCATCCCAGAAGTAATATCTCAAATCATAGAAGAACTTTTTCTTTTGCTGGTATGTAAAGCTAGGAGGTATAAACTTAGCAACAATATAATTAGCCTAACACTACTAGGAAAAGGGCTATAGATGGAATTGATACTAATGGCGCACCAGACAAGCAGTGCGCCATTAGTATATACTAATGGCGCACCAACCTCTGATACGCCATTAGAGTTCAAACTACTAATGGCGCACCTGGCCCAGGGTGCGCCATTAGTATCAAAAAGTTTTTTTTGGAACTAGTGCGCCTGTCCAAACATACTAATGGCGCATCCAGACAGAGTGCGCCATTACTAGTTGTAACTAGTAATGGCGCACCAGCAGTAAAGTGGGCCACTAATGTTCTTTTTTTATTATATTTTTTATTCTTTTTTTTGCAAAACTACTAATGGCGCACTGTTCCACAGTGCGCCATTACTAGTTTAAACTAGTAATGGCGCACTGTGGGACAGTGCGCCATTAGTATTTTTTTTTCAAAACTAGTAATGGCGCACTAACTAAAGATGCGCCATTAGTAACCTTGATTACTAATGGCGCATTTATAGTGGGTGCGTCATTAGTAAGTGGGCAGCAACAAGATATTTTGGACAGCCTCTCCTACCCACACTCACTTTCTCCCCACTTCATTCTCTCCACCTCCTCCTTGTCTCGGGTCCCTCCTCTTTTTCACCTCATTTCCACCATAGATTCATTCAAATTAAGTGGTTAAATTACCTTGTTTTGATAGGTAAGTAAGGGGGGAAGCTATACTTATGTTGTTCTCCATACAACAATGTGCACATGCACTTTTTATGGCCTAGCTAGATCTATGTATGTTCGTGGTGTTGCATATGTTTGTTGTGTTGCATATGTGTTTGTGTTTGGAGGTGTACCGGTATTTGAAATGCGATAGTTGCCAATATTTTCCCGGAATGTTGATTCATTTCCGTTTCGGTGAGAATTTTGGCATTAAGCATTCTTTTTTGTCCTATTTTTAGGGAAAGTCATGGCAAAAATTTCTTGGTTCTAAAATATCATTTTGCTCTACCCCGCAGGCGACCATGGTGCGCACGATGACCGAAGGCATCGTGAATAGGTTTTTGAGGTCGACGAAGGCCGAGATGCTTCAAAAGAACGAGACGGAGATAAGATGTCCGTGTCGAAGATGCAAGCTGAAGAGCCTTATTGCGGACCCGGATTCCGGGCAGGTGCGGGACCACCTGCTCTTGCGTGATTTCATGGATGGCTACGAAGTCGTCCATGGGGGCCGGGCAAGAAATGAGGAAGGGCAGCAAGACAACCACTGCGGCTCGGGCGGGCGAGAAGACGAAGAATCCCCAGGAGATGATCACGACGGTGATGCTGTACACAGTCATCATGTAGAAGATGCAGGACATGATGATGAGGAAGATGCCGGAGCAGACGACGGGCATGATCATGAAGATGATGATGCCGGCGGAGCAGACGACGCTGGACCATCGATGGGCTGGGTGCAGGACCCTCATATTCAAGAGCTGCTTCTCAAGCAGACCGATAACGCAAGAGCTGCCGCCCGAGAGAAAGCCAAGATGGATCAACTTGAGTTAGACGCGGTTACTCCATTGTATGAAGGATGCAGGCCCGAGGATACCCGCCTGAAAGTAACGCTCAGGGCTCTGGAGATGAAGGTAAAACACAAAATGACCGACACATGCTTCGACGAGAACATGTCATTCTGGCACGAACATCTTCCCAAGGGGAACAAGTGCCCCACCAGTTTGGAGGAGGCGAAGAAAATCGTGTGTCCTCTGGATTTACCGCATGTAAAATACCATGTGTGCATGAACAATTGCAACATTTATCGGGACGAGCACGCGGAGTCTACCATATGTCCAGTGTGCGGCGTCACTCGATACAAGAAGAGGAAGAAAGCTCCTCGAAAAGTGGTGTGGTACTTTCCGATCACTCCTCGTCTGCAGCGGTATTTCGCGGATCCTAAGGTAGCAAAGCTCCTGCGTTGGCACGCGGATAGGGAGGAGAAGAAGCGAGAAGATGACGCAAATGATCCGGAGATAGATAAAAAAGACAAGATGCTGAGTCACCCTAAGGATGCGAGCCAGTGGCAAGCGTTGAACTTCGAAGACCTAGAATTTGGGAACGATCCAAGGAACATCGTGCTGGGCGCGAGCACCGATGGAGTCAATCCGTTTGGCAGCCAGAGAAGCACACATAGCACCTGGCCTGTGTTTGTGTGGATGTACAACCTTTCCCCCTGGTTGTGCATGAAGAGGAAGTACATTCACATGAGTATGCTAATTGAAGGACCGAAACAACTAGGGAACGACATCAATCTGTATCTGGGGCTGATGAAAGAGGAGCTAGACACGCTGTGGAAAACGCCAGCCAATACGTGGGACGCCGCAAAGAAAGAATATTTCCCTAAGAGAGCCGCGCTGCTCATGACGGTGCACGACTATCTCGGTTACAGATATGTCGCGGGGCAGGTGGTCCACGGATTTTCTGGATGCGTCAGGTGCATGGATGACACAACGTATCGCCAGCTAGATAGAGATCCCGGGTCTTCGAAAACCGTGTTCATGGGACATCGAAGGTGGCTTCGCGACGATGACCTGTGGAGAAAACGCAAGGATCTGTTCGATGGTGAAACCGAACCCCGAGGACGCCCGCGTACGAGGAGCGGCGAGGAAATAGACGAGTTGTTGAAAAATTGGAAAGATTGCCCACTGTCGGGAAGGAAGCAAAAGGTGCTAGAGCCGGGAAAGAAGCGAAAGGTGCCAGAGCCGCTGCTGAAGGTATGGAAAACGAGGTCTGTTTTCTGGGACTTGCCGTACTGGAAGATCCACCGTGTGCCTCACAGCCTCGATGTAATGCATATCACGAAGAACGTGTGCGAGAGTCTGCTTGGTACCCTGCTCAACATGCCAGAGAGGACCAAAGATGGGCCGAAAGCAAGGGCAGACTTGAAATCAATGGGTATCAGGCAGGAGCTTCACGCTATATATGATGATCATGATGATGATGATGATGATGATGAGCCGAAGCAGGACACGGAAAGTCGTCGCAAAGGCAAAAAGGCCAAGAAGACCGGAAATGACTACCCTCCCGCGTGCTTCACTCTAAGTCAGGAGGAGATCGAGCAGTTTTTCACCTGCCTCGTAGGAGTAAAACTTCCTTCCGGTTACGCGGGGAAGATAAGCAGATACCTAGACCCAGCGAAGCTGAAGTTCAGCGGGATGAAGTCTCACGACTGTCACGTGCTGATGACGCAGATACTTCCAGTTGCAATCCGTGGGATCATGGACGCGCACGTCCGTGAAACCATATTTGGCCTATGCAACTTTTTCGACGTCATCTCTCGGAAGTCTGTTGGCGTGAGGCAACTCAGAAGGCTACAAGAAGAGATCGTGGTGATACTATGCGAGCTTGAGATGTACTTCCCGCCCGCATTCTTCGACGTTATGGTGCATCTGCTGGTCCATATCGTGGACGATATCATCCAACTCGGGCCGATGTTCCTGCACAGCATGATGCCGTTCGAAAGGATGAATGGTGTCATCAAAGGATACGTTCGCAACTTGTCACGTCCAGAGGGAAGCATAGCCAGGGGCTTTCTGACCAAAGAGTGCATCTCCTACTGCACGAATTATCTAGGCATCTAGAACCCCGTTGGTCTGCCCGTCAACAGGCACCTCGGCAGGCTCGCTGGATGGGGTCACCGCGAAATGCATGTCGACTTCGAGGGTCGACTCGCCGACTTTGAAAGAGCAAACCTAGTTGCGCTACAACACATAGACGTGGTCGATCCTTGGGTGGTAGAGCACAAAACCTTTATTGAGAAGACGTACAATGACCGAGGCCAACAGAGGACGGAAGGAGATATAATCAAAGAGCACAACTCATGTTTCATGCATTGGTTCAAGCAGAAGCTTCTGTCGTACCCTTTACATGAGGATTCTTCCGCGGAAGAACAACTCATATTCGCCTTGTCACAGGGCACCGAGCACAACCTGATGACCTATGAGGCGTACGATATCAACGGCTACACATTCTACACCGAGGCCAAGGACATGAAGAGCGATGGTTATCAGAACTCCGGGGTAACGATGGAATCCTACACCGGTAATGACAAGGACAGATACTACAGAAGGATCGAGGAGATCTGGGAGCTGAGCTATGCTGGAGAGAAGGTCCCAATGTTCCGTGTCAGATGGGCCAAGAGCGTCCTAAAAGAAGACCGGTATTTCACCACCATGGTTATACCCGAAGCCAAATCCAAGACCGCGGGCGCAAACGTCACCGCGAAAAATGAGCCATGGGTACTGGCTTACCAAGTTGACCAATCCTTCTTCATTACCGACCCGTCAAAGCCCAGTCGTGTTGTCGTGAGGAGAGGCAAAAGGAAGATCATCGGAATGGATGGAGTAGCCAATGAAAAAGACTTCGACAAGTACGGCGACCCGAGGATCGAACATGACGACGATGATGAAGTAGTAGCATACACCACAAGAAGAAGCAGGACCACCCTACCTAAAGGACGTCCGTTCCATAGAAGAACTCCATTTGCGAAAAAGAAGGGCAAGAAGATTGTGAACAGATAGCTAGCTAAGATCGATTGTATTTAAATCGTAGCCTTCATTTCTCGATTGTATTTCATGGGCACTTTTTGAACTCTTGAATATTTATAAATTTCATGGACACTCGATCTCGATCCCCCTCCATCTCGATCGCTATCCCTGTTGGGGAACGTTGCATGGAAAACAAAAATTTTCTCTACGTTCACCAAGATCAATCTAGTAGATGCAACTACGAGGGGAGAGTAGGATCCACATACCCTTGTAGATCGCTAAGCGGAAGCGTTATGAACGCGGATGATGGAGTCGTACTCGCCGCGATTCAGATCGCCGAAGATCCTAGCACCGAAGCAACGGTGCCTCCGCGTTCTTCACACGTACGGCTCGGGGACGTCTCCTCCTTCTTGATCCAGCAAGGGGTGGAGGAGAGGTTGATGGAGAACCGGCAGCACGACGGCGTGGTGGTGATGTTGGAGGAGAACTCCGGCAGGGCTTCGCCTAAGCACCGCGGGAGAAGAAGATATTACGGGAGAGGGAGGGCAGCACCGAGGCACGAACTTGTGTTGGCTGCCCTCCCTCTACCCCTCTATATATAGGGGGAAGGATGAGAGGGGGGGCGCCCTAGGGTTTCCCCTAGGGGGCCGGCGGCCAGGGCATGGGGGGGGCGGCGGCCAGGGCTGGCCCTAGGGTTTCCCCCCCTAGGTGCCTTGCCCCCCAAGGCTTAGGGGGTGTGGCCACCGTAGAGGGGTCCACCCCCTTTGGCGCACAAGGAGAGGGCCCAGGGGGGGGGCGCACAGCCCCTTGAGGGCTGTGGTGTTCCCCCTTGTGGCCCATTAGGCCCAGAACTGCTTCCGGAACCCCCGAAACCCCTTTTCGGTACTCCGCCGATTTCCCGATGCTCTCCGGAACACTTCCGGACTCCGAAACCTTTCATCCTATATATCAATCTTCGTCTCCGGACTATTCCGGAGACCCTCGTCATGTCCGGGATCTCATCCGGGACTCCGAACAACCTTCGGTAACCATACACTTTTCTCACTAACAACCCTAGCGTCACCGAACGTTAAGTGTGTAGACCCTGCGGGTTCGGAAACCATGTAGACATGACCGAGACACTCCCAGGTCAATAACCAATAGCGGGATCTGGATACCCATATTGGTTCCCACATGTTTCTCGATGATCTTATCGGATGAACCACGATGTCAAGGATTCAGGCAATCCCGTATACAGTTCCTTTTGTCTCGTCGGTATGTTACTTGCCCGAGATTCGATCGTCGGTATCTCTATACCTAGTTCAATCTCGTTACCGGCAAGTCTCTTTACTCGTTACCGTAATACATAATCCCGTGACCAACTGCTTAGTCACTTTGAGCTCATTGAGATGACGTATTACCGAGTGGGCCCGGAGATACCTCTCCGTCACACGGAGTGACAAATCCCAGTCTCGATCCATGTCAACTCAACAGACACCCTCGGAAATACCTGTAGAGTACCTTTATAGTCACCCAGTTACGTTGTGACGTTTGGCACACACAAAGCACTCCTACGGTGTCAGTGAGTTACATGATCTCATGGTCATAGGAACTTATACTTGACATGCAGAAAACTATAGCGATAACTGACACGATCAAAAGCTATGTTTAACGTTTGGGTCTCGTCCATCACATCATTCTCCTAATGATGTGATCCCGTTATCAAATGACAACTCATGTCTATGACCTGGAAACCGCGGTCATCTTTGATCAACAAGCTAGTCTTGTAGAGGCTCACTAGGGACACAAAGTCTGTCTATTTATCCACACATGTATTTGAGTTTCCAATCAATACAATTATAGCATGGATAATAAACGATTATCATGAACAAGGAAATATAATAATAACTCTTTTATTATTGCCTCTAGGGCATATTTCCAACAGTCTCCCACTTGCACTAGAGTCAATAATCTAGCATTACAAGGTAATTAATCTAACACCCATAGAGTCTTGGTGTTGATCGTGCTTAGCCCGTGGAAGAGGCTTAGTCAACGGATCTGCAACATTCAAATCCGTGTGTACTTTGCAAATGTTTATGTCCTCCTCCTTGACCGAATCGCGGATGGAATTGAAGCGTCGCTTTATGTGTCTGGTCCTCTTGTGAAACCTTGGTTCCTTGGCTAGAGCAATGGCACCAGTGTTGTCACAGAACAGAGTCATTGGGTTCAGTGCACTAGGCACAACTCCAAGATCTGTCATGAACTCCTTCATCCAGACACCTTCCTTAGCCGCCTCCGAGGCAGCTATATACTCCGCTTCACATGTAGAATCAGCTACCACGCTCTGCTTGGAACTGCACCAGCTTACCGCTCCCCCGTTGAGAATATATACGTATCCGGTTTGTGACTTAGAGTCATCCGGATCAGTGTCAAAGCTTGCATCGACGTAACCCTTTACGACGAGCTCTTGATCACCTCCATAAACGAGAAACATATCCTTAGTCCTTTTCAGGTACTTTAGGATATTCTTGACCGCTGTCTAGTGATCCATACCAGGATTACTCTGAAACCTTCCGGCCATACTTATGGCAAGGCTGACATCTGGTCTTGTGCACAGCATTGCATACATGATAGAGCCTATGGCTGAAGCATAGGGGACGACACTCATCTTTTCTCTATCATCCGCAGTCACTGGGCATTGAGTCTTACTCAACTTCGTACCTTGCAATACCGGCAAGAACCCCTTCTTGGATTGATCCATTTTGAACTTCTTCAAAACTTTATCAAGGTATGTGCTTTGTGAAAGTCCTATCAAGCGTCTTGATCTATCTCTATAGATCTTGATGCCCAATATGAAAGCAGCTTCACCAAGATCTTTCATCGAAAAACTCTTGTTCAAATACCCCTTCACGCTATCCAAAAATTCTATATTGTTTCCAATCAGTAATATGTCATCCACATATAATATTAGAAACGCTATAGAGCTCCCACTCACTTTCTTGTAAATACAAGCTTCATTGTAAACTTGTATAAACCCAAACGCTTTGATCACCTCATCAAAGCGAAGATTCCAACTCCGAGATGCTTGCACCAGCCCATAAATGGAACGCTGGAGCTTGCATACTTTGTCAGCATTCTCTGGATCGACAAAACCTTCTGGTTGCATCATATACAACTCTTCCTTAAGAAAACCGTTAAGGAACGCTGTTTTGACATCCATCTGCCAAATTTCATAATCGAAATATGCAGCTATTGCTAACATGATTCGGACGGATTTAAGCATCGCTACGGGTGAGAAAGTCTCATCGTAGTCAATCCCTTGAACTTGTGAAAAACCCTTTGCCACAAGTCGAGCTTTATACACGGTGACATTACCGTCAGCGTCCGTCTTCCTCTTAAAAATCCATTTATTCTGAATGGCCTTCCGCCCTTCAGGTAATACTTCCAAAGTCCATACTTTGTTTTCATACATGGATTCCATCTCGGATTTCATGGCCTCTAACCATTTGTCGGAATCTGGGCCCACCATCGCTTCTCCATAGCTCGTAGGTTCACCGTTGTCTAACAACATGACCTCCAAGATAGGGTTACCATACCACTCAGGTGCAGTGCGTACCCTTGTCGACCTACGAGGTTCGGTAGTAACTTGATCAGAAGCTCCTTGATCATCATCATTGGCTTCCTCTTCAACCTCTGCAGGCTCCACAAAAACATCTTTCTGTGCTGCGCTACTTTCTGGTTGAAGCAGAGGTTCAATAACCTCATCAAGTTCTACCTTCCTCCCACTCAATTCTTTCGAGAGAAACTCTTTCTCGAGAAAGGACCCGTTCTTAGCGACAAACACTTTGCCCTCAGATCTGAGATAGAAGGTGTACCCAACTGTTTATTTTGGGTATCCTATGAAGACACATTTGTCCGCTTTGGGTTCGAGCTTTTCTGGCTGAAGCCTTTTGACATAAGCATCGCAACCCCAAACCTTGAGAAAAGACAACTTTGGTTTCTTACCAAACCACAGTTCATACGGTGTTGTCTCAACGGACTTAGATGGAGCCCTATTTAAAGTGAATGCAGCTGTCTCTAACGCATATCCCCAAAACGATAGTGGCAAATCGGCAAGAGACATCATAGAACGTACCATATCTAATAGGGTTCGATTACGACGTTCGGACACACCATTACGCTGTGGTGTTCCAGGTGGTGTCAACTGTGAAACAATTCCACATTTTCTTAAGTGATCACCAAACTCATAACTCAGATATTCTCCCCCTCGATCAGATCGTAGGAACTTGATCTTCTTGTTACGATGATTTTCAACTTCACTCTGAAATTGCTTGAACTTTTCAAAAGTTTCAGACTTATGCTTCATCAAGTAAATATACCCATATCTACTTAAGTCGTCAGTGAAGGTGAGAAAATAACGATATCCACCGCGCGCCGTTACACTCGTCGGACCGCACACATCAGTATGTATGATTTCCAATAAGTCACTTGCCCGTTCCATTGTCCCTGAAAACGGGGTCCTTGTCATCTTGCCCATGAGGCACGGCTCGCACGTGTCAAGTGATTCAAAATCAAGAGACTCCAAAAGTCCATCAGCATGGAGCTTCCTCATGCGTTTTACGCCGATATGACCGAGACGGCAGTGCCACAAGAAAGTGGTATCATCATTATCTACTCTACATCTTTTGGCATCAATGTTATGAACATGTGTATCATCATTATCGAGATTCAATAAGAATAAACCCCTAACTTCGGGTGCATGACCATAAAAGATATTACTCATATAAATAGAACAACCATTATTCTCTGACTTAAATGAGTAACCGTCTCGCAATAAACAAGATCCAGATATAATGTTCATGCTTAACGCAGGCACTAAATAACAATTATTCAGGTTCATAACTAATCCCGATGGTAATCGAAGAGCGAGCGTGCCGACGGCGATCACATCAACCTTGGAACCGTTTCCCACGCGCATCGTCACTTCGTCCTTCGCCAGCCTCCGTTTATTCCGCAGTTCCTGTTTAGAGTTGCAAATGTGAGCAACCGAACCGGTATCAAATACCCAGGCACTACAACGAGAGTTGGTAAGGTACACATCAATAACATGTATATCACATATACCTTTGTTGTTGTTGGCCCCCTTCTTGTCCGCCAGATACTTGGGGCAGTTCCGCTTCCAGTGGCCGTTCCCCTTGCAATAGAAACACTCAGTCTCTGGCTTGGGTCCAGCCTTGGGTTTCTTCACTGGATTAGCAACTGCTTTGCCACCCTTCTTAGAGTTACCCTTCTTGCCCTTGCCATTCTTCTTGAAACTGGTGGTCTTATTGACCATCAACACTTGATACTCCTTCTGGATGTCTGCCTCAGTGACTTTCAGCATCGAAAACAGCTCGGCGATGGTCTTGTTCATCCCTTGCATGTTATACTGCTGCGCGAAGCTCTTGTAGCTTGGAGGGAGTGACTGGAGAATTCTGTCAATGATAGCCTCATCCGGGAACACAAGTCCCAGATCAGCTATGCGGGTATAGTACCCAGACATCTTCAGTAAGTGCTCACTGACAGACGAATTCTCCTCCATCTTGCAAGCGAAGAATTTATCGGTGGTCTCATACCTCTCGATCTTAGCATTCTTCTCAAAGATGAACTTCAACTCCGTGTACATCTCATATGCACCATGACGTTCAAAACGTCTTTGAAGTCCTCCTTCCAAGCCGTACAACATGGCACACTGCACAATCGAATAGTCATCCGAACGCGTCTGCCAAACGTTCATAACGTCCGCAGAGGCTCCAGGAGCGGGGGGTTCACCTAGAGGTGCATTTAGGACATAAACCTTCTGGGCAGCTGTGAGGATGATCCTCAGATTGCGGAGCCAGTCCACAAAGTTGCTCCCGTCATCTTTCAGTTTAGCTTTCTCTAGGAACGCATTAAAATTCAGGGGAGCTACTGCGCGAGCCATCTACAACCAAAATTTGCAAAGACATTTTAGACTATTGTTCATGATAAGTGAGTTATTACCTAATCAAATTAATTATAACTCCCACTCAAATTGACATCCCTCCGGTCATTCGAGCGTGACATGATCCAAATTCACCAACCCAAGTCCGATCATCACGTGAGATGAGGTGGTGTCAATGGTGAACATCAACATGTTGATCATATCTACTATATGACTCATGCTCGACCTTTCGGTCCTCCGTGTTCCGAGGCCATGTCTGTACATGCTAGGCTCGTCAAGTCTAACCCGAGTGTTCTGCATGTGCAAAACTGGCTTGCACCCGTTGTATGCGAACGTAGAGTCTATCACACCCGATCATCACGTGGTGCTTCGAAACGACGAACTTTCGCAACGGCGCACACTCGGGGGGAACACAATTTTATCTTGAAATTTTAGTGAAGGATCATCTTATAATGCTACCGTCGTCCTAAGCAAAATAAGATGCATAAAAGGATTAACATCACATGCAAATCATAAGTGACATGATATGGCCATCAACTCGTGCTTTTGATCTCCATCTCCAAAGCACCGGCATGATCTCCATCGTCACCGGCGCCACACCATGATCTCCATCATCATGATCTCCATCATCGTGTCGCCATCGGGGTTGTCGGCGCCCACCATGCTCTTACTACTATTGCTACCGTTTAGCGATAAAGTAAAGCATTACAAAGCGCTTAATGATTGACACGCAGGTCATACAAAAATTAAAGACAACCCTATGGCTCCTGCCGGTTGCCGTATGCATCGACATGCAAGTCGATATTAACTATTACAACATGATCATCTCATACATCAAATATAATTCATCATGTCATTAGCCATATCATATCACATGCATACCCTGCAAAAACAAGTTAGACGTCCTCTAATTTGTTGTTGCATGTTTTACGTGGCTGCTATGGGTATCTAGCAAGAACGCTTCTTACCTACGCAAAACCACAACGGTGATATTCAAGTTGCTATTTAACCTTCTACAAGGACCGCCTTGTTCTATTCCGATTCAACTAAGATAGGAGAGACAGACACCCGCCAGCCATCTTATGCAACAAAAAGTCACATGTCTGTCGATGGAACCGGTCTCATGTACGTGGACATGTAAAGTTGGTCCGGGCCGCTTCATCCTATAATACCGCTGAATCAAGAAAGACTAAGGAGGGCAGCAATTTAAACATCAACGCCACAAACCCTTTTGTGTTCTACTCGAGAAAGCATCTACGCAAGATCCTAGCTCATGATGCCACTGTTGGGGAACGTTGCATGGAAAACAAAAATTTTCTCTACGTTCACCAAGATCAATCTAGTAGATGCAACTACGAGGGGAGAGTAGGATCCACATACCCTTGTAGATCGCTAAGCGGAAGCGTTATGAACGCGGATGATGGAGTCGTACTCGCCGCGATTCAGATCGCCGAAGATCCTAGCACCGAAGCAACGGTGCCTCCGCGTTCTTCACACGTACGGCTCGGGGACGTCTCCTCCTTCTTGATCCAGCAAGGGGTGGAGGAGAGGTTGATGGAGAACCGGCAGCACGACGGCGTGGTGGTGATGTTGGAGGAGAACTCCGGCAGGGCTTCGCCTAAGCACCGCGGGAGAAGAAGATATTACGGGACAGGGAGGGCAGCACCGAGGCACGAACTTGTGTTGGCTGCCCTCCCTCTACCCCTCTATATATAGGGGGAAGGATGAGAGGGGGGGCGCCCTAGGGTTTCCCCTAGGGGGCCGGCGGCCAGGGCATGGGGGGGGCGGCGGCCAGGGCTGGCCCTAGGGTTTCCCCCCCTAGGTGCCTTGCCCCCCAAGGCTTAGGGGGTGTGGCCACCGTAGAGGGGTCCACCCCCTTTGGCGCACAAGGAGAGGGCCCAGGGGGGGCGCACAGCCCCTTGAGGGCTGTGGTGTTCCCCCTTGTGGCCCATTAGGCCCAGAACTGCTTCCGGAACCCCCGAAACCCCTTTTCGGTACTCCGCCGATTTCCCGATGCTCTCCGGAACACTTCCGGACTCCGAAACCTTTCATCCTATATATCAATCTTCGTCTCCGGACTATTCCGGAGACCCTCGTCATGTCCGGGATCTCATCCGGGACTTCGAACAACCTTCGGTAACCATACACTTTTCTCACTAACAACCCTAGCGTCACCGAACGTTAAGTGTGTAGACCCTGCGGGTTCGGAAACCATGTAGACATGACCGAGACACTCCCAGGTCAATAACCAATAGCGGGATCTGGATACCCATATTGGTTCCCACATGTTTCTCGATGATCTCATCGGATGAACCACGATGTCAAGGATTCAGGCAATCCCGTATACAGTTCCCTTTGTCTCGTCGGTATGTTACTTGCCCGAGATTCGATCGTCGGTATCTCTATACCTAGTTCAATCTCGTTACCGGCAAGTCTCTTTACTCGTTACCGTAATACATAATCCCGTGACCAACTACTTAGTCACTTTGAGCTCATTGAGATGACGTATTACCGAGCGGGCCCGGAGATACCTCTCCGTCACACGGAGTGACAAATCCCAGTCTCGATCCATGTCAACTCAACAGACACCCTCGGAGATACCTGTAGAGTACCTTTATAGTCACCCAGTTACGTTGTGACGTTTGGCACACACAAAGTACTCCTACGGTGTCAGTGAGTTACATGATCTCATGGTCATAGGACACATCATTCTCCTAATGATGTGATCCCGTTATCAAATGACAACTCATGTCTATGACCTGGAAACCGCGGTCATCTTTGATCAACGAGCTAGTCCTGTAGAGGCTCACTAGGGACACAAAGTCTGTCTATTCATCCACACGTGTATTTGAGTTTCCAATCAATACAGTTATAGCATGGATAATAAACGATTATCATGAACAAGGAAATATAATAATAACTCTTTTATTATTGCCTCTAGGGCATATTTCCAACAATCCCACCTCGCCAGATCCGGTCCCCCTCGCCGCCGAGCACCCCCCGCTCCACCGGCCGCCGCCGCCGACCCCCCGCACCCTCCCCTACTCAACCGCTGCTGACGACCCACCGCACCCTCCCCCGCTCCACCGGCCGCCGCCGCCGACCCATGAACTCATGATATATTCAAAATAATAAATTTGATGATATTTTTTCATATTCATAAATATTTTCAAATAACAAATTTGATGATATTTTTTAAAAAAATTATTACTTTTTTTATAAAAAATATTACTGTTATGATTTAAACAAGTTTGAACATATTTAAACACAAATAAGTGTCAAACAACATTTTAAATGCATTAAAAAAATTTGGGGAGCCTAGGAATCGAACCCAGGACCTCCTGGTGGGTGTGCTGCGTGCTGACCAGTCGGGCTAGTGGGTGTGTTCTGATGGGTAGTGGGTTAGGTGGGATATAACCTGACCAGTCGGGCTAGTAACTAGAACACAATAATAATGGCGCACCAGGGGGTGGTGGGCCATTAGAATCTCCATACTTATGGCGTACTAAGGTGCGGTGCGCCATTAGTAATCGAACCCATCCATATCGCCGCCCACCGCACCCTCCCTCTCTCTCCCTCGCCAGATCTCCCCTTCCCTCTCCCTCCCTCCAGCGCCCCGACGCCGCCGCCCCCGCACCAACCCCGCTGAGCCGAGCGTCGCGCCCCCGACGCCCTTGACGCCCGCACCCCCGACACCCCCGACGCCCTCCCCCGACTTCCTCCCCCGACGTCCGACGCCCCCGACGCCACCGACGCCTCCCCACCCCCGGATGAGCCCCTCGCCCTCTGCCGCGGCCTCGCCACCTTTGTCGAGCAGCAACGCCGCCGCCCGGAGCTACGCCGGCGACCAATCCATACGCAGGTAGCCATCACTCCTCCCTCCTTCCTCTCTAATCACCACCACAAAATTTTAGGCGAATGATACATGCTATACCTAGTAGGTGAATGATACATGCTATACCTAGTAGGCTTGATCCCTTTTTCTCTATTCAAGCAGATGTTTGTGATGTTTTTCTGGTTGTAGTCACTTTGGATCAGCTTGCGTTTTTAGATCAGTGGCAGATTTTGATGGTGGGGATCAATGGGGCTTATTTGATAGGTGGGATGGGGGTCGGGGGTGGTGGTGGATCAGTATTGGGTTTGAACCCTAACCACTTTCCTCTCCTTTTTCTTTTTTCTGCAGTTCATGTTTGGCAGTAGACCATATCAGTAGCTGCAGTTCATGTTTGTCCATTTTTTGTTTAAAAACTGAGTAAAATAGATGAGTATATGTAGTGTTCTTTTTATGTGTTCATTTTCTGTCTTTTTGAAATAGGTTCAGTGTAGTTGCAAGACCTGTATTTGCAAGGCCTAGTTGATTACAAAATAAATATTTAGTTAGCAGACAAAATCAGTTTCTTCTTCCTCTGAAAGCATGCACCCAAAACTGACACCAAAAAATTCAGAACATAGTCCTACTTTGATCAGTGGCAGTGAAACAAGCAAATCTCAGGCATCATTTTCAAAACACAAAGAATGGTCGCAAGGGCTTCACTGAAACGCTTACTAAAGCATATTTCTCGAGTTTAACATAATCCTACTTCGCTCCTGAATCTTGTTTAGCAACAACAAAATCAATCATTTGTCTCTTGTTCATTCAGAACACATGTACACCACGATGAGTCTGCATGCTAAATAATTCAGAATGAATGAACATGCTAAATACAGTATTTAAATTGGCTCAAAGAATTCCTAAGAAGTGCCAATTTAAAGAGCACATGGGTGAACTTTTTGATGGAACAAAAAAGAACATTGCTCTGCTTAACAATTGTATTGTAGTTTCAATAAACCAGGAACAGTGGCTGTGAATCAAGCAATCATTTCCTGAAGACAATAGATTGGCTGCAAGTGGTTCATTGCAGTGTCTACTAAAACAAATCAGATAGACCGCAGTGGTCAACTGCACACTTCTCAGGCTTATTAATCTTCTCAACACATGTATACCTCACACTGACACTAAATAATTGTGAATGACTGAGCACACTAAAATCTAAAAGATGGCTTAATAATTCCTAAGAACTGTCCAAATCAATACTACATCTGTAATGTTTGTTAGAAGGAACCCAAAAAGGGCCTTGCAATTCCCAGGTTCAATCTGGGCCAGCTTTCTTGAATAAAAGTCATCTGGCTCCAGATTCGTCTCGATAGCACTTGGTTTGGTGTTGCGAAAGAGCTCGTTAGTTTTTATCTCCTTCTATCTTATTGGAAGACATGTTAGTGCTTGCTGTCATACTTTGGCATGCCATAGTCGGTGACAATTTCATCTTTTTCAGAACCCCTTTGGCTCTAGCCTTTACTAGTATGGTAGTCATGCTTGTGTCGCGATACTAGCATGTCTGGTCATCTAGATCGGGGAGAGCAGTTAGCAGTTAGCGGGAGCCACCCCGCGATACTAACCTTTATTTGCAAGGCCTAGTTGATTACAAAATAAATATTCAGTTAGCAGTTAGAGTGGGAGCCTTACGAATAGACCTGCTACTTTTAATCTTTCGTTAATTGAAAATAGGCTTACAAGGGGCTAGTCCTAGTTAGTATTTCTCAGACTAGGCTAAGTCTGATATGGTTGTTGTGCTCTTACTCTCAGCTAGCAGCTTGTTCCATTTGACTCCTTTTAATTACTGCTGCATATATGGCAATTCAGACCTGGCATAAGTTACACTTGAGAAGAGTATCTTGCACAATTTATGTCTTTTGTGTTACTGTTCATTTCTGAATCTGGTCTCAGTCTCAGGCATGGTTTACGGTTTATAGTCTCATATATATTGTATTTATACATCTCTGTGGAGCTTAATTTGATCCTAAATAAAAGATGCTTGAACATTGGTGGACCCTTACCTAATGCTCTTGTTCTCCTGTTTACCAGCTTCAACTCTAGTTAATTTGGAGTTAGGGTTGGTTATGTTTATTCGCTGTCATCCCAAGTGAGATCTTTAGTTCGTTTAGCCGGTTGTTGGGCTTGATGTTTTGTTGGGGCTTTAGGTTTTAGGTTTTTTTTCATGTACACTAGTACTACTTGTATGTCACACTAGCACAATGATAATAATGGTGGTCATGTATTTGGTTCCTTGTTGTAAATATTTGAACTTCAAAGTATTGTTTTACAAGCTTCTGCAACTTTTTCTTAACTGTTGATGCCGCTGTTATGCTTGTATTCACTATTGTTGCTGTTGTACTTGTGATGATGTTGTACTTGTGATGATGCTACTTGTGATCTTCTGAAATGACCCATTGGCGACTTCATTAGGCGGGGATAATGATTTTGCAGGTACCCCGAGAGGCCCTTGAGTTTGCTGGAATGTCGATTAACTTCCATTCCGGCAAATTCGGGTACTCCATATGTCTTATTTTCAGCAAAGGTCATGCTGAAATTTTCCGTGAATTTGAGCATGACTTTGCTAAAAATAGGACATATGGGGTACTTGTGACTAATGCATGGGCCGGGGTATCTTAGTAGTTAATTAAGTAGTATCAAGTGCCCCTTTATTCTAGCTGCATTGAACCATAGGCGGCAATAGAGCCAAGTGATTAGGCCCAACTTAGAATTCTCCTTCCCAGCTTAGCTTTTAGGATGCCTCGGTGTCGACAAACCATAAATTATAAAACCTTGGCTTTTAGGGTGCCTCGGTGTCGATAAAAACCGAAATGATGAAAGCTTAGGCTTTTAGGGTGCCTCGGCGTCGAAAACCCTCAATTATAAAAGCTTAGCTTTTAGGATGCCTCGGTGTCGACAAACCCTAAATGATGAGACCATGATCTTGTTCCTTGACAATAACCAACTTTTTGACCAAACTTTGTTCCTATTTAGAGAGAAACATGGCCAACAACGATGAGGCCGGGGGTTCGAGCGGCAAGGCATTCTGGGAGCTCTCCCAGGAGATGGAGGAACAACCTCACTTGTATGAGGACGCCGCCTTCCCCATCGATCTTGAGACCACTGATGGTACCGCCGAGGATGACCCCACTGATGCCACCACTGATGGTGCTGTCGAGGATGCCACCACTGATGATGGCGGCGCACGCACAGATGGCAGCCAACCGAAGAGGCAACGGAAGGACCGGCGCCCGACCGTGCTCTGCACCCTCAAGGAGGAAGTTAATGAAGTGGACACTGACGGGAATCCAACGGTGCCCGAACGAATAGTCAAGGGGTACTCGCTTCAGCTAGGGTGCATTCTCCGGAGCACCGTCTCGATCAACACCGAGAACCTGAGGCATCCTGACCGAGGGAATTTGCGCAACCTCCTCTTCACGAAGGTCCATGAACGATACAAATTCCTCGCTGAATTTGAAAACACAAGGCTCAAAGGGAATAAAGTGAACAATGCTGCCCTCACGGAGATGAGCAAGGCCCTATCTACTTGGAAAAGCAATGTGAAGAGAATGATCGAGAAAGGTGAGATTTATGAGAAGATCAAGGAGAAAAATCCTTCGATCACCGAAGATGACTACAACGACTTCAAGATCAATTGCTCGAGCACTGCACACTCCGAATCAAGTCAGTGGGGGAAAAATGCGGGAGCTGAACTTAGGGGAATACACACTCGGTCCCGGCGGTTACAGAGTGGCGGAGCCTATATGGGACAAGGAGGAGGCGGACCGTGCCGAGCAAGGCCTACCGCCCCTCTTCGATAAATACGGTGACAAGCAGACCAGGAACTTTGTCACGGCCCGGTACAAGAAGGACCCGAAAACAAAGGAGTTTACCACGGATCCGAAGACCAGGGCGCTTGAGCTTGTTCTGGTAAGGAATACACCCCCGCGTAATTAGCTCCATATGGTTGCATTCTAATTAATGAAGCCAAATTTCTAAATGGTTCACATTCCTTCCACAGGCGACTGAAAGCAGTAGCGCGGGGTCGACTAAGAGCAACCCTTGGGACACGACTCTAAATAGGGCGTTGAATGTAATGAAGAACAAGGATAAGCTCAGTAAGCCGACGTCAGCTAGTCGTGTGGCCGGCAAAGGCTTGTCGACAAAATGGTCGTCATACTATAATGCTGGGGGGAGAAAGGAGAAAAAGACCAGCTCGGAAAGCCAGGCGCGCGAGGTTCAAGAACACAAGGCATAGGTGGCGCGGATTCCGGAGATTGTCAAAGAGCAAGTGCAAAAACAGCTCGGAGCGACGATCACCACCATTGTGCCTTCCTTGATCGAGGGGTTGAGTGCGTGGATTGTGGGCGGCCAACAGGGGCCGCCCCCGATTCCTAGCTTCACGGCCAGCAACTCGCAGAACGCGATGGCGGGGCCATTGGTGTCTCCGGCGGAGGCGGCATTGGTGTCTCCGACGCCGGCACAGGAGCTTAATGCACCCGGGTGTACGCCGGCCGGCACCTCTGCAGCAAGCGGCCCCTCCGTCGACTGCACGCCCGTCGTTGGCGGTGCCTCGACATTAGCCGAGCTCGACGCCATCATCACGATAACTAATTAAGCCTCTCTCGGCCGAGGACTTCTTCTCCTTGCCTTTGACTGGGCATCCCTGACGCCCTACATGTTTTCGCAGGGCGCCGCCGACGTTCCGTGCACTCTCCTGCACTTCGTGAACAACGAGTTGGTCGATGTCGCCAAGGGCAAAATCGTTCAACCGGGCAACCCCTTGTTCCACGGTACCCAGATGCCACCCAACTTGTTTAGGGTTCAACTGGTTCAGGTGCTGCCAGGCTACAACGAGGTGTTACCTCCGATTCGACCCGTCTGGGCCGACAATGATGACGTGATGACCCTCAGCGCCTGCCTGAGCTGGCCCCTGCTTTGGCCGAAGAGCCAGATTCGTTCGGGGGCGGGGGACACCACCCCAAAGACAACACCGCCAGTCGTGCCGGCGCCAAGTCGGCCCCATGGCAAGACCGCCGCAATGGAGCCGGACATCCCTATGCCACTGGATCCAAACATGCATATGGCACAGGATCAAAACGATGACGACGACGATGCATTTGCCAACGTCAATCAGTACTTTGCCGATCATGGGTACGGTGGCGACTTCATGGGGCCTCCTTCTCAAGAACCCAACCCAACAAAACACGTGCGCGATCTAGCTGGTACCGCGGAGAAGCCAAGTTGCAACAGGCGTCGTCTGCCGTTCAGCTCTCAGGAGACGCCTCCAGCTGCCGACTTCACCAAGCCTCAGATAGGCGAGGTGCGAAATATTATCAGCCCCAACACACTCAAGAAGGCGGTATGTGAGCAGAACTCGGTCCCATTACAGGAGAAGAAGAAGGCACGCAAAAGAAAGACTAACAAGCGTGCGAGCCAGCCGGCACCGAGTATGATCCGTGCTCAGGACGGGCCACCTTCACCTGAGGATGTAATGAGGAGGGTGCATGTGGCGGGTAGGCCGATGCTACCGACAAATATGCTGGATGCTGCAACCGGTGCTATGCGGAGTCTGCATGACAGTGTTCTTTCTTTGCAGAAGCGGCGTCTCAGAGAGAAGGATGTGGCATACCCGGTTTTCGCGGCCAAGGTGCCAGAGGGCAAGGGCTTTGTGGATAACTCCATCGGGGGTACGATCGTCCTGCGGTTTGATGACATCCACGCTATGTTGAACCTTCTTCCGCTGCACTACACCTTCGTTCGGCTATTTTCGCCGAGTATGGAGATGCAGATCATTCACGACAAGACCCCGGACATCGTGATAGTCGACCCCTTCTACATGCGTGCCAAGATCTTGGGCAGCGCTGGGGACAGGCAAGTCGCGAGTTCTTACCTCAAAGGCGTCATTCTGGCAAACCGAGATAAGGATAACTTCCTCGTGCCTTACTTTCCCGAGTAAGTCCTCCGCCTCAACCGCCCGGTAACATATGAATTCTTAGATTTCAATCGTTTTTCTTTTAACATTCCGTGTTTTCTGCAGTGACACACATTGCATGCTCATCCTCCTAAGCCCCAAATATTCCATGGCCACGTATTTCAACCCGGACCGTCAGTCGAACGTAGACTACACAAATGTCAAGAAGGTTCCTGATGATGTTCTCCCCGGCTACGCCAAATCTGGAGGCACCTTCACCAGGCCTATTCGTAAGTACGGCAAGCACGTGTTCTCCCACAATACGATGTTCTGCTGCGTCAAGCAGCTGCCTGGCGGTCAGAAGGGTGCCTACTACGCCATCCATCACATGCGGGCGATCGTACAGGACCATCATCAACTTCTGCTACCGAGTAAACTCAAAGATTGGGCCGCGAGCGTGTCGGCAATCCAGGACGCAGACATCAGACAAGAATTCTTTCGCATCCAGTCGGAGTTTGCGGAAATAATCCATCAAGATGTCCTTCGTACCTCGGGGCAGTTCTACCTCAGAAATCAACCGTCCAACAGTGACATCGACACAATGCTACAAATGCAGGCTGACAAAGCCCGTGATTTCATGACTCCCACGATAGACGGCGGCTTCATCCACGCTCCGGTCCCTTGAGTCGAGTCGAAAGCAGTGATGTTGTGTCTAGTTCTGAAACATCGATTGGCTCATGTTGTAATTAAACTTTAATGAACTTGTAGTATGTCTCTTAGGTTTCGAGAGTCGTTCAACTTAGATGTAATCGATGCTATTAATGTCTTGCTTTTCTCTTTCGATCGTTCTGTTGCATACTTATATATTGCTTATGTATTGTCTGTGAATTGGTACTAGCATTTCGTTTGGCTAGTGCATAGCGATGCCGTCGTATGTCGTGTACAAGGGTATGGTTCCCGGAGTCTACGACGACTTGAAGGAGTGTCGGAGACAGGTTCACCGATTCAGCGGTAACATTTGCAAAGGGTACACCACTAGGGCCGAGGCCGAATCTAGATACGCCCGCTAACTAGCGGGAGAGGGGAGGGAGCGTTGGAGGAACCGGATGAAGACGAGTTTCATCGTGATGATGCTCATCGTGATGACCGCAACTCTCTTCTATGTGATGGTAGTTTAGATGATCGATATCGACTTGTAATGTGAAGACAAACTCGCTACTCGCGGTCTCGAGACTTGTAATATAATGTTCTATCTTTGTTCGGTCTTTTCAATTCAGAGACTATTATGATGAATTGTATTCGGAGACTAATATGATGAATTGTATTCAGAGACTAATCTTCTATTGTATTCGATGAATCTGTTGTTGATGTGTGGTGTCTATATTCTATCCAATTATACATTTTGTAACGTGTGCAAAAAACAAAAAATAAAAAAATAAAAAAAAACCTAATATTCATACTAATGGCGCATCATTAGACAGTGCGCCATTACTATGCCGAAGTTACTAATGGCGCATCTTGTTGCCGTGCGCCATTAGTATGCCAAAGCACCTGGGTATACATGGCCCCGTGGGACACATACTAATGGCGCACTGCTGTGTATACTAATGGCGTATCTGTGGTGCGCCATTAGTATACCAGATACTAATGGCGCACCAGAGGTGCGCCATTAGTAAAATATACTAATGGCGTGGCACTAATGGCGCACCACTAATGCGCCATTAATGGCCAAATTAGGTGCGCCATTAGTAGGCCTTTTCCTAGTAGTGTAATCAGCATACCATGGAGCAGTACGAGAAGTATTTATGGCAGCTAGTTGTTCATAAGGAAAGCTATCATCAATAGGTTGTGGGTCATTAAGTATATTTTCTAACCTAGACAAGTTGTCTGCAACGGGGTTCTCAGCTCCTTTTCTATCAATAATATGCAAGTCAAATTCTTGCAGCAAGAGAACCCATCTAATAAGTCTAGGTTTAGCATCTTTCTTTTCCATAAGGTATTTGATGGCAGCATGATCAGTGTGAATAGTTACTTTAGAATCAACGATATAGGGTCTAAACTTATCACAAGCAAATACAATTGCTAAAAATTATTTCTCAGTAGTGGCATAATTTCTTTGGGCACTATCTAAAGTTTTACTAGCATACTGGATAACATTCAATTTCTTATCAACTCTTTGCCCTAGAACAGCTCCTACAGCATAATCACTAGCATCGTACATAATCTCAAAGGGTAAATTCCATTCAGGAGGCTGGACAATAGGTGCAGAGATCAACGCTTTCTTAAGTATTTCAAATGCTTCTAGACAATCATCATCAAAGACAAAAGGAATATCTTTTGTAAGAGATTAGTCAGGGGCCTGGAGATTTTGGAGAAGTCCTTTATGAACCTCCTATAAAAACCGGCATGACCAAGGAAACTTCGTATACCTTTGATGTCTTCTGGGCGTGGCATCTTTTCAATAGCATCAACTTTAGCTTTGTCAACTTCAATACCTCTTTCAGGAAACAATGCCTTCATTAACCATAAAGTGGCACTTCTCCCAATTCAAAACAAGGTTAGTGTCTTCGCATCTCTGCAAAACTCGATCAAAGTTGCTTAAGCAGTCATCAAAAGAAGTTCCATAAACGGAGAAATCATCAATGAACAGCTCAACAATCTTTTCACAAAAGTCAGAGAATATAGCCAGCATGCATCTTTGAAAGGTAGCAGGTGCATTACATAAACCAAAAGGCATAGGTCTATAAGCAAAGGTACCGAAAGGACAAGTGAAAGTGGTCTTTTCTTGATCCCCTTTTGACACATGTATTTGAGAGAAACCAGAATAACCATCTAGAAAGCAGAAATGAGTATGTTTGGATAACCTTTCTAGCATTTGATCAGTAAATGGCAAGGGCTAATGATCTTTCTTAGTAGCTTTATTTAACTTATGGAAATCAATTACCATCCTATAGCCTGTAACTATTCTTTGTGGGATCAATTCATATTTATCATTAGGGACGACAGTCATACCTCCTTTCTTAGGAACTCAATGGACATGACTTACCCATTGACTATCAGCAACTAGATAGATAATACCTGCCTCTAGAAGCTTTAGTATTTCCTTCCTTACCACTTCTTTCATCTTAGGATTTAATCATCGCTAATGATCAATAACTGGTTTAGCATTTTCTTCTAATTTTATCTTGTGTTGGCATATAGTGGGACTAATGCCCTTAAGATCATCCAAAGTATATCCAATAGCAGCTCGGTGCTTCTTCAGAGTTTTCAATAGTTTTTCTTCTTCCTGCTCTGAAAGGTTACCACTATTAATAACAGGATATATCTTCTTTTCATCAAGATAAACATATTTAAGATTATCAGGTAAAGATTTAAGTTCAAACACGGGATAACCCTTGGGTGGAGGAGGATCCCCTAGGATTTCAACAGGCAAGTTGTTTTTCAATACGGGTCCCTGATTAAGGAATATTTCATCTATTTCCCTTCTCTCGTTCATATGCATATCATTTTCGTGGTCTAGCAAGTATTGTTCTAAAGGATCATTAGGTGGCATGGCAATAGAAGCCAAACCAATAATTTCATCCTTACTGGGTGGTGCCTTTTCAAGGGGTTGTCTACGATATTTAGCAAAGTTAAAATCATGAGACATATCACTTCACCCCACAGTAACAATATCTTTCACGCAGTCTATGTTAGCATTAACGGTGTTCAAGAAGGGTCTACCAAATATAATGGTACATAATTCATCTTGTGGGGAACTAAGAACAAGAAAATCAGCATGGTATTTAACCTTCCCACACAAGACTTCAATATCTCTAACAATCCCAACTGGTGAAATAGTGTCTCTATTAGCAAGTTTAATAGTAACATCAATCCCTTCTAACTCAACAGGTGCAATATCATGCATAATTTCGTTATACAAATCAAGAGGGATAATACTCGCACTAGCACCTACGTCACATAAACCATGATAGCAATGATCTCCTATCTTAATAGAGATAACATGCAAGCCTACTACCGGTCTATGTCTATTCCTAGCATTGGGTTTGGCTATTCTAGCAGACTCTTCTTGGAGGTAAATAACATGTCCATCTAAATCTTCTACCAAGAGATCTTTAACCGTAGCAACACTAGGTTCAACTTTAATTTGCTCAGAGGGTGTAGGTGTTCTAGTATTACTCTTAAGAACTACAATTAAATCTTGAGCATGATCCTTTATCCTAACAGGGAAAGGTGGTTTCTCAATATAAGCGGTAGGTATAACAGGATCAACATTATAAGTGATAGTCTTTTCTTCAACTTTAATAGGTTCAACAACTTTTACTTCAATAGGGGGATGGTATTTAAGCCACTTCTCCTTGGGGAGATCAACATGAATAGCAAAAGATTCACAGAAAGAAGCTACTATCTGAGAGTCAAGTCCATATTTAGTGCTAAACTCACGGAAAACATCGGTATCCATAAAAGCTTTAACACAATCAAACTTAGGGGTCATACCTGACTCCTTACCTTCGTCGAGATCCCAATCTTCAGAGTTGCGTTTAATTCTTTCCAATAAATCCCATTTAAATTCAATAGTCTTCATCATATAAGAGCCAGAACAAGAAGTATCGAGCATGGAGCGATTATTAAGAGAAAGCCGAGCATAAAATTTTTGAATGATCATTTCTCTTGAGAGCTCATGATTGGGGCATGAATATAACATTGACTTAAGCCTCCCCCAAGCTTGAGCAATGCGTTCTCCTTCGCGAGGCCAGAAATTATAAATATAATTACGATCGCGATGAACCTGGTGCATAGGGTAGAACTTCTGATGAAATTCCAACTTCAGACGATTATAGTTCCATGATCCCATATCATCACATGGCCTAAACCAAGTCAATGCATCTCCCTTCAAAGATAAAGGGAATACCTTCTTCTTGATAACATCCTCGGGCATACCTGCAAGCTTAAACAATCCACAAACATCATCCACATAGATTAGATGTAAATCGGGATGCAAAGTCCCGTCTCCTGTAAAAGGATTTTCAAGCAGTTTCTCAATCATACCCAAAGGAATTTCAACGCAAACATTTTCAGTAGGTGCGGTAGGTTGAGTAGCAACTCTTTGTTCTTCTGTTCGCGGTGAAGATACCCCGAACAAGCCCCTCAAAGGATTTTGAGCCATAGTAACAAGTGACAATAAATTTCAGCACACTATATAAAATTTTCCTTACCAAATTCCACTTACCAAAGGCGCTTCACTCCCCGGCAACGGCGCCAGAAAAGAGTATTGATGACCCACACTTGTAGGGGATCTATCATAGTCCTTTCGATAAGTAAGAGTGTCGAACCCAACGAGGAGCAGAAGGAAATGATAGGTAGTTTTCAGTAAGGTATTTTCTGCAAGCACAAAAATTATAGGTAACATATAGCTTTGTGATAAGGTAACTGGTAGCAAGTGACAAAAGGTAAAAGTAAATAAGGTGCAGCAAGGTGGCCAAATACTTTTTGAAGCAAAGGACAAGCCTGGACAAACTCTTATATAAAGGAAAGCGCTCCCGAGGACACATGGGAATTATCGTCAAGCTAGTTTTCATCACGATCATCTGATTCGCGTTCGGTACTTTGATAATTTGGTATGTGGGTGGACTGGTGCTTGGGTGCTTCCCTTACTTGGACAAGCCTCCCACTTATGATTAACCTCAATTGCAAGCATCCGCAACTACAAAAGAAGTATTAAGGTAAATCTAACCATAGCCTGAAACATATGGATCCAAATCAGCCCCCTACGAAGCAACGCATAAACTAGGGTTTAAGCTTCTATCACTCTAGCAACCCATCATCTACTTATTAATTCCCAATGCCTTCCTCTAGGCCCGAATAATGGTTAAGTGTCATGTAGTCGACGTTCACATGAAACCACTAGAGGAGAGACAACATACATCTCATCAAAATAGCGAAGGAAGACCAAATTCACATGACTACTAATAGCAAGACTTCTCCCATGTCCTCAGGAACAAAAGTAACTACTCACAAGACATAATATTGTTCATGATCAGAGGGGTATTAATATGCATAATGGATCTGAACATATGATCTTTCACAAAATAAACCAACTAGCATCAACTACAAGGAGTAATCAACACTACTAGCAACCCACAGGTACGATGCTGAGGTTTGGGTACAAAGATTGGATACAAGAGATGAACTAGGGTTTGAGAGGAGATGGTGTTGGTGAAGACGTTGATGAAGATAGCCCTCCACAAGATGGGAGAGTTGTTGGTGATGACGCAGGTGACGATTTCCCCCTCCCGGAGGTAACTATCTTCGGCAGAACAGCTCTGCCGGAGCCCTAGATTGGTTTCCGCCTTGGTTCCACCTCGAGACGGTGGCGTTTGGCCCCGAAAGCCTCCTTATGATTTTTTCCAGGTCAAAACACCTTATATAGGAGAAGATGGGCATCAGGGGCCTTCGGGCTGGCCCACGAGGCAGGGGGGCACGCCCTGGGAAAGGGGCGCACCCCCCCACCCTCGTGGACAGCCGGTGGCCCCCCTCGTGGACTTCTTTCGCCAGATATTTTTTTATATTTTCTGAAACGAAGTTCTGTTGAGTTTCAGGGTTTTTGGAGTTGTGCCGAATAGGTTTCCAGAGTTTGCTCCTTTTCCAGTCCAGAATTCCAGCTGTCGGCATTCTCCGTCTTCATGTAAACCTTGTAAAATAAGAGAGAAAAGGCATAAGTATTGTGACAAAAACATATAATAACAGCCCATAATGCAATAAATATCTACATATAAGCATGATGCAAAATGGACATATCACATATCAATGGATTTTAGTTTTTGAAGTTTTTATCATTTTCTTTTTTAAAAAAAACTCAATGGCGATCCACGGGGGGGG
>LR738712.1:191514574-191540797 GCA_902687465.1 Secale cereale | reverse complement strand
GACTAAAGGGCATCGCACTATTTAGTCCCGGTTCGTACCTCAAACCGGGACTAAATGATTAGACCTTTAGTCCCGGTTTGCATTACGAACCGGGACTGAAGGGTGCGATGCCCTTTAGTCCCCGTTCGTGTCTCAAACCAGGACTAAAGGTCCCATTTGAACCGGGACTAATGCCTTTAGCTGCTCGAATTGGGACTAATCCTCACATTAGTCCCGGTTCGTAATGCAACCAGGACTAATGTTTATATTGAGCTGTGACCAAAGCCCTGTTTTCTACTAGTGGTGTCACGGCTTGGACACAGATCATCGAGTGCATGCCATTGCATTTAAATTCCAAAAAATTCTAAAATGAAAAGAAACACATCAAAACTTGCTTGATGTAATGGCATGGCACCAAGATGGTGTGGTAAAAAATTTGGCATGTTAGATGAAAGTTTGGACACACGCCCTCACAAACCGGAGCAACTCACTAGAAGGATCGTGGTTCCAAGAGGGCACAATGGAGGTTTGATGACGAACCAGCGATAGCTTCCTCTCATGGCCTTCAAAAGTTTTTTATAGTTAACATGCACTAATACAACAATCATGTCAACATTTGGAAAATTCCAGGGGTCGTTTAACCTTTTTAAGACATTTAAGTGATTTTCTAGCCATTTAATGACCGTAATTCAAATTTGAACTACATGTACATGCAACAACTAACCATAACGGTTTGAAAAATCATATTTGTGTACTTGTGTGCGATTTAATTCCATGTGCTGTAAATTGGAAGGAACTTTCAAACATATTGATCTCACGGCTTGGACACAAAGCATGGAGGGCCATGGCATTTAAATTCCAAAAAATAAAAAATGATCGGAAATACATGAAACGTTGCTTGACGGAATGACATGCCACCAAGATGTTGTGGTATATTTTTTGGCATATTTGACGAAAGGTTGAACACACACCCCTCACAAACCGGAGCAACTCACTAGAACGCTCTTGGTTTTGATAGGGAAGAATGCATGCTTTATGACGAACTGACGATATCTTCCTCTTATGACCTTGAAAACAATTCTACAATTAACGCGTAGTAATATAAGTGTCATGTCAAAATTTGGACAATTTCAGGGGTAATTTGACCTTTTAAAGAGATTTAAGTGATTTCTAACCATTTAATGATCGTAATTCAAATTTGAACTACATGTACATGCAACAACTAACCATAACGGTTTGAAAAATCATATATGTGTACTTGTGTGTGAGTTAATTCCATGTGCAGTAAATTGGAAGGAATTTTCAAACATATTGATCTCATGGCTTGGACAGAAAGCATGGAGGGCCATGGCATTTAAATTCCAAAAAATTAAAAATTGATCAGAAATACATGAAACCTTGCTTGATGTAATGGCATGCCACCAAGATGTGGCATGTTTGACGAAAGTTTTGACACACACTGCTCACAAATTGGAGCAACTCACTAGAACGCTCGTGGTTATGAGAGGGAAGAATGCATGTTTTATGACGAATTGACGATATCTTCCTCTTATTGTCTTCAAAAAAATCTACAGTTAAAGTGCACTAATATAACTGCCATGTCAAAATTTGAAAAATGTCAGAGGTAATTTGACCTTTTAAAGAGATTTAAGTGATTTTCTAGACATTTAATTATCGTAATTCAAATTTGAACTACATGTACATGCAACAGCTAACCATAACGATTTGAAAATTCATATTTGTGTACTTGTGTACAAGTTAATTCCATGTGCAGTGAACTGGAAGTATTTTCAAACATATTGGTGTCAATGCATGGACATAGAGTATCGAGTGGATGCCATGGCATTTAAATTCCAAAAAAGTTAAAAAATGATCAGAAATACATGAAACCTTGCTTGACGTAATGGCATGCCACCAAGATGCTATGATAAAAATTGGCATGTTTGACGAATGTTTGGACACACACCCCTCACAAACTAGAGCTACTCACTAGAAGGCTTGTGGTTCCGAGAGGGCACAATGCATATTTGATGACGAATCAACAATAGCTTCCTCTTGTGGCCTTTAAAATGTTTCTACAGTTAATGTGCACTAATACAACTATCATGTCAAAAATTGAAAAACTTCAGGGGTCATTTGACCTTTTTAAGACATTTAAGTGATTTTCTAGCCATTCAGTGACCGTAATTCAAGATTGAACTCCATGTACACGCAACAGCTAACCATAACGTTTTGAAAAATCTCATTTTTATACTTGTGTGCGAGTTAATTCCAGGTGCAATAAATTTGAAGTATTTTCAAACATATTTGTGTCACGACTTGGACACAGAGTATCAAGTGGATGCCATGGCATTTAAATTCCAAAACACTTAAAAATGATCAGAGACACATGAAACCTTGCTTGACGTAATGGCATGGCACCAATATGGTGTGGCAAAAAAATGTCTTCTATTTACAACAACTTGTCTTCATGTACTAGTAGATTTTCTGGTCCAAGGTCTTGATTTTATTGATAAGACCGATCCATTTGATTGTGAGTGTCGAAAACTTTAGTTGAGTTAGTTGTTATTGTTCTGTTCAATCTGGATTGTGTGTAAACCTGATGAACAATTAATCATCGTGCTTTTGTACCTTCTGTAAGTTGGAGTTAGATATTGCCGCCCTTTCAACTAGGCTTTGACCCATATTTTCTTTCACACAAACTGGAGCTTCTATCAAGAAGCCTCGTGGTTCTGAGAGGGAACTTGGTCACACGATCTGTGTGCGAAACGACATACGCTGTATCTTCCCGCCTTGATTTATTTTACTGAGGCAACATGCAACTATGCTAAACATATGCAATTATTTAGGGTTCGTTTCGCCTTTTTATACATTGATTTTCAAAGGCATTTTTAACAAATAGCCACCACGTTATTATTGCAAACCGTTGTATTAGTCCAACCGTGGGCGTTCAACTAACCATTTACTATCACGGGCAACTGTTTGAGACGGGATGACTATGAGCAGTCCACCGCGCACGCCGCGAGCGCTGCAATTTATTGCTAGTTTTGGACTTTTGTTTCGGCTGTCTTGGGAAGGTACGTAGAAAAATCCTACGTTCTCATCTACAAGCACCGCCGCCAAGGATCAGCGCCTTCTGCATGATGGAGGACGAGCCGACCAACAAGTGGGGGCGGGTCGAGCCAGAACCACAAGAGCCTCCGACGAATGTGGAATTCTACTGCAGCCTCCCCAAAAATATGTTGGTAACCATCATATCCCACCTCCCCGTAAAATATGGCGTGCGGACCATTGTCTGCACCGTCTTTGCCCCCTAGACCTCATTGTCGACCACGAGTTCTGCAGTGGGGAGCAGCAACGCCTGGACACATTGTCCCACGTCCTTGACACGCAACCTGGGCCGGTCAGACGCCTTGATATCGGCAGGATCAATCCCCAAAACAAGATCGAACCTAGGTTGCACTACTGGTTCCTATCCCCAGCCCTTGATCGGCTCGATGAGATCAGCCTTCATGCTAGACGTCCTTGCTCGCTGCTGCCGTCTGTGCTCCGCCTCACGCCCACCCACCTCTGCGCTACATTTAGGCGGTGCATTTTCCCCGGGATGGATGTTGCACGTGATCTTCACCTCCTTAAACTTAAGCACCTCGAGCTCATTGTCGTTCGTATATTGAAGGAGGATTTGGAGCGCCTGCTCGTCGGCTGTACAACGCTCGAGTACCTTCATCTTCATGCGATGGATGGTTCAGTAGCCTCCACATCACCTCGATGAATGTTCGTGTGATTTATGTGCGTTGTTGGCGCCGCCCAAGGTTGTCAGTTGAGGTGTTTCACGATATTGTCATTGAGAATGTGCCTTTCCTCGAGAGACTGTATGTACATGATAAATTAGGTCTAGCAAGAATCAAGGTCATTCGCGCACCAAAATTGCAGTGTTGGGCTATTCGTGTGCTGAATTCAATGAACTTGTTACTGGATCTTTATTCGTTCAGGTACAATAGTCTTCTTCTTATCCTTCTTATATATTATCAGACATCACATTTTATCTAATTGTTGTTTATCTATATGTTGGCCTATCATCCGAAAAATGATTCCCACAAGCTTGACCCGGCCTCAGCGCACAGTGAAGATCTTGCCACTACAATCTATCGGCCCCAATCTGGATGAAGTTGTTAGATTGCTTAGATGCTTTCCTTGCACGAAGAAGCTATACATCGAGGTGATGCTCCTTTACTGCGCAGAAGTGAATGGATTGCCAAAGAGCACATTCGTCTACATCTGAATGGAAAAGGCTCAGCACAAGCTGAATTTCAGTTTGTAACTCATTTGACAGATTATTCAGAAGTCACTGTTGATGATGCTACAGACCTAGGGTAGGGTCACGGGCCTGACCCAGGAGCCCCACCCAAGGTCACTACCCCAGAAGCTCAAGAGACAACTCGAAGACAACAGAAGCAGTCGACTGATACGGCCCAAGAGGACATTCCACTCGACTGCATACCCCCGCTCAGACGACTCAACTCCACTCGGAAGGATGAGGACACTCGACCATGCAAAGACACTCGACCCCCGAAGGTCAAAGGTCCCGTTAGGACAACAACGTTCATGCATTCATTCCGCCGTAATGAATACCTTTATCACCCTTTATTGCAGGCGTTATCAGTAACGCCCTGCCTTTATGTACATTGAACCCTTTGTAACATGGGGATGGCTGGGGTCCTGCCGCACTCTATATAAGCCACCCCCTCCTCCAGCACAGGAAGGAGGGGTCGGAAGACACCCTCTGGCTCTGAGGCCCAGCAACAGGGGGACGTGGCCTGGACCACGGTCTCCTTTGACGTTCCTGTGTCGACTGTCCGTCCCTCCTCGTCGGCTGATCCAGCTGCTGACCCTGTGATTGCTCCGCTGTCCGTTCTCTTCACCACCCATCACGTCCCAGAGGACCCCGAGAATGCGGCCCAGGAGGCCGTTCGTCACGTGGGATTGATGATGCAGCGGACGAAGGAGGCGTATGAGGCTAGCATGGCTGCCTATAATGCTAGCTCGGCTCTTCGAACCAATGTCTAGGTTTGTCTTTTATGACTGGTTTGTTGTGTTGTTGCAATCTTCGTTCTGAAAATTGCTGCTTTGTTCGTAAGATGATGTTACACCCACTGGGTGTTTGTTCTTGTAGCTTTAGCTCTTGTAACCCAATCAGTCTTGAGTCGATTGGACTAGTGGGGGCACGCTGAGTGCACCCACTGACACCCAGTGGGTGTTTGTTCTTGTAGCTCTAGCTCTTGTAACCCAATCAGTCTTGAGTCTATTGGACTAGTGGGGGCACGCCGAGTGCACCCACTGGGTGTTGGCACCCACCGTGGGGCAGGTGTCTTAGCGACTTCCGGTGAGGTTGCAAACTTTTTCTCCGACCTCCATCATCATGGTTTCCGGTGGTGGTTTGGCGCTGGGACGCGAGACCTGACTCGGTGAGCTCGTCTTCGTCGCCGACGACTCTGCTTGGCTCCAGGAAGCCCCCCTCGACGTCGAGGCGTTGCCCGTCCGCGGGGCCGCGCACTTTCGTGCCAGCGCCTGCGACATCCTTCTCAGGCAACCGTCGACTCAGTACCGTCCGGCTCCTTCATCGTCCGTCATCCCCGCTAGACGGTGCCGCAAGCGATTTGGTCGTTCGCAACGTGGTGGCCCGCCAAACGGCCACCCCTCAAGTTGCGGCCATCGAGCCCGACGAATACCTCTACGGGCCGGTCGATCCATCGATTGAGCCCGTGGATTCGCTATCCGAGTGCGGAAGCAGCGATCCCGCAGCTGAAGTTCTCATGGTCGACTCACGTCGCAGTCCGCCTGGGTACCCTCACGGCGGAGACGGCGGCAGCGACTATGGTCAGTCATACGACCACGACGGGTACATTCCCCCACCCATCACTACCGAGCAGAGGGACGAGCTCTACCGCTGCAATGAGGATGCACTTTACACCCCTATCATGGGAGATTCCCCCGAGGCTCGGGCCCTGGAAGCCACGCGCCTAGCCACCACGGCTGAGCGCGCGCGACTGGAAAATATCCAGCGCTCACTCGACGAATAGGCCCGCCAACTGATTCCCGAATCCAGTCGATGGTCGCGGCAGTCGTTCCCACGTGAAACTAAGGTGTTCCGAACGCCTGTCCAGAACCTTCAAGCTGCGGCTCGCATCGCAGATTCTATCCAGCCGTCTCAGTTAGAGGTTGGGAGAGGCTTGCAGCAGATCCGAGCGCTACTCCGAATGGCAGGAGAGCAGAACGCGGCTGATGATTTTTGCTGACATTGAAAGCAAAAGTCGACTGAAAGTTATCAACAAAGAAGTCAACATGGTTGCCCCGGCAACAACGACGTATCTGAAATGGTCCAAGACCCCCACACGTTTGACCAGTCCGATCACCCCGCACACATTGCAACCCCTGGGCAGCAAGCGTTGGTGGTCGACCCAGTTGTTGAGGGCACTCGTTTGACCAAGGTCCTAATTAATGGCGGCAGCGGCCTGAACATTATGTATGCTGAAACCCTGAAAGTTATCAACAAAGAAGTCAACATGGTTGCCCCGGCAACAACGACGTATCTGAAATGGTCCAAGACCCCCACACGTTTGACCAGTCCGATCAACCCGCACACATTGAAACCCCTGGGCAGCAAGCGTTGGTGGTCGACCCAGTTGTTGAGGACACTCGTTTGACCAAGGTCCTGATTAATGGCGACAGCGGCCTGAACATTATGTATGCTGAAACCCTCCGTGGGATGGGCATTCTGATGTCCAAGCTAAGCGAGAGTAACATGAGGTTTCACGGGGTCATCCCCGGAAAGAAAGCCGACTCACTTGGCCAAATCTCACTCGGCGTAGTTTTTGGCGATTCAAAGAATTTCCGCAAAGAGAAGCTAACGTTTGAGGTGGTGGACTTCCACATCGCCTATCATGCCATTCTGGGTAGGTCCGCCTACGCCAGATTCATGGCTCGACCATGCTATGTGTATCTCAAACTGAAGATGCCGGGGCCCAACGCCGTCATAACCGTCACGGGGAACCGGCAAAAAGTGGAAGAGTGCTTCCAGAAAGGCTCGAAAATTGCTGACGAGCAGATGGCAGTGGTAGAGATGGAAGAGTATCAGAAGAATGTGGATCCGAGTGATTTGCTGCGGGCTAAGAAGCCAGCTTCCGAGTCAGATTTCCAGTCGGCGGGAGAAACGAAGCCCGTTCATATTCATCCCACCGACCCCAATGCAGCCCCGACCCACATCTCAACTACACTCGACAGCAAACAAGAAGAAGCGCTCATCCAGTTCCTCTGTGAGAACTGGGACATCTTCGCATGCAAACCGTCCGACATGGCAGGTGTACCCAGGGGACTGGCTGAGCACCGTTTGCGAGTTGACCCAATAGTGAAGCCCATGAAAGAACATCTTCGTTGGTTCGCCGCAAAGAAGAGAAAAGCAATTGGCGAAGAGGTGGCTCGTCTTCTGGCAGCTGAGTTCATCCGTGAGATCTACCACTTCGAGTGGCTCGCCAATGTGGTCATGGTACGCAAGAAGGACAAATCCCTCCGCATGTGCATCGATTTCAAGCATATCAATCGGGCCTGTCCGGAAGATCATTTTCCTCTCCCCCGCATCGATCAGATAGTCGACTCGATTGCGGGATGCGAGCGTTTTTCTTTTCTGGACGCATATTCCGGGTACCATCAGATCGACTGTTTGGACCCGATGAAATCAAGACAGCCTTCATCACCCCATTCTGGTGTTTCTGTTATGTCACCATGCCTTTCGGTCTCAAGAATGTCGGCCCTACCTTCATGCGCATGATTCAAAAGTGTCTGCTGAAGAAAATCAGGCGGAACATGGAAGCGTACATGGATGACATCGTGATCAAATCACGCAAAGGTTCCGACCTGCTAACTGACATCGCTGAAACATTCACAAATTTGAGAAGCTATGATATCAAGATCAATCCGTCGAAGTGTACATTCGGAGTTCTGGGCGGCAAGCTACTCGGTTTCCTTGTTTCAGAATGAGGAATCGATGCCAACCCAGATAAAGTCGGTGCCATCCTCTGAATGAAGCGTCCTGAACGTATACACGACGTCCAGAAGCTAACTGGTTGCTTGGCTGCATTGAGTCGGTTCATTTCTCATCTCGGTGAGAAGGCATTACCTCTCTACCGACTGATCAAGAAATCCAAAAAGTTCGAGTGGAATTCTGAAGCTGAAGCAGCGTTTGAAGAGCTCAAAGCCCCGCTTTCCGCCCAGCCGGTGCTTGCTGCCCCAGTCAGCAAGGAGCCTCTTTTACTATACATCGTAGCCATCGGACAAGTTGTCAGCACTGTACTCACGGTCGAGCGGGAAGAAGAAGGCAAAGCCTACAAAGTCCAACGCCCAATCTACTACATTTCCGAAGTATTGACTCCCTCCAAGCGAAGATACCCGCATTACCAGAAGCTTGTGTATGGGATTTACTTGACCGCAAGAAAGTTGCTCATTACTTCTCGGATCATTCGATCTCAGTCGTCAGCGACGCCCAACTGTCAGAAATCCTGAACAAACGAAACGCAACCGGTCGAGTGGCAAAATGGGCGATTGAACTCCTTCCGCTAGATATCAAGTTTGAAGCGAAGAAAGCTATCAAGTCTCAGGCAATAGCAGATTTTGTGGCTGAATGGATCGAACAGGAGCAGCCGACTCAGATCCAGTCAGACCACTGGACTGTGTTCTTCGATGGATCCAAATTGTTGAACGGATCGGGTGCATGCATGGTTTTGGTGTCCCCTAGGGGCGACAAGCTCAGTTACGTCCGGCAAATCCACTTCGACTCTTCAAACAACGAAGCCGAATACGAGGCGCTTTTGTACGGATTGCATATCGCCATCTCACTCGGCGTCCGTTGCGTGATGTTTTATGGCGATTCAGACTTAGTATCAATCAAGTGATGAAGGGGTGGGACGTCAGAAGCCCAGCAATGACCAGTTATTGCAGTGCAGTGCGGAAGCTGGAAAAGAAGTTTGAAGGTTTAGAGCTCCATCACGTGCCCAGAATCAAGAATCAGCTTGCTGACGATCTCGCGAAGATAGGGTCCACTCGGAAGCCTATACCCAAGAATGTATTTTTGGAGCACCTGCACACTCCCTCAGTCAAAGAAGACCCCTTCACGGAGGAGCCCCCGTAGCCAATCAGCGTGTCTGATCCGACTGAAGTCGAGGTTCCTGCGGTGGTTGACCTAATCATGGAGACTTTGGTGATCATGCCTGACTGGACTGTGACATACATAGCATACCTGCTCAGGCGGGAACTCCTCGAGGATGAAGAGGAGGCGTGTCAGATCGTCCATCGATAAAAAGCCTTCACTGTCATACAGGGTCAGCTCTTCAGGGAGAGTGTCATGGGAGTCGCTCAGCGTTGTACTACCCCAGAGGAAGGTCGACTGATTCTGAATGAGATTCACTCGGGAACCTGTGGCCACCACACTTCCTCACGGACTATTGTGGCCAAAGCATATCGAGCTGGATTTTACTGGCCCCTAGCAAATGAGATGGCGAAGGACATCATAGACAAGTGTGAAGGCTGCCAATTCTACTCCAACATGTCCCATAAGCCTGTGTCTGCCTTGAAGACCATCCCGTTGGTTTGGCCGTTTGCCGTTTGGCGGTTGGACATGGTCGGTCCCTTCAAATCCGGCAGGAGCGGATTCACTCACTTGCTCGTGGCAGTCGACAAGTTTACCAAATGGATTGAAGCCAAGCCCATCAAGAACCTCGGCTCGGGCACATCCATCAGCTTCATCAGAGAATTGATATTCAGATACGGAGTCCCCCACAGCATCATCACGGATAACGACTCCATCTTTGACTCGGACGAATTCAGAGCTTTTGTTCCTCCCAAGGTACGCGGGTCGACTATGCATCCGTAGCGCATCCGCAGTTGAATGGACAAGCAGAAAGAACGAATGGTTTTATCCTCTAAGGCCTGAAGCCGCAGCTTATGTGGGACCTCAAGCATGCCGCCGGAGCTTGGGTGAGCGAACTGCCGTCCGTCTTATGGGGGGCTGAGGACAACTTCGAACCGGTCGACTGACCGTACCCCCTTCTTCATGGTCTATGGAGCTGAAGACGTGCTGCCGAGTGATTTGTTGCACAATGCCCCTCGAGTAGAACTCTTCTCCGAGGCAGAAGCAGAGCAAGCACGTCAATATGCAGTCGACCTCCTGGAGGAAGAACGCGAGATGGCTTTGATCCGCTCGACCATTTACCAACAGGACCTGCGTCGATTCCATGCTTGCAATGTTCGGAGCCGAGCATTCCAGGAGGGAGGCCTGGTTCTCCGAGTATGTCAGAAGCGACCGCACAAATTCGCCCCGGCTTGGGGAGGCCCCTTCATCGTCATCGAGGTATTGCACAATGGGGCGTATCACATCTACAACGTCGCCAAGAAGAAAGATGAACCCCGTTCGTGGAACGCGGACCTGCTCCGTTGCTTCTATACTTGAAGCACTCGATCAGTCGAGTTGTAATAAGGATCTTCAAGTTTGTTTTCAAAGACAAGTTTCCAGCAATCTCTTAATGATTGTTGGTTACAAAGATGCTCGCCCTCAAATCCCCAAGTGGGTGCTTAGCCGCGAATCCGATTCGCCTAAGTTACAAAAATCACTCCGAGTGGAGAGCAACCCTCTCACTCTGAGGCTTAGCCGCGAATCCGAATCGCCTAGGTTACAAAAATCACTCCGAGTGAAGAGCAACCCTCTCACTCGGGGGCTTAGCTAGGACCCCATAATCGCCTAAGTTACAAAAACTACTCCGAGTGAAGAGCAACCCTCCCACTCGGGGGCTTAGTCGCGACCCCGTAATCGCCTAAGTTACAAAAACTATTTCGAGCGAAGAGCAACCCTCTCACTCGGCGGGCTTAGCTGCGACACTGTAATTGCCTAAGTTACAAAAACTCTTCCGAGTGAAGAGCAACTCTCCCACTTGGGGGCTTAGCCGCGACCCCGTAATCGCCTAAGTCACAAAAACTACTCCAAATGAAGAGCAACCCTCTCACTCGAGGGCTTAGCTGCGACCCCGTAATCGCCTAAGTTACAAAAACTACTTGTGGGGACCCCGACTTAGAAGTCGAGAATCACCGAATGCACGTGTACAGTGATCCCAGAGATCAGTGCTCACTGAACACACAGAAGCTGAATAACAAGAATCTTACATCCATACATACCGTCTTACACAAATTAAGGCCATTATGGCCAAGTCTTACATAGATAAAGCCTCAAGGGCTGAATAGCAAATAACTTAAATAGCAGAAGTCTTCGATGATAGGTAGAACCCATGCCATCTGCCTTAACTCTACAGGCATTCTGACTGGGATAGCGTCCTAGTTCGCATGTTCGTCTCCATAGAACTCTTCTTCATATTCATGTTCCTCCATGCCTGGCCAATTAAATAACCAGTGGCAAGCCAATGAGTACTTTGAATGTACTTGCAAGCAACCCATGATTTGGTTCAAAGTAACAATGCATTTGAACAACAATGAGCAATCTAGCTACGAGCTAGAAAAATATTCTACCATCAAGTGTATGCATCAATAAACGTCACGTAACCCCGAAGACAGGTTACCGATATCAACATGAATATGATTCAGCTCAACGAGTCTAGTTACCACCTTGACTCATCACACCCACATACTTTAACCGATGTAGTAAAATTCTGGACATAGTTTAAGTAGCACCACCCAATTGTCCATGACCGTGGACACGGCTATTCGAATAGTTTTACACTCTGCAGAGGTTGCGCACTTTACCCACAAGATCCGGGAAGCTTTCGTGTCACCCACAATCCCACAGTCCCTCAAGTACTCGGGGGAAGCACCAGTCATTATCTTTCCTTAGACGATACTAACATAGAGTCCACTCGTTGGTACACGGCCCTCGAGTACAAACAATAGATCATGGGACTTGCCCTAATTTCAATGTCACGCGTACCCGAAGGGACCAACGTTGTGTCCGGTGCCCTGTAAAAACAGTCATGGTCGTCTATCCAAGCACGACCCCGTCCCGGGAAAGACCTCAAGTCTTCCCGTCACTAGTAATGCGGGCACCATGCTAGTATCGGTCTAAGTAATCAATAAAGCCCCGTCCCATAAGGGGTTGAGTGGTTGCACATATTTGGTTGGGACGGTAGTCACACATAAATCTAATCCATCATTTCACCCATGCACAAGATCTTTACCGGCACATCACTTCTTCCTCAAGTGATGACCTAACTCAACATCACCCTCGGGCATTAGGGGCACCCGATGGGTTTTATGAAAAGATTTCAACCACGAAGGTTCATGACACATATGCATCACTAAGCATCACTACTAACCATTTGCATGACATCTAGCACATAGCAAGATCATGAGTAAGCATGCATCATGTGGTGGTTCATAACTAGGTCACCATCAGAACTCTTATCATCATGCATTCGGAAATAAACGGGTTCCGAAGAACACAAGTGTATCATGGTCAAAGGACTGCTTGCCTGGATTGGCTTGGTCTTCAAAGTCTTCAAATCCTTCTCCTTCTCCTTCTTCAGCAACTTCGTCAAATACGGGATCTAATCGTTGCAAAATAACAACGAGAAAATAAGACCACAATGAAAACAGAAAAATCAAAGTGCTCAGAAAAATGTCAACTCATTTTTGTTAAATACTAGAGGGAAAACTAAGATGGCAAAAATTCTTAGTTGGAGTTTTGGAGTTGCAGAATGGAATCTAAGGATTTTAGAACAGGAGTTTTATTGTTCAAATTTGAATTTAAATTTGAACAGAACAGAAAAGGTTCATGGATTTGTGTGAAAGTGACACCATTAAATAGGTTGGAATTTTACAAGATTTTAGGAGTTGGAATTAATTCATTTGGACTAATATTTATTTCTGTAAAATTATTTGAAATTTTACAGAAAAGAAAAAGAGGAAAAGGCCGTGTGCAATTGGGCCAGAACGGCCACAGTGCAAGGCCCAGGGCTAACAGCCCAGCCACACGGGAGCCAGCGCGCGCGCGCCAGGTTTTCAAACCTGACGGACGGGGCCCGACGGTCAGTGGCTGCGAGGGGAGAGAGAGGGCGGTGAGGATGACAGGCGGGGCCCGCCTGTCATCTTCAACCTTGCGGCCAACGCGACGGCGAGCTCACCGGCGGCGATTCCGGGCACGGCGGGGCAAACGGAGGGCAGGAATGGGCTCAGCAGCGAGTCGCGGATATAGTGGTGGTGGCGAGGCTCGCCGGAGGGGCCTGGTTCACCGGCGGCGAGGACACGCGGCGGAGGAGCGTCGGGAGGGGGTTGCTTCGGTCGAATTCGGCAGCTGCAGAATAGGAAAAGAGAGGGGAATGCATCAGTGGTGTGCGGCGGTTCCAGATCGAGCAAGGTTTAGAGCGGAGAGGGCCTGTACTGCGAGATCTCCGGCTGCCCGACGCGGCGGAGCTCCGGTCGATCCCGAGCACTGAGGCTCTCTGAGGGTGAACGGGTGGTGCTGGAGTGCTACGGGGAGTGTAGTGAGGTGTTGGGTGCCGTTGGAGAGGCTCGGGCGTGCTTATATAGCCGAGCCCACGGTCCACCATGGACTCGTGCGCCGGCGAGGGCACGGGCGAGGCCAGAGGCCATGCAGGCGCTTGCATTCGAGTCTGGGACGCTCGTGGATGAGGTCCACGCCTAGTAGAGGGGAGAGGAGGAGCGGGGAAGGCTCCAGACAGCGTGCGCGTGTGAGGCCAGCGAGTGGAGGTTGCGGGCGGCCTGCGCGCGTGCGAAGGCGGCCACTGGAGGGCGGAGGAGGAGGGGGATAGTGCCGGGGAAGATCGCAGACGTCGAGGTGCATCGACTGGCGCGATAGGGGAGCACGAGGTGGTCGGCTGCGCTGGATTGGGTGAAGCTACAGTGCGGGTGCGCACTATAGCGTGCTCTGGAGCGTGCTAATTGCATGCCATGGCATGCCATTGGCCCTCTGGGCGTGTCCGCCGTGTCTCGGGGGTCCAGGGCGACGTAATCAACTCAGTTGTGGCCTTGGATGCTCTGGATAATCAAGGAGAGAGAGGTGAAGCTGGTAACTAGGTAGAAATGGGCTTGTCCAGCAAGGTGAATTGGGGTTTTCACCCCTCAATCATGGAGCTGTGGACATGGGGGAGTTACTGGAGTTAAAATGTAACTAGATGAAGCTATGGTAGAAAGTTGAGGCAAAAGTAAATAGTAAAAGGGGTCAAGATGGTAGTTTTGGTGAAAAGGCAGAAGGTGTTTGATCATGTTTTGGTCAAGCAAATGATCTCCACTTGCCATGACACTTTGGGCTCATTTGAAGAACCCATCCAATGTAACTTTGGTGAACCCTAGAAATCAACAGAAATGGCTTCATCTTGTTTAAGTCAAGATAATGATCTCCGCTTGATGCACCACTTGGTGTAGTTTCATCATTTGGGGTATTGATCATGCCCACAAAGTTTGAAGCTCCAGGTAAAAAGTTGGTAATGTAAAGTTGTTCAAATTTGCATTTGAACAGAAATGGTTTTGGGGCATTCTGATCAAGTTACCCTACTCCAATTCTTGTGCCATTTGGTCTAGATGCCTTATTAGGCCATTCTAGCATGTGCACCAAGTTTGAGAGCATTTGGACAAGTTTGGCAATGTAAAGTTGCTCAAACTTCAGATATGGACAGAATGGTTAAGAAGGGTTTTGATGATGTTTTCTTGCTTCCCAAGGCATGGGGCTTGGCAAGATCATCAAATATGTCATATATGACATGATAGAATTTCCCTGGAATTTTTGGAGAATATTTCCTTTGTAAATATTTCAAAAGCTTGAAATATCCAGAAAGGGTTTTGGAGGGATTAGCCCATTATTTTGAACATGACCAAGTGTTGAAACTCTTATATATGGACAATATATGTCCTATGAGTCTCCCTGAATTTTGGCAAATATTTTTGAAATACTTAAATAATTTTTCCCTATTAAAGACCATTTCTGGCCTTAAGAAAAAGCTTTTAAATAAAATAGGGAGATAACTTTTTAAATTATACTTTTGTGATTTCTGGGAGTTCTATGACTACTAGGTCTCAAATATGCTTTTTGAAATAATTTTCTCACCCTAAATCAAGCACTTGCAGTGCAAACCTCAATTCAGGGGTTTTTGGAATACTAAATTTGAAAAATACATTTTGGCCAAATTTATTTTATAGGAAAATACTATACTGCTATATAACACTTGGCATGATCATTATGCAGAAGTTTTGGGTAAGGAGATGAATTCTACAAGAGGTAATAGTTGACTTTAATGAGCACATGAAGAACACATGAAGAAAAACTCAATTCCAAATAAAAGCCAAATAATGCCAAAAAAAATTGCTGGTCCAAATTTTCATGCTTCATTGATGCAAATAACATGTTACAAAATGCAGGGTGTGACAGACCTACCCCCCTTACAAGAGTCTCGTCCCCGAGATTCCTAAACTAGGTCTTAAAAGAGATTGGGATACTCGGATCTAAGATAGTCTTCACGTTCCCAGGTTGCTTCTGCTTCCGTGTGGTTGCTCCACTGGACCTTGAAGTACTTGATGGTGCGGCTTCGGGTCCGTTGTTCTGCTTCATCCAGAATGCGAATGGGCTTCTCGCGGTAGGTCAAATCGGGCTGCAGACCAATGGCTTGGTGGTCAACATCCTTGTAGAGATCAGGCTTGCCCGGAACTTGGAGACATTTCCGTAGTTGTGACACGTGGAATACGTTGTGCACATCGGATAGCTCAGGTGGTAGTTCCAGCTGGTAAGCCACTTCTCCTCGTCGTGCAGTGATCTCAAAGGGTCCAATGAACCTTGGTGCGAGCTTCCCCTTGACGTGGAAACGCTTGGTTCCCTTTAGAGGAGTTACCCGCAGGTACACATGGTCCCCGACATGGAAACTCATGTCCCGACGGTGAGTGTCAGCATAGCTCTTCTGCCTTGACTTGGCTTCCTTCAAACGTTCTCTGACTAGTTGGACTTGCTCTTCAGCTGCGCGGAGAATATCCGGTCCAAAGACTAGCCCTTCTCCAGTCTCTGACCAGTTGAGGGGTGTGCGACATCTGCGTCCGTACAACACCTCAAATGGTGCCATCTGAAGGCTCGACTGATAACTGTTGTTATAGGAGAACTCGGCAAAAGGGCGACAATCTTCCCACTTGGCTCCATATGCCAAGACACGGGCTCGGAGCATGTCTTCGAGAATTTGATTGACTCGTTCTGTCTGACATTCGGTCTGTGGGTGAAAAGCCGTGCTGAAAGATAACTTGGTTCCCAAGGCTTCTTGGAACTTCTTCCAGAACCTTGAGGTGAACTGGGTTCCTCGATCTGACACAATCTCCTTGGGAACGCCATGAAGGCTTACGATTCTGTCGATGTAGAGAGCTGCCAGCCGGTTGCCATCATAAGTAGTTTTGACAGGAATGAAATGGGCCACCTTGGTCAAATGATCGACTATGACCCAGATAGAGTCATGTCCTCTATTCGACCTTGGTAATCCAGTGATGAAGTCCATTCTGACATTATCCCACTTCCACTCAGGAACCTTGAGTGGTTGAAGCAATCCAGCGGGTCGCTGATATTCAGCCTTGACCCTTTGTCACACATCACACTTTGCGACATAGGTTGCAATCTCTCTTTTCATCCCGTGCCACCAGAATCTTGCCTTCAAGTCTTGATACATCTTGGTTCCTCCGGGGTGGATGGAATACGGAGTGTCGTGGGCTTCTTGCAGGATCAGGTTCTTCAGCTCTATCTTGTTTGGTACGCAGATGCGACCTTTGTACCAAACAATCCCGTGCTCGTCTTCAGAGAATCCTAGGGCCTTGCCTAGCTTCATCTTCTTCTTGATGCCTTCGATGCTTGCGTGTCCATCTTGCGCCTTCTTGACTTCGTCCATCAGGGTCGGTCTGACTTCCAAATGATCCAGAAATCCAGGGGTGACCAATTCCAAACTGAATTGTTTGAACTCCTTAAACAAGGCTGGCTGCCTCTCTTGAATAATGGCATTCAAGGAGCAAGCCTTCCTGCTCAAGGCATCGGCCACCATGTTAGCCTTCCCGGGGTGATATTGAACACTGAGGTCATAGTCTTTGACGAGTTCCAACCATCTTCGCTGCCTCATGTTCAATTCCTTTTGGGTGAAAATGTACTTCAGACTTTTGTGGTCTGTGTATATCTCACACCGTTTCCCTAGGAGGTAATGCCACCATGTCTTCAAGGCATGAACCACTGCCGCTAACTCAAGATCGTGAGTAGCGTAGTTCTCCTCATGAGGTCGTAGCTGCCTGGAGAGGTATGCTATGACTCGGCCTTCTTGCATCGGAACGCTTCCCAATCCGGTTCGAGAGGCATCACAATATATCACGAACTCCTTGTGAATATCAGGTGTTACCAGGACTGGGGCGGTGGTCAACCTCTTCTTGAGCTCTTGGAAGCTCTCTTCGCATTTTGGCGTCCACTCGAACTTCTTGTCCTTTTTGAGGAGCTGAGTCATCGGTCGGGCAATGCTAGAGAATCCTTCCACGAATTTGCGGTAATAGCCCGCAAGTCCGAGGAAGCTTCTGACTTCCTTGACGGTCGTTGGAGATTGCCATTGGGTCACAGCTTCGATCTTCGCGGGATCAACTGATAATCCTTCTTCGGTCAGGACATGACCTAAGAATCCAACTTTATGCATCCAGAACTCACACTTGCTGAATTTGGCATATAGTTGGTGCTCCCTAGGCTTGTCTAGGACCATCCTCAAATGTTGCTCGTGTTCCTCCTCCGTCTTCGAGAAGACAAGAATATCATCAATGAAGACAACAACGAACTTGTCCAAATATTCGATGAAGACTTTATTCATGAGATACATGAAGTAAGATGGGGCATTGGTTAACCCAAAGGACATGACCGTGCACTCATACAGGCCATATCGGGTTACGAATGCCGTCTTCGGAATATCTTGGGGTCTGATCTTCAGTTGGTAGTACCCAGATCTAAGGTCGATCTTGGATAACACCTTGGCTCCACTGAGCTGATCAAACAGATCTTCGATCTTGGGAAGTGGATATTTGTTCTTGATTGTAACTTCATTGAGGGAACGATAGTCAATGCATAAGCGGATGGTACCATCCCTCTTTGCCACAAACAGAACAGGTGATCCCCAAGGGGAGGTACTTGGGCGGATAAATCCCTTCCTCAGCTGCTCTTCTAGTTGCTTCCTCAACTCAGCTAATTCTTTCGTCCCCATTCTATAAGGCTTCTTATAGATGGGTCCTGCCCCGGGCACGAGCTCGATGATGAACTCAATGTCACGGTCAGGGGGCATTCCCGGTAGCTCATCCGGAAAGACATCAGGATACTCGCATACCACCCGTACTTGCTCTAGCCCAACTTCAGACAGACAGTTGACTTGAACGGCTTGAGCGGAAGAGGAGTTGGGAGCAAACTTAACTTCGAAGCCTTGGTCATTGGTCACAGTGACTGTCCGATTGGCACAGTCTAACAGGCGTTGGTGCTTGCTGAGCACATTCCTGCCTAGGATCACATCCAAGCCTTGTGATCTCAGGACGATGAGGTCTGCTAGGAAATCTACACCGTTAATGGTAATACTGACTCCCTTACAACCTATTTTTGCTCTCTTCTCTGCTCCGGGGGTTTGTACCACCATAGGGTTATTCAGGGGTGTAGGGGTCATGCCACTTTTTAATGCAAATCTTTGGGTGACAAATGAATGCGTTGCTCCAGAATCAAACAAGATAGTTGCAGGTGCTGAGTTGACAAGGAACGTACCCAGCACGACGTCCGGGTCTTCCTGGGCTTCTTCAGCAGTGACGTGATTCACACGCCCCTTCCCATGGTTAGGCGGGTTGCGATGAGCTGGATTCCTCGGTGGCATCCCGCGGCCTTGTCCTGGGTTCTGCGCATTGGGGCGCGGGGCATCAGGCATCTTGTTGGGGCACACCCTTGAGATGTGTCCTGACTGACCACATCCAAAGCAAGTGACTTGGTTTGGATTCTTGATCTTGTTGCCACCACTGTTATTGGGGTTGAAGGCTGGCCTTGGGTTGGCATACTGCTGAGGCTGATAGTTGGTGCGAGGTGCAGGAGCTCTTGGTTGCTGATAGGTTGGCTTGGCCGGGGCTGACTGCCACGGGCGAGATTTCTGCTTGCTGGAACTTCCCTTGCTGACCATCTTGTGCTTGCGAGTGTCTTCCAAAGCACGCCGCTTGTCTTCAAGCATGAGTGCTTTGTTCACCAGGTCAGGGAAGGTTGGGCAGTCGCACACGACAAGCGAGTATTGCAGAGTCTGATTGAGGCCTTCCATGAAGCGCTCCCTTTTTGCAGCATCAGTGCTGACATCTTCAGGGGCATACCTTGACAGAACACTGAACTTCTGCATGTACTCCTTGACAGTGCCACTTCCTTGCTTTAGGGCTCGGAACTCACGCTTTTTGATGGCCATGATTCCAGAAGGAATGTGGGCCTTGCGGAATTCTGCCTTGAAGTTGACCCAAGTGATGTCTTGTTCAGCATGCATGACCTTGAATCCATCCCACCAAGCTCTAGCAGTCCCCCCGAGGCAGTGGGCTGCATAAGCCACCTTCTCGCGGTCTTCGGTGCATCCGACTAGTTCCAGCAAGTCCTCAATGGTGCGGACCCAGTCGTCTGCATCCAGGGGTTTAGCAGTCTCGATGAAAGTTGGCGGCGCATGCTTCTTGAACTCTTCCAACGTGGAACGTCCATTGCCATTCCCCGCCGGCTGGCGGTTGTTGGTGACAGCTTGAGCAATCAACTGAAGGGCTGCGGTGTTGGCTTGGCGTTCCTCTCGGAAAGCTTGGAGAAGCTGAGCCATGTCCATGTTCGGAGGAGGTGGTGGTGGTGGAGCTTGGTCGTGGCCTGCCTCTGACTGAGCGGATGCTCCGGCTTTAGGCTGCTAGGTAGAGGTACTAGTACGAGTTACAACAGGCATCCTGTTGGAGCGGTAAAAGGTCTCATGACTTGGAAGAGGGAAAGCAAGATAGATGGGTGCCTAGTAAGGGGTGGGTGTGACACTAATCAAATCATGCAAGGGCCGAAAGGCCAAACACATTCATTAAAATCCAAATGGGTGATGCAGTCGTTTACATATCCCCGAAGGAAGAATACGACATACATCCAAACACAACAAAAGCAACACTAGATGGTTTCATATGAACCATACAAGGACTCGACTGCGCATAGGGGTTACACGACCTATCCTACTGTAGAGGTCAGGAACTAGCATATCCGAATAGCGAATAATGCCTAAGCGGTGGAATGCTCGGTCGCGTATTCTGGCTCTTCGGGGTCTTCCTCCTTGTCTTCATCTGTCTGGGCCCCCTTGTCACCTGAGGGTGTGGGGGAGTGGAGGAGTTGGATACGACGGTGCTTTGTCGGTGGTGCCGAGAAAAGCTTGCGATATTCCCTTGCCGTCATGCGGCGTCGCCGAGGTGGTTCTTCATTCTTTGAAGATACCTCTTCGGAGGGCCTTCCGCCTCGGTATGCGATAGCGGACTGTCCGGAAGGTGCTCCTTCTTTCTTGATCCTATTTGTCTTCTCTTGAGCTCGACGAAGAAGTGCCTTGGTCTTGTGAAGTTCTTCTCGGAGCTTCATTTATTCCGAGGCCAAGTCTTGTGCCAAGCTGTCGGCACATAGACTGAAGTAGGTCTGGAATCGAAGCGGGAGTCCTTCCTTCAGTGGAGGGGCTAGTGCGCTGCTTTCATCTTCACCTTCCTTCCGGTAAGGCAGGAAGCGATTTGTCATCTTGGCTGCCATCTCCGGAAGAAGCTCGCGGAGACGGGTTAGTGCCTTGAGTGCAGCAGCCTCGATAGCGAGAGGTAGAGTTGCCATCTGGGGTCCCTCGAAGAACCAACTTGTGGGAGGATCGTTGGCCTTCACGGTCACTTCCACATGGTATTCCACCTCAGTGTCGCTAACCCAATGCTCAAGGTAGGTGAGGATGGGCGCTCTATGGAACTGGCACTCCTGGAGGCTATCCTCGAGAAGCAAGGGAAACCCAGTGGTCAGGTGCTCTTCAGGTACAGCGGCCATCTACAAAGGTGGAATAGGAGAGGTTAATAAGCTGATGAAATCTCAGGTTGGTAAGGCTTAGAAAAGAAGAGAGGTTCAGAAGGTTTTGAAAAAGGGGTCTAATCTAACTAACGCCCATGCTAAATAAGGCTTCCTACAGTCAGGATGGCTCTGATACCAGCTCTGTGGGGACCCCGACTTAGAAGTCGAGAATCACCGAATGCACGTGTACAGTGATCCCAGAGATCAATGCTCACTGAACACACAGAAGCTGAATAACAAGAGTCTTACATCCATACATACCGTCATACACAAATTAAGGCCATTATGGCCAAGTCTTACATAGATAAAGCCTCAAGGGCTGAATAGCAAATAACTCAAATACCGGAAGTCTTCGATGATAGGTAGAACCCATGCCATCTGCCTCAACCCTACAGGCATTCTGACTGGGATAGCGTCCTAGTTCGCATGTTCGTCTCCATAGAACTCTTCTTCATATTCATGTTCCTCCATGCCTGGCCAATTAAATAACCAGTGGCAAGCCAATGAGTACTTTGAATGTACTCGCAAGAAACCCATGATTTGGTTCAAAGTAACAATGCATTTGAACAACAATGAGCAATCTAGCTACGAGCTAGAATAAATATTCTACCATCAAGTGTATGCATCAATAAACGTCACGTAACCCCGAAGACAGGTTACCGATATCAACATGAATATGATTCAGCTCAACGAGTCAAGTTACCACCTTGACTCATCACACACACATACTTTCACCGATGTAGTAAAAATCTGGACATAGTTTAAGTAGCACCACCCAACTGTCCATGACCGTGGACACGGCTATTCGAATAGTTTTACACTCTGCAGACGTTGCGCACTTTACCCACAAGATCCGGGAAGCTTTCGTGTCACCCACGATCCCGCAGTACCTCAAGTACTCGGGGGAAGCACCCGGTCATTATCTTTCCTTAGACGATACTAACATAGAGTCCACTCGTTGGTACACGGCCCTCGAGTACAAACAATAGATCATGGGACTTGCCCTAATTTCAATGTCATGCGTACCCTAAGGGACCAACGGTGTGTCCGGTGCCCTGTAAAAACAGTCATGGTCGTCTATCCATGCACGACCCCGTCCCGGGAAAGACCTCAAGTCTTCCCGTCACTAGTAATGTGGGCACCATGCTAGTATCGGTCTAAGTAATCAATAAAGCCCTGTCCCATAAGGGGTAGAGTGGTTGCACATATTTGGTTGGGACGATAGTCACACATAAATCTAATCCATCATTTCACCCATGCACAAGATCTTTACCGGCACATCACTTCTTCCTCAAGTGATGACCTAACTCAACATCACCCTCGGGCATTAGGGGCACCCGATGGGTTTTATGAAAAGATTTCAACCACGAAGGTTCATGACACATATGCATCACTAAGCATCACTACTAACCATTTGCATGACATCTAGCACATAGCAAGATCATGAGTAAGCATGCATCATGTGGTGGTTCATAACTAGGTCACCATCATAACTCTTATCATCATGCATTCAGAAACAAACGGGTTCCGAAGAACACAAGTGTATCATGGTCAAAGGGCTGCTTGCCTGGATTGGCTTGGTCTTCATAGTCTTCAAATCCTTCTCCTTCTCCTTCTTCAGCAACTTCGTCAAATACGGGATCTAATCGTCGCAAAATAACAACGAGAAAATAAGACCACAATGAAAATAGAAAAATCAAAGTGCTCAGAAAAATGTCAACTCATTTTTGTTAAATACTAGAGGGAAAACTAAGATGGCAAAAATTCTTAGTTGGAGTTTTGGAGTTGCGGAATGGAATCTAAGGATTTTAGAACATGAGTTTTATTGTTCAAATTTGAATTTAAATTTGAACAGAACAGAAAAGGTTCATGGATTTGTGTGAAAGTGACACCATTAAATAGGTTGGAATTTTACAAGATTTTAGGAGTTGGAATTAATTCATTTGGACTAACATTTATTTCTGTAAAATTATTTGAAATTTTTACAGAAAAGAAAAAGAGGAAAAGGCCCTGTGCAACTGGGCCAGAACGGCCACAGTGCACGGCCCAGGGCTAACAGCCCAGCCGCACGAGAGCCAGCGCGCGCGCGCCAAGTTTTCAAACCTGACGGGCGGGGCCCGGCGGTCAGTGGCTGCGAGGGGAGAGAGAGGGCGGTGAGGATGACAGGCGGGGCCCGCCTGTCATCTTCAACCTTGCGGCCAACGCGACGGCGAGCTCACCAGAGGCGATTCCGGGCATGGCGGGGCAAACGGACGGCAGGAATGGGCTCAGTAGCGAGTCGCGGATGTAGTGGTGGTGGCTCGGCTCGCCGGAGGGGCCTGGTTCGCCGACGGCAAGGACACGCGGCGGAGGAGCGCCGGGAGGGAGTTGCTCCGGTCGAATCCGGCAACTGCAGAAGGGGAAAAGAGAGGGGAATGCATCAGTGGTGTGCGGCGGTTCCAGATCGAGCAAGGGTTGGAGCGGAGAGGGCCTGTACCGCGAGATCTCCGGCTGCCCGACGCGGCGGAGCTCCGGTCGATCCCGAGCACTGAGGCTCTCTGAGGGTGAACGGGTGGTGCTGGAGTGCTACGGGGAGTGTGGTGAGGTGCTGGGTGCCGTTGGAGAGGCTCGGGCGTGCTTATATAGCCGAGAACACGGTCTACCATGGACTCGTGCGCCGGCGAGGGCACGGGCGAGGCCATAGGCCATGCAGGAGCTTGCATTCGAGTCGGGGACGCTCGTGGATGAGGTCCACGCCTAGTAGAAGGGAGAGGAGGAGCGGGGAAGGCTCCAGACAGCGTGCGCGTGTGAGGCCGACGAGTGGAGGTTGCGGGCGGCCGGCGCGCGTGCGAAGGCGGCCATTGGAGGGCGGAGGAGGAGGGGGCCAGCACCGGGGAAGGTCGCAGACGTCGAGGTGCATCGACTGGCGTGAGGGGGGAGCACGAGGTGGTCGGCTGCGCTGTGTTGGGTGAAGCTACAGTGCGGGTGCGCACTGTAGCGCGCTCTGGAGCGTGCTAATTGCATGCCATGGCATGCCATTGGCCCTCTGGGCGTGTCCGCCGTGGCTGGGGGGGTCCAGGGCGACGTAATCAACTCAGTTGTGGCCTTGGATGCTCTGGATGATCAAGGAGAGAGAGGTGAAGCTGGTAACTAGGTAGAAATGGGCTTGTCCAGCAAGGTGAATTGGTGTTTTCACCCCTCAATCACGGAGCTGTGGACATGGGGGAGTTACTGGAGTTAAAATGTAACTAGATGAAGCTGTGGTAGAAAGTTGAGGCAAAAGTAAATAGTAAAAGGGGTCAAGATGGTAGTTTTGGTGAAAAGGCAGAAGGTGTTTGATGATGTTTTGGTCAAGCAAATGATCTCCACTTGCCATGAAACTTAACAGGATTGAATGTCATATGAAAATAGGGTGTTTCACCAAATTTTGGCTCATTTGAAGAAACCATCCAATGTAACTTTGGTGAACCCTAGAAATCAACAGAAATGGCTTCATCTTGTTTAAGTCAAGCTAATCATCTCACCTTGATGCACCACTTGGTGTAGTTTCATCATTTGGGGTATTGATCATGCCCACAAAGTTTGAGGCTCCAGGTAAAAAGTTGGTAATGTAAAGTTGTTCTAATTTGCATTTGAACAGAAATGGTTTGGGGGTATTCTGAGCAAGTTGCCCTACTCCAATTCTTGTGCCATTTGGTCTAGATGCCTTATTAGGCCATTCTAGCATGTGCACCAAGTTTGAGAGCATTTGGACAAGTTTGGCAATGTAAAGTTCCTCAAACTTCAGATATGGACAGAATGGTTAAGAGGGGTTTTGATGATGTTTTCTTGCTTCCCAAGGCATGGGGCTTTGCAAGATCATCAAATATGTCATATATGACATGATAGAATTTCCTTGGAATTTTTGGAGAATATTTCCTTTGTAAATATTTCAAAAGCTTGAAATATCCAGTAAGGGTTTTGGAGGGATTAGCCCATTATTTTGAACATGACCAAGTGTTGAAACTCTTATATATGGACAATATATGTCCTATGAGTCTCCCTGAATTTGGGCAAATATTTTCGAAATACTTATATAATTTTTCCCTATTAAAGACCATTTCTGGCCTTAAGAAAAAGCTTTTAAATAAAATAGGGAGATAACTTTTAAAATTATACTTTTGTGATTTCTGGGAGTCCTATGACTACTAGATCTCAAATATGCTTTTTGAAATAATTTTCTCGCCCTAAATCAAGCACTTGCAGTGCAAACCTCAATTCAGGGGTTTTTGGAATACTAAATTTTAAAATTACATTTTGGCCAAATTAATTTTATAGGAAAATACTATACTGCTATATAACACTTGGCATGATCATTGGGCAGAAGTTTTGGGTAAGGAGATGAATTCAACAAGAGGTAATAGTTGACTTTAATGAGCACATGAAGAACACATGAAGAAAAACTCAATTCCAAATAAAAGCCAAATAATGCCAAAAAAAATTGCTGGTCCATATTTTCATGCTTCATTGATGCAAATAACATGTTACAAAATGTAGGGTGTGACACTACTCTGAGTGAAGAGAAACCCTCTCACTCGGGGGCTTAGCTGCGACCCCGTAATCGCCTAAGTTACAAAAACTACTCTAAGTGAAGAGCAACCCTCCCACTCGGGGGTTTAGTCGCGACCTCGTAATCGCTTAAGTTAAAAAACTACTCCGAGTGAAGAGCAACCCTCTCACTTGGGGGCTTAGCTGCGACCTCGTAATCACCTATGTTACAAAAACTACTCCGAGTGCAGAGCAACCCTCTCACTCGGGGGCTTAGCTGCGACCCGGTAATCGCCTAAGTTACAAAAACTACTCCGAGTGAAGGGCAACCCCCCCCTCGGGGGCTTAGCCGCAACCCCGTAATCGCCTAAGTTACAAAAACTACTCCGAGTAAAGAGCAACCCTCTCACTCGGGGCCTTAGCTGCGACCCCATAATCGCCTAAGTTACGTAAACAACTCCGAGTGAAGATCAACCCTCCCACTCGGGGGCTTAGCTGCGGTCCTCCGAGCTACGCCATAAGTACAATGTGGCTCTGTCCTCCGAGCTCCGCCACAGGTACAACGTAGCTCATAATCGCCTAAGTTACAAAAACTACTCCAAGTGAAGAGCAACCCTCTCACATGGGGGCTTATCTGTGGC
>LR738712.1:191492374-191514422 GCA_902687465.1 Secale cereale | reverse complement strand
AGCTCGTAATCGCCTAAGTTACAAAACTACTCCGAGTGAAGAGCAATCCTCTCACTCGGGGACTTAGCTGCGGTCCTCCGAGCTACGTCATAAGTACAACGTGGCTCTGTCCTCCGAGCTCCGTCACAAGTACAACGTAGCTCGTAATCGCCTACGTTACAAAAACTACTCCGAGTGAAGAGCAACCCTCTCACTCGGGGTCTTAGCTGCGGTCCTTTGAGCTACGCCATAAGTACAATGTCGCTCTGTCCTCCGAGCTCCGCCACAAGTACAACATAGCTCGTAATCGCCTAAGTTACCAAAACCACTCCGAGTGAAGAGCAATCCTCACACTCGGAGGCTTAGCTATGGTCCTCCGGGCTCCGCCATAAGTTCAACGTGGCCATCAAGAGCTGTGCCGCAAACACGGCATCGACTCGAAATCCAAAAGGTCAGAGAGAGTCGGAAGCAATACAAGGGAATGCAAAAGGAATCAAGTGCAGCTAAAGCCCCGCAAGATTCGGACAGAAGTACTCGGGCATCAAGTCCACGAGAGTTTAACGGTTACAAAATCAGCCAGCATTCCGAGGTAAATTGAATCAGAGTATCAAAGTTTGTTCACTCCCCAGGGGGAGGAGGGCTTGCAGGCGCAACGAACTCATCCAGGTCGATTCCGTCAGCAATACGGGTAGAGGCCTCCAGGAAAGTCTCCATGAACGACTAGAACTGGAGTTTCTTCGTGTTGGCGACCTTGAGCGTGGCCAGCCTCTCCTCCTTCACCTCCTTGCAATGCACCCGAACCAGAGACAATGCAACATCGGCTCCACAACGGGCAGATGATTTCTTCCACTCTTGCACCCGACCGGGGATCTCATTGAGTCGAGTCATCACATACTCGAGGTCATTCTCTTGCACAACTCCCCTCTAGAGTGGAGCGTCGATCCAAGACATCACTGCCTTCAGTCATCCGAGGTAGCCTATGGTGATGGTGAGGCGAGACTCCAGCCTCAAGATGTTCATAGTCGTTTCATCCTTGACGAGAGAGTTGGCGGGGTCCAGACCAGGCTCAACCCGCCCGGTCTCCTCCTCAAAGTTGCGATAGAATTCTGCATAGGCGAGAGCGCGATCAATTAGCGAACAAGATATGGGTCGACCATCTCGATTCAGTCGGACAAATAGAACATACCTTCAAGCACAAGGTACCACTTCTTGGTGAGGCCGCTCAGATAAGCTTCCAACTCATTTTTCTTCTAGAAAAGGCCCCGTACTTCTCGTCCAAGACAGTGTTGGCCCTCTTCATTCGAGTCACCTCCTTGTTGGCCGCATCAAGAGAATCCTTCAGCCTGGCGATCTCTTCCTCAAGCGCGCCGACCGAAGCCAGCTTCTGTTCTGCCAGTTCAGTTTCTCCCGCGCCCTCTGCTGTGCCGCAGCTAGATCAAGGTCCTTTTGCTCTAGAGCTGCCTCCATTTGATCTACAAGGGACATTACAAGACAGATGAACATAAGGATACACATGACATGTCCGCTGAAAATCAGTCGACAAGCTATACGGTTTAATTACCAGACGCTTCATCCTGGGATTTCTTCAAATGATCTCTGGCCAGCTGCAAGTCAAGATTGAGTTGGAACTGCTTCTTCTCAAGATCCGCGAATTTGTCTCCAAACTCGCAAGATTTCTGCATCGACACAACAAGACAGAATTCTAAGACTACAGCCGTGTCAAATAATCAACAGTAGTCTCGGGGACTACACCGAGTGGGTGCACTCAGCGTGCCCCCACTGGTTCTCACTTGGCCGGATCAGTCCTGCCCGAGCAAACAAAAAGAGAGAGACTGATAAATTTTGTTCTCAGACCATGGCCGACTACCAACAGTCGACCACGGTCTCAGGGACTACACCCAGTGGGTGCACTGAGCGTGCCCCAGTGGTTCTCACTCGGCCGAATCAGTCCTGCGCGAGTAAGAAGAGTTCGAAACAAATGAACAAGACAAATTCTAAAGACCACATCCGACTGACTTTAGTCAACCTTGGCCTCGGGGACTACACCTAGTGGGTGCAGTCGGCGTGCCCCCACTAGTCCAATCGACTCAAGACTGATTGCGTTACAAGAGCTAAAGCTACAAGAACAAACACCCATTGGGTGTAACATCATCTTATGAACAAAGCAGCAATTTTCAGAACGAAGATTGCAACAACACAGCAAACCAGTCGGAAAAGACAAACCTGGACATTGATTCGTAGTGCCGAGCTGGCATTATAGGCAGCCATGCTAGCCTCATACGCCGCCTTCGTCTGCTCCATCATCAATCCCGCCTGACGAACGGCCTCCTGGGCCGCATTCATGGGGTCCTCCGGGACGTGATGTGTGGTGAAGAGAACGGACGGTGGAGCAGTCACAGGGTGAGCAGCTGGATCAGCCGACGAGGAGGGACGGACAGTCGACACAGGAACGGCAAAGGAGACCGTGGTCCGGGCCACGTCCCCCTGTTGCTGGGCCTCAGAGCCAGATGGTGTCTTCTGACCCCTCCTTCCTGTGCCTCGTCGAGTCACCTCCGCGCGCTCCTCCTTGTCGTCATTGTCGTCAGGAAGCTCAATGACATTGCGTGGCCCTTCAGAAGACAATCATGAAATTCAATCGACTGACAATCCAAATGGGTAAATGACAAAGTGTGGTCGAGAAACCGCGCCTGGGCGGGACATGGCGGCGTCAGTGGTCTTGTCGTGGAATTAGCACGGCAGATGTCCGGTTTAGAGGACTTAGGTGTGGAGCCATCGCGCGGGTTAACTTGAAGAGGTTAAAAGCACACAAAGGACACAGAGGGTTTATACTAGTTCGGCCCCTTCGATGAAGGTAAAAGCCTACGTCTAGTTTGGTTTGGTATTGCTTGGGCGTCGATGAACAGGGAGCAGATTGCTTGCCTGTCTCTCGACGGATTGTTGCTTGTCCCTGAACCGTCGCCGGGCCATTCCTTTATATAGGAGGCAATGCCCGGTCCGGTTTACAGAGTCCCGAGGCCGGCTCATACTCGTGTCCGCCTTGTTCTCTATTCTTTCTTCCTTGTATCTCAAGTTACATGGTAGGACGGTTTATAAACCGTAAACTTTACACATGGGCCCTAAGCCTTCATGGGCCGTAACCTCTACTGAGCTTATAACAACACAACTACATTACCATAATCCGGATCTCCCTAGCCGGTTTATACCTGCTAGTCATATCCCTGACATTAGGCCCTAGAGTGATTTGAACTTGTTCATGTCAGTCTTCTAAGTCTTGCATAAACTTCTTCTTTGTATCTTCTCTGCTTTGTAAACCGGCTATGACGTCATCTCTAGAAATCATTTTATTCGGTCGTGACATCACCTCCGCATTTATTGCCCACAGCTGTTTGTTACCTTTTTTAAAGGCTATCCCGAAAATCGAGGCGATAGTAGAATCTTTATCCAATCTCTGACCTCCTCAAATCCCGCGCTTGCCGTTTCACCTCTCAGCCTTTATAAATACCGCTGAGCTTTATAATTTTTCTTCCTTCCGCTCTTCTTCTTCCTCCGTCGCCCGAAGCTCTGCCGCTGCCTTCGATCTCATCGCCGTCGTCTGCCAGGCCGCTACATCACCCTGAAACGCGTCCAGAGCAACTTTGCCGCCGTCTCCTTCCGTCTCAGGTATTCCTTTCCTCTCGCTGCAGATCTCTCATCTAGGTTTCCTCCATGGCTTCCGCCATTAGACCTCGAAGCTTTGCTGTTCATCTTATACGTCATGTCTGTAGTAGATTCCAACTCTGGATTTGCTTCGAACGTGCCCCTGCTCCGTAGTTTAGACTTAGATTCAGATCTTTAAATTCACCCTTAGATTCATTTGCTCTGTAGAAAACCTTCGTAGTTCTTCCTGTGATAGACTTGCGTATATTTCATCTTTTTCTTACTACTCAGATCTATTTTTACTTTAGCCTTCTGTAGAAACCTGTTTCTTCGTCTTGATAAATCTGCAAGTTACTCGCCGGTTTAACCAATCATATATTGCTCTTGCAAAACATCAATCATGAGTCCGACGGTTTAGCTTCTTCTTTTTTTTGTTATCATAAACCGGTAGCAGCTCGTCTCCCACCTGCTTCCGGGTTGTCAATGCCATTAGTCCCCTGTCTAAACCGTCGATGTAAGTTGATAACACACTCCGGATTATGCTTCAGCACTTGAATAATCCGGATTTTGTACTTTATTTTTTCAGTGTTTTCCTTTTGCTCACATGGCTGCCAAGCAGTTTGTTTCCTGCAACTGGGTCCCTTCCCGCATTACGGAAGAGGATTTAACCAATGCTGCTTCGATTGGTATTCTGGGCCCCCAAGCAGTTCTGAAATGGTGGGCCCCAGGGGATGAGTGTCCTCCTACCCCCAAAGAAGGAGAAATTATTGTTTTCTTTGATCATCTGGCCTGGGGTTTTAGCCCGCACGGTTCAAAGTTTTTCCGGGATGTGCTGGCCGCCTTTCAACTTCACCCTCAGGACATAGGTCCCAACTCCATATCAAACGTCTGCAATTTTCAAGTCTTCTCCGAGGTGTACCTTCAAGAAGAGCCGTCAGTGGACTTGTTCCGGGATTTTTTCCACTTAAACCGGCGGACAGAGTTTACTGTCAGACCACATCTAGAGCTGGGTGGTGTCAGTATTCAGAAGAGAAGAGATGTGGTTTTTCCTCATGCTGCTCTCCATACACACCCAAGGACTGGAATCAATCCTGGTTTTATTGCAAGGATACCTCGCCTGAAGGAGAAAACCCAGTGCCAGGTTACCGCGAACATCGTCTTCCGGAAGATCATCCCTTGCCATAGCGTCTTACTTCCTCCGAGCGAGCCCGGCTTGCCCCTCAGCTTGCCAAGCTCAAGGCCTTTATGGCCAACGGTTTGACCGGAGTCGACTTCGTTCGTTGTTGGCTTGCCTGCAGTATCCTTCCTCTAAGCCGGTGCTCCGGTCTCATGTATCAGTATACCGAAAGGACGGATGACCCTCAACGCCATATCGACGTAATGCTTCCTGAGAAGGAAGTTACTGAATCCGCCAAAAAAACTGCTTAATATCACTCTGGAAGAATGCAGCCAAACCGGATTGGCTCCATACTATGAGAAGAACAAACTGCCAGCCGTAAGTTAATCTCTTCAGTTGGTTTCTAATCCGTTCATATCAATTACCTTTGTATTTATTTTTCCTCTTCTGCATAGGGCAACGATCCGTTTTGGAAAAGAAAATCTCAAGACAAGTCAGCTAAACAGCCACGCCGGAAAATGTGCGCTATCAAGAAGAAGAAGGCTGCCGCTGGCTCCGGTTCACATCTTGAGGAGGATGATCCGGATTCTGAGGTATGGGTTGATCCTGATATGTTTTGATCACTTTTTATCCAGATTTATGTTAACAGTGCCTTTTCACAGGATTTGGCCGAAGGAAGTAAAGCGGCAGAAGTTGAGGTAATCTCTCTTTCTTCAGATTCTGAACCACCGGTGCCCAAAATTCATAAGGCATCCCAGAAGTACCCTTTTTCTCATCCTTACGCTCAACTAGACCCCAAACTTCTTTTGAAGAAGCAGCAACATGAAGCCCGCCGGACTACACGCCATAGTGGCCATGTAGTAGAATCTTCCGGAATATCTCTCACTTCGGCCCGGAGGTGCCGCTCTGAGGTTTTACTTTTTCCAACTCTTCTTCATCCCAAGGCCGGACTTATACGCAAACCGCTTAAACCGTCTGATCCTAGCTATCAGGAGACACCTTTATCATCTTCCGGTGAATCGACTACCACACAGGTGCCAGTACTGAAAACTGTACCTGGGTAAGCCCTTTTCCTCATCCGGTTTATATTTGTATTTGTACTTTATAACTCTGATTGCTTCTTCAATTTCCTTCAGCAAGCCCAAGCCTTGCAAAAAGGCAAAGGCCACTAAAGCGGCTGTCGAGACTGCTGCTGTTGATCCGGTGGCTGATCCGGATGAAGTCATCCCTCCAGAGAGCGAGCCGGCCATTCAGCTTGATGACCCTGCTCCCATAGATCATGACTACATTGTTGCTCCTGAAGATATAAATGTAGAAAATGTCATTGAACCGGCGAGTCCTGTCCGGGCTAGCCCTCCTCGGACTAGACCGGCTCCTGCTAGTCCGGCTCATACTACTGTCCCTTCGTAGCCTGCCACTGCTTCTCCGGATGTTCAGGTAATCGGGACAGGTTTTACCGCTCCCGCTGAGCCTATCGTTTTAGCCAAGCACACTGCTAAAGCGGAGAAGCTTCAACAAGAGAAGGGCAAGTGGAGCACGGACTTGTCCAATTATGCCGAACTGAGTGCCCAGGAACTTTATTCCGGGTATTTGAACCGGCTTCATACCAGCCACGACTATGAATTGGGCTTGGTTATGAAGGACAAATACGAGGTACCTTACTTGTCTTTGTTTTGCCTTCTTTATACTTCTGTCTTTATGCCATAATAGCCCCCAAGTGCCGGTTTAACTTCGTTTTAGGTGAACCGGTACTTCCAATATGTATGAAAATGATCTTACATTAGCCCCCATGTGCCAGGGGCATAACTTCTTTTATGTGCCTGGGACTTGTCTGAGTCTCTCTTTCGATACTTCAACTGCCCATTAGCCCCCAATTGTCAAGTAGATAACTTGCTTATGTGCTTGAGACTTATCTTTAATTGTTATCTGCTCCACTTGGTTTTCTCGTAGGCTGACTTGACCCGGAGGGCTGCAGAAGTAACTGAACTCCGGAACAGACTTGCTGTCACTAAAACTGCTTCTCTCAAGGCCAAAGATGAACTGGCGCTGAGCTTAACCAATGCTGAAAAATTGAAAAAGGATTTTGAAGCGGAGCAGACAGCCTGGGAAGTGCAGAGGAATGCTCTTGAAAAAAGAGCAAAGGATGCTGAAGAGGCCCTTAACCTGGTGACGCAAGAGCTGACCGGTTTAAGGCAGCAAATAGAGCTTATGACCTCTGTTGTCTTTGGTAAGTACTTAACTTGCATATGCTTTCATCTCTGCAATCTTTATTCTGCTCCGGTTTAACTCTAATAATCATGTGCAGGGCGACGCATTACCCATCTTGGGGATGACCTCCGGAAGAAACTCAAGGCCTCGTATACTCTGGTTGAGCAGCTGTATTCCGGCGCTCAAAGGATTATAAGCGCGATGTCTCATTATAAAGCGGCCCCCACCACTATCCAAGGTACTTTGGAGAAGCTTTCTATATTGCCAGTACGCTTGGAAGAGGTGAAGAAATCTGCTGCACGGGCCGGCTCTCTTGTAGCGCTGACCAGAGCCAAGGCGTGGGTTCTGGACTTTGATCCGGAAGAAGCTATGAACGGGTACCCCAGCACCAAGGAGGATGGATTGGCCTTCTCTGGCAAAGACCTTCATGCTTTGACTAAAGAAATGCGTCCACTTGCGAGCAAGCTTGCTGATGAAGCGGACCTGACCAGGTATCATCCGGCATACGACTTAAAAAATAAGCGGGTGGACCGGCCGGTTTATGACACCGAGAATCTAATCCCGCCAGTGCGGGCCCATACTTTCGCCACAGATGTTGATCCGACCGATCTCATTACTGAAGAGATGTACTTTCGTGCATTATCCAAGATCGACTGGCGCGTTCCTGACTTTCAGCCGCTTCAAGAGGACGAAGAAGTTCCGGAACAAGTCAATCCTCAGCCTTCCCAGCAGGAAGAAGCATAAGTCGCTTCGCTTTATTTTTATCTGCTGTAATCCATTGCCGAAAAACTTTAATCCGTCCAGGCCTTCAAGTGCTTTGTAATAGGATAGCTCGAAACATTTTCTGTCTTAATCCGGATGTCAGAGTTTTGATTTGGCATCCGCCAATTTTAATCCCTTGTCTGCTATGGTTGATCCTTTTATATTAGCTGCATCTGCATAGATAATACTGAAAAAATGTCATGGCGGTTTACCGCCGGACCGATTAAAGTGCTCTCACAAGCATATATATATATATATATATATATATATATATATATATATATATATATATATATCAAACAAGTATCTGCTTTATACTTTAGAAATACTTTCATACCTTTAACTAAGTATGCTTGACATCCTTAATCCGGTGGACATTGTAAATTCTGAGGAAGCTCTTGGCTCTGTTGGTATTTGCCCAATGATTATTCCGGGTTATAATAATTACCGGTTTAAATAATGCTGGAGCTCTATGGCCAGACTTTTGTAAATACGTGGTCAACTTTGAAGTTGCCCAGCTCCGGATCAAAAAACCATAGAAAATATTGAAAAATCACAAAACACAAAACACAGTTTGCAAATAAGAGCATGTAGTCGAGGCTTTTTACGAGCTGCCAGGCTTCATATGTGCCAATCAATGGGTGCGACCCAAAGGGCTATGACTCTTTTCTTTTGCCATCAAAGGATGTACTCCAAGGGGCAAGAACTGTTCCTTTTGCCATCAAAGGATGTACTCCAAGGGACAAGAACATATTTTCTTTTGCCATCAAAGGGAGTGATCAACCAAGGGGCAAGAATTTTTGCATTTGCCATCAAAGGAAGGATCCCTAGGGACAAGAACAGTTTTTTCTTTTGCCAGCAAAGGGAGTGATCGACCAAGGGGCAAGAATTTTTGCATTTGCCATCAAAGGAAGGATCCCTAGGGACAAGAACAGTTTTTTCTTTTGCCATCAAAGGGAGTGATCAACCAAGGGGCAATAACTTTTGCATTTGCCATCAAAGGAAGGATCCTTAGGGACAAGAACAGTTTTTTCTTTTGCCATCAAAGGGAGTGATCGACCAAGGGGAAAGAATTTTTGCATTTGCCATCAAAGGAAGGATCCCTAGGGACAAGAAAAGTTTTTTCTTTTGCCATCAAAGGGAGTGATCAACCAAGGGGCAAGAATTTTTGCATTTGCCATCAAAGGAAGGATCCCTAGGGACAAGAACAGTTTTTTCTTTTGCCATCAAAGGGAGTGATCGACCAAGGGGCAAGAATTTTTGCATTTGCCATCAAAGGAAGGATCCCTAGGGACAAGAACAGTTTTTGCCAATCGATGGATGTTATCCAAAGGGTGTTGATGTGAAGACAATCATGTAAACCGGACCAGAAGAGATTTTAGCGAGGATTCACATGTGATCCGTAGCCCCCTAGTGATCCTGGAGGTAGGGTTCCTATGAAGGAGCTTGCACTTTGAAAGGCAGGTCATGTTTGGTCCCTCCTGCATAACAAAATAGACTGTTCGAAATATCTGAAATAACTTTCATAAGACAAATATTTAGAAGAAAAAAGGCTGATCCACCGGTTTACCGAGGGTGCCTGTTTATTTATTAATCATAATATATATAGGATACATAAGGCAGAGCTCATGGCTCAGGTGTAGTAAGGCCGCAGGAGGGCAATGTTCCATGGCCTCTTTGTCTCTTCTTCTGATGTCCGTGAGTATTTGTGCTCTCGAACGTCCACCAGGTAGTATGAACTGTTGTGTAGGTTCTTGCTGACCACAAAGGGCCCTTCCCAAGGTGGGGATAACTTGTGCATGTTTGTCTGGTCCTGGATGAGCCGGAGTACCAAGTCCCCCTCCTGGAAAGTCCTGGTTTTAACCCGGCGGCTGTGATATCTGCGCAGGTCCAGCTGATAAATCGTGGATCGTGCTGCTGCTATGTCACGCTCTTCATCTAGCCGGTTCAAACTATCCTGTCTTGCCTGCTCATTGGCCGTTTCAACATAAGCTGCCACCCGTGGTGAATCGTGGCGGATATCACTTGGAAGAACCGCTTCAGCTCCGTACACCATGAAGAAAGGTGTGTAGCCTGTGGACCTGTTCGGCGTAGTATTGATGCTCCAGAGGACAGAGGGCCATTCCTCAACCCAGCACCCTGGTGTTCTTTGCAAGGGAGTCATAAGCCGGGGCTTGATACCTCACAAAATCTCTTGATTGGCCCTTTCAGCTTGACCATTGGATTGAGGGTGAGCTACAGAAAACACATCTAGGCGAATATACTCTCTTTGACAAAACTCTTCCATCTCTCCTTTAGATAAATTGGTGCCATTGTCAGTGATGATGCTATGTGGAAGGCCAAACCGGAAAATTACCTTCTTGATGAATTTAACCGCTGTTGCTGCATCACACTTGCTCACAGGCTCTGCCTCAATCCACTTTGTAAACTTATCCACAGCGACCAGCAGATGAGTTTTTTGATCTTGGGATCGTTTAAAAGGACCAACCATATCAAGCCCCCATGTCGCAAACGGCCAAGTAATTGGAATCATCCGCAGCTCCTGTGCCGGAACAAGAGCACGCCGTGAAATTTTCTGACAAGCATCGCACATCCGGAGTAGATCCTCCACATCAGCATGGGTTGTCAACCAATAGAACCCATGACGGAAAAGCTTTAGCTACCAAGGATTTTGAACCGGAGTGATGACCACAATCCCCCTCATGAATCTCTCGAAGGATGTCACAGCCTTCCTCGGATGATACACACCGCTGAAACGCTCCAGAAACGCTGCGATGGTGAAGTTCCCCGTTTACAATTGTCATGGATTTGGATCACCGGATTGTCTGCCTTGCTTCAATATCATCATCTGGCAACTCCCCACGGCTTAGATATGCCAAGTAAGGGAGCGTACAATCCGGAATAACATGAAGTGCCGCAACCAACTGCGCTTCCGGATCAGGAACAACCAAATCTTCCATCGATGGTACCTGAACTGATGGACTGTGTAGCTCATCCAAAAAGGTATTCGGTGGCACCGGTTTACGTTGAGAACCCAGCCGGCTTCGAGCATCGGCCGCTTCATTCTTTCGCCGGTCTATGTGATCCACCTGATATCCTTTGAAATATCCTCCGACTGCTTCAACTTCTCGTCTGTAGGCTTCCATGAGAGGGTCTTTAGAATCCCACTTGCCGGATACTTGCTGTGCCACTAAGTCTGAACCACCAAAACACTTGACCCGGCTCAAGTTCATTTCCTTAGCCATCCGCAAGCCATGAAGCAATGCCTCATATTCTGCTGCATTATTAGTACAAGGAAACATTAGACGGAGGACATAACAAAATTTGTCACCTCACGGGGAAGTTAACACAACTCCAGCCCTCGAGCCTTCTAATTGTCTTGAACCGTCAAAGTGAATAGTCCAGTATGTATGATCCGGCTTTTCCTCTGGTGCTTGCAACTCTGTCCAATCATTGATAAAATCTACCAATGCTTGGGATTTGATAGTGGTGCGTGGCACATACTTCAATCCGTGTGGGCTAAGCTCAATGGCCCACTTTGCTACCCTGCCAGTGGCTTCTCTATTCTGGATTATATCTCCCAACGGAGCTGAACTGACAACAGTTATTGGGTGGCCATGGAAGTAGTGCTTCAACTTCCGGTTTGCCATGAACACACCATATACCAGCTTCTGCCAATGTGGGTACCTTTGTTTGGATTCAATGAGAACCTCACTGACAAAATATACCGGACGCTGAACCAGATATTCCTTGCCTGCTTCTTTGCGCTCGACCACGATTGCCACGCTAACTGCCCGGGCATTGGCGGCCACGTATAACAGCAGCGGCTCCTTATCAACAGGGGCAGCAAGGACCGGTGGTTCTGCCAGTTATCACTTCAAGTCCTTAAACGCGGCGTTTGCAGCGTCGCTCCATATAAACCGGTCTATCTTCTTCAGCATCTGATAAAGAGGAATTGCCTTCTATCCCAGACGACTGATGAATCGGCTCAACGTTGTAATCCGGCCGGCGATACGCTGGACATCATTGATGCAAGCTGGTTTAGTCAAGGACGTGATTGCCTTGGTCTTCTCCGGATTGGCTTCTATTCCTCTGTTTGACACCAAGAATCCAAGGAGCTTGCCAGCTGGAACACCAAAAGCGCATTTCTCCGGATTAAGCATCATTTTATAGGCCCGAAGGTTATCAAAGGTTTCCTTGAGGTCCTCTATCAACGTCTCCTCCTTCCTTGATTTTACCACGATGTCATCCACATAGGCATGGACATTTTCCCTATTTGCCCCTTAAGATAGTTCTGTACGCAACGCTGGTAAGTTGCTTGGGCACTCTTGAGCCCAAAAGGCATAGATACGTAGCAAAAAGCACCAAAAGGAGTGATGAAGGCTGTCTTCTCCTGGTCTTTAATCGCCATCTTGATCTGATGATATCCTGAATATGCATCCAAAAAACTTAGCCGCTCACATCCCGCCGTAGCATCAATGATCTGATCAATACGGGGGAGAGCAAAAGGATCGGTTGGACAAGCCTTGTTTAAGTCTGTGTAATCCACACACATCCTCCACTTTCCATTTTTCTTTAATACCAGAATCGGATTAGCCAACCACTCCGGGTGGAATACCTCAACTATGAACCCTGCGGCCAAGAGCCTGGCCACTTCTTCACCTATAGCCTTGCGCCTTTCTTCGTTGAAGCGGCGCAGATACTGTTTGACCGGTTTGAACTTCGGATCAATATTAAGACTGTGCTCAGCGAGTTCCCTCGGTATACCTGGCATGTCAGAAGGTTTCCATGCAAAGATATCCCGGTTCTTACGGATGAACTCGATGAGTGCGCTTTCCTATTTAGGGTCAAGGTTAGCGCTGATAGTGAACTGCTTGGATGAATCGCCCGGTACAAAGTCGACTTGCTTGGTTTCCTCTACCGATTTAAACTTCAATGTCGGATCATGCTCTATAGTTGGCTTCTTCAACGGGGACATATCTGCCGGATCAACATTGTCATTTTAGAATTTCAACTCCTTCGTAGCACATACTGCCTCTGCATAAGCAGCGTCTCCTTCCTCGCACTCCAATGCGATCTTGCGACTTCCATGAACCGTGATGGTTCCTTTGTGACCCGGCATCTTGAGCTGTAGATAAACATAGCACGACCTAGCCATAAACTTGGCGTAAACCGGCCGTCCAAATAGCGCATGATATGGGCTCCGGATCTTTGCCACTTCAAAGGTTATTGTTTCTGACATGGAATCCTGTTCATCTCCAAAGGTAACTTCTAGATCAATTTTCCCAACTGGGTAAGCTGATTTACCTGGCACTACTCCATGAAACACCGTATTTGACTGCCTTAGCTTCTTGTCCGTTAATCCCATGCGACGGAAGGTCTCGTAATATAAGATGTTGATGCTGCTGCCGCCGTCCATGAGTACCTTAGTGAATTTGTAGACAATCACCTGTGGTGCCACCACTAAGGCCAACTGGCCCGGATTATCGATCCGCGGCGGGTGATCCTCTCTGCTCCACACAATAGGTTGTTCCGACCAGCGCAGGAAACGTGGTGTTGCCGGTTCAACCGCGTGTACCGCCCGCTTTAGGATTTTTTGATCTCGTTTGCACAAACTCGTAGCAAACACATGATACTGTCCACTACTCAGCTCCTTTGGATTACTCTGATATCCGGATTGCTGCTGCTGCTGACGCTGCTAATTGCCTTGGTTATTGTGATTACCCTGGCCATGCTGTTGGTTGCCTTGGTTATTGTAACCACCCTGACCATACTGATGGTTCCCTTGGTTATTGTAACCGCCCTGACCATGCTGATGATTGCCTTGGTTGTAACCATTATTGCCACCATGATATCCTGATCCGGAACCATTACCCTAGTGACCCGGACCATAAAATCCGGGACCTGAACCGCCGCCCGGTGGTCCGTTGTTGAATCTGGCCCGGTTCATGGCCTCCATCATGACCGGGCATTGCCCCCATGTGTGTTTAGCTGGGTGTTCCTCTGTACTGTGCTTCGGGCAAGGCTCGTTCAACTGTTGATCCAGATTAATGAATCCTCCGCCGCTCTGCGGGGGCGGTTTACCCTTGCGGCGCTGAAAGTTTCCTTGAACATTGGTGTTGGCCACAAAATCAGAGCCACCTTTTGCCTTCCGCTTACCATTGAAGCTTGTTCCTGCCCGATTAACCTGCGCCAGCTTACCAGCTTTATTTGCCTTTCCGGATTTGTCTCCCTCCGCTTCTGGGTATTTAGTGTTTTTAGAGTCCCCATACTTCACCAGAGCGCTCATGAGTGTCCCCATGTCATTACAATCCCGCTTGAGCCGTCCCAGTTTCCGCTTCAGAGACTCGAACCGGCAATTGTTTTCTAGTGTTACTATTGCCGTACTGGGACTGATACCATTCGAAGAGCGTAAGATTTCCGACACTCGCCGCACCCATGTGCTCGTAGGCTCCTGCTCTCCTTGAACACATGCCGCTAAGTCTACTACTGACAGTGGTTGCTTGCACGTGTCCTTGAAATTTTTGATAAACTGGCGGCGCAACTCACCCCATGATCCGATGGAGTTAGGCGGTAAGCCCTTTAACCATGTCCGGGCTGTACCCTCAAGCATCATGGTAAAATACTTTGCGCATGCCGCTTCATCCACGTCCAGCATCTCCATAGCCATCTCATAGCTGTCAATCCAAGCCTCTGGAGCCAAATCTGCTGTATAGTTAGGCACCTTACGTGGACCTTTGAAGTCCTTGGGTAACCTTACGCTTCGTAAAGCGGGAATGAGACATTGCACTCCGAAGGAACTCGCTGTGACTCCCGTCTCTGCTGTGGTTGTGTGAACCGGTGTTGTTTGGCGGATCTCCTCACGGGCAGTAGGTCTAGCCCGGTTCATCGCCTCCTGGGCGTGCGCCTCTGCTCCTGCCGGATTATCTTGCCTGTGACGGTGACGCCTCCGTTCACTACTGGACACCTCCGGTTCATCCTAATGCCTAGTGTAACTCCTGCTGTGTCGGGGTGTTGAATGAAGTCTCTCCCTGCTGTAAGAGTATGCCTGCTGCTATGTCAACGCTGTGTCTAGCAATTCCTTGACCCTGCACGCTTCCGCTGCCACGGGAGATGTTCCCTCAATGGGTAAAGCGACCAGCCGTGAAGCGGCAGCGACAATGTTATCCAAGGGATTTGAGTAATGGCCCGGAGGAGTGGGGACGTGCGGCGTGGACACAACCCGACGGTTTTGCTCCGCGGTTGGTTGCTGAACCGGTGCGCCTGTTGCTGGGGCTCCCCTCCGGTTTACTTCTAGATTATTGCTGGTTCCCGCTCCTGGCGTGCCAAAGAGATTCATCGCCTCATAGACCGGCGGTAGACGAGTCTGGTACCTTCCGTTCCTCACTTCCTGCGCAGAGACCTGATCCATCCTGAGTCAGAAAGCCTGAGAATCCAGCTCTGCTTGCCTTGTTTCTATCGTAGCTTTCTCTGCATCTAGATCCCGCCTGGCTTGTTCAATCCGGCCCTTCAGCTGAAGGATTTCTGCATCATGTTGCGCCTTGTCAGCAGGAGCCACCACTGCTACTGCACGGGTTGTTAACTCCTCCACTAAGGCGGATAGAGCGTCAGAGGGCGAGGGGGCTTGGCCGCTCCCCCCTGCACCAGCTACCTCTGCTGTGAACGCCCCGGTCACCGAGGGCTGCAGCACAGATTGCGATCCGGCCATAAAGACAGCCACCCGGTTTGGCGGATCAAAGGAGTCCGGAATACTATCACCATCGGATACCCCCTCGGATCGACCGTCCTGCAACAGATACAAGGATTCAGTCTCTCCAGATGAAGATTCATCGTCGGAATAGACAACTGTCTCGCCACCAGAATCCGATCCGTCCTCGGCTTGGACTCCATGTATCGCTCCAACGAAAATGCGCTCCATGGCAGGCTGAATCCGGGCCGATCTCGCACGCTGAGCCGGCTCGACAATGTTGGGGAAGATGTCCGGCTCAGGTCCCGGTTCACCAATCTTTCCGATGAAGATGTGGATGCCGCCGAAGGGAACCCTGTACCCATATTCGATTGAATCGGCCTCTGGGCTCCAGCCTGCATCGTCGATGTAGATCCGGCCGTGGCGACTCTGGGTCATCCGGCCGACCGCGTAGCCCTTGAGTCCTTCAAAGCTGCCCTTCAAGAACTTGAAACCATCGTGCGATAGCCCCACGGTGGGCGCCAACTGTCGTGGAATTAGCACGGAAGATGTCCGGTTTAGGGGACTTAGGTGTGGAGCCATCGCGTGGGTTAACTTAAAGAGGTTTAAAGCACACAAAGGACACAGAGGGTTTATTCTAAATATATCAACAACTGTGGGAGATAGGTGAGGGAAGGATGGCGACTCCCACCGCCCACCGCTCCCACCCACCATCTCCGGCGATCTGCCCACACCACCTCTAATCTGAGGTTCTTCTCCGATCAATCTCTTCGGCGTCTTCTCCTCGTTCTGGTGATATAATTTTCTTATGGCGATCTACTCTGGATCAACCCTTGGCTTGGATTTCTCCAAGGGTTTTGAGTTTGCGGACAAGGTTTTCAGATCTACTGGTCTCACCATTCATCCTATGGATGACGCTGGTCATTTCACGATGGTTGTTTCTTTTGGGAGACATGATTTTCGTCTCACAGAAGGTTCTGTTGCGGCGGCCTTGGAGGCGGCCATTGGAGGTTCTGTTATTGAACTGGGAGTTTCATACATTCATGACAAGGTCTATTCTTTTAATGTCTCCTCTAAGCAAGTTGGTTTCCTGGTTCTTAATCTCCGTTCTTTTACTTGCTTAAACTTCAAATGTTATTTCAATCTTTGGGGTCGTGGTGGCCCTAATTGGGAACGTGAGTTCCACCGTTGGAATCTAGAATGTGATGCAGAGTGGATCCTTATTAGTCCATCCAAGAGACGAGCTGCTCTTGGCATGCTAGCCATGCATCACCCACCGCGTAAGTCTTCCATTCGATCGGGTGCGAAAGTTCAGAAGAGGATTTCCTTTGCTACAATGCAAAACTATGATGCTTGCAAAGGCTATAGATACCCCGCAACACAGGCTGAGATTGACACCATCATTGAAGCGGGTTATGAAGTTTCTGCCCACGAGAGGGTAATCATTCATCCCTCGCCGCCGGCGGGTCTGCGTTGGACGACGGTGTCGCCTCCGATTATTTTTGTTACGGTTCAATTTGCGGATTTCATTCCTAATTGTGCGCCGGCTTCTTTGCAACCACGGGATCTGCATGCCCGAGATTCGTTGCTGGTTTCTCCCATGTCCATCCCGGAATCGCCGGCTCCCCATGTTGGGCCTTCTGTGTCTGGGCCGATTGCGCCATCCGGCCCTGAGTTATCATCGTCGCAGGAGGCGCGTGATCAATTTAATGATATGGTGGATGACATGGTGGCCCGTGTGTTAACATGCTCTTAATGTTTGCAACAGGGCCACATGTCAGCTTCTTGTCCTGTTTGTCTGGCTTGCACTCGTGCTGGTCACCGAAGCTATCAATGCAAGCAATGGGCTACGGATAACGGTTTTGTTTGGAAAGTTAAAACAAAGGTGTCGCAAAATCTTGGTACATCGAAGGAGGTGGAATCAGTTCTTGCCACGAGTCCTATTCCTATTCTACCTCTTCGCGTCTCCACGATTTTAGAGACGACCTCCCACGCGCACCAGCAGCGTCCTGTCCCATCACTGCCGCCCTCCCCCGTTGGCCAAGCTTCGTCCTTCACACCACCTCCCACCTTGCTGCCTCCATCGTCCATGGCCAACTTCGCCATTAACCCTGCGGAATTCCTACCGCCGAGCTTTGATGTCATTGATGGAGGGCCAACAAGGTTGCCACGGACGTTTCTTTCTCCGGCGGTTGCTCCAGATCAACACCACGAGCAGTATGCTATTGGCATCGTTGAGCCCCCTCCGCCGCCTGGTCAGATTCTGCAGTTCCGCCAACTGGTTAGTGATTTTTTCATGAATCATCTTCATCGAGATGTTCTTAGTGACCAGCAGTGGATCGAAGGTGTTGGTTTATTTGAGTTTAGAAGTACTGCTTCTCGACACGCTATCATGGATCATCCTCCCTATGACCTTGGTAATGGTCACTTTGTTCGTTTCATACCACACAACCACGACATTAATTACAGAGCTACCCAAGGATTTCGTAGAGGCTGGCTTATGATCTTGGGGATTCCGCTGGATTATCGCAACTCCAAATACATATCTGATGCAGTCAGTACCTTTGGTCGCTATCACCAGTGGCATCAGGATGATCCTCGCATGGTTCGCACACTTGTTTATGCTTCTTTTCCCTGCCCCGAGCAAGTTCCGCGTGATATTGTCTATCGAGAGTATGGTGATTTTGGGGCCACAAGAATCTCATGGACTGCTCCTGTTTATGTCCTCTCGGCGGAGTTCGCTGACATTCTTCCTGCGGATGAAGATCCAATGCCGCTGAATGGCAATCCGCACCCTTTGCCTGGGCAACTGCAGTTTGATAATCTGAACTTTGTTATGCTTGAATTTCCTCAGTTAGGATGGAATGAGCCCCAGCTAGCTTGGAATGAGCCACCTGAGCCGCAGCAGATCAACGAGGAGGTGGTAGTTGAGGATTGGGTCCAAGATGACAACCCTCAGGAGGTCTCGCAGGAATCTGTAGTGATGGATAATTCTGGGCCAGGTCAAAGTTCCGACAGTGACAGTCATGCTCTTGCAGTGTACCAGCCACCTGCTCTTCAGCCGCCGATTTTTGTTGGCCGCATTCTTACTGTTTATGGCCCTGAGATTCCCCCGCAGATGCTTTGGACTCGCTGCTTCTCTCACATGATGCTTTTTGTGGAGTCTTTGCATATTCCTAAAGGTATGCCTCTGCTCAGTCCTATCCAGCCGATTTTTTTTCCAAAGGGTTCCTGGGAGGTTTCTTTCTCCACTACGTGGCTATGCAATGAGCTAGTGTTTCTGCCGCCTGCACTTTGTTCTTCCGAGCCTGTGATCACAAAGCCAAAAGTTGTCCGCTCTCTATGTTTTGATGAGGTTGCAGCTTCCAGCGATGCAATGGCAACGTCTGATCCTCTGACTGAGGTGGAGATGGATACTTTCAGTTTTACTGCGACAGCAAAGAAGACTTGGAAGCGCAAGTTTTCTGCAGTGGTGGAATCTCAGGTCAGGCGTAGCGCTCGGCTGTCTGCACTTAGGGATGGTTTCAGGCACAGTGTGCCGAAGCCAGTCCCTCTGAAGAAACCTTCGGCCAAGCCACTGAAGAAGAGGAAGGTGCAGGAGCACAATTCTGACGACGCGACAGCTGCAGTTCCACCGCCCACACCAATTCGAGTTCTTCAGCAGATTGGGCAACACCTTGGCATTGCTCCAGAGAAGATTTCTGCCGACAAGCTTAATGCTGCATCGGCATCTTCGGCTCATGATGATTAGCCTGTTATTCATGCTGGGTTTATGGTTAACCCCTGTTAAAACCATCTATCTCGCTAGTTTATTATTTTCAGTTCTTGAAGTTAGTTGCTACTTGAAGTTCTGGAAGTGTCGTGGAATTAACACGTCAGATGTCCGGATTACGGACTTAGTGGTGAGGCCGCGCATCTATGTAGTAGCTTGAGAGGGGTTGAGTGGAATCGAGAGGCGCGATGCAAGACACGGATTTAGACAGCTTCGGGCCCCGGGAAACATCATCCGGTAATAACCCTACATGCTGTTTGAGGCTAGGTCTCATTATCATGGTGTCGCCGGTAAACCGGCTCTTGGTGTCTAACCCTAGAAACTTGTCTGCTTGTCTAACTTGTGAGAACTTGTCCTCTTTGGGGAGCCCTGCCCCTCCTTATATATGTTGAAGGGGAGGCTTTACATGACTAGTCCTAGTAGGACTAGGATTGATCTATTACAAGGAGTCCTAGTCTTGCTTCCTTTGTATGAGAATATTCCTTGCGCTTTATTATTAAACCGGCCCACTATTAATATAAACCGGCCTTCTAGGCCTTGGGCCTTGTCATCCATAATCCATACGCCGGGTTACCAGTGAGTAATATCATTTAGGCAGGTTGCTTGTAAACCGTCTGGTGATAACGGATTGCCAGTGAATCACCAATTGTAAACCGCCAAGTCCGACTGGGTTATAATTCCGGCCGGTTCATACCACGGGGGTATATCCCCGACATTAGCCCCCAAGTTTAGCTTGGATTTGTCCATGGTAAACTTATGCTGTAGAACAAGAACAAATTTGATAGGTTGTGCTCCGGGTTAAGAATTTCTTGTAAACCGGCATCTGATCATCCTTAAGTCCTTGTCCTTTTCTTCTTCTAGAAAATCCGGGTCAACAGACCAACTTCATAATCAACTTGCTTGCATAAGAAATATTGTAAATGAAGAATCCATTTGAATCGGCCTTTTAATGCTCTGACTTGACAAAAATATTGATCTTCAAATATTCCATTGATATCCAACCGGTTTGGAGATGTAGAACTTGTCGGTTTATGATTGCCAAAATTGCCGGGTCACACAATTAATCTGATTTGCCAGAACTGAAAATTTGAAGATGTTCCTCCTTTATATGCATATTACCTATAGCCCCCAAGTGCCGGGTCATTATGTAATAATGAGCAGGGACTTTGTATATACTTCATTGAAAATTGCCTTGTATAATCTTGAAGAAATCCGGATTGTTCATCCCAATCACTATGAAACTGAATATTCCATATTATGTAGCCCCCAAGTGCCGGGTTATTATGCAATAATGAGCAGGGACTTTGTAGATATAATTATTGAAATGAACATTATATAACGTAACTTCCATCGTGGGGTTTGAATCCACGTCCACAAGGTTAAGAGCTTTGTGCTTTACCAACTGAGCAGTGGACCTTTCAATATAATGGATTAATACTTGTGTACCTTGAATTGTTGACAGGAGCGATTGGTAGCCCCCAAGTTCCGGTTTAGCTACATTGAGAAGGTGAACCGGTACTTCCAGATGAAGCAAATGATCTTTCCATTAGCCCCCAAGTGTCAAGTAGACAACTTGCTTGTGTGCTTGAGACTTTTGTCTTTGAATTGCTGCTGTTTACTGCTTCAACTGCCCATTAGCCCCCAAGTGTCAAGTAGACAACTTGTTTGTGTGCTTGAGACTTGTGTATTTGATGTAATGTCAATCTGAATAATGTAGCCCCCAAGTGCCGGGTTGTAAGCCTGAAGCGACTCGGGACTTTTCCTTTGTAGAATAAATCACTTCCATCGTTGAAATAATATCCATTGCGCTTTAAAGCGACTTTGAAGACCTCAATCATAATATTGATAACCATAATAGGAATCCAGCCATGTTTGGCTATTGAAGAATATAATCCGGTTTGAAGACCGGTTCCAATGATGTTTGATCACAATCGGGCCGGGTTAATAAACACCGGTCATTATTTTGTCTTATACTGGCGACTTATAGTCAAAACTAGGCCGGTTTAATAAACACCGGTCATTATAACTGATCATGTACTGCCAATATGTATTTAGAAGCAAGATATTTCATACCTGCGATCAAGTATGCTTGATATTCTTAATCCGGTAGAACCTTAAAATTTCTTGATGAAGATCTTCATGGATTCAATAACAAACCCGGGCTTGATAATAGACACCGGTTTATCTCGTTCTTGAAACTTTGTTCAGAAATTTGTGGCTTGTTGCCTGATGGATGATCCGGGTTATAATGAACACCGGTTTACTCATGCTGGTATTCATGATCCAGACTTTCCACTTTATAGATATGTGGTCAGCTTTTGTAGGTGTTCCACTCCAGTCTAAAGGGTTTAAAACACAAACACAAAAAGACGCAAATTTTGCAAATAAGACCATGTAGTCGAGGCTTTTTAAGAGCTGCCAGGCTCAAAGCAAGGTTCAGCCAATCAATGGGACGTGGATTAGCCAACACTCCCAGGGGGCCTAGCCAATCACTGAACGTGGAATTATCCAACTTTTCAGAGGGCCGAAAGAACCGGAAATAAAAACTGAGCCAATCACTGGGACGCGGATTATCCGACACTCCCAGAGGGCCTAGCCAATCACTGAACGTGGCATTATCCAACTTTTCAGAGGGCCGAATAGAACTATGAAACTGATCCGATCACTGGGAGTAGATGATACCACTCCCAGAGGGCCTCCAGGGTTCCTCCTGAACCGGTGGGTCAATGTACAAACTGAGCCAATCACTGGGACGCGGATTAGCCGACACTCCCAGAGGGCCTAGCCAATCACTGAACATGGCATTATCCAACTTTTCAGAGGGCCGATAGAACTATGAAACTAATCCGATCACTGGGAGTAGATGATACCACTCCCAGAGGGCCTC
>LR738712.1:191445504-191492302 GCA_902687465.1 Secale cereale | reverse complement strand
GCCGACACTCCCAGAGGGCCTAGCCAATCACTGAACGTGGCATTATCCAACTTTTCAGAGGGCCGATAGAACTATGAAACTAATCCGATCACTGGGAGTAGATGATACCACTCCCAGAGGGCCTCCAGGGTTCCTCCTGAACCGGTGGGTCAATGTACAAACTGAGCCAATCACTGGGACGCGGATTAGCCGACACTCCCAGAGGGCCTAGCCAATCACTGAACGTGGCATTATCCAACTTTTCAGAGGGCCGATAGAACTATGAAACTGATCCGATCACTGGGAGTAGATGATACTACTCCCAGAGGGCCTCCAGGGTTCCTCCTGAACCGGTGGGTCAATGTAAACCAATCACTGAACGTGGATTTATCCAACTTTTCAGAGGGTCGGTAGAACTAGGAAACTGATCCGATCACTGGGAGTGGATGATACCATTCCTAGAGGGCCTCCAGGGTTCCTCCTGAACCGGTGGGTAAATCATGAAGCGTCCTCTTTGAGCCGTATGTGACCTCTTGTTCTTCAGAGAGTTTTTACTGCTTCTGAGTATATATTTTCTGCACAACCAGATAAACTGATCAAAGCATCTTATTTTCTTAATGAAAAATGATATATAACAAGAGAAATAATACTCTAGATGGATATCACCTGAGTGAATTTGAACCGGTATGTTGAATAGACCGGATCACAGGTTGGACAGTAAAACGACCGCAGTATCAAAGGCGACTCAATAAATTAAACTGGCGGTGAGGTTGTAAACCGGTGGAGATGAGCAAGTTGTCCTCCATATTGTCAAACGGTGCGGATGCGTGAACCGGCCGTAGTTGTAAACCGGTGCTTGAATCCGCGGAATAACGACGACCACTTGTGTCAAACAATGTTTGGCGTGCCTCCTCCTCCGTGGTATAATACCATTTTATAATGAATAATTTTTCTGATTCGCCTAGATAACAGATGAGTCGGTCGCGGCCTTGTAAGCCGGCACGTGCGGGCGAGTTAATCGCAGGCGCAGACATCTGTGTGCTTAATGTAGACCGGACCGTAAAAAAACAGCGGCGTGCGCTCGTCCATTGGCGGGGGAGTCGGTCGTGGTGTTGGAAGCCAGCGCGCGTGGGCGCGGGCAGACGAACCGGCCGGCGATTGATGTAAACTGCAACACGCCTGCTCCTGAAGCCGTGACATACCTTGACGCTGACCGGCTGCCTCTTTTAATAGTCGCCATGTGTAAAAAATATTACATGCAAAAGTAATTGTGTCGGATGAAATAATACATATTTTTAAAAATAAATAAGGTAAATAGCACCTGGGTTCGTTCACATGACGGATGATCCGTATTTAGCACCGCGAATAATCATCAATGAAATAATGTGCTAATTGTCCATTGAGAGCACGGCAAGCGCCGTGAGCAGCTTGTGGCAGAGGCAGTGGCGAGTCAACGGTGGAGCCTGATTCCGCGGAGACGTCCACGTTCGAGCCACGACTGGACCTGTTGGCTCACGTCCGTGTCTTCTTCTAAGCTGAGGTCTTCTTTTCTTCTTTTGATAAAAAACAAACCAATCATACTAACATCTCCACGTACTAATACTAGTTGCTTGTTTCCAGGATCCGGTTTGTACCAGTAGCACTTGATTTCTTCTCTGACATGCTCGGGTAGCACCGGCGGCTCAAGTGTCCAATTAATTCGCTGGATGTCCGGTTCGTCACCCGTGATGTACGCTAAGCAATCCGGTTTTCAATCAGCTTTATTCTGTTGTATGTATAGCAACCTTGGCCACCAGCAATACGTCTCGGGGATGTAACATCTGACGGTAAACACTAAAAGCCGGACTACTCTGTACTAGTGCCTCCACACGTCATAGTGGATGGGCGGCATAGTAATCGGTGATTTGATTTTTGTCTCTCTCACATAAAGCAGCAGCAGCAGACCAGTACTTTCCTGGGGACTCGACTTGTACGGAGCAGCAGCCACTACGGGTCGGAACAAGGGCCGCCGCAACCTGAGGCGATCCATCAACGGGGCGGAGACGAAGATGGCTCGATAGCCGAGACCAAGTGCGTGCTCCAATCCGTTAGTCAAAAAATTACGTGATGGCGACGGCGACTCGGACGCGTTGGCATGAAACGTAGTAGTAGTACTACTTGGTCACTGTTTTGATTTGATTTAGTCCTCACGCCAGAAATTAACAATGATATAGTACCACTGTTTGCTTCGGGACTTGATCCATTGGCAGTATTTTTTGGAAGCAGGCGCTTCTCCAATGGATCCTCCTCTTTCTAAATGTAATTGACCGGGCCAGTACTTATAGCAGTACTAATAATACTCGTTTTGATCTCCACTTGATTTACCTTTTGTGTCCTCGTGGCGTAGTAGCACCAAACAGCCTCTGCATTTGAGACGCTTGCAAGACTCGGCGAAACTCTCGTCGGTTAAACAGATCATCTCGCGTCGGCAGCGCACAGAACGTCAGACCCAATTATTTTCCATCTCAATCTGGTCTTCGCTATTCCGACCACTCGTCGTATTTGATGATGTAGATTTTTCTGTAATCCGACACGTCACGAGCTTTCGTTCCGTAGAAAAGATCCCTCCAAGAACTCAACACCACTGTGCGCAGGCCCCACGATGGGCGCCAACTGTCGTGGAATTAACACGTCAGATGTCCGGATTACGGACTTAGTGGTGAGGCCGCGCATCTATGTAGTAGCTTGAGAGGGGTTGAGCGGAATCGAGAGGCGCGATGCAAGACACGGATTTAGACAGCTTCGGGCCCCGGGAAACATCATCCGGTAATAACCCTACATGTTGTTTGAGGCTAGGTCTCATTATCATGGTGTCGCCGGTAAACCGGCTCTTGGTGTCGAACCCTAGAAACTTGTCTGCTTGTTTAACTTGTGAGAACTTGTCCTCTTTGGGGAGCCCTGCCCCTCCTTATATATGTTGAAGGGGAGGCTTTACATGACTAGTCCTAGTAGGACTAGGATTGATCTATTACAAGGAGTCATAGTCTTGCTTCCTTAGTATGAGAATATTCCTTGTGCTTTATTATTAAACCGGCCCACTATTAATATGAACCGGCCTTCTGGGCCTTGGGCCTTGTCATCCATAATCCATACGCCGGGTTACCAGTGAGTAATATCATTTAGGCAGGTTGCTTGTAAACCGTCTGGTGATAACAGATCGCCAGTGAATCACCAATTGTAAACCGCCAAGTCCGGCTGGGTTATTATTCTGGCCGGTTCATACCACGGGGGTATATCCCCGATAGGAAGGGTCATCATTATGTGGTGCCTATTTTGCTACTTTTATTTTGGGGTTGTAATGACTAATACTTCCTGTAGAGATTGGAAGGTTTTATGCTGGAATGTGCGTGGGTTAAATTCAGAAAACCGCCAACGTGTTGTTCGTCAGAAAATTGAGGAGAGTGGCTGCTCTGTCATTTGTCTTCAGGAAACGAAATGTGAGGTTATGGACCAATGATTTATCCGCAAATTTTTCCCGCGACGCTTTGATCATTTTGTCTTTGTTCCCTCGGTTGGGGCCTCTGGTGGCATGATAGTGCTATGGAATTCTGCTATTTTTATTGGCAAAATGATAGAATCTCTCAGTTTTGGCATAACTGTGGAATTTCAATCGAGACACAGCTCTGAAGTCTGGACCCTGGTGACTGTTTATGGGCCATGCCAAAACCCTGCTAGAGACAACTTTATCTCATGGCTGTATAATCTTGACATTCCCATAGATGCTAACTGGCTTTTGCTTGGGGACTTCAATTTTCTTAGGTCCATGGACAACAGGAATAGGCCAGGTGGCAATGTTAATGATATGCTTTTATTCAATGAGGTAATTGGGCACCTGGGACTTATCGAGCTTCCTTTGAAGGGAAGAAGATTTACATGGTCAAATATGCAAACTGTACCTTTGTTGGAGCAAATTGACTGGTTTTTCACTACAGTCAGTTGGACCTGTCACTTCCCAAACACTTTGGTGCTGCCTCTAGCCAGATCAACATCAGACCATACTCCTTGTGTGGTTTCCAATAAAACCATGATCCCTAAGGCCAAGATTTTTTGTTTCGAAAATTACTGGGTTGATTTACTTGGATTTATGGACTGTGTTAGTCAAGCTTGGTCTAAACCTGTACACAGGATCTCTTCTGCTGCTATCTTATCTGCAAAATTTAAGAATCTCATATATGCTCTCAAGGTATGGCACACCAACCTTTCTAAAATCAAGAGGCTAATCCAAGATTGCAACAAGGTAATCCTACACTTGGATACTCTTGAAGAGCTTAGACCTTTATACACACCTGAAGCTAATTTCAGAAGGATTGTGAAATTACACTTGGAGGATATCTTAAGACTACAGTTTATTTACTGGAAACAAAGATGCACAATTAGAAACATCAAAGTTGGGGAGGACAATACAAAGTTCTTTCATGTTATGGCAACTGAAAGATTCAGGTCCAACATCATTTCCAGTATCACTGTGGATAATGATATCATATCTGACCATGCTACCATGTCAGCACTATTCTTGCAAGAGTTCAAAGATAGAATGGGTTGTTCCAATTGTATTCACATGGGGTTTGACCTGGACTCCATTATTACAAGAGTGGAGGGTCTAGATGATTTATCTAGGCCTTTTTCAAAAGAGGAAATTGAGCTGGTTATCAAGCAAATGCCATCTGATAGGGCTCCTGGGCCTGATGGTTTCACTGGGCTCTTTTTAAAAAAGTGCTGGAATGTTATTAAGGAGGACTTCATGAAGTTAGTGCAAGAATTTTATGATGGATCTTTAAACTTGGAATGTATAAACACTTCCTTGATAACTCTGATTCCCAAAAAACTAAGCTCTGAAACTATGAATGACTACAGTCCTATTTCTCTCACTAACACATGCCTTAAGTTTTTAACAAAACTGTTAGCTAATAGGCTGCAAGGAGTCATTCTGTCATGCTTGCACAAGAATCAGTATGGATTCTTGAAGTCTAGATCTATCCAAGACTGTTTAGCTTGGTGTTTTGAATATATACATCAATGTCAGACTTCAAAAAGACCTATTGTTCTTCTTAAGCTGGATTTCACTAAAGCTTTTGACACCATTGAACATGAAGCTATTTTAAGAATCCTTAGATACAAGGGTTTCAATGAAAAGTGGATTTCATGGATCAGGACTATCTTATCTTCTGGATCCTCATCAATTCTGCTGAATGGGGTACCAGGAAGCCACTTCCATTGTAAGAGAGGGGTCAGACAAGGGGATCCCATGTCCCCTTTGCTATTTGTTCTAGCTGCTGATCTTTTGCAATCTATGGTGAATGACATGTGCAGCAAAGGAATTCTAACTCTGCCAATCCCTACAAACTGTCCACATTATCCAATTGTTCAATATGCAGATGATACTTTAATTGTTCTTCCTGCTGTAGATCAGCAACTAACTGCCTTGAAGGACATGTTGGATGTTTTTGCAGCTTCAACTGGATTATCAGTCAACTTTGCTAAATCTATGATGGTACCCATTAACCTATCTGCTGATGAGGCCAACAGATTATCAACTCTTTTAGGTTGTAAGCTTGGAACTATGCCCTTTACCTATTTAGGTTTGCCCATGGGTACCACCAAACCTACAGTTCAGGACTTGCTTCCTTTGGTGCACAGAATTGAAAGAAGGCTTTCTGCATCATCTTGTTTTCTTAATCAAGGTTGCAGACTACAACTCCTACAGTTTGTCTTATCTTCTATGCCCATTTATTTCCTTTGCACTCTGGACATTCCAATTGGCATTCTCAAGCCGATTGAAAGAATACAGAGACAATGCCTTTGGAGAGGCAATTCTGACACACCCAAACAGTCTCTTGCTGCATGGAAATTGGTCTGCTTGCCAAAAGATAAAGGAGGTCTTGGGGTGCTTAACCTCAAGGTGCAAAATGAAGCTTTGTTGATTAAATTCCTCCATAAGTTTTACAACCATCATGATATCCCTTGGGTCAACTTGGTCTGGGACTCTTACTACAATGACTCTGTGCCTCACTCCACTATCCTGGTGGATCCTTTTGGTGGACAGATGTTTTCAAATTATCTTCCAAATACTTGTCTTTTGCCAAGCCTTTCCTTGGTAATGGCACCTCCATCTTATTCTGGAATGATCCTTGGCTATCTGACCTCAATGGAGAAACACTGAGTAATTATTCCCCCAGATTATTCTCATATGTGATTGATGGTCAACTTTCTGTGGCTCAAGTGTTGGATCAGGATCTTATGGGGCTTTTTCACTTGCCTTTGTCCACACATGCTTTTGATGAACTGCAGGACCTTCAGACTGCTCTGAGTTCTCAGTGCACTTCACAAGACACTGATAGCTGGATTTGGCCTTTTAATAAAGGATCTTTTAGGCCAAAATCATACTACATTCAAGTTCATCAGCAAATAGTTACTGACCCTATCTTCCCTTGGATATGGAAAAGTGCATGCACAATGAAGATTAAAATGTTTGGTTGGCTATTTCTTAGAGACAGGCTGAACACCAGGGATATGCTGCAACGCAGGCATTGGCATGTGGATGACCTAACCTGTGTTCTGTGTCCTCATCAGATACATGAAGATGTGAGCCATCTTTTCTTCTCCTGCATCTTCAGCCAAAGAGTTTGGAACTATTTGCAAATCTCCTGGGATCCAGTACCTGGTATGACCACTTACCAAATGGCTTGCAAAGCTAGGGCTGATTTTGGAAAACCATTCTTCACTGAAGTGGTTTTCACTGCTGCCTGAAACATCTGGATTACTAGGAATGGAAAGGTCTTCAGAAACGAAACTCCTCTTTTCCGGCGATGGAGACACAATTTTATCCATGACATGACCCTTTTATCTTATAGGATAAAATGTAAATACAAGGATAGTTTCATGTATTGGCTAACTAACTTACCTTAGGTTCTTTTGTTTAGTTTGCTCATGTAAGTATTTCTAGCCTTGTTGTAATTTGTTTTTATTATATTTCAATAAAGTGGGCTGTGAGGCTTTTGCCTTGCAGTATATAGTAAAAAAAACCAGAGGGTTTATACTAGTTCGGCCCCTTCGATGAAGCTAAAAGCCTACGTCTAGTTTGGTTTGGTATTGCTTGGGCGTCGATGAACAGGGAGCAGATTGCTTGCATGTCTCTCGACGGATTGTTGCTTGTCCCTGAACCGTCGCCGGGCCGTTCCTTTATATAGGAGGCAATGCCCGGTCCGGTTTACAGAGTCCCGAGGCCGGCTCATACTCGTGTTCGCCTCGGTCTCTACTCTTTCTTCCTTGTATCTCAAGTTACATGGTAGGACGGTTTATAAACCGTAAACTTTACACATGGGCCCTAAGCATTCATGGGCCGTAACCTCTACTGAGCTTATAACAACAAAGCTACATTACCATAATCCGGATCTCCCTAGCCGGTTTATACCTGCTAGTCATATCCCTGACAGGTCTCCTGTCATCCCGGACCTTGTCAACATCCATCGAGGTCGCAGAAGCGGCAGCGCTAAAGATTTCGCAGAAAGTGAGTCGACAAAAGCAAAATTGGACTCTCCAAAAGGGAAGAAAAAATGAAGCAGAGCTACACTTATGTGGAGGCAATCGGGATGTCCACTTTGATCTTGGGCAAGGCCTTTCGGGGTTTGGCAGCGGCGACCTTAGGCTGCTTTGGTGCTTTTCAGTTGGATCTGGAGTGGACGTGCGAGTTCATTTCTGCACTTGGGAGCTGAAAGGGCCCGCCCTAGTACGAGCGGCTTTTGCATCGTGCTTCTCCTTCGAACGCTTCTCGGCGCGGGGAGGCGACTCGACCTCCTCGTCGCTGCTGGAGTCTTCGCTTTCCTCCTCCGTGTCCTCGCTAGACTTCCTGTCGGAAGTTTCACCTACGCCTTCTTCACCCTCCTGGACCTGATCACCATTGGGCACCGAAAACATTTCGGTATAGATCTGCAGAAAGGAAGAATAATCATACGTCAGTCGGATTCATCAGACGCCCGCAAGCAGGAAACATAAAATTCACTCGGAAGCTGAGGCAGAACCTTGTCTGGTTGGTGGTCTGCGTCGAATAGGCGAACTGTTCCAGTCCCCCGAGGGTTGTCTTTGTTCCCCGTGATGCACTTCAGGCACTGCGCCACCGTCAGCGCGGCAGCTTCCTCCAGATAGACCCGAGACGTGTTGTCGGGCACCCGAGTACATCCACATGGGATGGTCCCGGGCTTGGAGGGGCTAGATACTCCTCTTGAGGAACACCTCGGGCACATCCATCCCCGTGACCCCGTCGCGGACCAGCTGGACCACTCGCTCCACCAGCATGTCTACCTCTGCCCTCTCAGCCCGACTCAAAAGCAACGTCGGTGGCTGGTTAACTCGGCCCAAAGAGAATGGAGGAAGCCCGATCGACTGACCGGGAGTCGGAACGTACCTACAATAGAACAAAGTCGATTGCCATCCCCAGAGCGACTCGGGAAGGGTCATGGTAGGGAAAGCGCTCTTGCCCCGGATCTGGATACCCAATACACCGCACATCTGGAGGACATTCGTCTTCTCGTCACTCGGGTTCGTTTTCTTGATAGTTTGGGAACGACGGGTGAAGATATGCTTAAACATGCCCAGTGCGGTCTGCACCCGAGGAAGTTCTCGCACATCGAAACGAATGCAGCCAAGTATGTGATGGTGTTGGGAGTGAAGTGGTGCAACTGGGCGCCGTAGAAAGCCAGAAAACCGCGGAAGAAAGGGTGCGGGGGCAAAGAAAAACCTCAATCGACGTGGGTCGCGAGGAGAACGCACTCGCCCTCTCGCGGCTGGGGCTCGAGCTCGTCCTCCAGCAGCCTCCGGGAGTCGCGGACGATCAGACCCTCCTCCACCAGCTCCTCCATGTCCTCCAGCGTCATCGTGGACCTGATCCAGTCCCCCTGGATCCAGCCAGGCGGGACCCCGGACCTAGACGACGATCCTCCTCGGTTGGATCTCTTCCATTTCCCCGTCACCGCCGCCTTCTTCGAGCGCTCCAGAGCCGCCGTCCTGTCCTTGCCCATGATGGGCGAGCCGGTGCAAACCGAGCGGCGGAAAGCGGAAAGTAGGAGTGCGGCGGAGGAGCATAGGACAAAGAGGCGAAGATTGGGCGCACAGTGCCTCCGCCTCAGCCGCGGCGCGTACTTATAGGGCGGCGGTCGAGTGACTGACTGGTGGCCCCGAGCTATCCCGTCAAATCCCGTAACAGCCGCGCACACTATACGTGGCTAAAAAGGCGGCACAGAGATCGAGGCGTCCCGAGCATATCCGATCTGATTGTCGCGGCACAACCCGACCCGCGCGCTTCCCCAAATTTCGAAATCCCGCAAAATCCGGAGACCAGAGAGCGGCCAATCCCGTCAAAAACTGCGCACCCCGCCGGCGCTCGGAACCGCACACAAAGCTCAGTCGACGGTCAACACAAACAAGTACACTCGGTGGTTCTTGAATCGATTAAGGCGATCAAGTCAAGGTTGAAGAGTCAGCCTAGTCCGCGAGCTCAAAGAGGATCCCCCAGGGGCATCAAACCCGAGCCAAGGCCAACTTCAATACTCCCCTCCACTCGAAACTCGATCCAATCGGGGCCTACTAATGATGCTATAGACCTAGGGTAGGGTCATGGGCCTGACACAGGAGCCCCACCAAAGGTCACTACCCAAGAAGCTCAAGAGACAACTCGAAGACAACACAAACAGTCGACTGATATGGCCCAAGAGGACATTCCACTCAACTGCATAACCCCGCTTATGCGACTCAACTCCACTATGAAGGATGAGGACACTCGACCATGCAAAGACACTCGACCCCCGAAGGTCAAAGGTCCCGTTACGACAGGAACGGTGATGCATTCATTCTGCGGTAATGAATACCTTTATCACCCTTTATTGCAGGCGTTATCAGTAACGCCCTGACTTTATGTACATTGAACCCTTTGTAACGTGGGGATGGTTGGGGTCCTGGCGCACTCCATATATGCCACCCCCCTCCTCTAGTACAAGGGTTCGCACCCCCTATAACTCAAACACCCATATACATTCCAGTCGACCGCCTCAGGGCACCGACACGTAGGGCTTTTACTTCCTCCGAGAAGGGCCTGAACTCGTAAAATTCTTGCGTACAACCTCACCGTAGCTAGGACCTTGCCTCCTCTTATGTACCCCCTACTCGTACTGTCAGGCTTAGAACCACGACAACTGTATCGACCCACTATATGAATTCTCGGTCCCTGATCCTTCGGCAGAAATAATGCATGAAAAATATTCTGACGAAGATGAATTTTATTTGTCCTTTCACAGAACATGAATTTTATTTGTCCGAATAATTTTAATTAGATGTTATATTTTGTTTTGATATGTTTTTCTTCTGTACACAGAGCATAGATGTTGTGTAGACAGAGCATATCACATCGCACATGGACCACACTAGGGAACCCGTCGGTGATGAATTCATGAATCGCAAACGGTTGTATACCAGCAAGCGTTTGCCCATAACACACAAGGCTTATTCCATCACAAACAGCTCAGATGGATCAACTGTATGTCACGTATCGCACATTGTCAAAAAGTAATGCAGAAGACCTTCTTTAACATCTGTTAAAAAAATAAAAAACAAGGACCTCGAGGTTAATTTAACTGATGGGATGGATCATAGAGGTTATTTAATTTGACTTCTATGATTCATCTCATCAGTTAATTTAACATCAAGACAAATTCCCATCTAGTCACCCATCTGATGGCTGCTCCAGCCTGAGCACAGTTAACTTGAAAGTTCTCTTACATGAGCTATTGGTGAAACAACTAGTCCTTGCTGGTATAGGATGCCTCTTCGCATCCTTATGGCGTACTCAGATGACCGCCCATCGCCTAATGGCCAATAAATATTGTGTACACAGAAAATATCACATCGCACACGGGCCGCACTAGGGAAACCGTCGATGATGAATTCATCAATCGCAAACGGTTGTATACTAGCAAGCGTTTGCCCACAACACTCACGGCTTATTCCGTCACAAACCACTCGGATGGAACAACTGTATGTCACGTATCACACACGCAATTCTAATCTGATTCGTGCTTGATGTCTTCGCCATCACTCACACAGTTTGTCTTATTTGCCATGTATCACTGCGCTGGCCTCTGTTCACATCCCTCGGCGCTCTGCTCGCTGTTAGGAGATGCAGCGCACTGTGCTCATCGTTAGGCACCGCGGGGCGCTCTGCTCGTGTCTGTCAGTGTGCTCTGCTCGCGTACCTCCATGTGCTCGGCATGTGGATAGCTTTTCCTTGCGTGTTCAACTGCTATATGCATATATATGGTTGCTCGCCATTGAGGCGATCGCGGAGCGCTTGTAATGCCCAGTATGTGACTATGTCTCCCACGTGTCGAGGCACAACTTAAAGACATAAGCGCATACTAGAATGATCTCAAGTATGGTATCTTTGCACATCTCATGTAAAATTGAGGGATGAAATAGAAAATATAGTTGGCTTACACTCGCCACGCCACACAATGAATACAATAACAATACATCATCCAAAAATCACAGGGTCCGTCTACGGACGAAATACAAACGAGAAAGATACCATAAAGAACATAAGCCCGGATCGCCCCTAGTAGGAACCACTACTGATCGTCGAAAACGTCACATACATACGGCCACACTCTTCATCGAACTCCCACCAAAGTTCTGATCCATCTCCTGAATTGTTCTCAGCGGTACCTGCCTCTGGTGTGTGTTGTAATCTGCGAGCAACAAAGGACTCAGCAATCCCATCCCCGGTATCAAAACTAACAAAGCCTTTAGGTGTGGAGAGGTAATAAAGTGTCTGCAGCAAGCACTAAGTAACTAGCTTACGAATTCAGAGCGAGATGAGAAAAGTGCCAACAATCGCCAAGTTGATCAAGAAGTGATCCTAACTACTCACGATCAAACATAACCCCACCGTGTTCACTTCCCAAAGCCCTTCGAAAAGAGACCATCACGGTTACTCACGCAGGTAGTGTATTCATGAATAAGGTGTCAAGTTATCTACAACCGGATATTAACAAATTCCCATCTGCCACATAACCGCGGGCACGGCTTTCGAAAGTTCAAAACCCTGCAGGGGTGTCCCAACTTAGCCCATCACAAGCTCACGATGTGCGGAGTCGCAACTCCAAAGTGGGAAGACCCGAGAATTCTCGGAATCCCGTGCTCAAGATATTTCGACAAAGGTAAAACTAATCCAGAAAGACCTACCGGCGTGCCGACACCCTGATAGTAGCCGCGCGTATCTCGTCTCAGGCCACGACCGGATGGGACAAGCTACAGGTGTATACCAGACCTCGAGTTTCCCCAAGGTGGCCCCGCAGGTTGCCCAGTTTGGACCAACACTCAATATGAGCACTGGCCCGGGGGTTGATTAATAAGTCCTCTGGTTAATTACTCCCTCGGCAAGTTTTAGTTGTTAGGCAAACGGTAAAATCAAAGTTGGGCCTTGCTGGAAAAGCTTTAAGCAATGCGAATTATCATGGGGACCCATAAACCCCAACCGTGGCATGAGTGGAACAAAACACCGAGCAAAAGGCGAAGCCTTCCACCCATTGCCAAGTATATAGGTGTGTTAATATATTTAAGAGATATTGTGATATTCCAACAACAAGTTCCAACATGGAGCAATCTTCACCTTCACCTGCAACTAATAACGCTTTAAGAGGGGCTGAGCAAGCGGGTAACATAGCCAAACAACGGTTTGCTGGGAATGTGTCAAAGGTTAGAGGTTTCATGGCAACAATAGGAGGCTAACAAACAGGAATAGGCATCGAGGCATATCTAAAGAGTGAGACAACTAGCATAGGCAAAGATAGAGGTGATATTGGGGAATGGTCATCTTCCCTGGGATTCCGCAAAGAAGGAGAAAGAGTCCATGAAGTAGCTGAACAAAACCTCACAACTCTGGAACGAAACCGAAGCTAACGAGAGAAGCATACCGGAAATAAGCAAACAACACGGTAAACACACATATCATAACCATGGCATGATGCACAACCAAATATGATGCATGTCCGGTTTAATTATGGATGGCATGGCAAAATCACAAACAACACTACAATTTAAGTGGATCTCAATATGCAACGAGTTGCATATTGACGAAACACCACATTTTATTTATTTAGTTGACTCTCATTTATTTACAAGACAAGGTTAAATGTTTGTTAACATGGCAAGAGGTGAAGCTTAAACAAACTACACTATTTAGTCATTTTAAAGGAGGCCGGAAATAACAACAACAATTCTGGAAACTCCCCATGTGTATATTTAGCATTTATTAAAGCAAACAACAACTTTAATCATTTAAATGTTGTTATCATGATGCGGATGACAAATGCAAGTTTATGCAATTTTATTAAAAGTTGACATGAGCAAGATATGGAGTAACACGTCACCGTGGTCGAAGGAAAGGGGCCATGGTGGCGATGAATGGAAACAGAGCCACGACAACGTTCCGATGATCCGACAACTCGTCGAGATGCCGATGCAAAAGAAAGGTGCCGTGAGTGAGTCATGCAGAGACGGTGGGGTGTTCCCGTTACCGGGTTCCCACGAGTTGGTGGCGAGACAAAAGAGGGGCATCGCAAGTGACGATTCGGGCACGGTGCAAACAAGTATTTCATCTCATACAACAGAAGCAACATTCATCCACGGGTCATCGTCTCGCGGTATACCTTCGAAGCGTGCGGTTCGGGGTGGTTCGAGTTCGATGGGATGCAGGGGAAGTAGACGTTCTCGCGGCGGTAGTGAAAGTAGTCGTTCACGTTTTTGTAGACGTTCGGGGTCACGGCGAGGAACTTGACATCCACGGTCGACGGTAGTTGTACATGTCAATGGTCTTTGGTGACGGTAGTCGTATAGGGGTCTTCGGCGACGGTCGTCGTACATGTTTCGTAGATGTTCATGTCGTCGGTAGAGGTACTTGGGGTCTTCGAACTTGCCGGTCTCGGTTCTTGTGACAGTAGTGGAACTCGGCGTGTTCGTTCATGGGTCTTCATGAGTCGTGGTACTTGGAGAATCCAAGGGTGCATCTTGGCAATGGACAATGGAGACGGTCATGTAGTTGAACTTGGTGTATCCTCGAACTTGACGACCCAAAGTCCTGGCACGTGATAGCAGGCAGAAAGGAAAAACAACAGCAGCAGTGGGAAAGATGGCCGGAGGAGACGACCAAGGCAGGGAGGCGGTGCTGCTCCGCGTCGAGGACGGCCGGCGGTGGAACGGATGACGACAGGCCCGGGAGGTTTGGCGTAGGAGGCGAGGCAGAGGACGGCAGAGCAGAGGAGCTCTAGCATGTGGGCGGTGTGGTTGCGGGGCGACGGGACGGAGGGAGAGGGGCCTCGGGCGGTGCATGATTCACTGAGAGCGAGGAGAAGGTTGCCGACAGAAGCCGGGCGGCGCTGGAGAAGGCCAGGATGGCGCTTTGCCCGCGAACTGGCAAGGAGGCCAGAGGAGGCCGACCAGGTGGCTGCTGCAACGGGGTGCTCCGGCGAGGCACTTGGCGGGGCGACGCAACAAGGAGATGGGCGCTGGCGTGAGGGAGGTCCTCTCCCTGGAGCGAGGAGGAGAGGCGTGGCTGGCCATCACGGGCGCCGGAGGTGGCTTGGCGCGGCTAGTTGGTGGAGGGCCCGGAGGAGAAGGACGGCGGGGTCGGGGTGGCCGAGGACGAACAACGAGGGAAGGGGCACGGACAGCAGGAGGTCGCCGGGGACGTTAAGGTCAGCGACGCGTCATGGCGCGCGAGGGAGAGGGCGGCTCAGCGTGGAGGCGATGGTGGCTTGGGGAGGACGATAGGAGAGAGCACGGGGATCGGGCAGAGGTGGAGGAGATCGAGAGCGGCGCGGGGATCGGGCAGAGGTGGAGGAGATCGAGAGCGCGAGGGGCCGAGGAGATGTGGCGGCGGTGGAGTGGGTGTTCGAGAGTAGAGAGCAAGGAGAGCGTCGTAGCTAGGGTTAGATAGGCAGGGGCGCGGCTGTGCCTCAGGGGGGTTTGGTGGGCCGGCCCAGTGCAGCAACGAAAAAAGGCCTCTTTTCCTTTCTCTTTTAAAACTTTCTGCAAAAATATAATTCTACCGAATATAAAAGGGAAAAGGTCAGAGGGTTGGGGAATGAATACGAGAGATATAAATATACCCCTCTACTCCTGGAAACATGTGCCGTTTGAAAAAATTACCCTGGCAATTTTTAGAGACTGCAAGTTTAGCCAAATTTGAAACAATTTCAAACTTGAATAAATCAAAGTCCAACCAGAACTTGTCTAAAATAAATGAACATCTGAGGAGGGGGTCTTGGCATGGTTTAGGTATTTTAGAAAAATAGCGAACATTTTTCTGAAGTAGAAAAATGCAACTTGAATTTGGAATAGAAATAAAGAAGGAAAGAACTTTGCCTTGGGAATTTGATATTTGGCAAAAACTTGAAGCAGAAGAGGCATGGAATTAAATTGCAAGTGGGTTATGGTGATTCCAAAGAAATGGAATAATTTTATAATAGCTCCCTAAATATTAGGAGGATATGTTATAAAGAGAAGTCACTCTTCCCTTGATTTAAATGGATCGAAGATCCACACAATTTATTTAGATGAGATGCAAAAGATTATGACATGATGGCATGATGCAATGCAAAATAAATAGAGCAAGGAAAAGAAACACACGGCAAAACCCGGAATATCTGGAAATCTTCTGGACCGTCGGTCTTGGGGTGTCACAGCGCACTGCTCACGTCCCTGCGCGCGCTCTGCTAGCAATTGGGGCCTGCACACGATCATGTTGGGGGCCCATATGCATGCGGTTGCGCCGCGCGCGTCGCCTGCAGTTTCGTGTGGCACGATGGAGTTATGTGCTGCAAATTAGAACTACCATCTGGGGGTGTGGATATTCCAGGACGTCTAGCTTCCCCTTTAATCCCCGCAGCCATTATGACCTTAGTCTCTTCAACCTTTCGATCGCACCCCACTGCACAACAAGTACACCCACGAAGACACATGGCGAGGGGGTGTGTAGCAGCGCTCCAATGTAGTCTAGCAAGCATAAAGTGGAGTCCCACGCGAGGGAGACGGATTTCTTGGTGGTGTACAGCATTGACCCGTCCATGGTGGATGACAAAATCAACACCGTTGAGTAGTTGCTTGCTCGAGATAAGTACAAGGTGGTCGGCATCGACCTCCAGTACACCGGCGGTCGTCCCAAAATAGATTAGAAGGTTGTCTTCGCCCAGTTGTGTGTGCGCAATCATGTCCTCATCTACCACTACTGCATGGCCACAGAGCCTTGTGACTGTTTCGCCAGGTTTGTGAACATCACCCACTACAAGTTCACTATGGTGGATACCACCGACGATGTAAAAGCGCTCAAGGTTACGGGCTTGTCCTGCAAGAACCTTGTCGAAATCCGTGGCCATTACCAGGTGTGGAGAAGCAGGAAGAAGTACTCCCTTGTTGAATTCGCCTCGGCCATCATCGACCCCTACTACAAAAAGATGAAGCAGGATGACAATAGAACATGTCCCCTATCCTGGAATGAGGCCTTCGTGTGGCAACTAGATGAACCTCACCTCAGGTTCGCGGCCAAGAGCATGTACACATGCTAAGAGATGCATAGGCGGATCGTTGACATGAGGAAGTGCCTCGTTCCCAAAATCGACGAGGTCGGATCAAACCAACAGGAGAGCAGTGGAAGAAAGTGTCACAAGAAGTAGATGATTATGATCACAAGATCATTTATCCTAGTTAATCAGGCATGTAATATATAGTTTACTTTGGTGTGTGGAAATGTGATGTGTGTAGTAGCCACCTATGTAATTCTGCATGTAATAGTTTACTTTGGTGTGTGCAAATGCCATGTGTGTAGTAGCCACCTATGTAATTGGATGTTTAATTTGGTTATGAAACCATGTCCTTATAAGTGTGTGTATATATGTTGTTGTTCTATATGCAAACCCATCGCACAAAACACATGTCTTATTAGCAGCAATCGTCTCTGTTATTATCGGTCTTCGCACACATTTCTGATTACAGACCCATTTGTCGTGTACCACACACATCTTGCTAAATTGAACCATTTCTGTTCTCTTGGCTCAATGCAAACAGTTCATCCGAGGGAACTATACGTCGTATATCGCACAGACCTTGATCTAGCTGACCATTTATTTTGTGTTGCCTAATCACAAACAGTTCATTCGAGTGAACCGTATGTTGTATATGGCACATATCTTCATCTGGCTGCACGTTTTTGTCCTTCTGCCTCATTGCAAATAGTTCATGGAACTGAATCATATGCCTCGTATCGCACATACAACTAAATTCTAAATAGTGTTTGATGTACCTGCCATCGCAAATATTTTGCATATTTTTTGATGGCTTTTTACATCAGCGTTTGCGATTCATGCATCGCACACATTTTCATCAAAGGGTCTCTGATCGTAGTGTCGCGTTAGCAACATCCTGCAGTAGTGCTAGCATCTTGCAGCAACAGAAGAGAGTAGAGTATCATAACATATGTAATAAGTATGTTGTAGCATCCATGCCAAGAGATCCTTCCTCGACTCCCTGCGAGAAAGCAATCACAGAGCCATCATATCCATTTCATGTCTCCAGTAACCAGCTCTAGTTGTATAGATTGGGATATAACTCCGAGCATCCATCACCATGGACATGGCTATTCGAATAGATTAACTTCCCTGTAGGGGTGCCCTAACTTACCCAATACGCTCGATTAGCCTTGGTCGGAAAAACTTTTCCCATCATGCCCGGCTGCGGCTGATCAACATGCCGTAGTCCTTCCTAGGCTCAACACAGAGGCCAGCACGCCGGTCAACATTGTAAATGTGAAGGGGTCATGGACCAATCGTCCTTTGTAGTCTAGCACGTTGCGAACGCGGACGGGAGCAAACCCACCCCTAAATACAAGTGTGGGTCGATCCCATCCAACTTGGCGCACGCCGCTAACTGCTGTCGTCGGTGAGCTTTCGGAAGAAACATACAACATAGAGTGCCCATACTTATTCCTGCGTGGTGGTTTGTGCGAAAAGGCCAGATGCCTATTCGGACACATATCAAACCATTAGTGTCTTTGGAGCGTGCGGAGACGATCAATGATTCACGATCTGTGGTCCCGTCGTCTCATCTCACAAACTTACGGCAAGGGCTAAGAATGCCCGACACTGCTGCGTAATTATCTCGAGGGTACCCTCCAGGTCAACCCGAGTACATATCACTCGCAGGTACCCCCTCGGGGCTAACCCGACTTCATCATGGTTCTGGTGTAGAGTCAAAGTAATCGTGTGTCCATAACACCAAAGGGGGATCCGAGGAATCACCCTCGATGGATTCCACTTGATGTAACTGTCAACGTGAACTTGGAGGAATCACCCTCGAGGGTTCACACTTGAGGTGTTGCACAATAGAGTCGTTATCGGGAGTGGTGAAGGAGGAGTCACCCTCCATAGACCATGACCGATTAGCTACACTACAGAGATCTCATCAGAAATGTTATATGAGGCATCACCCTCGGCATTCGATAGTAGCCCTACAGAGTCGTACAACTAGGTGGGTGTGAGGTGATGTGTCAGGCTCTGGACATCGATCACATTGATCGAGTCATCAATCATAAAGCGGGGGCAATAGGTACAAGGTGACGTGTCACTTGCGGATCACTAACCAACCTATACTAAGCATATAGGATAAGCAGGTAGGTAACAATCGCAGGTTACAAAATCAGGCTATGCATTAGACAAGGAGCTATCAAATACAATAGCAAATCCTGATGCAATCATGCGAGAGAAGGAATGTCCATATAGAAATGATTGAGGGTGGCTTTCTTGCATGGAAGATTTGCAAACAGATACAGACCCTCGAAGGTGAAGTAGTCGATCATCGGATCAACAACGGTCTCGGTGGTTTACCGGAAAAGAAGTAAACAAGGGGGAAGACAATAAATAACACAACAATCAAATGCATAACAAAGCATGACATGGAAATACATTGTTCTAGGGGTGAACTAACGTAGTGCTACACGTTACAGACGGAGCGGGAAAATATCCGGGAATATTTTTCCGGCGTTTGGCAGTTTTCGGACAGATGACTCATAGGGGATAGATCCATGTTTATCATGTCAGAGGCATGTGACAGATGAGTGGATAGCATATTCGGATTCATCATATTTTTCTGAGTAATTTTCATATATATAATTATTTTCATTCGAGTTACGAATTATTTTATATGATTTATTGAAGTTTTAATGATTTTTCTAGAATTTTTTGAAATATTAATTCAAAATAAAAAAAATAAAATGTTATGTGTACCCAATGGATGTCTAACCACACAGGCTCACCTGTGGGGCTGATCAACTACCTAGTCAGCAGTTGACTCGTCCATGTTTGACTGGTCAAACGTCCAGTGGGTCCAAGTTGTCATACTATGTAATATTTTAACACTGTTTAGTTAACTCCTAAATAGGGTTATCAGAGGATGGCCCACATGTCATAGATACATTAGGGGGTAGCAATTAATTGGAGGATAGTACAAATCAAAACTAAGCGGGGCCTACGTGGCAGTGGCCATTAGGCCTAAATTAGCCGGCCGGCCAGAGACACGACGGTTGTTGAAGTATAAATGTATTGCCTAGTCTCTTTCATCAGATCTGTCTTTTGATTGCATTAGCTAGAGCATGCACTTCTACATGGTATCGAAGCCAAGAGGTTTTGAGTTCAAGACGCGGTGGGCGCAATTAAATTACAGCCCACTTCTGGTCCACGTTTAGTCCTAAGGGAGACACAAGTGAGAGGGAGTATTTACGTATAAATATATTCCCTAGTCTCTTTCATCAGATTGGTCTTTTGGTTGCATTGGCTAGAGCATGCACTTCTACATCGGCAAGGACCGGATGGGCACGCGCGCATGGGCACGCGGTGGCTGAGTGCGGGGATTGCCAGGGGCGGACGGGCGCAGTGCGGTGCGTGCGGGGACGGCCAAGCCAGCAAGTCCATGCAACATGAGGAGGAGCCGCATGTAGCAGAGCAGCGGCATGGCCACAACGAGCGGGCGGCAGCAGGCGCGCACAAGGCCCAACCAGGAGCAAGTGTGGGCGTTCTGCGAGAGATGACAGGCGTGGGGGGAGTGGAACGCGAACAAACGCGGCCACCACGGACCAATATCCGGCCGTGGTGGCTGGAGCTCATGGGGCGACGCCGTATGGTGCTGGATCGAGACGGGGAAGGGGGATCCAGGGAGAAGCTCACCAAGCGTGGGCGTGGTCGAGGAGGCCAAGGACGACTTGAAGGCACTACAATTAGCTGTGAGATGTTGCGGCCATGGCGGAGAAACGACGATGAAGGTAATGATCCAATGTTGCCCTGCTCGAACTAGTTGCACCAGTTGATGGAGGCGTCGACGCCGGAGCTCCTGGACATCACCCTGGGTGCCAGGGAGGCCAATGTCCACGAGTTTGATGGCTGCCACGGCAACTGCAGTGGTTGTGCGAGCGATGCAGAAAAGCGGCGCGAGGGGAAAGGGAAATGAGCTAGGTTTTGTCCATTTGTCGGGGGTGGTACTTATGCATCTCGGGGCATCAATGGATGGACGACACGACAACGATCAGTGGGGCTAGAGGGCGTGCGTGCGCGGCCACTCCATAACCTCCCTGCCTCTGTTCAAAGAGTAGGGGAAATGTCCTACTGGGCAGGGCCAAGTACACTATAGACTTATGGGCCATAGACACAGTGTCATTTACCTCCTTTCCTTTTTCTTTTAGAGTTTTATATTTTCTCTCTATTTTGTAATTTATTTTAATATTAAATGAGTTTAGTTAAATATGAGACTTGTCCCATAAATACTTTGCAATATTATGGGGTTGTCCACTAAGTTTAGTGTCAACTGGAAAATTTCTAGCCTTTTGTTAAATTTAAAAAATCATATTTAGTGTTGTTGGCCCTGTTTTACTTAGGTTAGGAGCATCTAGTCACTTCTAAAGTTTTTTGTTCTTATATGAAAATTACTCAATGATTATTTGTACAACAATGAACATTTTATTTTTGTTGTTTGAAAAATATTATTAATACTTTATTTTAAATTTGAGCTTGATTAGAATTTTGAACAACTTACAAATGGATTAGCAAAAAGGTGTTGACATGGCACCATTAGAGGGACATTACTGTAGCTGGACGCTTGGGGTGTAACAGCGTCCCGGAGGGAAGTATCCCGAGCGGAATCGCTCTATCGGAGAGCAAAACTGCTCCTCCCCAAGTTCTGCCTAGAGACGGTGGCTCTCCGTCCCGAAATTCCTATCCTTATTTTTTTAGGGAAAATGGGCTTATATACAAGAAGATGGGCACCGGGGGTTGTCCAGGGGCCTCGCCACCCACCAATGCACGCCTGGGGGGAGGCAGGCGTGCCCTGGTGCCTTGTGGGCACCTGGGTGGCCCCTATGGTACTTCTTTGCTCCAGTATTTTTTATTTATTCCAAAATAAATGTCCATAAAATTTCAGCTCATTTGGAGATGTGCAGCATATGTATCTCCGACATAGTTTTTTTAGGTCCAGAATTCCAGCTACTGGTAATCTCCCTCTTCGCGTAAACCTTGCATATTATGAGAGAAAAGGCATTAGAATTGCTCCACAAGGAGTTATATTAATTGAAAACACTATAAATAACAGTAGGAAAACATGATCCAAAATGGACGTATCAGCTCCCCAAGCTTAGACCTCGCTAGCCCTCAAGCGAAAGCCGATATTGATAATCATGTCCACATGTTTAGAGAGAGAGAGAGATGTGTCGATAAAAATAAAATACAGACATAGTAGCATCATGATCATTATTATTACATCAATGTTCATTATCATAAAACTTCTCATGAGGAATTATCTTCTCTTCCCTTGACCAATGCTATGTTTGTCAACTTCTAATAAAATGTACCACCTATAATTTTCCTAATGTGATGTCATTACTTTGCATAAGATTAGCATATGATCTTTTTCATTATTTTCATTGCTAGGATTGAAACATAAAAGTAAAGCAGAAAAATTCAAACTACTCTTTATTATATAACTATAAACTCGATTACATAGATAGATAGATCACAAAACTAGCACTCGAAAATAGATTATACTAACTTGTATTCAACTAAATCATGAAATAGGTAAGGATCGACCTAGAATTAGTAAAGATAATAAAAGTGATGGTGATACGATACCGGGGCATCTCCCCCAAGCTTGGCACAAGCTAAGGGGAGTGCCCATACCCGTGTACTCAAGTACCTTTCTTCGGTAATGATGGTAGTGAGCTTATTCTCCAGCCTACGTTTGAGGATGAAATTTTCCTCCCTCAAATTATCGACCTCTTGCTCAAGCTTCAATACCTTTTTACATAATGCCTCCTTGCCTTCCAGCAGAAAACAAGACAAGATAAATTGAGGCTTAGATCCATTTACTTTGTTTGGAAGACTCAACTTCTTGAATTCCATGTGCATATCTCAAAGTTGAGGTAGAGGACCTTCATCTTCTTCTGAGATTGCATTTCTCGTTCCCTTCAGATTGACATTTAGTTCTTCCTCCATGGACCAACCGTAAGGATCCACATCTCCATAGATCCTTGGGTTTGCGATTTAGTGGGAAACATAGCTCTCTCCATGTAAGTCTTGGGACGACATACTTTCAGATCTATCGGAAAAAGAACATGAACAAGAACATGGGGTATTTCTGCAATGCGATGGTCAAAACGTCGGGACTATATATAAAGATTTTTTCTTGTGAAACAAGTATCCGAGAAGAAAACGGAGTTAGGAAGGCTCACGAGGGGCCCACCACCCACAAGGGTGCACTTGGGGGGCAGGTGCGCCATGGTGCCTTGTGGGCACCTGGGTAGCCTCTTCGGGTGTTTCTTATTTTTGGAATTTTTCTAATATCCCAAAATTAACATAAATTATCTTTATGGAATTTTTTGAGTTGGTTTACTTACGTATCACGTACCTCTTCCTTTTCAGGGTTCTGGAGTTTTCTGCAAGGCCTCTTATATGTATTCCTCCGGTGTCATACTTTGAATAATGTTAGTTTCGACATTAATAGGCGTACTTCAAATATAATGCTTAACTCTTTGTCCATTGACCACCTTCAGATTAGTGCCTTCGGCATTATTGATCTTAATAGCTCTAGAGCGATAAACTTCTTCGATGATATATAGTCCTTCCCATCTGGAGAGAAGTTTTCTTGCAAAAAAAATCTTAAACAAGAATTGTACAATAGAACATGCTCACCCACTTTGAATTCCCGTTTTTGGATTCTTTTGTCATGCCATGTTTGAACTTTTTATTTGAACAATTTGGCATTTTCATAAGCTTGGGTTCTCTATTAATATAGTGAGTTAATGTAAAATAACCTCTTTTCACCAAAACGTTTGGAATCATAATTGAGTTCTTTAATTTCTCGAGATGCTTTATGTTCTAATTCATATGGAGACATAGCCATAGGATTTTATAAACCATTTTATATGGAGACATAGCCATAGGATTTTTATAAGCAATTCTATAAGCCCATAATGTATCGTCAAGTTTCTTACACCAGTTCTTTCTTGATCTATTGACGATCTTTTGCAAAATTAACTTCATTTCTCTATTGGTCAACTCACCTTGACCACTAGATTCAGGGTGATAGGTGGGTGCAATTCTATGGTTGACATCATATTTAGCAAGCAATTTATGGAAAGCACCGTTGAATAAAATGTGAACCACCGTCAGCCATTAAATATCTAGGGACTCTGAACCTAGAGAAAATAAATTCTTTACGAATTTTAATGGAAGTGTTATGATCATCACTACTAGTTGGAATAGCTTCTACCCACTTAATAACATAAACAACAACAACCAAAATATGTGTATACCCACTAGAGGAAGGAAAAGATCCCACATAATCCCCAAAACATCATATGGTTCAATAACAAGTGAATAATTCATAGGCATTTCTGACGTGTACCAATATTTTCATTCTTTGACATTCATCACAAGATAAGGCAAACTTACGAGCATCCTTGAAAAGAGTAGGACAATAAAAACCATATTGTAATAACTTGTGTGATGTTCTCTCTCCCGCATGGTGTCCTCCGTAAGCCTCAGAGTGACACTTCCGTAGGATTTGTTCATGTCCATGCTCAGGTATACAACATCTAGTAACACCATCTACTACGTCTTTATAAAGGTGTGGGTCATCCTAGAAGTAATGTCTTAAATAAAAGAAGAAAATTTTATTTTATTGGTATGTAAAACTAGGTGGTATAGTCTGCATACCAAGGAGTATTACGAGAAGCATTTATGAAAGCTAGTTGTTCATCGGGAAAGCTATCATCAATAGGTAGTGGGTCATCAAGAATATTTTCCAACCTAGACAAATTATCAGCTACGGGGTTCTCGGCTCCCTTCCTATCAGTAATATGCAAGTCAAATTCAAGTAGCAGTAGAACCCACCTAATGAGTCTAGGTTTAGAGTCTTTCTTTTCCATAAGGTATTTAATAGCACCATGAGTGTGAACAATTAATTTAGAATCAACAATGTAAGACCTGAAATTATCACAAGAAAACACAACTGCTAGAAATTCTTTTTCAGTAGTAGCATAATTTCTTTGGGCACTGTCTAGAGTTTTGCTAGCATAATGTATAACATTTAATTTCTTATCAACTCTTTTTCCTAGAACAGCACCAACAAAGTAATCACTAGCATCACACATAATTTCAAAAGGTAAGTTCTGGTGAGGTGGTTGAACAATAGGTGCAAAAGTTTAGGCTTTCTTAAGTGTTTCAAAGGCTTCTACACAATTATCATCAAAAACAAATGGAACATCTTTTTGCAAGATATTAGTAGGAGGCCTAGAAATTTTTGAGAAGTCTTTAATGAACATCCTATAGAAACCAACATGACCAATGAAACTTCTTATACCCATAATGTCTTTAGGACATGGCATTTTATCAATTGCATCAACTTTAGCTTTATCTACCTCAGTAACTCGTTCAGAAATTTTATGCCCCAAGACAATACCTTCATTCGCCATAAAGTGGCACTTTTTCCAATTCAAGACAAGATTAGTTTGTTCACATCTCTGTAAAACTCGATCAAGGTTGCTTAAGCAGTCATCAAAAGAAGTTCCGTAAACGGAAAAACCATCCATGAAAACCTCAACAATCTTTTCACAGAAGTTAGAGAATATAGCAGTCATACATCTTTGAAAGGTAGGAGGTGCATTACATAAACCAAAAGGCATACATCTATAAACATAAGTTCCAAAAGAACAAGTAAAAGTGGTTTTATCTTGGTGGATTGTGATACAGGTATTTGAAAGAAACTGGAATATCCATCAAGAAAGCAAAAGTGTGTATGCTTAGACAATCTTTCTAACATTTGATTGATAAGAGATAAGGGGTAATGATCTTTTCTAGTAGCTTTATTTAGTTTTCTAAAATCAATTACTATCCTATAACCCATCACAATTCTTTGTGGAATAAGTTCATTGTTATCATTAGGAACAACTATAATGCCTCCTTTCTTAGGGACATACTGAACAGGACTTACCCATCTACTCTCAACTATGGAATGCATTATACATGCCTCCAGGAGTTTTAATATTTATGTTCTTACCACCTCCTTCATCTTGGAATTTAATCGTCATTGATAATCAACAACTGGTTTAGCATCCGGCTCCATATTAATATAATGCTAACATAGAGTGGGACTAATGCCCTTAAGATCATCAAGAGTATATCCAATAGCAGCGCGGTGCTTCCTCAGAGTTTAATAATCTATTTCCTTCAAGCTTTGAAACGTTAGCACTAATAATAACAATATATATCTTCTTTTTATCAAGGTAAGCATATTTCATTGTATCAGGCAATTGTTTTAATTCAAACACATGATCACCTTTAGGTGGAGGAGGACCTCTAAGGGTTTCAATAGGAAAATTGTGTTTCAGAATAGGTGGTTGATCAAATAACATCTTATCTATTTGATTTTTTCTTTCAAGTGCATATCATTTTCATGGTCTAGCGAATATTGTTCTAATGGATCAATATGAGGTACATAAATTGAAGCAAGACCAATAATTTCATCATTACTAGGAAATTATTTATCATGAGGTTGTCTACGAAACTTAGAGAAATTAAACTCATGAGATATATCACCAAAATCAACACGCACAATTTCCTTAGTGCAATAAATCTTAGCATTAACAGTTTTGAAGAAAGGTCTAGCAAAAATTATGGGGCAAAAATCATCTTGTGGAGAACCAAGGACAAGAAAATAAATAGGTTATTTATTTTTCCACACGACACTTCAACATCTCTAACAATCCCAAGTGGTGTAATAGTGTCTCTGTTTGCAAGCTTAATAGTAACGTCAATGTCTTCTATTTCAGCAGGAGCAATATCATTCATTATTTCTTAATATAAGGTAAACGATATAGCACTCACACTAGCACCAAAATCACATAATCCATCATGGAAATGATCTTCTTTCTTAACTGAGACAACATGCATGCCAACAACTAACTTATTCTTATATTTAGTTCAGGTTTGGCAATTCTAGTAGCTTAATCGCAGAAATAAATAACATGCCCATCTATATTATCAACCAAGAGATCTTTAACCATAGCAATATTAGGTTCCACTTTAATTTTTTTAGAGGGTCTAGGTGCTCTAATATTACTTTTGTTCACTACGGTTGAAACCTTAGCATGTTCCTTTATCCTAATAGGGAAAGGTGGTTTCTCAATATAAGCAGTAGGAACAACTGAATCGACATTGTAAATGATAGTTTTTTGTTTAATTATAACAGGTTCCTCAATATTTTCTTTAATATGGGGATGATATTTAAACCACTTCTCCTTAGGGAGAGCAACATGAGTAGCAAATGATTCACAGAACGAAGCTACTATCTGAGAGTCAAGTCCATATTTAGTGCTAAACTTATGAAAACCTTTGGTATCCATAAAATATTTAACACAATCAAACTCAAGTATTATAGTTGACTCATTACCTTTGTGGAGTTCCCAATCTTCAGATTTGCAATTAATTCTTTTAAGAAGATCCCATGTGAATTCAATTGTCTTTTTCATAAAGGAGCTAGTAGAAGAAGAGTTGAGTATGGTTTGATTATCATGAGAAAGCCGAGCATAAAAATTCTGTAAGATAATTTCCTTTGGGAGCTCATGATTGGGGCTTGTGTACATCATGTACTTAAGCCTCCCCAAGCTTGAGCGAAGCCTTCTCCTTCATGAGGCCAAAAAGTATATATTTAATTTGGATTATGATGAACCAGATGCACATGGCAGACTAAGGCATAGCCTAGTGGTGGAAAGAGGTTGATGCCTTCCCACCCACCCAAGTTCAAGGCATGATACTTGCAATTTGGGTTTGTTACCCCAATTATACTGTAGGGGTCTCCCTTACAGTCTTTCTGTCAAAAAAAACCAGATGCACAGGATAAAACTTTTGATGAAATTCCAATTTCAACCGATTCAAATCCCACATTCCAACATCATCTCATGGCATATACCATGTCAATACCTTTCCATTCAAAGATAAAGGGAAGACTTTCTTGTTAACTTCATCTCTGGGTAACCCTGCAAGCTTAAATAATCCACAAACTTCATCCACATAGATTAGGTGCATATGAGGATGTAATGTTCCATCTCCGGCATAAGGATTGGCTAGTAGTTTCTCTATCATACCCGAAGGAATATCATAATAAATAGTTTTAGTATGTGCAATAGGTTGAGGAGCAACCCTTTGTGCTTCCGGTCTAGTTGAAGACACCACGAACAAGCACCAAAGGATTATTTTCCATAGTAACAAGTGGCAGTAACTTTTAGCACGTAATATAAATGTTTCCTTACCAAAGGTGATTCACTCCCTGGCAATGGCGCTAGAAAAGAGTCTTGATGACCAACAAGTATAGGGTATCAATCATAGTCCTTGCGGTAAGTAAGAGTGTCGAACCCAACGAGGAGCAGAAGGAAATGACAAGCGGTTTTCAGCAAGGTATTGTCTGCAAGAACTGAAATTATAGGTAATAGATAGTTTGATAGCAAGATAATTTGTAACAAACAAATAATAGTAACGGTAACAACAGTGCATCAAGGTAGCCCAATTCTTTTTGTAGAAAAGGACAAGCGGGAACGGTCTCTTACAATAAGCAAAGCATTCTTGAGAACACACGAGACTTTCATCTAGTTACTTTCAACATGTTTGTTTGATTCACATTCGCTCTTTTATAATTTGTCATGTGGGTGCACCGGTGCTTGGGTGTTGTTCTTACTTGAAAAATCCCCCCACTTATGATTAACCGTTCTCGCAAGCATTCACAACTACGATAGAAGAATTAAGATAAATCTAACCATAGCATTAAGCATATGGATCCAAATCAGCCCCTTATGGAATAACGCATAAACTAGGGTTTAACCTTCTGTCACTCTAGTAACCCATTGATGTCTACCACGCAACCTCCTTCTTGTAGAAGTTGTTGGGCCTCCAAGTGCAGAGGTTTGTAGGACAGTTGCAAATTTCCCTCAAGTGGACGACCTAAAGTTTATCAATCCGTGGGAGGCATAGGATGAAGATGGTCTCTCTCAAACAACCCTGCAACCAAATAACAAAGAGTCTCTTGTGTCCCCAACACACCCAATACAATGGTAAATTGTATAGGTGCACTAGTTCGATGAAGAGATGGTGATACAAGTGCAATATGGATGGTAGATATAGGTTTTTGTAATATGAAAATATAAAAACAGCAAGGTAACTAATGATAAAAGTGAGCATAAACGGTGTTGCAATTCTTTGAAACAAGGCATGGGGTTCATACGTTCACTAGTGCAAGTTCTCTCAAAAATAATAACATAACTGGATCATATAACTATCCCTTAACATGCAACAAAGAGTCACTCCAAAGTCACTAATAGCGGAGAACAAACAAAGAGATTATTGTAGGGTACAAAAACACCTCAAGGTATTCTTTCTGATCGATCTATTCAAGAGTCTGTAGTAAAATAGCACGAAGCTATTCTTTCCATTTCGATGTATCTTAGAGTTCGTACTAGAATAACACCTTAAGATACAAATCAACCAAAACCCTAATGTCACCTAGATACTACATTGGCACCTCAAGTACCCGTGGGCATGATTATACGATATGCATCACACAATCTCAGGTTCATCTATTCAACCAACAAAAAGTACTTCAAAGAGTGCCCCAAATTTTCTATCGGAGAGTCAAGACGAAAACGTGTGCCAACCCCTATGCATAGATTCCCAAGGTCACGGAACCCGCAAGTTGATCACCACAACATACATCAAGTGAATCAATAGAATACCCCATTGTCACAACGGGTATCCCATGCAAGACATACATCAAGTGTTCTCAAATCCTTAAAGACTCAATCCGATAAGATAACTTCAAAGGGAAAACCCAATCCATTACAAGATAGTAGAGGGGGAGAAGCATCATAAGATCCAACTATAATAGCAAAGCTCGGGATACATCAAGATCGTGCCATCTCAAGAACACGAGAGAGAGAGAGATAGAGAGAGAGAGAGAGAGAAAGATCAAACACATAGCTACTGGTACATACCCTCAGCCCCGAAGGTGAACTACCCCCCCCCTTGTCATGGAGAGCGCCAGGATGATGAAGATGGCCACCGGAGAGGGATTCCCCCCTCCGGCAGGGTGCTCGAACGGGTCTACATATGTTTTTGGTGGCTACAGAGGCTTGTAGCAGCGGAACTCCCGATCTAGGTTATTGTTTGGAGGTTTCTGTATATATAAGGGGTGTTGGAGTCGGGAACAAGTAAGGGGGGTCCCCGAGGCGTCCACGATATAGGGGGGGCCACTGTCAGGCCCAAGATGCAATTATATCCCGATCACGTGACACTTACGTGATTGGGGCACAACCGCATTTCGGGCGCTTAGCAAGATGGATATCATTACATCGTACCATTACATACATACATGGGGGATACAACAATACATACAATTCACATGAATACAACAACATCAATACAAGGCATCCGACTACGGATGCAAACAAGAAAAGCACAATGACATCCATCTGCTATCCCAGGCTGCCGACCAGGAACCTAACCCAAGACTAAAGAAGAAGAAGAAAGAACTCCAACACAACGAACATCGCTCTCACGTCAAGTCATCGGAAACCTGCACCTGCAACTGTTGTTGTAGTATCTGTGAGCCACGAGGACTCAACAATCCCATAACCATGGGTATCAAGACTAGCAAAGCTTAATGGGAAGGAAGAGGTAAAGTGGTGAGGTTGCAGCAGCGGCTAAGCAATATATGGTGGCTAACTTACGAGTACAAGAATAAGATGAGCATCTACGCAAACGGTCGCAAACTAGTAATGATCGCTAAAGATCCTGAACTACCTATGAGTCAAACATAACCCCACTGTGTTCTCTTCTCAAAGTAAAAAGAGACAGTCACGGTTACTCACACAGTTGTGTGTTTTACTTCGGATCCTCTGTCGAGTTTTCTACAACCGGACATTAACAAATTCCAATCTGCCACATAACCATGGGCACGTCTTTCGAAAGATCATAACCCTGCAGGGGTGTCCCAACTTAGCCCATCACAAGCTCTCACGATGAGCAGAAGTAATAATAATATTACCCCTTATCTTAGGGAAGGCCCGATCAGACTCGGAATTCCCGGTGCACAAGACATTTCGACAATGGTAAAACAAGTCCAGCAAGACCTCCCGGCGTGCCGACACCCTGATAGTAGCCGCGCGTATCTCGTCCCAGGCCACGTCCGGATGGGACATCCTACGAGAGCCAGATACCCCGAGTTTCCCCGAGGCGGCCCCGCAGTCCGCCCGTTTGGGACCAACACCATCAGCACTGGCCCCCTGTTATGTAGAAAGAATCCTCGGGGATGCGACCCCCTATGCAATTTAATTAATTAATTAAGTTGTTATTATGAAGCAAATAAAACCAATGTTGGGCCTTGCTGGAGGAGTTTTATTCAAAGAAGAAGTGTCAAGGGGTCCCCATATACGCAACTGTGTAAGGAACGCAAAATCAAGGAACATAACGTCTGTTTATCGGCTCCTAAGGTGGCATGAGTGGAACAAAACACCGAGAAAAAGTCCAAGCCTTCCACCCATTGCCAAGTATATAGGTGTGTTAATAATAATAGTAGATATTGTGATATTCCAACAACAAGTTCCAACCTGGAACGATCTTTATCTTCACTTGCAACTAGCAATGCTATAAGAGGGGCTGAGCAAGAGGGTAACATAGCCAAACAATGGTTTTGCTGGGAAGGTGTCAAAGGGTTAGAGGTTTCATGGCAACAAGGCGAGGGGCTGACAATAAAAGATGGGTAGCGCGACATGTAACGATAGCATCGAGACATCTAGCATGGCATTGATAGTAAAGGTATCCAAGGTGATGATCATCTTGCCTGAGATCCCGCAAGGAAGAGGAACGAAGCCATGAAGAAGACGACGAAGAAGCCTTGAAGACGAAGCACGTGTAGACGAACGAATCCTCACGATCGCAACGGAAAAGAACTAGCGAGAAGAAAGCACACAACAAGGTAAACACACAACACAAGAAGCTCAACCAAGTATGATGCAAGACAAGTCTATATGATGCAATTCATGGCAAGGGATGAAGCACACAAGAACAACACCAACCAACAAGTTTAAATGGGGCCAGAACCAACATATAACAAATCCGATAAGTCCTCATATGAACATTTTGAAATTGGTCCAGATCTGAAAAAACCTTAAGTTAAAGTTGTTAAACAGCAGGTTAACATGCACCATGATGATCTACTCAAAATTCTAGTCAAGTTTCATATAAAGTTTGTTCAAATTGGAGCTACGGCCTAGAGGATATGAGCAAAACAAGACAAACAAGGCAACGGTGCAAGATGCACCCAAACATCAAGCAAACACACTCCAAACATGAAAACAACATGATATTATGCTTCTACATGCAAAATCACACAAGTTTCATATAGGGCACGCTCAAAACGGAGCAACGGTTCAACACATACACATGAAACAAGATATAACAACAAGCTGTCAAAAACAGCAACATGGCAACTTTGGAGCAAGGTAAAGATATGCAACAGCACTCAAACATGATAACAAGAAGCATGGATGTGAAATAGACATGATACTTAACAAGCACGAACTTAGAACACACCCAAAAGCTTGCTGGAACACTTTTAAACAAGCATGGCAAGTTACAATAAATTTATCCAGACTTAGTCAAAATCTGGGAAGGCAAAAACATCTTCACGATGCTGCCTTCGGAGGCACAAAACAACAAGCATACCAACTCAACTAAGTATATAAAGATCATGGACATGTAATAGACATGGCATACATCAAACAACTCCATTGGAGCAACTCCATAGGAGGCATGGATCAATAACAACAAGCTTCACCAAATTGATCATGCTGATAAAAAGCTGACAGGTAAATTTATAGCAACTTGAGAGCAAGAAATAAATAAGCTATAGTAGGCCATATATGCAAACAAGGGCATGAATGTATAGAGCATAACATGGACAACAAGAAATGATCATTTCACATACTAAAACATGAATGGATTTGAGTGGGAAATCAAGCAAACATGGCATCAGGTTTAATAGATTCCAGACTTAGCAGTTTTTTTCACTAAGTATAAAACAGCAACATTGGCATGGCATGTTTACAAGCTTTTTTAAGTCGCCTCAAGGCATACCATGGATAGTGGATTGCACCACATCAAAGACCATATGATTGTTCTTCCAAAACATATAGACATGTGGCATGAAGACAAACACACCAATAGCAATGAGCAAGTCAAATCAGCATTTCATAACAAGTTTCAGCACTTAACAGCCACATGCACTTTTTCCATAGAGATTAACATGGCAATATGGCACCTAACATGAATGCTACAGCAACCAACATGTAGAGCAATTCACAATGAACATTTTGACATATCATATGCTCCATTTGGATAAACATGCACAATGTTACAAGCATCACAAGTATGCAACAAAATTATAGTTAACAGCAGTTTTAAACATATAGCACTCTTGCAATGAGATTAGGGCATCTCGATGAACTCAAACAAGCATGCCACAATTGAACAAAATGAAGAGCGTATCACCACGATCATTTCGACATATTATTCGCTCAAATTGGATAAGCACACAAAAAGCTACAACTACATAAAGATGCAACAAATTTATGATAGAAAAGGACTTAGCCATTTAACTTAGGAAAAAAACAGAGGCGAGCGTTAAAAACTAAAAGACGCCCGGGGCGGGGTATAGTGGCTCACCCTAGTGGCCTTGGCCCAGTAGGCAGAGGAGGAGGCAGGCCGGCCTATGCGTGTGGGCCTACGAAGCAGGCCGCGGGGCGCTCCTGGGCCTGGCTAGAGGAGTGGGCCGGCTGGACCTCGCGGCCCACGAGGCCGGGGCGCTGGGAGGCCCAGACACGGCTGCGCTGGCGTCGTCCCTTCCCGATCTGGCTGGATCAAGGCAGGCAGTTGGACGGCGGGGTGACGCGCTGCCGGCGGCGAGGGGTTGCAGGGCCCGACCGGCGGCGGAGGCGGCGCAGCTCAGGCGCCTACGGGGCCGCAGATCTGGCGATGCCAGCCCCGATCAAGACGGAGGGAGAGACGGGCGGCGGCGTGCTCGCAGGAGGGCGCGGCGGCGGGGCGGCGACGGAGGAGCGGGACTCACGCGGCGGCGGGCGCTCGCGGCGATGCCCGCGACGCTCGGGGCAGCGGGGCGACGGCTGCCGGCCGGGAGGGCCCTGATCGGGCCGCGCGGGCCCATCGGCGGGGATGTGGGCGCGGGGTGGTCGGCCAGTGAGGAGCTGCCACGTGGCGGTGGGAGGTGGAGCGGACATGTCCGGCGGCGGGGTGGACATGTCCGACGCACGGAGGAGGAAGAAGCTAGGGTTTCGCTGCGAATTTGGACTGGGGAGACTCTTTTATAGGTAGAGGGAGCGAGGAGAGTCCAAATGACGAGCAGTTTTCGGCCACGCGATCACGATCCATCGACCGAGAGCATGGTGGTGGTTAGGATGGGCTTGAGGGCTGTTGTGAAAGGGGTGCTGGGCCAAAAGAGAAAGGCTTCCGGCGGTTAACACGGTTAACCGTTGGGCTATCAAATGAACTCTGAATGCGACGAAACTTGACAGGCGGTCTACCTATGCTATAATAAGACCACACACCAAGTTTCATCCCATTCCGAGAACATTTTCCAGCCACTCATAAAATAAATATACGGAGGTGCCGCGGGCGCGTGCAAGTGTGTCTGGGCTCAGAACGAACAACAGAGAGAACGGGTGGACTCGGACGAATGCAAGTTTTGAAAAAATGATGATGCAACACACATGATGACATGGCAAGATGCAACATGCAGGTAGATGACATGGCAACGGCAACGAATAACTGGCTGACACCTGGCGCATCGGTCTCGGGGTGTCACAACACTCCCCTACTAACAAGAGATCTCGTCCCGAGATCTTAGGAACGAGACGGGGGGGAAAAAGGAAGAACAAAGTTCTTCGAGGACAAAAGAGTGAAACCAAAGAACCTTGAGATGTTGAACAACTTGAAAGAAAGGATACAACGGAGATGAACGAAGTTGCAAAGACTTTGTTAGACAAGAGGAACAATGAATCGTCGAGAACCAAAAGGTTGAAAGGCACGAATCAAGAGCTGAAGGAACAAGAATGAATTCGAAATCCCTCTAGTTAATAAGAGATAGAAAGGAATTTCTACAAAGGAATTCGGGCGGCACTTCAGCTGAAAATGGAAGGAATAGAACAAGAACTTGACGAGATGAACACCAGAATGCCTCCGGAAGAAATAAACGAGTGAAAATAAAAGAACGGATAAGAGAACAGCAAGTTCCACCGTGAATGAATTTGAAAGAGTATCTTGAAGAGAAAGGCTTGAACAAAATTGTTGAGAAGATCAACAACAAATGAATAACCTTGGTGTGGGCTTATGAAAACATCTCAAAAGTTGAGGTGTATTATGACGTAACCAAAAGATTGAATAGATGTGAATGAAGAAAGAAATGCAAAACTCCACTTCAAAAGAATACGGAGAATTATTTGCATCTCGAGACGCAAAAGAATAAAGCTTGTGCTTGATCCAAAAGAATTTGATGAATATCTGAAGAATGAATTATATCATGACGAATCACCACGAAGAACTCCGGCGACAGAAGGATGAAGATATAGAAATGACGAACAGAAAGAATAAGCTCAAAGCCTTGCGAAGATTTTAGACGGGGTTCCGACGAGATAGCTGTGGAAAATATGAACTCCGGAAAAGAAAAGATTAATGCACCTGGAACTAGAATTTATTCCTCAAGAATAAACTCCGAAGGAAGGATTAAATCAACTTGATAAAAGAATAAGAATTATGTTATGCTTATCCTCCACCAATTAAATTGGTGAACAATGGATTCACATACTACTTATTCCCGTTGAAAAAGATTATCGAGGGATATAGCACGAACTCGAGAAAGTCTTCTTGAACCACCGGTAGGATTGGAAAGAACGAAAGAATTGATAAGATAACACCGGAAAAGAACTCTTGAGCGAACCACCGTAAGTATTGAAGCCGAGTGAATAAAAGAAATGAACCACCGGGATGAATTGAAATCGAGTGATGAAAGAGAACAAGCCATCGAGAAGAATTAAAATCGAGTGAATACCAGAGAATGAATAGCCGAGAAGAATAAAGTACTTGGAGAATTTAGTACAAGAGAACGAAGAAATAGCGAACGGTTTAAAGAATGCTTGAACGAAGCACCGGAAGAATGTCAGACGAACGAAGAGGCATCCATGAAGAATATTTGGAGGACGAAGTTGAAAACTGCGGACGAAGAAATCTTCTGAACCGATGGCCTTTGGAGGAACACAATGAAAAAGAATTGATGAAATACTCCGGATGATTAAAGAAAGAATTTATGACAAACGGAATAATTCGAGGATAACATGAAGCTAGAACCACGAATCTTCGAGAAAATAAACAAGATATAGAGGAACTCTTCTTCGGTCTTCAAATGACGATGAGAAACACCACCAACATTATTGAGATACTCCGGAAGAATTAAAAGAGGAAAATTTGAACCAAACATGAAAGAATTGAAAGCGAACCTGGAGAAGGCACAAGACTGATGGAATCCATACTTACGTCACACTTGAAAAGAATTTGAGAATCACACCGGAAGAATTAGAAGAGTCAGGTAGATCCTGGGAATAAACCTGTGGGTTATGAGTCCACCAAAGAGAAAACACTGTTGGAACAGATTGAAAGGAGATGATGCACCGGAACGATTGAAATACTTGAATGAGGTGACAACCTCGAATTAATTGGAACATAGACGAATCTCCTGAGATTTCTTCGAAACTCCGGAACAACTAAATGGTGAGAGGCGAACGAGCGAGGGAAAAACATTTGAGCCGATGAAAGGATATGAACAACTCCAAGAACTTGAATTGAGATCCGCCGGAAAAGAAAAGAGATTAAGAAGGACGCACTAGACGAGAATTCACCAGTTGAAATAACTGAGGAAGAATGCAAAGGATTCACACGAGAAGATGGATACTCGATTAAGGACTGCCGCTCCGAGAAGAAAAAAGGGTGGGTGGGTGGGAAAAAGAAAGACCACTTCGGACGGGGAAAACACCGTCGGTTGAAAAGAACTGAGGGTTGAACTTGCAAAGAAGAAGAGGGTCAAATCCAGTTGACAAGAGATGCACCAGATGAAAGAACTGACAACACAACGAACAAAAACTAACCGCGTGATCCTAAATAATTGAAGGGGAAGAGAGGAGTAATTCAAAACACCTACGTCAAGAATCCTCACCAAAGCGACGAAGGGGCAGAGGATTAAAAAGAATTCCTACTCTCCGATATAACTAGACTTCAAAATAATTTTGCTAGACTTGGCAACGGCAAGACTACGATCAATCAAGGGGGCTCATATGGTCGGTCGAGGCTCTGATACCAACTTGTCAGGCCCAAGATGCGATTCTATCCCGATCACGTGACACTTATGTGATTGGGGCACAACCGCATTTCGGGCGCTTAGCAAGATGGATATCATTACATCGTACCATTACATACATACATGGGGGATACAACAATACATACAATTCACATGAATACAACAACATCAATACAAGGCATCCGACTACGGATGCAAACAAGAAAAGCACAATGACATCCATCTGCTATCCCACGCTGCCGACCAGGAACCTAACCCAAGACTCAAGAAGAAGAAGAAGAAGAAGAAGAAGAAAGAACTCCAACACAATGAACATCGCCCTCATGTCAAGTCATCGGAAACCTGCACCTGCAACTGTTGTTGTAGTATCTGTGAGCCACGAGGACTCAGCAATCCCATAACCATGGGTATCAAGACTAGCAAATCTTAATGGGAAGGAAGAGGTAAAGTGGTGAGGTTGCAGCAGTGGCTAAGCAATATATGGTGGCTAACTTAAAAGTACAAGAATAGGATGAGCATCTACACAAACGGTCGCAAACTAGTAATGATTGCTAAAGATCTGGAACTACCTACAAGTCAAACATAACCCCACCGTGTTCTCTTCTCAAAGTGAAAAGAGACAGTCACAGTTACTCACATAGTTGCGTGTTTTACTTCGGATCCTCTGTCAAGTTTTCTACAACCGGACATTAACAAATTCCAATCTGCCACATAACCGCGGGCACGGCTTTCGAAAGATCATAACCCGCAGGGGTGTCCCAACTTAGCCCATCACAAGCTCTCACAATCAGCAGAAGTAATAATAATATTACCCCTTATCTTAGGGAAGGCCCGATCAGACTCGGAATTCCCGGTGCACAAGACATTTCGACAATGGTAAAACAAGTCCAGTAAGACCTCTCGGCGTGCCAACACCCTGATAGTAGCCGCGCATATCTCGTCTCAGGCCACGTCCGGATGGGACATCCTACGGGAGCCAGATACCCGAGTTTCCCTGAGGCGGCCCCGCAGTCTGCCCGTTTGGGACCAACACCATCAACACTGGCCCCCCTGTTATGTAGAAAAAATCCTCGGGGACGCGACCCCCTATCAATTTAATAAATTAATTAAGTTGTTATTATGAGGCCAATAAAACCAATGCTGGGCCTTGCTGGAGGAGTTTTATTCAAAGACGAATATCAAGGGGTCCCCATATACCCAACCGTGTAAGGAACGCAAAATCAAGGAACATAACGCCGGTTTATTGGCTCCTAAGGTGGCATGAGTGGAGCAAAACACCGAGCAAAAGGCCAAGCCTTCCACCCATTACCAAGTATATAGGTGTGTTAATAATAATAGTAGATATTGTGGTATTCCAACAACAAGTTCCAACCTGGAACGATCTTCATCTTCACTTGCAACTAGCAACGCTATAAGAGGGGCTGAGCAAGCGGGTAACATAGCCAAACAATGGTTTTGCTGGGAAGGTGTCAAAGGGTTCGAGGGTTCATGGCAACAAGGCGAGGGGTTGACAAAAAAAGATGAGTAGCGCGACATGTAACGATAGCATCGAGACATCTAGCATGGCATTGATAGTAAAGGTATCCAAGGTGATGGTTATCTTGCCTGAGATCCCACAAGGAAGAGGAACGAAGCCATGAAGAAGACGACGAAGAAGCCTCGAAGACGAACCACGTGTAGACGAACGAATCCTCACGTTCGCAATAGAAAAGAACTAGCGGGAAGAAAGCACACAACAAGGTAAACACACAACACAAGAACAAGACAAGAAGCTCAACCAAGTATGATGCAAGACAAGTCTACATTATTCAATTCATGGCAAGGGATGAAGCACACGAGAACAACACCAACCAACAAGTTTAAATGAGGCCAGAACCAACATATAACAAATCCGGTAAGTCCTCATATGCACATTTTGAAATTGGTCCAGATCTGAACAAACCTTAAGTTAAAGTTGTTAAACAGCAGATTAACATGCACCATGATGATCTACTCGAAATTCTAGTCAAGTTTCATATAAAGTTTGTTCCAATCGGAGCTACGGCCTAGAAGATATGAGCAAAACAAGACAAGCAAGGTAACGGTGCAAGATGCACCCAAACATCAAGCAAACACACTCCAAACTTGAAAACAACATGATATTATGCTTCTACATGCAAAATCAGACAAGTTTCATATAGGGCAGACTCAAAAACAGCAACGGTTCAGCACATACACATGAAACAAGATATAACAACAAGCTGTCAAAAACAGCAACATAGCAACTTTGGAGCAAGGTAAAGATATGCTACAGCACTCAAACATGATAACAAGAAGCATGGATTTGAAATAGACATGATACTTAACAAGCATGAACTTAGAACACACCCAAAAGCTTGCTGGAACACTTTTAAACAAGCATGGCAAGTTGCAATAAATTTATCCAGACTTAGTCAAAATCTAGGAAGGCAAAAACATCATCACGATGCTGTCTTCGGAGGCACAAAACAACAAGAATACCAACTCAACTAACTATATAAAGATCATGGACATGTAATAGACATAGCATACATCAAACAGCTCCATTGGAGCAACTCCATAGGAGGCATGGATCAATAACAACAAGCTTCACCAAATTGATCATGGTGATAAAAAGCTGACAGGTAAATTTATAGCAACTTGATAGCAAGAAATAAATAAGCTACAACAGGCCATATATGCAAACAAGGGCATGAATGGATAGAGCATAACATGGACAACAATAAATAATCATTTCACATACTAAAACATGCATTGATTTGAGTGGGGAATCAAGCAAACATGGCATCAGGTTTAACATATTCCAGACGTAGCAGTTTTTTTCACTAAGTATAAAACAGCAACATTGGCATGGCATGTTTACAAGCTTGTTTAAGTCACCTCAAGGCATATCATGGAAAGTGGATTGCACCATAGCAAAGACCATATGATTGTGCTTCCAAAACATATAGACATGTGGCATGAAGACAAACACACCAATAGCAATGAGCAAGTCAAATCAGCATCTCATAACAAGTTTCAGCACTTAACAGCCACATGCACTTTTGCAACAGAGATTAACATGGCAATATGGCACCTAACATGAATGCTACAGCAACCAACATGTAGAGCAATTCACAATGAACATTTTGACATATCATATGCTCCATTTGGATAAACATGCACAAAGTTACAAGCATCACAAGTATGCAACAAAATTATAGTTAACAGCAGTTTTAAACATATAGCACTCTTGCAACGAGATTAGGGCATCTAGATGAACTCAAACAAGCATGCCACAATGGAACAAAATGAAGAGCATACCACCACGATCATTTTGACATATTATACACTCAAATTGGATAAGCACACAAAAAAGTTACAGCTACACGAAGATGCAACAAATTTATGACAGAACAGGACTTAGTCATTTAACTTAGGAAAAAAACAGAGGCGGGCGTTAAAAACTAAAAGACGCCCGGGGCGGGGTATAGTGGCTCACCCTAGTGGTCTTGGCTTAGTAGGTAGAGGAGGAGGTAGGCTGGCCTATGCGTGTGGGCCTACGAAGCAGGCCAGCAGGGCAGAGCGGAGCCGGGCCGGCTGCGAAGGGAGCTGGGCCCGCGAGGCTCTCCTGGGGCTGGCTGGAGGAGTGGGCCGGCTGGACCTCAGGGCCCACGAGGCCGGGGCGCTGGGAGGCCCAGACGCGGCTGCGCTGGCGTCGTCCCTTCCCGATCCGGCTGGATCGAGGCAGGCAGCTGGACGACGGGGTGACGCGGTGCCGCCGGCGAAGGGTGGCGGCGCGCGACCGGCGGCGGAGGCAACGCAGCTCACGCGCCTGCGGGGCAGCAGATCTGGCGATGCCGGCCCCGACCAGGACGGAGGGAGAGACGGGCGGCAGTGTGCTCGCCGGAGGGCACGGCGGCGGGGCGGCGACGGAGGACCGGTGTGACGCCCGAAGACCGACGTCCCAGAAGATTCCAGATGTTCCGGGTTCTCCCGTGTGTTTCAGTTGTGCTTGCTTTTATTTATTTTGCATTGCATCATGCCATCATGCCATCATGTCTTTAATCTTTTGCATCTCACTTAAATAAATCGTATGGATCTTCGGTCCATTTAAATCGAGGGAAGTGTGACTTCTCTTTATAACATATCCTCCTAATATGATGGAGCTATTATAATTAAATATTCCATTTGTTTGGAATTAACCAACACACTTGCATAAATTCCCATGCCTATTCCATCTCAAGTTTGACTTCAAAACCTTTGCCAGCAACTAAAATCTCTTTTTCAAGGTTCCTCCAAAAATGTGAACATTTTTGGACACTTCAAAAGTCAAGTCTTAGTTCAAACCCATTTGAATTAAATTCAAATAAGTTTGAATTATATCTCGATCATGCCTTTTCTATTTTACTCGGACCGTGCTCATTTTATGATGCCCGAGAAAAATAACCTTATGTGCAACTTTGTCCCTAACCCCCCTTTTTCTTTCTTCCTTCTCTTTTATGTTTTCTGCTAAAAGGGAAAAATTAGGGAGAGAGTTAGACCAGCTGGGCCGGCCTCCCAGCAACCAGCCGCAGCTGGCCTAGGCCACCATCCCTCCTAGGCCCAGCCGGCGGCCAGTCCTCTTGGCCCAGCCCGTTCCCTATCTCCTAACCCTAGCCGCAACCCGATTCCCCTCGCTCTCCTCCAGCGCCGCTCAACCCCGATTCCCTCGATCCCCTCTGGCCTCGTCCCGACCCATCGCTCCTCTCCCCCTCGCTCGTCCCCCTCGCCCTCCCTCGCAGTCCTAGCGCTGTCCCTCTTATCTCCACGCGCCATGGCCCCTGTGTCCGGGCCCCTTCCTCGCCTCCCGACCGCGGCTCTCACCCCGCCTCGCCTGGCTCGAGCCCTGTCGGCACCGCTGCCGGATCGAAGCCGCGCCTCCGGCCTCCCTGCCTCGCCAAGCGCTGGCGCCCGCGGCCCCCCTCCTCCGCGCTGGGTGCCGCTCCGTTCCTCTGCCGTCCCGCGTGGCCTGCGCCTCCCCGTCGTCGCAGCCTCACTGCTGCCCGCCATGGAGCCCCACGGCCACCGCACCTCCGTTTCCAGCACCGCAGCGCCCCTCCTCCGTCGCCATCTCCCTCCAGCAATCAGCGCCCCGCGCCACCCCGAGCAACCCGGCCGGCCAGGGGTCGCCGCCGTCGTCGCCTAGGCTGCGGCCCCGCGCGTGCCTCGTCGCCAAGGCCGAAGCTGGCCACTTGTCTCGCCTCCTTGCTGCTGCCTCTGTGAAGCTCGAGCGTGTTCTTCTTTTGTGTGCATCGGATCTGCCATGTTTCTCTTCCAGAGACGCCAAGTGCCCGACGACCAAGTGTACGACTACCGGATTTCGCCAAGTACCCCAACGGCACGACCACAAGAACTCGAGTACAACTATAGCTGGTGTGTTTTTCGTCAAGTTCGACTACCGACGACTTGAACATCTACGACTCGACAAGGACCCCGTCGGCTAGTACCACTACACACGGTCATGCCAAGACCACGGCCCCGACAAGTACCACGACGACCCGAACGGCTACGAAACGTGAACGACTACCGTCGCCGAAGACCCTCAAGTACAACTACGGAACATGTACAACTACTGTCGTCGTGATCTCGTCAAGAAAACGTGTACCACTACCGTCGCCAAGTCCCGAGACCGGCAAGTTCCACAACGACCCCCAAGCACCACGACACCGATGACCTTCAAGTTCGACTACCGTCGCCGTGTACCACTACTTCGTTGACGACCTCGTGAACAACTACTTCCTCTACGACCCGTGTACCACTACTTCCACTACGACTCGAACCCCTCCGAGAACAAATGTTCTGAAGGTATACCCCCGTGACAATAACCCGTGGAATGCATGTGTTGTATGAAATGTTTTCCCTTGTGTGCATCGTGCCCGTTTCGTCTTTTGTCATGTTCCTCGGTTGCCTCGTCGCCGACCCATGGGAACCCGGTGACGGGATCACCCCACCTTTCTTCTTGTTCGACTCGTTCACGCTACCTTTTTCTTTTGCATCGGTCTCTCAACGAGTTACCGGAACCGATATGATGCCGTTGCATCATTTTCGGATCGTTGCCGTGGCACCCTCTCCTTCCACCACGGTGAAAAATACTCCTTATCATCTTCAAGTCAACTTTTAATAAAAATTGCATAAACTTGATCATGTCATCCGCATCATGTTAACAACATTAGTATGTGTGAATTGTTGTTTGCTTAAAAATTGCTAAACATGCTCATGGGGTTTTTCCGGAATTGTTGTTGTTATTTTCCGTCCTCATTTAAAATGTCTAAATAGGTAGTTTACTTTTGTTTCACCTCTTGACATGTTAACAAACATTTAATCTTGTCTTGTAAATAAACGAGAGTCAATTAAATAAATAACATGTGGTGTTTCGTCAATATGCAACTCGTTGCATATTGAGCTCCACTTAACTTGTAGTTTTGTTTGTGCACATTGCCATGTCATGCATATTAAACCGGACATGCATCATACTTGGATGTGCATCGTATGCCATGTTTATGCTTGTGTGTTTACCGTGTTGCTTGTTTCTTTCCGGTTGCTTCTCTTGTTAGCTTCAGTTTCGTTCCGGAGTTGTGAGGATTCGCTCGACTTTGTTGCTCCGTCTACTTCATGGACCCGTTCTTCTCCCTTGCGGAATCCCAGGCAAGATGATCATACCCTTGGATACCTTTACTACCATTGCCATGCTTAGTTGTCTCGATGCTATCGTTACATGTCACGCTACCCATCTTTTATGTCAGCCTCTCCTTGTTGCCATGAAACCTCTAACCTTGAAACCTTCCTAGCAAAACCACTGTTTGGCTATGTTACCCGCTTGCTCAGCCCCTCTTATAGCGTTGTTAGTTGCAGGTGAAGATGAAGATCGTTCCAGGAGGGAACTTGTTGTTGGAATATCACAATATCTATAATTATTATTAACACACCTATATACTGGGCATGGGTGGAAGGCTTGGCCTTTTGCTCGGTGTTTTGTTCCACTCATGCCACCTTAGGCGCCGATAAACCGGCATTATGTTCCTTGATTTTGCGTTCCTTACACGATGGGTGGATGGGGACCCCTTGACAGTTTGACTTTGAATAAAACTCCTCCAGCAAGGCCCAACATTGGTTTTAATTTGCTCATAATAACAACTTAATTAATTAATTAAATTGCATAGGGAGTTAGCGCTACCCGAGGATTCTTTCGACATAGCAGGGGGCCAGTGCTGATGGTGTTCGTCCCAAACGGGGAGCCTGCGGGGCCACCACGGGGAAACTCGAGGTTTGGCTCCCGTAGCTTCGCCCATCCGGTCGTGGCCTGAGACGAGATACGCGCGGCTACTATCAGGGTGTCGACACACCAGGAGGTCTTGCTGGACTTGTTTTACCATTGTCGAAATGTCTTATGCACCGGGATGCCGAGCCTGAGCGGATTTCCCTAAGATAAGGGGTGATGATATTATATTTATCACTTCAGCTAATCGTGAGAGCTTGTGATGGGCTAAGTTGGGACACCCCTGCAGGGTTATAATCTTTCGGAAGCCGTGCCCGCGGTTATGTGGCAGATTGGAATTTGTTAATGTACGGTTGTAGAAAACTTGACAGAGGATCCGAAGTAAAACACACAACCTTGTGAGTAACCGTGACTGTCTCTTTTTACTTTGAGAAGAGAACACGGTGGGGTTATGTTTGACTCGTATGTAGTTCAGGATCTTTAGCGATCACTACTAGTTGCGACCGTTTGCGTAGATGCTCATCTTATTCTTGTACTCGTAAGTTAGCCACCATATTGCTTAGCCGCTGCTGCAACCTCACCACTTTACCTCTTCCTACCCATAAAGCTTTGCTAGTCTTGATACCCATGGTTATGGGATTGATGAGTCCTCATGGCTCACAGATACTACAACACCAGATGTAGGTTCAGCCGAGTATGAAGCAGGAGATGGATCAGAACTTCTGGGAGTTCCACGAAGAGAGTGGCCGTATGCTTGTGACGTTTTCGACGATCAGTAGTGGTTTCTACTAGGATTCGATCTAGACCTGTGGCGTTATGTTTTGGTATCTTTCTTTTGGATCTTCGCCTGTAGTCGGGTTGTGATGTTTTGAATGATGTCTTGCTTATACAATGTATTGTGTGAAGTGGCGATTGTAAGCCAACTATCTCCTTTTGCAATTTAATCCCTCTTTTACATGAGTCGTGCAAATATACCAAACTTGTGATCATTCCAGAATGGGCTTATACCTTTAAGTCGTGCCTCGACAAGTAGGAGGTATAGTCCCATCCTGGGCATTACAAGCGGGACTCAGGCGGCGGCGGGCTTTCGCGGCGATGCCCGCGGCGCTCGGGGCGACGGCTGCGGGCCGAGAGGGGCCGGATCGGGCCGCGCGGGCTGATGGGCCTCTAACCCCTCGTTGGTTACCCCAAGTGGAAGGTGAAAGATGCAGTGTTGTGGAAGTGTTTTCCCTTAGCAAAGATGCCAAGGATCGAATCCCCAGAGACTCCTAGGTTCAACAAGTAGGTGTCAACTGCTAACTGCGCAAATTAGCAATCAACGTAGACCTGCACACAGATACAAATAACTTTGCTCCCAACGAGTACAGAGAGGTTGTCAATCCCTCCGGCCTTGTAGTTCACAAAGGATTAAAAGCAATGATAGTAGTGATAGATAATGTTTGCAATAGTAAGTAAAAGCAAAAAGTAAATAGCGGATGTGATCAATGATGGTAATATGGACCGGAGTCTCATGATGTTCACTAGTGATGTCTCTCTCCCAAAAGACGATAAAACAGCTATGTGAGGTAAACGAATTACAGCTGTGCAATTGACAGGACCACGAACGCAAACCAAAGCTGATTACAATGCAAGAAAGGTTGAGGTTCAAAGCATCTGCGGTACGCCAAAGTAAGTAGACCGAAATCCATCAATATCTACTACTAATCATCCACCTTGAGATATCTATCCAGAACATCTCGCTGGTATTAAGTTGCGAGTCCCACCCATAGTGTAAACTCAATGCAACAGACAACTGCATTAAAAGAACTTTGCGTAAAGTAAACAATCCTTGCACCCGCGGGCACAAGCACCGTTGTTTTCCCCCTTGTGGCAACAGCACATCCCCTAGACTCATGTTTCTGTCACTCAAGCTAGTCATCGAGGGGCATGAACCCACAATCGAGCATAACGTTCCCTCTTGGAGTCACTACGTATTACTTGGCCAAAGCAATAAATAACAACGGAGAACATGCAATAATTACTTATGAACATAAATATAAAAGAGGTAGATCAAATATATTACTCAAGATCAATCTGAACATAATCTCATAATCCATCGGATCCCAGCAAACTCAACATAGCAACAGCATAAGGATTACATATGTACCTCGATCATGTAGGGCAGCTCACGAGGACTAATTAGTGAAGCACAAGAACGGGAGGAGAACATCACATAGCTACTGGTCATGGACTCATGGTCCAAGGGAGACTACTCAAAACTCATCCAGGAGGCGTCCATGGTGGTGGAGAAGCTCCCGGTGGTGATCCTCCCCTCCGGCAGGGTGCCGGGAAGAGTTCTCCTGGTGCTCCCGATCTTGGAAGCGGTGGCAGCGGCGGAACAGAGATGAGATCGCGAAAAAGAGTTCCCGTCCCGAGGGTTTCGAAGGACGCTCTAAATATATGCCGAAGGGGGGAACCAGACGGGCTTCGGGGGGCCCAGGCGCC
>LR738712.1:191432758-191445411 GCA_902687465.1 Secale cereale | reverse complement strand
CCCCCCCCCCCCGGCTGCCCTTCGGGCGCAAGGTAGGTTCTGTAACGCTGATTTTTATATGATTTTTCTGGATTTTTCCTAGCAGTTCTCGTAACGTGAAAACCTGAAATACAAAAACAGCCGAAAACAGAAACTGGCACCGGGGTGCACTGGATTAGTAGGTTAGTCCAAATATAATCAAAAGTGTATGGAAGTGTATGAATATCATAGCAATATCACCCAAAAGTGGCATGGAGCAAGTAGAAATTATAGATACGTTTTGGACGTATCACGGGCCCGTCGGCGGGGATGTGGGCGCGGGGTGGTCGGCCAGTGAGGAGCTGCCACGTAACGGTGGGAGGTGGAGCGGACACGTCCGGCGGCAGGGTGGACATGTCCGACGCGCGGAGGAGGAAGAAGCTAGGGTTTCGTTGCGAATTTGGACGGGGGAGACTCTTTTATAGGTAGAGGGAGCTAGGAGAGTCCAAATGAGGAGCGGTTTTCGGCCACGCGATCACGATCCAATGACCGAGAGCATGGAGGTGGTTAGGATGGGCTTTGGGCTGTTGTGAAAGGGGTGCTGGGCCAAAAGAGAAAGGCTTCCGGTGGTTAACACGGCTAACCGTTGGGCTATCAAATGAACTCCGAATGCGACGAAACTTGACACGCGGTGTACCTATGCTATAATAAGACCACACGCCAAGTTTCATCCCATTCCGAGAACATTTTCTGGCCACTCATAAAATAAATATACGGAGGTGCCGCGGGCGCGTGCAAGTGTGTCTAGGCTCAGAACGAACAACGGAGAGAACGGGCGGACTCAGACGAATGCATGTTTTGAAAACATGATGATGCAACACACATGATGACATGGCAAGATGCAACACGCAAGCAGATGACACGGCAACGACAACGAATAACTGGCTGACACGTGGCGCATCGGTCTCGGGGTGTCACACCCACCCTCGTGGTGGCCTCGGGACTCCCCTGGTCCATCTCCGATACTCCTTGGGCTTCTTCTGGTCCAAAAATAACCTCTGTTGTGTTTCAGGTCAATTGGGCTCCGTTTGGTATTCCTTTTCTGCGATACTCAAAAACAAGGAAAAAACAGAAACTGACACTGGGCTCTGGGTTAATAGGTTAGTCCCAAAAATCATATAAAAGTGTATATTAAAGCCCATTAAACATCCAAAACAGATAATATAATCGCATGGAACAATCAAAAATTATAGATACGTTGGAGACGTATCACCCATCATCTAATTACTACTCCATAATGCATTCCCTTTGGCCCAAAGATGGTGAAGTGTCATGTAGTCGACGTTCATTTAAAACCACTAAGGGAATCAACAACATACATATCATCAAAATATTAGACGAATACCAAATTCAAATAATTAATTATGACAAGACTTCTCCCATGTCATCAAGAACAAAAGTAACTACTCACAAAACATATTCATGCTCAAGATCAGAGGGGTACTGAAAGGTATAATAGATTTGAACATATGATCTTCCACCAAATAAACCAACTAGCATCAACTAAAAGATGTAATCAACACTACTAGCAACCCACAAGTACCAATTTCAGGTTTTGATACAAAGACTAAATACAAGAGATGAACTAGGCTTTGAGATGAGATGGTTCCATTGAAGATGTTGATAAAGATTGGCCCTCCCACGATGAGCTGGTTGTTGGTGATGATGGTGGCTTCAATTTTTCACCTCCCGGAGGGAAGTATCCCTGGCAGAATCGTTCCATCGGAGTGCAAAAGTGCTACTGTCAAGTTCCTCCTTGAGACGGCGATGCTCCGTCCCGAAAGTCCTCTCCTTATTTTTTTCTAGGGAAAATGGGCTTTTGTACATGAAGATGGGCACCAAGGGCTGCCCAGGGCCCCACCACCCACCATGGCGTGCCTTGGGGGTGCAGGCACGTCCTGGTGCCTTGTGAGCACCTGGGTTGCCCCCTCTGGTACTTCTTTTCTCAAGTATTTTTTATTTATTCCAAAATAAATCTCCGTAAAATTTGAACTCATTTGGAGATCTGTAGAATAGGTATCTCCGGCATAGCTTTTTCAGGTCCGGAATTCCAGATGCCGGTAATCTCCCTCTTTGCGTAAACCTTGCATATTATGTGAGAGAAGGCATTAGAATTGCTCCACATGGTGTTATATTGATTGAAAAATCAATAAATAACAGTAGGAAAACATGATTAAAACTGGACATATCAAACTGACATGTGGCATCCACCATAACGGGTCGCCGTTAATTGTTGGGTCCCGTTTTCGATCCTATAACCCGCTAACAGCCATGACCAATGGCGATTTTCCACGTGTAAAAATTTCATTGGCCGAAGGAACCATGTGTCAGCTCCGCGTAGGGACAGACATCAACCATCCAATGGACAGGAGGCGCCTATGATACATCAACACATGGCACGGCCAAGCAATGGCCCATTTAGGTTAAAAAGGATGCCCATTTGAATTGGCCAAAAGTTAACGGGCCATCCCATCAAAAGCCTGTTAACGGCCTACTCGTGTATAGCCCATTCACGACCTATTATGGCCTTTCCGAATTCGGCCCAGTAGCGTCATGTGGGTCATCCAATATGATTCTAGTCCATTGTCACTTTTGGCCCATGATGTCTTTCGGACGATATGAGGCCTTTTGTATCTTTGGGCCCTTTAATGGCCAGTTGTGAATCTGGCCCATAATGAACAGTAAGTTGTTTTATACCCATTAACGACCCATTACTCAGTTGGACCGTTTCTAGCCGTATTATCTTTCGGCCTTCTAAGAGCCCATTTATTATTGGGCTCATTTCCAGCCCTATATTGCATACGGTCTGTTACTGGCATGTTCCCTTGATGCGCCAAATTTAGCATGTGGTTACAGCCGGCCCGTGTGTGGCCCGTTAAAAAATTGGGGCCCATTAACGACCCGTTAGGCCCGTCGATAGATTTAAGCATGTGATGTCGTACGACATATTACCGGCCCATAATGACCTGAGCCCACAATCATTCGGTTTTGATTCAGGACTCATATCCAAGTTACATTGATCAAGAACATGTTGGGAAGAATTCACATAAAAAATTCTCTTGTTATCATTTACGTACTCGAGGATGAGTAGGAATTAAGCTCGGTGATGCTGATACGTCTCCAATGTATCTATAATTGTTTATTGTTTCATTCTATTATATTACCGCTTTTGTATGCTTTGCATGCCATTTTATATTATTTTTATGGACACCTATTAACTTGGGGCCTAGTGATGGTTCTTGTTTTCTACATGTTTTTAGTTTCGCATAAAAACCATACCAAACGAAGTCCAAACATATGAAACCTACGATGATTTTTCTCAAACATAAGAGCCCCTAGAATCTTTGCGGGGAGATCAAAAGTCGCACAAGGGAGCCACAAAGCTCACACGGCACACCTACGGGGTAGACGTGTGATGCAAGATCGTGGGCCCCACATGGCTCCTTTTTACCTAATTCCTGGCATATAAATTCCACAATATTCCAAAACCGCAGAGAGAGATCCAAAACAACTCTTCCGTCGCCGCAAGCCTATATTATTACGTGAACCCTCTGGAGGCCTTTTCCGGTACTCTGTCGAAGGACGAAAACCATTGGGGAAGCAATCTTCATCAACCTTGCAGCCTCCATGAAGGCCCACAAGTATAGGGGATCAATTTTAGTCCTTTCGATAAGAGTGTCGAACCCAGTGAGGAGAAGAAGGAAATGACAAGCTGTTATCAGCAAGGTAATTTCTACAAGCACTGAAATTATTGGTAGCAAGTTGTTTGATAACAAGATAATTTGTAGCAAGTAACAAGTAGAAATAGTAACAATGTGTGCAACAAGATATCCCAATTAATCTGTGGCAAAGGACAGGCAGGAACATTCTCTTGTAATAAGCAAAGCGTTCTTGACGACACACGAGAATTTCATCTAGTCACTTTCATCATCTTGCTTTGATTCGCGTTCGCTACTTTGATAATTTGATATGTGGGTGGATCGGTGCTTGGGTGTTGTTCTTACTTGAAAAATCCTGCTACTTATGATTAACCCCACTTGCAAGCATCTGCAACTACTACAAGAAGAATTAAGATAAAATCTAACCATAGCATTAAACATGTGGATCCAAATCAGCCTCTTACGGAATAGCGCATAAACTAAATTTAAGCTTCTGTCACTGATACGTCCAAAATGCATCACTATTTTGTATCATAATTTATCCTTATTCATTGATAAATTTCACGTTACGGTGATGTTCTTATGTTGTTTTGGTCTATTTTACACAGTTTGCAAACTTTCCGATGCCGAAGCAGCAGACGCGGGATTCAGCAGTAAAAAGTGGACGCTGAGTTGCTGAAGAAGAATACCTCCAAATTACCTGAAAATTGACGGGAGATATTTTTCAGACGGATCACGAAGGCACGCGAAAGGGCAACTAGAGGGGGGCCACAGGGTGCCCAGGCACCCTGGGGGCGCCCCCCACCCCCTGGCCGCGCCGGGGGGGCGCCTGGAGCCCCTGGCCCACCTCTGGCCGCCCCCTTTTGCATATATGCTCTCCGTTATCCAAAAACCCTAAGGACGGGAATTTTTACGGAGTTCCGCCGCCGCTCCGTGGCGGAAACCTACAGAGAAGAAAAAGCCATCTCTGATGGGCAGATTCCGCCGGGGAGATCACCTCCCGGAAGAGGAGATCGTCGCCATCGTCATCACCATCGTCACGGGCATCATCGAGATCATCATCAACATCATCCCCAACACCAGCACCATCTCCATGTTCATCCAAATCTCATCTTACAATCGCAACTTGTGTTGTAACTCGTACTACCTATCCTCTCTACTCCATCGGTGTTGATTACTACTTTGTGGTGAATGCTATTGAGTTTTGTTGGAGAAATGTTATTATGTCCAGATTGTTTATCACCTATTTATCCCCACTGATCATGATCTCCTTTATGTCTCGTGAGTAGTTACCTTAGTTCTTGAGGACATGGGGAAAGTCTTGTTGTTAGTAGTCATATGCTGTTGAAGTAATATGTGTTGTTTGATACTTAAGTTGCATTGTCATTCTACTAGTGGTGTTGTGTGAGTCGAACACCCAACACTTCGCCTTATTAAGGACCTAGGAGAATACATTGTGTATAAAGAATGCTTATGGTGGGTTGCCGGAGTGACAGAAACCTGAACCCCAGTTCGCACGCTTTTGCATAAGGGAATAATGGATCCTCGATCGTATTGCTATGGTTAGGCTTTTGCCTTAAATTCTATCTTGTATTTGCGGATGCTTGCAAGGTGTTTAATCATAAGAGTGCACTCATCTTAGTCTAGAGAGTGTACTAGCATAGATCCACCCACTCAACACTTATCAACACATAACATAGTATCGATACGGAATATGGTGAAAGCACATGACTACCTCTCCTGTGTGTCCTCAGGAACGCTTTAGTCTTTATAAGTTCAGCTGCTAGGCCTCTCCTTTGCTAAGAAAGGATTGGGCCACTTGCTACTCTCAGTGCCTTTTACATTGCTTGCTTTTACTTTCCTGTTACTTATATTGAGAAACCCCTAAAAAGTTATCTTTCAGTGCTTGCAGTGATTTCTTGCTCAGAATCGCTTATCAATACCTTCTGCTCCTCGTTGGGTTCGACACTCTTACTTATCGAAAACGCTGCAATAGATCCCTTACGGTTGAGGGTCATCAAGTACCATTTTCTGGCGCCGTTGCCGGGGAGCGTAGCGCTATTGGTAAAGTGAAACTGGTAAGGAAGTTTTTATAATTCTGTTTTTGTTTTTGCTATTGCTGCTCTTTGTCCTTATGGATAACCCTGTTATTGGAGCGTTGCTTGCGGGAAGACGCCCCACACCTGTGTAGGTTGATCCTCCCCCTACTGAAATTGTGCCTTATAAAATACCAGCTGGCATTATCGATTATGTTTTGGCTAATCGTTATGCAGGAGACAGACATCCCGGTGAACACTTGCTATATCTGTCACAACTAAGTTCATTATTTAAGCTCTGAGGTGTATCGAGGGAGTTTGTCATGAGAAAATTGTTTGCCGTATCACTTATAGATAAAGCTTCGGATTGGTATAGGCTTCTCGATAACTCACACTTGCTTGACTGGCAGGAGCTTATGTCTCTCTTTTATACTAAGTTTTATCCTCTTCATGAAATTCATCGAGACAGGAACTATATCTATAACTTTAGGTCTCGTGACGGAGAAAGCATTGCTCAAGCTTGGGGGAGATTGAAGTCCCTAATGCTCAAATGCCCTATTCATAAGCTTCCCAAGGAAATTATACTTACAAATTTTTATGCCAGGCTTTCTCGTCAGGATAAGGAGATGCTAGATGCCTCCTCTAGTGGGGTATTTCAGAAGAAGAGTGTTGAAGAAAGGTGGGATCTCATTGAAAGGATCCAGAGGAATACCGAAGATTGGGAAATTGATAAAGGTATTGAACCCGCTATAAATTATGAACATGATTATATTGAGAGCTATGTGAAAACTGATTACTTCAATACTTTTTGCTCTAAGATTGGTCTTGATTCCCATCTAGTGATTGATTTCTGTAAGAATTTTGCCTCTCACGTTGATTCTTTTAAAAAGAAGAGAGACCACCACCATGAACCTTTTAAAGAGCCACCTATTGATATTTATGTTGCTGACCCCATTTTTCCTGCAGTTATATATGAACAGCCTCCTTTTCCCACGAGGATAAGGGGGCACTCTCTTGTGACAGGAATAATAAATAAAAGTGAGAGAAGAGTTGATGACCCTGAGGACCAGATCAGGGTCGATCCTCAAGTTGCATTGATTAAAGACCTTGCTACTAATGATGTTTTGGATTCCAATATAATTTTTTGTGCTGTTTCCACTAACCTTGTCACAGCCAAGAATAAAGGCCCAATTTCAGGTACTCCAGTGGTATCTGATAAAATAGGGGATCACAATTATTATGGGCTATGCGATTTGGGATCGAGTGCAAGCGCTATCCCCTATTCACTTTATGAAGAAATCATCGGTGAGATTTCCCCTTGTGAACTTGAAGAAGTTTATGTTACCATTCATCTTGCAAACAGAACAACTATCTCTCCTATCGGGATTGTGAGGGACGTTAAAGTCCTATGTGGAAAGGTAAAATACCCTACCGACTTTCTAGTACTTGGTTCAGAGAGGGACAATTTTTGTCCAATTATTTTTGGTAGACCTTTTCTTAGAACTTGTGGAGCTATAATAGATTGCAAGAAAGGTAAATTTTCTGTTGAATTCGATGGTGAGCCATATGAATTTAATTTTTCTAAGTTCTCTAAGCAGCCTCGTGGTACTGATTTACCTAGTGATGATAAAATTATTGAAAGTATTGCCTCTATTGCTATTCCCCCTAATGATCCTTTGCAGCAATACATGGAGGACCACGAGAATGATTTGCATATGCAGGAAAGAAATGAACTAGATGAAATATTCTTGAGGCAGCCTGCTATCCTGAAGCACAACCTTTCGGTTGAACCTTTGGGAATTTTATCAAAACCGAAGGAAGACCCGGTGTTCGATCTTAAACCTCTTCCCGATACGCTCAAGTATGCTTATTTAGATGAAAAGAAAGTATATCCTGTTATTATCAATTCTAACCTTTCAGGATATGAAGAAGAGCGATTATTGGAAGTACTTCGTAAACACCAAGGCGCAATTGCCTATACCCTTGATGACCTTAAGGGGATTAGTCCATCTATCTGTCAACATACTATCAACCTTGAGCCTGATGCTAAACCAGTTGTTGATCATCAACGACGGTTGAACCCGAAGATGATGGATGTTGTGAGAACTGAGATTCTCAAGCTTCTGGCCGCGGGTATTATCTACCCTATAGCTGATAGTAAGTGGGTAAGTCCGGTACATTGTGTTCCTAAGAAAGGAGGTACAACTGTGGTTCCTAATGATAAAATGAATTAATACCTCAGAGAATTATTATTGGATATAGAATGTGTATTGATTACAGGAAGTTGAACAAGGCAACCAGGAAGGATCACTACCCGTTGCCGTTCATCGACCAAATGCTTGAAAGGTTATCCAAAAATACCCACTTTTGTTATCTCGATGGTTATTCTGGCTTCTCCCAAATTCATGTTAACACTGCCGATCAAGAGAAGACCACTTTTACTTGTCCCTTTGGTACTTATGCTTACAGGCGTATGCCTTTTGGTTTATGTAATGCCCCTGCTACTTTTCAAAGGTGTATGTCTGCTATCTTTCATGGTTTCTGCGGGGATATTATGGAAGTCTTCATGGACGATTTCTCCGTCTATGGAACTTCTTTTGACCATTGTCTTCACAACCTTAATAAAGTTTTGCAGAGATGCGAGGAGACAAATTTGGTACTCAACTGGGAAAAGTGCCACTTCATGGTTAATGAAGGAATTGTTCTTGGTCACATGATTTCCGAAAGGGGAATTGAAGTGGACAAAGCCAAGATCGAAGCTATTGAGAGGATGCCCTATCCAAGGGACATCAAAGGTATTCGCAGTTTCCTCGGTCATGCAGGTTTTTATAGAAGATTTATTAAAGACTTTTCTAAAACCTCAAGACCCCTCACTAATCTTCTCCAGAAGGACGTTCCTTTTGTATTTGATGAAAATTGTAAGGAAGCTTTTGAAGTCCTTAAGAAAGCTTTAATAACCGCTCCTATAGTACAACCACCTGACTGGAATTTACCTTTTGAGATTATGTGTGATGCAAGTGATTTTGCTGTTGGAGCTGTTTTAGGACAAAGAGTTGATAAGAAATTGAATGTTATACATTATGCTAGCAAAACTCTTGATAGTGCTCAAAGGAATTATGCTACTACTGAGAAGGAATTCTTAGCTGTAGTTGTTGCTTGTGATAAATTTAGACAGTATATTGTTGATTCCAAAGTTATTATTCATACTGATCATGCTGCCATTAAGTACCTTATGACAAAGAAGGATGCCAAGCCAAGGCTTATCAGATGGGTACTCCTTCTTCAAGAATTTGATTTGCAGATTGTTGATAGGAAAGGAGAAGACAATCCGGTAGCGGACCATCTTTCAAGGATGGAAGATATACAGCATGATCCCATCCCAGTCAACGATAGTTTTCCAGACGAGCAACTTGCCGTTGTAAAAGTACAATCTCTTTTCGACCCTTGGTATGCAGATTATGCTAATTTTATTGTTGCAAAGTATTTGCCTGCAGGTTTAACACTTCAGCAAAGGAAGAAGTTCTTTCATGATTTGAGGCACTACTTCTGGGATGACCCACATCTTTTCAAAGAAGGTCCCGACGGGATCGTGAGAAGATGCATTCCGGAACATGAGCAGAAGGACATTCTCAGACGGTGTCATGATAGTCCCTATGGAGGACATCATGCCGGTGAGAGGACTGCACATAAGATTCTTCAATTAGGTTTTTATTGGCCTACTCTCTTTAAAGATGCTAGAAATTATGTTTTAGCCTATGATAAATGTCAGAGAGTTGGTAACATTAGTAGAAGGAATGAGATGCCTGTGAATTACTCACTAGTGATTGAACCTTTCGATTGTTGGGGTTTTGATTTTATGGGTCCTTTTCCTTCTTCGCACAAGTACACTCACATTTTAGTAGCTGTTGATTATGTGACCAAGTGGGTTGAAGCAATCCCCACTGAAAGTGCTGATCACAAGATATCTTTGAAAATGCTTAAAGATGTAATTTTTCCTAGGTTTGGTGTACCAAGGTATCTCATGACCGATGGAGGATCACACTTCACGCACGGAGCTTTTAGAAAAGCTTTGGCAAAATACGATGTTAATCATATAATTGCTTCACCATATCATCCTCAAACTAGTGGGCAAGTTGAGCTCACCAATAGAGAGATTAAGTTGATCTTGCAGAAGATAGTAAACAGAAATAGAAAGGACTGGTCAAATAAGTTAGGAGATGCTTTGTGGGCATATAGAACTGCTTACAAAAACCCCATGGGCATGTCCCCCTATAAGATGGTGTATGGCAAGGCTTGCCATTTGCCATTAGAGTTAGAGCACAAAGCTTTCTGGGCTGTTAGAGAGCTTAATGCTGACCCAAAATTGGCTGGTGAGAAGCGTCTCATGAACTTGACTTCTCTAAATGAATGGAGAAGTGAAGCTTACGAGAGCGCTAAAATGTTCAAGGAAAAGGTAAAAAAGTGGCATGATAGGAAGATTCTGAAACATGAATTTAATGTTGGTGATAAAGTTTTGTTGTTTAGATGCCGTTTCAGGTTTTCTCCAGGTAAACTACTTTCCAGGTGGGAAGGACCATTTCATATTGAAGAAGTTTATCAGTCTGGTGCAATTAAGATTAATAATTTTGAAGGCACCAAACCTCAAGTTGTGAATGGGCAAAGACTTAAACATTACATAGCAGGAGACCCTGTCAATGTTGATGTGAATATAATATACACAACAACTCACGAAGAACATGTTGCAGCCCTGTTTTAGACGCCAGCAGAAGCAGAATAAAGAAAAGGTATGTAGTACGGTAAGGAAACATCGCGAACCGCCATAAAAGTTCCGTATTACGAGTTTTTGCAAAATTAGTAAAATTCTGAACCTAAGTGGAGCCGGAGACGACCTCCAGGGGGTCCAGGCGCCCCCCTGGCGTGCCCCACCTCCTGACCGCGCCGGGAGGCCGCCTGGACACCCGGGAGTCCGTCTCTGACCACGCTTTGGTCCGTTACCTTCCTTTCTGTGCATAAATTTTTCCTATATATTTTCCCGGATTGTTCCGGCAACGTATCTTGCGATTTCGCGTGTTTTCTCTTTGATCTGTTTCTGCCAGGGAATCTTTCAGCTGAATTTAGGTGCCATGGCTTCTCCAAGCTCCCCCAAGGACGAGTTCGTCGTCAACGTCATCAACCCTTACCTCGCTGAGGTGAAGAAGCACCCTCAGGTTGTTCGGATGGAGGACGGTGTCCTTCATCAAGAAGATCTGAAGGGACCTATCAAGGAGGGGAGCGTCCAGGCCAGGCTGGAAGAAGTGGAGCAAGAAGTCTTCGAGTACAAGAAGATGATCGAGCGTGGTGTTGAAGCTAACTTTGACATCATCAACGAGCTGAAGAAATACTTCCTGAAGGAGATGAAGGAGATGTGGAAAAGCATCACCGCGTCTGAAGAAAGAATTATAGAGCTCCAAGGGCAAATTAATGATCTACATAACCAGAACTGTGAGTATGAACTAAGGTTTATGCGCATGAGTTTGGGTGTTGAATGCAGGATTCAGGAGACGAGCTTCTCATATGAGATTGGAGAACCCCTTCCATGGAAGCGTTTTGCCAAGGTCTACTTGATCAACGCCAACAAGGATGATGAGTGAAATCTCCTGGGGTAATGGCATTCCCTTGGCTTGTTCCAAGCTTGGGGGAGTGCCCGGTATCATTATCTTTACCTTATGTCTTTTAGAGTCAAGTAGAGTCTTATCATGTCTAGGGAGGTTCTTATATGAGATAGGTGTGTGCATTGAGGTCTATCACTCCTTCGCTGAAGAATTGTATCCATGAGTGTGGAGTCGTCTAAGATGGAATATTAATGAGAAATTTATTGGTTCCTTTTGCTGCACTCGGTATTCTCTTCACGCAATCGACCTTATATGGATCGGAGTCTCATGATTTTCACTAGTGATGTCTCTCTCCCAAAAGACGATAAAACAGCTATGTGAATGAATTACAGCTGGGCAATTGACAGGACCACGAACGCAAACCAATGCTGATTACATTGCAAGAAAGGTTGAGGTTCGAAGCATGGGCGGTACGCCAAAGTAAGTAGACCGAAATCCATCAATATCTACTACTAATCATCCACCTTGAGATATCTATCCAGAACATCTCGCTGGTATTAAGTTGCGAGTCCCACCCATAGTGTAAACTCAATGCAACAGACAACTGCATTAAAAGAACTTTGCGTAAAGTAAACAATCCTTGCACCCGCGGGCACAAGCACCGTTGTTTTCCCCCTTGTGGCAACAGCACATCCCCTAGACTCATGTTTCTGTCACTCAAGCTAGTCATCGAGGGGCATGAACCCACAATCGAGCATAACGTTCCCTCTTGGAGTCACTACGTATTACTTGGCCAAAGCAATAAATAACAACGGAGAACATGCAAGAATTACTTATGAACATAAATATAAAAGAGGTAGATCAAATATATTACTCAAGATCAATCTGAACATAATCTCATAATCCATCGGATCCCAGCAAACTCAACATAGCAACAGCATAAGGATTACATATGTGCCTCGATCATGTAGGGAAGCTCAAGAGGACTAATTAGTGAAGCACAAGAACGGGAGGGGAACATCACATAGCTACTGGTCATGGACTCATGGTCCAAGGGAGACTACTCACAACTCATCCGGGAGGCGTCCATGGTGGTGGAGAAGCTCCCGGCGGTGATCCTCCCCTCCGGCAGGGTGCCGGGAAGAGTTCTCCTAGTGCTCCCGATCTTGGAACCAGCGGCGGCGGCAGAACAGAGATGAGATCGCGAAAAAGAGTTCCCGTCCCGAGGGTTTCGAAGGACGCTCTAAATATATGCCGAAGGGGGGCACCAGACGGGCTTCGGGGGGCCCAGGCGCCCGCCCGGCGCGGCCCAGGCGGGGCGCGCCACCAGGGCGCCTGGAGCCCTGGTG